>JAHLJT010005437.1:6713447-7913447 GCA_031308135.1 Acheta domesticus
TTCATTTTAATAACTAGTGGTGCTACAGAATGGCACAGACTTTCCCGTATTAATTTTCTATTACTTTTGGTCTCGGCTAGCTCTTAGTCTTTGACACACTCTCGTGCAAGCTGCAATCTATCGCCGCTTAAAGGATATTTTTTGGCATTTTCTTAATTTTTCGGTTTCCTAATGGTAGAACGGAAATATTATATTAAGAATATTAAAGACAGTAAAAATTCATCCGAAAATGGCAATTTTCTTTGAAAAATTTGTAGTTTTGAAGAAAATAGTTTTAGCGCTACTATAAATGTGAAAATTAAAAGATTTTTCACAGGAATCTTTTGGAACTTCGAAAAATTCATTAGAAGTCATTTGAAACAATTAACTCGCAAATAGAATAGTGTTAACAAATTCCTAGAAATGTGCATATTTACGGTGTAAAGAGATCTTAAAAAAATTACATTTGTGTAATTTTCACTGCCACATCTATAAGTGTAAAGTCTATTTTACTTTGTTCTTACACGAAATTTGAAAAAATTTGGAGCGGTGATTGAGAAAATTTTGAAAATGTCCGGGGGGCTTCATGTAATGTACCCCCAAAAGTTGATGTTTTTTCAAAATCGCACAGCTTCGACTCGGGTCAGAAGAACAGGGGTTTCTTCATATGGGAGAAAATCGTACACATAGTTGCGCTATTGTTCACATACACCGGACGGACGTTTAGCTTTCAATTGGTTTTTCGGTATAAAGGACCCTCAAAACAAGGATTCTAGCTACATCACGTGTTAGGGGATTTTTTAAATTTAGCAAATGGTTTTTTACCACTTTTGTTGTATTATTCCGTATATACGTAGGTACACAGGAAAGTAAAAATGCTTGAATCATTTTAATGCAATTGTAATGTCTCCAAAACAGGTAAACTGTATCCTGAAAATGACGTAAAAAGTAAATTGCAATGCAGTCTGAAAATAATTAGAGCGCATTTTCAACGTGATTATCATAACAGCGATTAAACGAATTTGGACTCTCGGTAACCTTTCTCACTTGCCCAGTGCAAGTTTCTTTGAAACCCACGGAATGAGTAACGTTCATCTCGGAGCTCGGAAAAATGTTTATACGTTTCTGCCTAATCCGACATATACTGTACCTCGACCGACCCCTAACTAGGTACAACATTGTCATGGTTATTTTTTAGTCTGAAAATGATACTCTGTGCAACACGTGTGAAATAGCGCGAAGCACATTAGACTCGGCGATGAAAGCGTTAGTGACATTTATTGAAAACGAAAACAATAATCAATATATTTACGACGAAGCTGTGGGATAGTGTTGCACTCTCTCTCAACGTACTCCGAAGTAAGTGTAATTTGTGAGCAACTCCTTGAACAAATAAAGTTCGGGCAGGTTTACCTTTGGACTGGCCATTGAGCTGCGATAAGCTGAAATAAACTGTAAACGAAGATCACTCCAATACGATGACGGAAAAGTTTTAAGAGTTTTTCAAGATGAGATTGAAAACTATGGAGGAAATACGTGGGGATTATGCATGTAATAGTACAAGGTTTCAGACTTTATTTGGGAAGTGTTCTTTCACATTCTACTAGCTTTTACGAACGTATATGAACACCTATTCGTTATTTAAACAGAATACGCGCAGATCGGATTTGTAACGTTCTTTGGCACTCTCGGCTGAATACTCTCGTTTCAAGAATTCGAAAACTTGCTTATGTTTAGTTCGGCTATGTCTAATGATGTAAAACTTAACCAATTGGTGCAAAGGAAACTAATCAGTGTTGAGCAATTGAGAAAATAACGCCTGAAATGAAAACACTGACTCTCGGTGGCAAATCGTTATACGTGAACTGGTGACTGAAATGACAAGGGCTCGGAAATTGACAAGCATTTAAACTTGATAATTCATGAAACTTCGCGTCGCGTTGGCACTCTGTCCTCATATCTGATGACCTAGCACACTCTCCGCTCTCGTTACAGCCATGCGGACGTGCTGAGGGCCCGAGCAAGGTCAGTGTTTTGGAGTTCGCCGGCACTGCATCTATACTTCGGTTTTTCTTTCTTGGCGCACGGGGGTGTGTCATAAAATGGAATATCGCACGGTATTTTGCTGTCGTTTCTCCGGTGTGCCGCTAGGAGTCGCATGATCGAAACTATCAAGCAATGCTGGTGATCATTCGATTCCTGGCGGCACAACGGAGAACGACGCGAAATATCGTGACATATTCCATTTGACACCCTCCGTGCGCCAAGAAAGAAAAACAGAAGTATAGAGCAGTGTTTGCCAACTCACTGCTCTCTGCAGTCACAGAAATCTGATCTCTTGCCCCCCGAGTGGAGCGCGGAGCAAAGGTAGTGCCCAAAGCGGCGGCAAGCGCAGTGTTCCAATGATGGAAGTGGGGAGGGAGGATTTCACTTCGAAAATAGATTATTCAGGTTTCTAATGGTAATTATTATGTACAATGTTTGATTCAATAACAATATGAAGAATGATATATAGAACATCATTGCATACATCAAAGCTTTATCCGATTCATCATAACCAGTACCGTAATTCCACTTCCATTCTTCTGTTGGATAACATTTTTGGAAAAGGCAGTTTCACATTTTAGGACAATAATATTTTGTACAATAGTATATAATTTAACGAATTAGTCCGTTCTGAAACAATAATTGTTAACAAATGGGTGCCGGTAGGGTTCACGTTAGATAATTTTGACCCCAAGCTTGATTATTTTTAATGTACACTTTAGTTTGAGAATGTTGTAAATCCTCGTGATTTTTAGTAACTTTTCAATCTTCTATTTGCAAATTCCTTTACTCATCCCATGATTGCGAGTTATGTCAATTATCAGATTTTTTAATCTCGCAGGTTTCTCTGGTTCGCAAAGCTTCGTAATGCATCTGTAGGTTGGACTTTTAAACATTCTGCAGTTCTTTCGAACACATTAAATATTTCGCCATTGTTCCAGTATCTACAAAAGGAAACCTTTCTTCCCTAACAGAAAGAAAATTAACGGGTGTAGATGTTTCCTGCTCATGTTGCCTGAAACACCGTCAAAGGACAAGGTTTTCGTTACCAGGCGACCGCCGTCTGCCCCTCCCCCCTCCCTCCAACCCCTCTTTGCTGGGGCTCCTTCTCCGAGCGCCTTATCTCGGAGAGCAAAGCAGCTCGACGTCATTCCTTGTCCGGCTGGCAATCGCTGTTCAAGGCGCGTGGTTTGAAAGTGAGGTTAATAATGCTTCAGTGCATCATTGGGCAAGTCATCCATGTAAGTCCTTTTTGGGAAGCCTTTTTAAGACTAATCGGTTGACAGTTACTGCCCCGAAAGGGATATTAATTCCCATTTCCTTTACTAAAGCAAAGAAATAGAAAATATAAAATGAAACATATTTTGTGTTATGTTTGAAATTTTTAAATCGAAAATATCTTCAGTTTTGTAAACGCATCTTATCAGTACAATAAGTGCATTAGCGTTCTAGGATCAGGTTAGGAGGTTTAATAGATATTGTGTTAGGGCCCTATCATTAAGAGACGCGTGTATTTTTGTACGTTATTGGTACATTTAAACAAAAAATATAGTTTAATTATATAAACCCAAAATTAAAATAAGTAAAACGTTTAGACACTCAATGGCCTGGCAATGGCAATGGCCCTTGGCAAAACTGTTTGTACAAGGCAGAATTTAAAAGGATATATATTTTAAATAAACTAATAAGTAGCAAAATCTATAAAAAATATTCAAATATAGATTCTTTTAGAAAACAAGGCAAACATATTTTAGTATGAAGCCACAGTTCTTCCAAAGATGCCAAACCATACAGAAAACTGTGGAAGTTTGAGATCATAAATGATCCGCTTTCCTACTTTTTGTTAACATACTTAAAAAAACTCTCTGCCGAAAGAATAGCAGTATTTCTTTCATCCTGTCATAAGTTTTAAAGAAAGTAGTCCGTCAAAAACGTGGTGGAGGATGGCGCATATATAGTGGTCTAAAAGAACACGTAGCAGTGACACGTTTTTGAACACTAGGTTTTTGAACACACATGTATTTGAAGGTAAATAAAGATTGAATTTACACATTCATTTACGCCCACCAACAAAACCCAACCTTAGACAGTCAGAATTAGTTACCTAACTGGTTCAACCTTACAATAAAATCTCAGAAAAAAAAATAGCAATTTTTTGAGGGGAAACAAGGACGCATAGGCGAAAAACCGTGTTGCCAACAAGCCGGGCCGAGACCAACGCCCTCCTTAACATCAAGCGCTCGGTTGGCGAGTCCATGTAGAGGGCAGCGCAGAGGTACTTTCCCACATCTCAGGGGCGGGTGGTGCCTTCACGTGCCCATCGGCCCAACCAAATGAATCTGAGGGTCAAAGGTTTAAATTTTCAATTGCTAATATTAACGATGTCGATATTTATAGAATAAATATTTTATAAATATTTGCTTATCGCCAGCACTGCTTGATAGTTTCGATCATGCGACTCCTAGCGGCACCACCGAGAACGAAGCGAAATACCGTTAGATATTCCTTTTCTTGACACCCCTCGTGCGCCAAGGAAGGGAAAACCTAAGTGTAGACGCAGTGCCGGCGAATTCCAAAAAAAGTGACCTTGCTCGGGCCCTCAGCACGTCCGCATGGGCTGTAACAGAGCGGAGGGCGTGCTAGGGTATCGGATATCCGGACAGTGACAACGCGACGCGAAGTTTCATCAAATAGCAAGTTTAAATGCTTGTCAATTTCCGAGGCTCTTGTCATTGTCACCAGTTCACGTTATAAAGATTTGTCACCGAGTGTCAGCGTCTTCATTTCAGGGCGTATATTTCTCAACAATTGCTCAACACTGATTAGTTTCCTTTGCACCAATTCGGTAAGTTTTAAATCATCATTAGACAGACATCCGAAACTAACATAAGCACGTTTTCGAATTCTTGCGATGTGAATTGCTACTCTATTTCTATCTTCCTGAAAGACATTTGCGTACAGGTTGCAAATACGTGAAATCATGGTCTCAATCTCACTCAACTCTAGTAGATCATTAAAACATTTGATCGCTACCGAGGGTGTAAAGATTGCTTTTCAAAATGCTAACACAGTTATATTTTCGAATGTGGGCATTCTCGGATGTATTACATAGTTTGTTTAATAGTGTAGCATCGTTTCGGGAATCCATTTTCAGGAATTTGTATCAATTTAGTAAAATACAGTATTGCTCTTTGGAATTTGTGTACTCAATGGGCCAAATTTGTCTCAATTCTTACCATGTACCCAGCAGTGCATTTCGGTAGTCCTAACAGCTTAAAAAAGCCTGCTTGAAGCTGGTCTGCTACATCTAAGTACCGCAGTCCCCAAAAGAATGAAGCGTACAGGAAGACAGAATTCACGGTTGAACGGAATAATTCAAGTCAAGATGGACATTGTTTTGGCAGATTATAGCGTTAGGTAATTCGTGATTTGGACGTTGCGAAAGAAATATTTTCCGAGCGCTCGGCCTAAGGTGGCTTGAGAAGGTGTGTCGCAAACCTCGAGCGATGCTCAAAGATTACACCGCGACTTCGGCAATTTTTATTTTCGAATTTCGAATTTCAAATTTCAATTTGATCGAGTGAGAAAGTTGCCGTTCCTGATAATGCTTCATTCGACAAGGCACCAAACTGCGGTTAATTTTCCACTTCCATTCCTGCAAATATTATCCAGTAATACGAAATTTAAAATAATTATAGAATTTGCCAATTGTGTTCTATCTTAATATTCTTTCACATTGCTAGACATACATATAGCAAACAAAGCTACTGTGGTGGATTCCCAAGTCACAAAATTGATAAATAAAATGAGACAAAATTAATCAAGAAACGGACAATTGACGTCTATTCAGAACTGGATTGCCATTATAAAGATGTTCATATTCATTTAATGTAAGGAACAAAATTATCTTCAAACTTCTGTGAATTAGAATCTTCTTTTAATGCTCGAGTAGCCAAAAAATTTTAAAATCTTATTGGGAAGTCACAAATGACTAATTTTTACTTTTTATTTTGGGCTTTAAAATCAAGATACCTTAAGTTTGTAAAATTGTTACACATTTTTAATGTATTTTATTTACTAATTATCCAAATTGCCTTAACATGACAGTGCCTGAAAATAATATTATGTACACATTGATTCCGATGTTTAGGCTTAAGGTTAACCCAATTGTACTCCTGAAATTTTATGTTTTAATTGTATATACATAGCGTTTGATTCCTGACGGTAGTGTGTTTCACGAGGGAAGAATTGTTTTATAACATCGTGATGAAATGTATTCTTAATAATTGTTGGAAAGCATAATAATTTTTGATAGCGGTGGTATAATTTGAGGTTGATGGTAGATGTTACTTTATTTGATATTTGATTTATATTAGATTTTTCTACACAATTGCTTTATAAAACATTGCACTCTTTGCCTTATTGAAAATATTTCCTTCATTTTAGTACAGAATTAGATCATTTTCCTTCACGTAATTACGGGAGATATAAAATTATATCGTGAATTATTCTTAGTGAGAGATGTAAAGTATCAAAATTTATTAATATTAACATTCAGAACAATCGGTAATCTCTGGTGAGGGACGTAGATACCCTCTAATAATTAAAGAAAATATGTCCAGAATTAACTTTAATACCTGCTAATACTTTTTCTTTAATCAGCACAATCATATTTCCTAATGGTCTTTTTAATTTTATTTAAATTTGCATGAACTTCTAGGATATTAGCGTCCAAATACAATATTTTACATTAACAACATTAAGTTTTTACAATATTGTGATTGATTACGGATACAAAAACACTGTACATTGACATTAAAATTACATCAATGATAAATGTTACAGAAAGGAATGAGATTACTTTCTTCTAACATAGCTAAATATTATCCAACAAATACTCATTTCGATACAAAATTTGATTACACTACTTTGGTATTTATAATCAGTTAGACTTTTAATCAAAACGTTTTGTATTAAAAAAATTGAGGTCTGATGGTATAACCTATTTAAATTTTAAAACAATTGTATAATTTCTTGGCTTCGACAGGCTCTTGTATGTTTGGGTGTAACAAAAATTGAATTTGTTTGCATGAATGTGTGTGAGCGCGGATGTTTGCATGGGGTTAAACCATTTTGTATTTAAATTTTGCGGCACGTGACTGCAGCTATGAAAGCCTTTGAGTCAAATCGGGTCGACACGAAGCGACCCTTGGGCATGGGTCTGAAGATGGAGGAAGCAATGCACGTCCGCAACGTTATGATTAGAGACCGGATTTTTATGTAATTACATATTTTTTGTCTTTCTACCTACAGTTCTCAAAGCATAATAGCCCTCCTAACACAATATCGAATTTTTTCGTTACATATTTTTACATATTTAGTACTATATTACATATTTTGCTGTTTTCACAATATATTTTCTAATTTAATCTATTTCCTTCTATTTCATTCCATATTTTTTATGAAAAAACGTATTTTATTTAAAAATTAGCATTTTTCCTACATGATTGGGGAAATTTAGGTGTCCAAAGCATTATTGACACCTCATTTTGTTATCTCTAACCTTAATTTCCGAGAAAAATTTGCGATCACTGACGTGTAACACTTCGATGAAGATGCTCCAGTGTATGTTTGCTGGTCGTAGATCTCGCCAGTTTGTGCGATGGCTTCTATTGCGAATAGTATGGCTGCTAAACCACTGTCCTGGATTACAATAGATTAAGCTTTTACTACTGACGAGAAAGTTGTATGATGTGAAGTGAGCAGTTTTTATAAATCTAATTTCTTGCTTTGAAAATGGTTTTTAATTAGAGAATTTTGACATTACATATACCCGATTTTACATATTTACTACATATTCTTACTATTTTCATTACATATTTATGTACATATTTTGACGTTTTATACTACATATTTTTCCTGTCTCTAGTTATTAGCAGTTGGCAGATAAAAATTTGTAGATTTTTTTTATCTTTAGATGTCTGTTTAAAAATGTAAACAATAAATGATCAGGTGATTGTCGAAAAAATATACGGACTTTTGAATGATAAAAATTACACCACTCGCGTGCTGCCTCCTTGTTCGCAGGCCAGGGTAAT
This sequence comes from Acheta domesticus, assembly GCA_031308135.1. Taxonomy (NCBI): domain Eukaryota; kingdom Metazoa; phylum Arthropoda; class Insecta; order Orthoptera; family Gryllidae; genus Acheta; species Acheta domesticus. Next base: position 6,721,571 of record JAHLJT010005437.1, read on the forward strand.
CCTCCGAGCGTGCGTGGCGGCGGGCACGCGCAAGACTGACCTTACGCCTCCTCAAGAGTCCTTCTGCTATACGTCTGCGGTCTGTCCGTCCGAAGAAGAACTATAGCTCTCTTTCGGGTGGCTACACCCGCCTGTTGAGTCTGAGCAGCGCTGGACCCATCGGATTTTGAACGAGGTTTGGGCGGAGCTCCCCTCCCCATCCCCTCCCCCTCCCCTCCCCATCCCCTCCCATGCACCCCCCCGGGGCCGCCCCGTGGGGCGCCGGCTCCGGCTACGCCAGGAGGCGGGACACACAAACTCAGGCTGGCGAGGAACAAGGCGACCGCGGATGCAGGGCTGCGCTGGTTAGGGATTTGAATGCAATTAACAAATGAAATATTGAGTAATTAGTATGCCTTCAGCAATATTAAATATTTTTATTAGTATGCCTTCAGCAATATTAAATATTTTATTAGTATGCCTTCAGCAATATTAAATATTTTATTAGTATGCCTTCAGCAATATTAAATATTTTTATTAGTATGCCTTCAGCAATATTAAATATTTTTATTAGTATGCCTTCAGCAATATTAAATATTTTTATTAGTATGCCTTCAGCAATATTAAATATTTTTATTAGTATGCCTTCAGCAATATTAAATATTTTTATTAGTATGCCTTCAGCAATATTAAATATTTTTATTAGTATGCCTTCAGCAATATTAAATATTTTTATTAGTATGCCTTCAGCAATATTAAATATTTTTATTAGTATGCCTTCAGCAATATTAAATATTTTCATTAGTATGCCTTCAGCAATATTAAATATTTCATTAGTATGCCTTCAGCAATATTAAATATTTTTATTAGTATGCCTTCAGCAATATTAAATATTTTCATTAGTATGCCTTCAGCAATATTAAATATTTTCATTAGTATGCCTTCAGCAATATTAAATATTTTTATTAGTATGCCTTCAGCAATATTAAATATTTTCATTAGTATGCCTTCAGCAATATTAAATATTTTCATTAGTATGCCTTCAGCAATATTAAATACTTTTATTAGTATGCCTTCAGCAATATTAAATACTTTTATTAGTATGCCTTCAGCAATATTAAATATTTTTATTAGTATGCCTTCAGCAATATTAAATATTTTTATTAGTATGCCTTCAGCAATATTAAATATTTTTATTAGTATGCCTTCAGCAATATTAAATATTTTTATTAGTATGCCTTCAGCAATATTAAATATTTTTATTAGTATGCCTTCAGCAATATTAAATATTTTATTAGTATGCCTTCAGCAATATTAAATATTTTTATTAGTATGCCTTCAGCAATATTAAATATTTTTATTAGTATGCCTTCAGCAATATTAAATATTTTCATTAGTATGCCTTCAGCAATATTAAATATTTTCATTAGTATGCCTTCAGCAATATTAAATATTTTCATTAGTATGCCTTCAGCATTGTTCAGAGTATTGTTTTGATATCAATAGAATCTTTGCTAAGTACAGAAATATTAAAGAGATGTATTAATGTTAAAAGGACTTCAAACGGAGCTACCCTTTAGCTATTTTCATTTTTTTTCTTAACTTAGTCTTCACTTAACTTCATTGCATTTTGTTTTTTCGATTTTGTTGCCGTTGTTCGTAATTACCAAATGACGCGCTGAAAGCGCAGTGTCGCGAGTCGTTCGATGCCCAAGAGGTCGTGCCCGGGCAGGCAGGCAGGGTGGGCGGGTCCCAATCACGATCTCACGCGCTTCTGGCCTTCTCCGCCAGGTGGCAGCGTTGTCGGTGTCTTGGTCGGCGTTGCTGTCCCGATAGGAGCGGAGAAGACTGGTAAATCTCCCGCCATCCAGAATGGGGACAGTGATGTTCGAAGTTCTGAGGAAGTTGCTGTGACAGGGAAGTAGTGCATTGTTTAGTGATGTTGATGTGAGTAGCGGCGTGCATTCGTGGCTACCTCCTCGCCTGCACATCAGAGCGAAATCAGAAGGGTGGGTGTCTCCTGTGCGTATGACCACTGGCTCCGCCCCTTAGTATAAATGGGTAGTCCTTAAGAAACGTGTTGTGCCCCAGAGGATCGTCTCTGCACTTTTCCATGGAGAATATCGTGCCATTTCAAAGTCAATGTTAATTAAATAAATAATTTAAAGTTTTAATTAAATCAAGTAAAGTAATATTTTGTAATAAATGCTTTAGTTCTTTATTTTTAAATAACATGAAGTAATACATAAAAAGTAATATATAACATAAGTAACATTCAAAATCAAATGAGCTGAAATAATATTGCAAGTAATTTACATTTTGAGAAGATTTTGAAGGTTCTTACATTAAAATATCTCAAAGTACTTAGTATATTGAATTGCATTTTTCATTTCTTTGAAGTAAAGAGAAGTAAAATGAAGTACAGTGTAAAGTTCAGTTTTAGTGAAAACTCCATGGGAAGTGTAGAGAATCCTCTCGTTTTTTTGTTTTCTTGCCATATTTGGCCCTGGCCACTTTTGGCCCAACCACGGTTCTTGAAACGCTCTTTCATTCACGGGTTCCTTAACGTCAAAAATTAGGCAGACTAGAGAGTGTTAGGCTTTCTAGAGACAGGTTAAAGCAAAATTTAAAAAAAGTAATAAAACAGAAAATAGTACCAAAAGTCCGCAAACACACATTAATAGTAAAGGTCGCAAATAAAATCCCTCTCGCATAAATACACAGAAAATCGTACTACATAAATTTAGCTCCCAAAGATAACCGTAACCTACGAAAGAACAAAAAACAAGGTAAAAGCAGCGTCGAACGCAAAAAATTTCACCGCCACGAACAAAATCGAAACGACGAAAAAGAGCAAACAATGCTGAAACCAGCGCCCAACGCAAATGATTATCCGCTACGAAGGTAACAGAAATGACGAAAAATCAAAAACCATGCTGCAACCAGCATCCAACGCGAAGTACATACCACTACGAACTTAGCCGAAACGACGAAAACTCTAAAATCGTACTTACAAAGGCATGAAATGCAGACAGCTAGTCTTGCTCGCCATTTCAGGCGCAACGTTGTTTCGAGCGTAGAGGAAAGACAGCTTTTCTCTACGTTGATAGTGGGCGGTCTTCGCAATAAAATCACAAACTCTTCTTCGGCGTGTCGTAGTAGGGGTTCTCGGTCTCAACACTTCGCAACGCAATCGCCGATTCTTCCCAGGCGAATTTCGTTGCGCAAGGAGGCATCAAGGATTTCTTCGGCGTCAAGGATTCCATCGACCCATCCGCTTCGCAAACCTGTAGGATCACGTGACACTTCCGGCGGTAGGTGTTGGGCGTTCGTTTTCCAGTTTCGCCGAAAACTATTTTCATGGTTTGAGTGGTGAACATTTTTGAAATAGTAGAAAACCTCTAAATTTTTTAAAGATTTTCTTTCTTCCATTATACAACTCAGACATTACTCACATTCCCAAAAAATGTCGATTAGTTTTGCTATTAAGTATTTGTAAATAGTTAAAGCAAAAGCGACTGATCATTATGTAAACCTTACATTCTGGATAGGAATACTCACTTTTCAAGCAAATTTGAATGCCACGAATCAAGAAATGTTAAAAAAGTGAGATATGGTTAAACGGTAAAAGGTTCAGAAAGATAAATATAATATTAATATTGACAAAAAAATGTTTGTAATTGAATGGTAAGATTAGAAAAATAGCCTAGAATTTAAGGTAATATTAGTAAGTCGTAAAAACTAAGGGCGTAAACAAACTCGATGTGTAAACGCAATTTCGCTCTTGTTACGAGCATTTAAATAACCCTTGGGGCGCTACACAGTTTTGTTGAGTTGGTCTCCTGAAGATGTCTGGCATTCTCATTTTCATATTTTATTTGAGAAGAACTATACCACTTAGGTACCCAACATGTACACACCTCATAGTGCATAAATCAAGTACATACAAAACACGTATACGTAAAATCTTCACTTTTTTATTAAAATACAAGACTTAAGTACCTTTAATATATTACCTCGCTTCTGGTAAAATTTAATTTTTACGCGAGTAAAAAGTTTGTGAATTGTTCTCTGATCTATTTTAGTTTGTCCCCTCCGAGAAACTTGTTTTCAAATTGCGATAAACCTAACTAGGTATGATTGTGGTCCTGAGAAAGTTAAAGCAATGCTTGTTAATCGAAAGTAGGATTCTGTGAATTTTTGATACTTGGACATTTTAACCTGTTATTAGGAACGAGATTGTTTACCACTCAATGAGAGTTAATATTTAATATCGTAAATTTAAATTCATCCACACATTTACTCCCGGATGGTTCTTTCGTTCTTATGTTGGCATTTGATTGCGTTCATTAACTTTTGGTAAAGACTGTCTCATGCAAACAATTAAGTTTTAGGGGAAAATGGAAATTCTTACATGGAGAAAGTAAAATTTTACTGCTCCGTCCTTTTAGAGAACTAAAAGGCCTTTGTATGTAAATTCAAAAATCATAACAAATATTAAAGAAATATTATGAAATAAGTCTTAGACGATATTCGCAAGTCAAGCTTGAAAAAATGACTGAATTCCTGTTATTCAAAACAGAAAGAAAAATCTTAGGATTGGTGTGTATACCCAATGTGAATTTCAAAATGTTCAGCAACACTCTCAAACTACGAGTAATTAATACAACACAGAGAAAAATCGAAAATTATTCAAAGATGCTGAAGAACTGAAAAGATGAGCATATCAAGGGAAGGAGACAAATATAACATTTATGAAAGTTCTCAACGTTTGAGGTCAGTGAGCAAGTCACGTGACACGAGAAAATCACCACCATTGAGAATTTATCGCAGCTCCAGGTCACCAGAGGACTTTTAATGAATGAAGAAAAAGAAGTAGGAACATCACGTACCGAGTTCAGGAAAGCAGAAGACTGCAGAAAATAGAAGAGACAGCTCTATTAGTGATAAGCAAGACGAGAAGCGTGTGATGTGAATCGGTGCTACGTAAGCCAAACTAGTGTTGTGTGCCGTATATATTAGTGTTAATAAGGAGTTAGTGGTCAATGACTATAGTGAAGAATGATAACGTGCAATTGTGTAGATTTAAGTATGTTTTTATTAAGTATAGAATTAGATAGTAAGTTCTCCTTTTCCCCTTTTCTATCTTTAGCTCTCTCAACACCTTTGGTCGCCACTCCTTCGCCCCTAATTCTGTAAGAGATCTCGCCTCTAGACATCTCAGCTAGTCCGTGACGTCATGACTAGCTACTGAGCGAGTGACGGATCTTCGCCACAGGCGGGTCTGTAATCTAGGACCTCTGTGTGCACTAGTTTCGCGGACTAGCAGCTACGTACAGAACTGAATGGAAAACAAGACCCTCAAAAACACTAATCTGAGAAATTATTTGCGGATATGAGAAATCACCAATGGAGAAAAGGCCACGACATACCCCAGAAAACATTGTAAAATCGAAAGAAAATTTTATATATTTAAAAACGAATATATATTTAGCAATTATAATTTTCTGCAAATTTACGTTAAAATAAGTTTGAGGCATGGCAAGGGCGTGTATATTTTGAACATTTTCTGTTTCCAATGCTTTCCGACGAGTCGCAGAAAGCCACGTCCATTTGTTTAACTACATTAACTATTTTGTTAAAAAAGAAAAACTTTTCTACTTTCACTAAACATAAGACATTAACAAGGTTTACGTACGTTAGTTAGCAGATCTCTCTGTTCAGGAAGGCCTGAGTTTTTTCGAAGCGATTACAGATGGTGATGGAAATGTTTTGTAACCATCCGTAAACTGTTGAAAGTAAAGTCGAAACGATCACTTAAGGTTAAAAATGGTTATAATAATGAATGTTCTATCGATGAAACGGCTATTCCTAAATTAAACAAAGACCAAGTACAATCGTAGGATCCTTCGTTGGATCCCCCATTCCCCAAATTGGTATTGGAGTGTCAAGACACGTATTTATAGCAGACGGTAGGTCTGTTGTCTCTGAAGCTTTATCCTGCTGGATTCCTCTATTCCCCGAGGAGATTGGCTCTTCACCCAGGTGCTGTCACCATGGTACTTAGCATATTCCCCCTTTCCATTACCTGATTGGGATCGCATGCCCTCTCACTCAGGGTATTCTGCTGAGCCTCACAAAGCGTAGTGCGCAGGCTACTACCGACCGGTGTGAGCGGAATAGGGGACTTGTACCTAGGTAGCACCAGACGGACGCGCGAACGGAGAGCAACCGGTGGTCAGCGGTCCAATGTCCTTGGAGAGGTGCCGTCTAGTTGCATCACTTTTATGTACTAAGCACTGCTCATTTACACCGAACGAGCTAGGAAAGATAAAGTTGGAAAACGTCATTACAAAAGGAACATCCATATCCGACGGATTCGAATCCGCAATTTTGTGCGAAATTGCTACAGATTTAGCTGTGTCAGTCGTCCTGGTCGGTGTGGTCGCTGCAGAATTTCCGCTGCAACCGATGTTCTGGCTTTGGGTTGACTTGATCATTGCGGTTGTCTTGTGTGCAAGGCACGGTTTGCGACTGTCGTCTCCTTGCATTCTGCCAACGGTCAGTTGTAATGCGAGAGATTTTCAAATATGCTAGAGGGTACGATGGAGGCGTAGGGGCCAACTTGGCTGTTGTGATTTGGGTTCACTGAACGGTCAGTTCAGTGAACTGGGATTCGCTCATCACCTCCGTTCGAGCGACGATCGAGTCTTCATACGAAGGTCAGTATGGGCTCAGTGTAGGCTACTACCCCACAACTTGAACCTGTTCTATCGGAGTGATCAAGTCCCCGGGGTGTTATCAAGTCCCCGGGGTGTTATCAAGTCCCCGGGGTGTTATCAAGTCCCCGGGGTGTTATCAAGTCCCCGGGGTGTTATCAAGTCCCCGGGGTGTTATCAAGTCCCCGGGGTGTTATCAAGTCCCCGGGGTGTTATCAAGTCCCCGGGGTGTTATCAAGTCCCCGGGGTGTTATCAAGTCCCCGGGGTGTTATCAAGTCCCCGGGGTGTTATCAAGTCCCCGGGGTGTTATCAAGTCCCCGGGGTGTTATCAAGTCCCCGGGGTGTTATCAAGTCCCCGGGGTGTTATCAAGTCCCCGGGGTGTTATCAAGTCCCCGGGGTGTTATCAAGTCCCCGGGGTGTTATCAAGTCCCCGGGGTGTTATCAAGTCCCCGGGGTGTTATCAAGTCCCCGGGGTGTTATCAAGTCCCCGGGGTGTTATCAAGTCCCCGGGGTGTTATCAAGTCCCCGGGGTGTTATCAAGTCCCCGGGGTGTTATCAAGTCCCCGGGGTGTTATCAAGTCCCCGGGGTGTTATCAAGTCCCCGGGGTGTTATCAAGTCCCCGGGGTGTTATCAAGTCCCCGGGGTGTTATCAAGTCCCCGGGGTGTTATCAAGTCCCCGGGGTGTTATCAAGTCCCCGGGGTGTTATCAAGTCCCCGGGGTGTTATCAAGTCCCCGGGGTGTTATCAAGTCCCCGAAGGGAGGTTCGTGTTCCGCGTTAACTTCTATATGTGGGTTTGGAAAACTCCGCCATGCTGCGCAGGGGATGCCGGCTAACGTATCCCACACCCAGTCTCGCCCAAGCGTCGTCGGTGGCAAGCCACCCGCTCACTGTCGACAGAGCTCAAATTTTCGACGTGAGCTACGCCGTGAAGCTCAGGATTTGGGTCAGGGCTATGTTAACGCACGGGCCCAGGAACTTCATAGTTCTTAAACTATATTTATTACTATGTTTTCAAAAAATTAAATAAAAAATCCAAAAATGTTATGTATGTTTCAACCATACGCAAAAATTGATATAACGGAGTGATGTCACGCATCAGTAGATAATCTTTATAATACGGAATGTTGCTGGTTGATGCGTTTAAGTGTTAAATTGTACGTTTCAAAAAAATAACTAGTATTTTTTCAATGTAAATATAAATGTTCAATTTTTTGTTTGAATGTTAAAATGAAACACTAAGAACTGCTTTCAAAATATTAAAACACAAAAGCAAAATACAATATAAATTGATAGGATTTTCTTTATATTTCAGCATAGAATTTGGGGGAGAGATCGGTGTAAATACGAATAGCCCCCCCCACCTCCACCAAATCAGCCTACGCCCAAGGGCCCGCAATGCTAATAAAACGGCCCTGGTCCGGGTGGTTGCTTGAATTCCTCCACCAACCTACGTGCCTACGAAATCGTGGCTTGCAATACCCCGCCAAGCTGCCCAGGGGAAGCCGCCTAACGTATCCCATGCCCAATCCCGCCCAAGGCTCGGTGGCAAGCCACCTACTCACTGACGATCGACCTGAGTTTCGTCGTGAAGCTCAGGGTCCGTGCATTCCCCCACCAAGAACCACACTACTTACGTAATCGTGGCTTGCGGGGAACGGTGGAGGCATAGGGGCCGATTCGGCTGGCGTAATTTGCACGACTGGCAGTTGCGTGATCTGGGATTGGCTACTCTGCTGTTCGAGTGACGATAGAGTCCTGATAAGGTTATTCGCGATACCTTGCGTGGTTATTACTCCACATATGATCGTGTTGTACCGGGAGGGGGAAGTCCCCGGGGTTGGTCCCTGAGCGTTAACCCTTACCCTAACCCCTAAGGTGCACAAGTACGCCGATAGGCTGATAACCGGATCCGACCGGTACCCGGTTTGCCCTCGCGGCAACCCCCCCCCCATACAATGCCTGGGTAATGGGCCATTCTGCCAGATCAGAGCTTCTAGCTGTCCGGGCTAGTACCGGAGTCAAAACAATGCACCACTCGCATACGCGGGACAAGTCCCTCGTCTTTGCCCAGAGTATAGGGCCACTGCCACGACGAAGCCAAGAGCCCAACTGGGGCCACCCGAAGGTTCCGCCGGCTCGGGCCCCTCATCCCGTCTCCCCACTGCGTACACCTTCAGGCTAACGACGTGGGTATCGCCAGAACCTGGGCCACTTGACGGTAAGTTTCAGAATCCCGTCGGACTTCTATATTTGGCAGAGCATCCCGAAGGATCTCCGTCACCCAAACCTGCCGAAAGGTCGACGCGCCAGAGGCCCAACTGGTGGGTTACCGGTTCAAGCCGGACAACCAGGAGCTTAGCATCGCCTACTCACTGCCTTCACTTTGAAGCTAATGACGTGAGTGCCGCCATGAAACTAAGGGTCCGGGAGGCCGTCTGCATCGCTCCACCAGAGACCTTGCGCACTCACGCAGACAAGATCCCCACCTGCGGGGGATACGAAGGTCAATCTTCACTACGTTTAGAGTTTGTGTCAACCTCTTATTGAAGTGTGAAAACAGCTGCCGAGTGCTTGGGCAAGGGAGGTAGTGTCGTGCGGTGTAGCTTTGCGTAATGCTTGTTGTAATATTCGTACGTGTAATTTTTGGCTTTAGAACCCCCGAAGAGACAGCGTAAGCGCGTTCGCCCAGGCTCCAGAACGGTCGTCAAAAGGAAGTGCGTAAATGTAGTCCAGGCGGCTGGATCCGATTTGGGGGGTTTTGTCAGCCCAGGTCAAAAGTTCTCGTCCTATGTGGCGGATTTGCTGAAACACGTGGCGGTAAACATGAACCCGAAACTCTTCCAATGGAGTCCAAAAACATGGACTAAGGGACAAAGATTCTTTTCTTATTGTTTTTTGTCCTTCAGACTGAAATTTCGGCCAAAATCTGCAATACTTGCCACTAGTTTACATGGTAGTAAAAAGGCCCTGAAAGTCGGGCGCGAGTTGAGATTGACTCGACCTTTGGCCGAAGAAATTTTGGGTGGAACTTTCTTGGCCTCAGTTTTGATAATCACCAAGACTTACAGACATAAGGTATTTTGCTTGCATGATTATGTAATTACCTATCGATTAGAATATTTGTTTGCCTTATAGCATTTTTATTTTTTAAGTACGTATTGTAAGTTTATGGGATGTATCTTTTGAACAATAGATTATGGTAATTGCTTGCCACGAAAAGTTTTTTTTCTTTCATGTGCACGTAATTAGCTATAAATTAGAAGCATTTGTTGCCTTCTACAATTCTTTTATTTTTTGTAGTTAGTAGTCTAAACTTCTTAACTTCGGTGATGGAACTTTGTACAATAGATTACGGTAATTGATCGACAAAACTGGTAAACTGGCATGTATGTTGTAATGTGTATTAAAGTGAATTTAACTTCAAAGCAGGAAAAGGTTTGCTTGACGTTGTAGGCTGCAATACACTTCAGTATCAAGTGATTATAGGCGTCAAAATATGAAAGGTTTGTGTCGCGCATTCACAATTTAGTAAGGTTATTCCTTCCTGCTCTAAATGTTTCAATAACTTCCTATTATCCTGGTTATGTAACTTAATGCCAGATTCCTCTTTTTACGTTCAATGGCTCAAACGTTTTGAACAGTGTAGTGTAGTTTGAATTTTTTTTTTTTACTAATTAATTTACTTTCTTTATCCGTATTTCCAGGTTTCATGACAACGCACCTTCACAGTTCTTTCTGCTTACACACGCGTATCACGTTCTTGGGATTTCAGTTGGAGCCGGGCGAAAATAAAACATAAAGCCATGATTTTGATTTTCCTTAGCTCCGATCGCCAAACGGGGTGAATTTTCAGCCCTTCCTGCTGAAATCGTTGAAATGCTTGATCTCTGCTTTCCCTTTGCAGGCGGGAACGCTAAATGCTACTGATGTGTATTGCATTTGCAGCAGAGATGTCTGAAAAGAAAACTTGCACTGTACCACGGCCTATTATGCCGGAAAACAATATAATCAATTATTAAAATTGCTGTAATTTTAGTTTATAAACGGCGGTAGTGCTGCTAAATAACTCTATATGCAAGGAGTCTTACCTGTCCTCAGGATCCGAAGGCTGAGTTGTCTTATTTGGTCATTGGACGTAGTAACATTACTAAAAATATAACTTGTATTTTCAGAATTTCCGGATGTCTATTCCTGTGCAGTGGTAGTATAAGAAAACTGATTACAAAGCTGATTTTCAGAATTTCTACATTGTAGAAATTTATTATGAGGTGAATTGTGGAGGTGAAATATACTCAATATAAAATTTATTTTTAGGATTCGTAACCTGTTAATTCTTGTGGCATGAATTGTGATGGTAAAAGATTATACATAAAATTATTTTCAGGATTTGTGAGCAGTGTGTATTCTTGTTCGGTGAATTGCAATGGTAAAAGTTTACTCAACGTGACATTTATTTTCAGGATTCACAAGCTGTTTTATTGGGCGGCGAATTTTGCTGGTAAACAATTACTCAATATAACATTTATTTCTAGAATTCGTAAGCTGTTAATTGTTCGGCGTTGAATTTTGTTGGTGAAAGATTACTCAACATAAATTTTATCTTCAGGATTCGTAAGCTGTTAACTCTTGCGCGATTGTGTTGGTAAAAGATTGCTCAACATCAAATTTATTTTCAAGATTTGTAAATAGTGTATAGTCTTGTTGGGTGATTTGCAATGGAAAATGTTTACTCAACATAACATTTATTTTCAGGATTCATGTTGGTTTATTGCGCGGTGAAATTTGCTGGTAAAAGATTAATCAATATAAAATGTATTTCTAGAATTTGTAAGCTGTTAATTGTTTGCGATTAATTTTTGTGCAATGAATTTTGTTGTCAATATAAAATTTATTTTCAGAATTCGTAAGAAGTTTTTGCGCGATGAATTTAACAAGATTACTCACCATGGAATTTATTTCCAGGATTCGTAAGCTGTTTTATTTCACGGTGAATTTTGTTAAAATTGCTCAACATAAAATTTATTTTTAGGATTCGTAAGCTGTTTTATTTCGCGATGAATTTTGTTAAAAAGATTGCTCAACATAAAATTTATTTTCAGAATTTGTAAGCAGTTTTCCTGCGCGATGAATTTAATAAGATTACTGACCATAAAACCTATTTTTAGGATTCGTAAGATGTTTTATTGCTACATGAATTTTGTTAAGATTGTTGAATTTACAATTTATTTTTAGTATTTGTAAGCTGTTAGATCTTGTGGGATGAATTTTGTTAGTAAAAGATTGCTCAACATAAAATTTATTTTCAGGATTCGTAAGCTGTTTCATTGCGCGATGAATTTTATTGATAAGATTGCTGAACATAACATGGCATTTGTTATTTTTAGGATTTGTAAGCTGTTAAATCATGTGCAATGAATTGTGTTGGTGAGGGATTGCTCAATATATAATTATTTTCAGGATTTGTAAGCAGTACGTAGTGTTGTTCCGTGAATTGCAATGGTAAATATTTTACTCAACATAACATTTATTTTCAGGATTAATAAGCTGCTTTATTACGCTGTGAATTTTGATGATAAACTGTTACTCAATATACCGTTTATTTCTAGAATTCGTAAGCTGTTAATTGTTGTGCTATAAATATTATTGGTAAAAGATTGCTCAAAATTTTATTTTCAGTATTCGTAAGCTGTTTTATTGCTCTGTGATTTTTGTTGATGAGATTGCTCAACATTAAATTTATTTTTAGGATTCGTTACCTGTTAAATCTTGTGCGATGAATGTTGTTGGTGAAACATGACTCTATAAAATTTATTTCAAGTATTCCTAAGCTGTTTAAATGCGCGATGGATTTAATTGATAAGATTACTCAACATCATTTTTTTAGGATTCGTAAGTTGTGCGATTAATTTTGTTGGTAAAAGATTGTTCAAAATAAAATTTATTTTCAGGATTCGTAAGCTATTGCGCTATTACTCGTAAGCTATTCGTATTACGCTGTGAATTTCGTTGGTAAAAGATTACTCATCACACTTATTTTTAGAGTTGGTAAGCTACGTATTATTGTGCAGTAAATTGTGGTGGTAAAAGAACACTCAATATGTCATTTTATTTTAAAGATTTTGAAGTTGTAATAAGTGTGGTGTTAATCTTCAGCATTCATAAAGTGTGGAAACTGGCATAATAAAATTGACGGAAAAGTATATTTATTTTTATGATAAGTGAGTATTCTGAGCTGTGCTCCGATATAATAGAAAGTATCCAATGTGAAACTCATTTGCAGAATATGTAAGTTGTGTTATTCTTATTTTGTAAGTTAAGTAAAATAACTCAAAATAAATTTTCAGGGTTTTGCTAAAGAATACATGTTCATCAAAAGCAAATGGCAAATGGCAATTATTGAGAAAGCAAATGCATGTCTTAATACTCATTGTCATGTTTATCATAAGTTTGTTGATGGAAATAGCCTAAATGAATCGCAACAATGACGCTATTTTTGGCGAAACCGAAAGAACTCTCGAGGAGGTTAATCATTCAGAGATTTGGAAACGAAAACAAAAATGAATGCGGAAATTGGAAAGATACCAGATACACCAAATCTGCTGCGCACAAGTAAGTCCCGATCGTACAGCAATGATCTCTGAGGTTTGATGAACGTAAATAAGCGCTCACCCTTTGGGAATACATCGCAAAGACCACGAAACAAAGGAGTAAAAATTGCACATCAGTGAACATCATGAAGTAATATTAACCCATTCGGAAATTCCAGGATACCCGGGATCTTGACGAATACTTTGAAATCTAGCGTAAAATTCTCGGTTCCAGTAAGTTTAAAAACATTCTTTGTGCATTATTACTATAAATATCTAAAAAATTAAATCGTATATTTTATATAGATATTACATTACTTGCACTCGAGTATAATTTATAATTCATGTAATATTATAGAGCTATAATACTTGTCTTATAATGCTACATAATACGCGTTCTCTAAGCCATCGGTTGATGATCGTAAACTCGGTGTGAGTAAAAAGGGGAGGGGAGCACACGCAAAAATGAAAGAATGTTTAAGTCTCTGAAGAATTTGATTCAACTAGAATTTATAAGTTTTCTGAAGTTGGTTATTAAAACCAAAATTGAAACTCTTGCGTGGATCTTTCCTGAGCGAAAATATACAGAATAATTATTGCCATTTGGGAAGGTGTTTAAAATGAACACTGAGTGGGATGACAAAACAGTAATATTGGCTGTGGTTGATAAAGGTGTCCCAATTTTCTTTAAATCTAAATTCTTTTTAATCTGAAAGTTATATTCACATTATCAAAATTAACATTATTTTAAAAAATGCATATCATCCAAAGAACTAAGCGAAATACTGTATAGAATTAAAATTATGAGAGTTTCAATTATCTTTTAAAGCTGGTACCTATTATTAGTCGATACGGCAATCACTGAACTTTGTATGTTTCTTACTTTTCAGAATTACCATTTTTGCAGGACAGCTTATATGGTTTAATCATTAGCCTGAGTTCAATGAGATGACAGTGATGGGTGCTCCGCCGTGAAATGACACTGCCACAAGCTAGAGATCACACGCCACATTCAGTCCGGTGACTTGTTTATTAATTTTCTCTGGATGTCGAATTTCCTTTGGCCGCTTGTGATTCACAAGGCAAGATGGAAGTGAAGCCTCGCCGGCTGTGAATGTGCCCCTCCTGGGTTCTCGGAGTGGATTGGCGCCGCAAACCGCCTGCCGTGGGCACAAAAGGATTATGAAAGCGAAGGCATTCGATTGAGAGGTCAAATACAGGTAAGACTCCTTCTCCCTTCCTTTAACACATCTTCCGACATTTTCACTCCGAAACGCTGGTTTCTTAACCAACTTATCCTTCACATCTCTTAATTTCTCTTCAATCCCTGATTCAGTTTTTTATCATCTCATATTTTTCTTTATCAATTTTGGTTCTAATCCCTCTACATATTGCTTCTCTCGTCTTTCTGTTTTCATTATTCGTTTACGAACACTTCACTTTCCTCATCCAAGTTTCCAGTCTCTCATTTGCCTTTGTTTCTTTTTTATACCCTTCTCTCTATTTGTGTTGTCACTGCATTTCTCACTCGTGCTCCTTCTCGCATCGACTAGTCTGTACGCACTCTCTCTTCTATTCTCTTTTTTCCGTTATAGATTCCTCGCACTTTTTTCTAACGGTTTAAACAACACTTAAATTTTCTTTCCTTCAAATCTTGTGTTCATGGTTCCAACATTACCAGTAGAGGAAAGAAATATGTAGACAAATTCGTACTCTTTCCACATTTATCGTTATTTTCATTTTTCTTTCTCTTTCTACTTTCACTTTTCCATGTGCACATATTACTAGTCTTCTTCTATTCAAACCACTGGTCCTTCCCCACTATGCCAGTTATTGTAGGCTTATTGTTCTTCTGTTCCTTCAACCCCCTAATTCTTTTTAAACTTTCCACCCACATCCCTTCTTTCCTTTTTCTTACACTTCTCTCTTCCATTCCTCCCCTCCTCCCTTTTTTCATTCCTAAAATTTTTTGTTCATTGCTCTCTATTGGTTGACAGTATTGCAATATAAAAACAACTTCCTTCACTAGTCTATTAGGCCTCGCAAGATTTCGTCCCAAACCTCTAGTCACATCCTTCGAAAATAATGTCCAAATTTATTACACATAATACAACCTTCACCTTCCCTTAGTATTCTCCACTTTTCGTGTTTTTGTTAATTGGAAAATTCCATCTATTTACACTCCTCTAATTGTACTTCTCTTGGAGAAGAACTAAAAGAGATCACCAGCACCTCGACTTTCCTTTGCATCGCAACCACCTTGCTAGTAGACCTTCTCTTTTGCACCACTCACAATTTCATCGCTCCTAACGAATCGACGCCTCAACTGTTTTTCAAACTCCATGCGACTACTCACGTGGGTCATCTCGTAACTCCCCTCACCTCAGAGTTCCTTTGTTTCCAACTTCAACCACACTTCACATGCATATAAACGTCAACTTCCTGTGAATTGCTTTCAGCTTCTGTTGGCGTCTTAAGACGTGGAAGGCGCCAGGAGGGTCTGTTCCCAGCGCCGGCGCTTTCAACGTACTGGAACAAGACTGAGGCCAAACCGAGGACCGGAGGTAGAAGACCACTGTGCGAGGCATCCGACAGGACGAAAGACGACAGGCAAGGACCAGTAACAACAAACACGTTGCCACTGATGTAAGGGCAGAATAGTTCACTTTTAATATGAACCCGGGCGTACCATTTGCTACGAATGTAAACGGGAACACGTCCACTACGTGCCAACACAATTGTTAATCTGTACTGAATTGTATACATAATCGAACGACATTCAGTAAAATAAGGACGATCTTGCTTAGTTGAACATTTCGTATTGAAGCAGCATCGCCAGTCACTTTATGGAGTAATTCTTAAGCAGTTATAATGAACGCCAATTCATGGTCCTAGTTTAATAAAGTCCCCAGAAGTTCCTTGTATCTTGCTGCTGTAAGAGTGGTTTGTTTTAGAAAATTGTAAACTCATTGATACGTTCATTCTCGGATAAGAATGGCCCTATTCAATGTAGCACAGGGTTTACGTTTACATTTGGTTTACGTTCAAAAATCATGGTGACGGAACCTTTAGTAGCAAAGGTGACATTACACTACAAATCTCTCTGCAAATTTTGATTTTCTGCACTTCAAAAATTACATTCAAACTGGAAAATGTACATTTCGTTGCAGTCGTTTAGATTAAAGCTATTTTGTAGGAATTTGGTTTAGACAGTTCAAGATAGTTGACCATTTTCCTTCTAGGGGTATAAAAAAATAATACTTCATGTGCTTTTCAATTCGTGGAATAAATAAGATATTTGTAATGGACAACTTGAAATATGTGACAGGAGAAATGTCACTCGCAATCCCTGATTTAATGTGCTCTATATATTATCTCGTAACAGACATTTCACCATAGCTGTAGAACTGAGTGATTCAGTCGATAAGTTATTTAAATTATTTTCAGCCTCAACTGCCAATCGGAAATGCTGAACTCGCCCAAAATGGAAAACAACGTTCCAATTGCTGGACGGCGTTCTGCAGATTGTCTTCGAAGTGATGCAGGATCTGGTGAGTTTTAAATGTCTCAATAACACTGGGGAACAAATTAACTTCCTTTTGCAGCTGATCGTATATACGTGACGTTCACTAAATCTCGCTTCTGATTTCAAAACTACAGTTGCAAATGTTGTTTAAAGATGTTTGAAATCTTTTCTCCAAGAACTGCTTTTGGAAAGCTGTGTTCTGTAGCAGTAGGTGGCTAGTACATTTTGTGACAATTGGTCTTCGTAATATCTCGTGGACGATGACACTGTTCATCATGACTTTGTTTTCTTATTAGTCGAAAAGTGCTAAAAATGCTCACAAGTGTGAATGAAGAGGTTTTGAATTTAATCTTAAAGAAATTTAAAGTATCTATTATCTCAGGATATCGGTACGCAAGGCACTTGAAAAATCTTCTTAAATCCCTTTACCAATGCATTAATCTAAAAGCCCAGTTACCGAAGAGTTAAAAAATCCCCAATTAATTGTACATTACCTGATTCAAAATGTGTAAAAATATTTTCTTTATGACCGCAAAGTTTGTGGTTTATTTTCATATAAATTTACACGAGATACGCAAACTATTTAGGGCATCTCGGGATTAGGGTTCGTCAAGGCACTAAGCCAGCCCTGACCCGCTTCTTAAAAGGTTAATAGGTAATTTTTTAGAATTCAACCATTCACCATGTTTTGAATTTGGGAAGCCAATGAAATTCCGGTTTTAAACTCGCTTAGAGGAAGAAATTTAACACCTAAACATCCGAGAGACTCCATTTTCTTCATTGTATACTTCTTCACTGCTTATTTGCTTCACTGTCACTGCTTCACTGTTGCTTATGATTCACTGTAAGCAAACAAAATGTATGTATTACGCAGTTTAGAATTTTGTTTGTCGTAACCAAATAATTCTACCGCGCATCTGAATGAGAATTCAGCCTTTCTTAGCCCCCATCCAATCCCTGAAGGCGAAACTAGACGTGAATAGAACAAAGGGAACAATTTTGTACGAATCTTTTCAGAAAACATTATAGTTTTAACTTCGAAGCAAATTTAATTGTTACTCGGAAGATATTGGAAATCGGATGTTGGACGAAAGTTGTAAATGTATTAGAAATCGTTATAAGTGCCTTAGAGATAAGTTAAGACGTACTCCAACATCATTGTTTGCAGTCGTCTAAGAAGTCTGCCATCTGGTGCCGGCCATCTTTCCCCCTGGAACCTACAGTTGCTGTATTTTTACCTACAAGATGTTCAAAATGCTCTTTAAAATTTGCAAGATGCAAGATGCAAAAATGCAAGATGCTCTTTAAAATTTGTGAATTTGAGGATAAAACCTTCAGGTTCAGTGTATTTGAAAACTGTGGAATCAGTTCAGATTATGTGCATTCAGTGTGTGCAAATTCGTATCTAGTGGCTTGTTAAGTGGTTGTAAGCAAGTCAAACGTTCACAAAACTTGTACACGAGCAGTGCGGTAGCTACACAGAATGTGTGAGGGGGTTGCAGGGTGAAGTGTTGTGCCAACTTGCAAAAGCTGGCGCTGGCGAATGGGGTAGATGGTAGCTAGTAGGTACTCCATAATCTCCAATGAGTATTGGCTAGGTAGAAATCTGTACTTGCTCTCCTTTTAGGGAGGTACCCAGTGGTGGTTTTTCTTCTTCTTGCCGTTTTTGAAGGTTTGAAAGGAGTTTAAGGTCGCTTTTTCAACAACTTGATCATATAGCGACCACTGTGACGGCTTTGACTGTAGGAACTAAAACACGTAAGGACAACACGCACATACACAAACATCCCTGCCCGAGGAGGGGTTCGAGCCGAGGCAGCTAAAACGACATCTGCTCTGCAGGCGGCAGGATTTTGAATTGTGACTGAAGATCTAAACGAACTGTCCAAAGTATGATATTCAGGTATGGTATGTGGTGATGCGAGAAGTAACACACTACAGTTTAAAGGTAAAACACACTTTGCTTAATCGATACTAGTCTGTCTCCGATTCTGCTTCAAGTCCATGTATCAATGAGGCAGGCAGTGTAGTCCCAGAAGAGAATTATAACCTATTAGTGTCGAATAATTGGGTTGATGGTTCAAAAGAATACATGGTAGTGCGAGGCATCAACACCACAATATTGTTGTGGAAAACCCCCATGCCTAGAGCGAGACTGAAACCGCAGCCCTTTGGCTATACATGTTTGGGCATTCTATGCGTCACAGAAATCCGAAACGAATGCATTAAGTTTCAGTGAAACTTGAGTGTGGATACGTACAATAGGTTAACATTCGTATTTATAAGAAGTGGTGCTTTTTTAGGAAAATTAAAAGAAACTATTCGCAGACGCCAACTAACAATCTTTTTCTTGGTATGCCAAAAGAATTAAATGGGTTACACGCCGACAGGTAAAGACGTGATCTACGATAGTCTTGATAATGAAAGGGGGCGATGGTTCAAACGCAATCTAAGGTGGAACGCAGAGACAAAGACGCAAATTTTCTTGTGAAACAGGTATGCCTAGTGCGAGAATGGAACCCGTGACCCTTTGGCTCCCAATTTCTCGTCAGTCTTTGCGTCACTGAAATTGGCAACGAACGGGTGATAAATTAAGTTACAATGAAACTTGAGTGTGCTTACGTAAAATAAGTGGACTTTGTTGGTTAGAAAAGGTAGTGCTTATTTATGCAAATCCAATTAAACTATTCGCAGGTGCCAACTGGTATTATTTTTTTGGGAATAAGCGAAAGAATTAAATGGTTTCACACAGACTTGAGAAAACGTTACGTTGAACAATGAATATCGGTATGAATTTAAATGTAGTTTTATGAAGTGTAATAAGTGTGCTAGTGTGTAATGAGTTCGTGTGATTGTGTTGGTTGGTGGTCCTCGCTTAGGCAAATGAAACGAAATGATTCTCTGGTGAGAACTGATCTTGTCTTTGGACTCTGCAACAATTAAAAGCGTTTCACACACTAGAATAAGTGAATGGTCGATATCAAAATGAATTTAACTGAGGTATTGAATATTAAGTCAAATCAAAATGCATCGAAGAATGCTTATTCGCTCAGTACCTGGATGAAATGAGTACTGTTGTTAGAGATACAAGAACTACCAAGAGTGTTTTTGATTTCAATTTCGTTCGTTAAATGACTAGGATATAGCAGTTTGAATGACACGAAGTGTAACCTAATTCTGAACAAAAGGTTATCATATTGTGCGATTGGCGTTGTCAGGTTTCAACACGTGCATAAAATGCTTTTAAATAAAGGATTAAGTGTTTTGGAATAATATATGGTATATTTCTACTATGGTGTATTTACACAGAGGTAATGGTGAAAAAAGTGAAATCTGATTCTGGACAAAATGCAGTTGTGTTGTAACGTAATGCAGTTAAGGATGTGTTACATTACTTGTTGCAATGTGTATTAAATGCACTAAAAGAAAGGTGGAAAGTGTTCGTAACATACTCTCTCAAATATTGAGTACATCCAGAAACGAAAGGAAAATTAAAGAAAGAAAGAAAGGAACATTGTTAATTATGCACGCTCCCTGAATCAAAAAGGCATGCATTTTTAGGTGTTAAAGGTGTCGTTGCGTCTCGTGAATTACTAATATAATCGAAACTGATTTACCAACGAAACTATTGTCAGAGTTTATAAGTTTTCTATGCACATTTTAATTGTAAAACTTTGTCATCTTCCTTCCGATAATTTAGGTTTTCTTTTGTTGTGGAACCATTTCCTAGTTAAGGATATGACGGTGAGGAAGAATGTGTTGTGAAAGCATTCATCGTCAAGAGATAAAACGGTGCTAAAAGTGTACATATTGTGGGAACGAATGCTTGCATTGTAGCGTATTCCTGCACAGTGAAAAGTGTGTGCCACAGCAAATTTATGGTAAAATAGTTTGGTAACATAAGGAAGGTTGTATAATGGTACTAACAGAAACCAGCCTGTGCAAGATCTATTGGTTCACGCAACAGCCAAAAAAAACTGAAAAAATAGGTATTACAACCTTGTTAATAGAGGAAACTCTTTCCGATCCCAATGTTAAGTTTTTCATTGAACCGAAGTGACAACATTGCAAATGTTTCCGAAATAACACACTTTTCCACATTGATCTGTTTTCATACGAGAGCTTGCAGCTCATTGCGTTGCCTTCCTCAATGATGTCCGTTTTAAGAGCTTAAAGATCGTGGTCTGCGTCTCAGTGCTATCCCATAAGCGGGGGACACGCCAGAGAAATGTTTCCTATCCTAAGATAGAGAGCTCATTTTACTATTATATTTTACTACATATAATTTTTTTAACATTTTCCCCTCCACCTGTCTCCAGATATTCGATATTCCAAATATTTTAAAATGTTTTTGTCGTTTTGTACTTTCATGTATTTTTCCACATTTTGAATTGTTGTGAAAATGAAAGTATGAAGGTGTTGTCCAGAGGGGCAAGTGCCCCTTTGCCTTCTCCCCGCAACCCATTTACAATAAACGTTTTAGCAACACCTTTAAATATCACCACCACCACCACTGGGTACTGTCAAAAATGTTGGAAAAATAAACGTTATAATAAAACAAATGTACCAATAAATTTTGGGTATCTGTTAAGAAACAGTACGATGTTTAACTTTAGACTGAGGTACTCTTGTTCAGTGTGTAAACACGATGTATTCGTGTAACAGTTTTTCAAATTGTGAAATTTTGTAAATTTTGTAAGTTTTGGAGTTTTAATAGGTGTTGTATTCCTATTCTCAGGTTATGGTAAATTTCATGATGCACATTTGCATACATCTTGTATTTTGTTTGTAGATGGCAAAATTGTTAAACTGTCATGTAATTTCAGTTCAGGATTTCCAAATGTTATTTATATGTAATTTAATGTAACTTAAACTTAATTGTAATGTAGCATTTAGTATGTAAAGAACTCGTGGGTGTGTACCCCATCTCAGCGAATTCTGAGATGCCCCTTGTTTGCGACTGGACAGTAACGTAGCTCATCCCACCCCCAGAAACACAAATATATGAAATGAAAAAAAATTGTTTTGTCAAACTTGCAGATTACCTGGCATTCCCTAAGTATTTAGGAGGATCCTCCCCTCTCGTCCACTTAACCAGCCGCCCCCGCAAACCCTATCTGGCCTACCAGTGTCCTCTACTCTGCCCATCCAGCCCCTTCACTGTTCCTTCCATTTATCGCTCTTCGTGGTCTCCCCCAGCAAGGCCTACATGGACGTACATAGATGTCCTGCCAACACCCCCCCTCCCCATGCCGATCCAGCACCTTCCCTCTCGCTCATGGCGCTTTGTCCCTTCTTGCACTCGGCCACGACTAGACGTCGGATGTTTACCCTCTAAAAAATAGCCTTTTAGCCACCTAAAAAGCTATTGACAGTGGAAAGAGGCATGAGTTACATGCACAATAAAATGAAAAATTGTAAGGTTTGGCTATTTTATTTTCTAAACTTAAATGAACAAAACTATATTTTAATGCAAAACAATATTGACATATTTACAATTATTAATAGTTTATATTGCAATATTTTACCAATAACTATTCAGGGATAACCATTATTGAATCATGAGATAACTATTTTAATCAAATTTGCGACGATTAGAAGAAAATCAGTTTTGAATACGCAGAAGGATCTCTCAACGTCTATTGATATGATTGGCATGTATTTTAGAAATCCAACTTAAGCATCAATAAAACCTGCTATAACTCGACCAAGCCAAGAATGAAGGCTGCGATTGCGGCGCGTCGTGGAACTAACAGTGAAAACACGGGTCTGTACAGTTAGTTTTGCTAAAAAACGTCACCAGGAGCGTGAAGAGAGTTCAGAGACTGCTTCCTACAGGAATCACCATGGCCTCCTTCATAGAGGTTGTGAATCAGCTGATAAAATATAACTTTCAGATGCACATCATGCAAGACGTGCACTGACTGTTTTATGTTTGTCCCTTTAAGTTCCTTTTTTTTTAAATTTCTACCGTTCTAGTACAAGACTATAATAAGTTCTATTTATATTGAATTTTTAATACTTATTCATTGAATTTAAATATTTTGTAATCTCGTTCATCTGTTTTTCCATAGTCTTTAGACGGTTTGTTTGGTATGCAATAAAGTACCAAAACATTAACTTTACTGTCATAAGTATCTATATATCTATAGTATCTAAAATATTCATTATGGTGGTAGTTACTTCTTACATAATTTTATTTAGTATATATTCTGAGAAACTACTTAAGTTAAAATTAACGATTTATATGAATGTTACTGCTCATCGAAAGAATTAGTTTCAAAATTTTGAATCGTTTTTGCAGAGAAATGTATAGTTTTATTTCTTCCAATATGAGGTGCAGACATGTCCAAATATAGTTAAAATATTAATTGGGAAAATACTAGATTTGCTACGAAATAAATCGCGCTTTTTTTTCGCAATAGTTTGGCACGGTCCCATTTTAATTTTGAATTGAGTATCCTTGTATCTCCGTCTCTGTCGTTTCGGTTGTAAACACAAACGGTGGCGCGCTCCTGTAAACATCATTCACAACTTGGGCGAACTATAATTTACATTTTCACTTAAAATTACGGTGCCCTCGGTGTACTGTCAATCGACCATGTTCTCAGAGCATGGCTGGTATTTATGAAATAGGGAAATGGAGAAAAATCTGTTGTATTTTAAAACACGAGAGAATTCCTAAAAGTATACAATACAAAGACGTAAATTGAAAGTTTCATAATGAATGATCACGTTGGACCATGACTCTACGCCGAATCCTTTGACTCCGCCCACATTTCGTCTCGCCTCCTTCTGCTCCTCCTTTGGTTCCTGTAGCTCTCCCGCTTCATCTGGTCCTTTAGCGTCCACTCCGCCTCGTTTCCCGCTCTCTACTACACCACTCTGCGCGCTCTCCGCTCTCCCTCCTGCTTCCACTCTACCCGCTCCATCTGGTTCCACTTTGCCTTGCCTCACGCCACCCGGAAAAAAATGACGTCCAGATTCATTGCGATTGTTTTTTCGCTAAATGTATCAAGTCTAAGTTTTTCTTAAAATTAAAGGAATGAATTATGTAGAAATACATGTATTAGCTGAAATTTAATTTCAAATGCACAAAACTGGTTAATAATTTTCCAAAATTCATCAATACAGTATTAGAAACTGCTAAATAGTACACAAAGTTCACTACTTTTACTTTCTCGTATGTTTACGTATATACGGAGTAATATCCTCACACGGTGACCACGACTTCATGAAGTCGCAGCTACTGTTTCAGGAGTCCAGGATGTCCTGTGGGACTTCAACACGAAGTTGCTGGTGCTCCGCCTTGCAATGAAAAAGCGACTATACTGCGATTTTTGTAGGAAGAGCTCTCAAGGCCACTCAAATCCCATCTTCGCGATGGAATATGTCACGGCATTTCGTATCATTCACAGTCGTTCCGCTAGATTTCGCACGATCGCGACCGTATGAAGCAGTGCTTGCGATCATGCGACTTCTACTGGCAAGACCGAGAAAAGACGCGAAATGCCGTGACATATTCCATGCGAAGATGGGATTTGAGTGGCCTTGAGAGCTCTTCCTACAAAAATCGCAGTATAGAGGATTATACACTCCGTCACTCAAATGCTGCTTGTCAGCAACGGACGCAGTCGGCAGACGGGAAAGAATTCCCACGTGCCCATGAAGGTTCAAGGTCGGCTCATGCAAACTTACTTGACGCAGATCCATCTGGTTTTCCCCCAAAAACAAAAAGGTCGAATACTTTTCTAACAGACCTCGTACTTCGGGCGGCGAGAGATAGCAGCTCACAAGAGGATGGGGCAAGATTGTAAAGCCAATCTACGCCAAGGAAATTAGAAAATTTTACTTAAAGAAAGTCTGTGCCATTCTGTAGCACCACTAGTTTACTTTCTCGTATACGTACGTATATACGGAGTAATATACATACTATAGAGAAAGTTATGTAATCCTGGGGAAAATCTATTTCGTGATTTCAATGGAAATACACGTTTGGGGGAGTGATACCGAAAAAGTGTTTGTTTTGTTTTTTTCAAAACCTCCGTCTGTCTGTCCGTCCATTCATTCGTCCGTCCGTCCGTTCGTTCGTGCGTCCGTTCGTCTGTGAACACCACTAGCGCCTAAACCATGCATAGGATGTTTTCTCAAATTGAAGCCCTGTCCGTCTGGCTCGAGTCGAAGCTTTAAGATTTTGAAAAACCTCCTTTAAAATTTGGAGGTACTTTACATGAAGCACTCCGGACATTTTCAAAATTTTTCTCAAAACCTGCTCGACATTTTTCTTTAATTTTTTGTAAGGATAGAGTAAAATACACTTATAAAGGTGCCATAGGTCCGATTTTCACTGTTGACTCTGAATTTTCGAAAATTGCGAAAGTTTGAATTTTTTCGGCGTCTTCCTCCAACTATAAAATTGAAGATCGATATTTTTCATTGCAAGGACATTTTTTGGTCATAATTAGTTCTTTCATGGAGGTCATGTACATTTTTTTTAAACTTTTGGTTATTTTCGTGCAATATTGGGTGCAAAAGTAAAAAATAACAAAAAAAAACAATTTCGAAAACGGCTCCAAATTTGTTCTTTAACCATTTGGTAGGGATAGAGCGAAATGTGCACTATGAGATCACTCACGCCATTTTGCTCTATTCTTTTGTTTTTGCAAACATTACAGAAATGTAATTTTCTTAGTAGCCTCTCACGCCGTTAGTATTCGCATTAGCGACGGTTTGTTCACATTATTGTATTTATGAATATATATGCTTTAAATGATAAAATGATAATAAACTTTCTTGAAAACTCAAAGTTTTCTGTGAAAATGAACTCAAATTTTCCCATTTTCAGAAAGGTTCGAACGCAATTTTCTCAAAAAGGCTCCAAATTTTTTCTTCAAACTTTTCGTACGGATAATATTTATAACACTGTTTAAGATCACGTAGAATTCATTTCAAGCGCACTGAGTTTCACATCGAAATTCTTGGGACAGATTATGTTCCGGGTATCGAGAGAGAGTAAACGCAGTTTTTTTACCGCTTTTAGCTGCGTGCACACGTACGCCAGAGTGAGGCTCGGCACACAGACAAACGTACTAAATGTAGAAAGAAATTGTCCCTGTCTGACTCATATTATTTGGTAGAAGATATGATAATTTCTCAGAAAATAATTTGGAAATATACATTTGCTCTGGCGGCTTAGCTCATTGGTCGGCGTGCTCGCTTTCCATGACGCGACCCCGGGTTTTATTCCCGGTCGGGCAAGTTTATAGTGGGCGCTTAACTTGCAATGTCCCAGTGTACGTTGATGAGTGACGATGAGAAAATTCACTTCTCAGGTTGAGAAGACAGGAATACGGAGTGGGGATGTCTTCGCGCTAACCACACGTACCCCCTTAACCCATGGGCGCGAGGCCGGGACGCTGCTGGTAGACCAAGACACGTACCAATACCTTATATTACTAGTAATTAGGCGCACGTACACGGCCTGTCGCGCCAAGTACAAACAAACATAATTGAAAATTACAGAAGAAATATTCTTAATGTTTTTCACTATAAATTATTTTTGATTTCTGAAGGTATATTTGTATTTTTTAATTTTTTTATTTACTTTTATGCTAATTTAATTTTGTGTGCGAATAATATTTAAAATGTCAAATATGGTTTGATTAAACAATATGTACAAACTTGATTATAATAAAAACACCAAAATCATATTTCATTCACCCTAAATATCACATCCCAAATATAAAATAAGTTGATAATAAATAAAATAAGTTGAAAATAAGTGAATTAACTGGAGTTTTTAGGCTACGTAACACCGTTTTACGAAGTTTCAATCTTTGTATTGCATGTTTTTGCACGTTTTGGTGTTTTTGTTGCACGTTTTAGAGTTTTATTGCACGAAAATCCGGTCTGTTGGCATGAGGATGGGTACATTTTGGGTAGTTTTGGTTTCTGGTTAGAGTAGAGGCTTTACGGAAGGATGTGGTGATGTTGACGTTGAAATGTTGAATTGCTTTGTCGATTTCGGCAGGTGTTCGTTAGGGTTGCCGGATGTTCACTATTGCAATTAGAAAATGAGAATAGTGAACATATAAAAAGGTTGTTTTGTTGTTGTTGTTGTTGTTTTTTTACTCGATTAGAACTGACATTCCCTTTTTGAGACCTTTTGGATTCGCGCAGGTCCACGCAGTTGTCTTAGTTTTGACCCCAAATCTACTGAAATTATTTCAAATTGTACATCAGTTCCTGTCTCCAATACTAGCACCGAAAGAATTTTCAGTATTATGAAAAATGTTTGAACCGACGAACGTAACAGAATGGAGGTAGAGTCAGTTCGAAGCGAGCTGTACTTTTTTAACTTTCTGTGTATGTGGACGGAAGTTAAAGAATTATTCAAGATTTATAACTTGTAAAAGCTAAAGCTACTCAATCGAGCAAAAAGTATTGTGGAAAATAGACAATCGAGTTGTGTTAACAGTTAATCGAATTAAGTGAATTAAATAATAAGTAAAAAACAACGAATATTATCTAAAGATAATTATAGTAAAGCAGGAAATTATGATGTTAATAAGTTTAATTATAAATTATTGATTACTAAGCCGTTATTCAAAGATCATATAATAATAAAGAATATGATTGTTATATTAATAAATAAAAATGCCATTGTTCAGAAATATATCTGCCTTATCTTACCCGGTTCCCTATTTTCTGAAGACATAGGCCTATCTGGCAACCCTAGGAGATGTAGAGGGGTGGTTGGGGGGATTTGATCTTTGTGGCTATGAGGATTCTGAATTATTTCCAATTTGTAACTTTGGTTACGGATAGTTCAGATTGGGTGAAAAATGGAGTTTGGACGATGCCACTAAGTTTACCGAGTTTTGGACTTTCACAGCTTGCAGAATATCTCTGTTCTACTACCATCTACTACGCGAGTCACTCCCGTTGTAGGTTATTCTAAACTTGATCCATGGTTATTCTGCCTGTAAAAGCAGTATAAAGACTTTATACTTTCTTAGTTCAGTCAAGTATTAAATGTCTTTCCTTCGCTTCTTTGGTGAATGTTTATTATAATGATATAACTTATATTAAAAGAGACCACACGTTGGTAGTTTTTGACAGACGAATCCTTCTTGCTTCTGACTTGCGTAGTCTGACAAGTTGTTTTCAAAAAGCTTCACGGCAGCACGCCCCTCACGCAACAATTAAAGTGCCCGGAAAGGTAGATTTAAAAAAAATTGTCTGATTATATTTCATTCTCTCGCTTCATATTACATGGATGATAAATGATATTTTTTGGTAGTGACGTAGTCTTTGAACGCGAAATGACGCCGTTTGCTAGTCAGTAATATGTAATCGGGTGTTATAACACAGTATAATGAATATTACCATTTGTTTATTGTTTTAAACTAATATATAGTTTTCACATAAAATTGTTTCGCCTTGTCTCGGGCGATGTTCGTGCTTTTTGACCCCAAACATTCCAAATTAATCCTATACTCATTTGTTACTCCTGGCATCTCTCTCGATTAGTCTCCCATTTTGATCATCAATACTTACCTAAAACATTCTCCAGAATTGTTTTTAAACATCTGTTGGAATATCTGTTTCTATAGTGTGAGTAAGTTGAGACATAACCTCTCATCTTATTATACACAAATTTTTCTTCCTATTTAGAAAACAATCAATTAACATAATAATTACAGTAGTGCTGCAGTATGTGTGATCGAAAACAATTTCTTTTTTCTTTTTGTGAATGGTTGTTTTTGGAAGTTTAAATTGTGTACAATTTTTTCTTGTTCTCTAACATCATTATATTTCCTTGTAACAAATTGACAGCAACTTATTTATTTTCAGTTGCAGGCTCATATGTGGACTTCATCTGAATTGTTAGGGTCCTTAGAAGTGAGTATATTAGATGTCCTTAGAAGTGAGTACATTCTGGGAACGAGATTTCAATCTCTTTATCCCTGAAAATTCCTCCATTCTGTACATTTCTCTAGTAAAACAAAGGATGTCCAACAGAAGTCATTGCAGGAGAGAGAGAGAGAAAAAAACACACACAGGGGTGTCCAGAAGAGGCAGCTGGGTCAACTTGCCCCAGGCTAGGATTGACATTTATGTCTTCAGAAAATAGTTATTTGGGGATGGACGAATGAATAGTAAGATTAGACAGATATATTTTTGAACAATGACAATTTCTTATATTAGTATAACAGCCATCTATTTTATATTATATGATCTTTCAATAATGATATGGTAGTACAATAATTTATAATTAAACATATCAACTTCACAATTGCCTGCTTTACTACAATTATCTTTGGATAAGATTCTTTGGAATTTATTTAACTCAATCTTTAATCATTTTCAACAATACTTTTTACTTCATCGAGCAGCTTTTACAACATTATAAATCTTGAATAATTCTTTCGCTTCCATACACTTATACAGAATATTAAAAACATGTATAGCTTGCCTTGATCTGACTCAACCTCCGTTCTGTTGGTCCAAACATTTTTCATAACAATGAAAATTCTTTCAAAGCTAGCATTGGAGACTGGCACAATATTGAAACAATTTCAGTAGATTTGGGGCCAAAACTAAGATAATAACTGCACGGACCTGCATGATAGCCAGGATTCTCAAAAGGGGAAAGTCAGCTCTAATTGAGTTAAAAAATTATTTTTGCATGTTCACTATTCTTATTTTCTAATTAGTGAATCAATAATTGAAATAGTGAACATCTGGCAACCCTATCCCTATCTTTCTTTCGAAAGAAATGAAAAAAATATGTTTTTCAAATCCAAGTTTAACAGTAAAAGTTATTTCCAGTGATGTGGTATACACTGATTTGTTTTCTTCTCAGGGAGACTGGGATCCTGCATTTTTGTTCCCAGAAACAGACATTTATGAAAATGCTAATAAGGTGAGTGACACTTCCATATTTTCTGTGAGGCTTATTACAGTACTAACAGTATATAAGCGACTCTGACAGTTCAGTATCCCTGTTGTCACACACATTACTACGCACATGGCACTACCTACATCACAGATAAATTAAATCTCAAAACATTAACACACTGACAGGCTATGACCTGTCTTGATATCATGTTCATAACTTTCGACAATGCCCAACCTTATTGCCTCTGGGACTTCCTGCGAGTCAGATGAGCATCAGTGCTGAACCCTGGCTGTGAGTAAGTAAACAGCTTGAGAGAAGGTTACATGATGTACCACAGCACATGTCAAGAGAACTGTCAGAGTCCCTCATATGCTGTCGGTACTGTAGTAGGAAACTAAACAAGGGTAGGGACCAATTTTAGCTTAGGGGTCATCCATAAATTACTTAACACTAAAAGAGGGGAGGGAGGGGGTTTGAGGCAGAGTTACGCAAGGGTAGGGTGGTATTCGATTGGTAATATGGATATTTTTTTACATTTTCTAACGTTTTTTGGAATACTCCCTTTTTTGAGTCTTGTACTAAAACATTAAAATATTATCTAATTAATTTGATTTAAAAACATAAATAATTTAAAGTTATTAGAAGTTGTTACAATAAATGTAAATATTCTTTCATTAATTTTTAATTGAATCTGTAAGATTATGAAGAAAAATATTGCACAAAACTGATCTGTAATATTTTCTAGAATACAATTAAGTGGCACTATGGACTCTCACCCATGCGCCATCCACAACGGCTGAAGTGTGCACGGCTTGTGATCAGAAATTTTCTCGCCTACGCGTCCTTCTTCAGTCAAAACTTCCCCCAATCTTATTGTTAAATGCAGTCAGTATCGACAATACATTGTTCTATTATTTTTCCATCTAAAACAATTTTAACCCTTTTCATTCCTTTGCCTTGGAATTCCATAGCTTTAGTCTTAGTTGTCAAGATTTTCATGTTGTATGTTAGGGCTATTTTATGAAGTTCATTTGCTGTCCTCTGCAAGTCACCTTCTGATTCCATTGTTAGGATCATGTCATCTGCCTAGAGAATCATTTGGACCGTTTGTCTTTTGTTTTAATTTATATAGGTCTGGAATTTATATCTAGAATTTCAATTCACTTTAAATATTTATGCTTCAGGATATCTTCATGTCTGATGAAGAGGGAGGTGTCAAAAGCCCATTGGTGTCTGAAGTTTCAAAGAGTTTGACAGCGAAAGAGGAGAAAGAGTGTTGGAGGAGATGTAAGCAGCATGAGAGAGGCACCCAGCTGAAGCGAAGAGCTGTCGCCACCATCTCTGTGGTGAAGACGCCAGAAGGCTGGAAGCCACCCAGTGAGTGAGCAGGGTTGGGCAGTGTTTAAATACTTGTACTGTTTGAAATATGTATTTTAAATACATTTTGTATTTGAAAAACTGTATTTTTGATTTTTTTGGACATGTGTTGTGGAGATGCATTTGAATACATCAAATAGTTGTAATAAAAAAAAAATTACTTAAAATATTTTAAATACAGATGTAGAAGGTAATGTTCTTTTTTATTTTATTTTTAATTAAATATTTTTTTTATTTTACTTTTTATTTTTATTTACAAAAAGCCCAGCAGGTTACCTTATTTTTATTTCCATTATTTCATTCTGTTAGTGAAAGTGAAAGTAAAGGAAAAGCTTCTTTCAGTTGAATTTGAATTCTCTTCAGTTTTAAATGATAAATCTACATGATTAAAAATGTTAGACAATTATCCGTCAATTAAAAAAGCGTTTATTCATTATTACACTAGTTTATGTTCATCCACACCAGTTGAATAACTGGAAAATTAGTCATTTTAGAAGGAAAATCATTTATTTGAGTTAAATACACAGTTTACATCATTTTATATTTGAAAGTGGTTTTATATGTGTATTACTGTTAGTTATTGTTCAGAAATTTATGACTGTCAATTAGTAATTTATTGTAATTGACAATTACATTACAGTGTTGCAATAAAAAAGTTACAATACAAAATTATTGTATTTACTGTATTTTGAGTATTTTAAATATCTACATGTATAGCGAAACAAAACCTAATGTATTTTGAGTATATATTTAAATGCTTTTTTGCAAAGGATTTTGGCCAAGTATTTAAATACTAAATTCAAAGGATTTTGCCCAACCCTGTGAGTGAGCTAGTGGAAATGATGAGACGAGGGCCATGTGATTGCGGCATGCAGATGAGGGAGGGGGCATACATCTTGATGCTGTCCTCTTTCGTTGGCTGATGATCTTGGTGGTGGCTTGCCTTTGTGTGTCACTGTGTGAAGGATGGAAGGTAGTAGACTGATTATAAGAGCTGAAAGATGTTGATAGATGAATGATTATGGATGGGGGTGGTGGTCAAATGTGATACGTGGTGGTAAGAGAGAGCCAACCACACCACAAACATGGCGAAAATACGAACACCGTACATGGGACTTGATGTGCAGCCATTGGCTCTGCGTATTTGGATGGCGCGCCAAGCCTCTGCCACACCAAGACCGCGTCACCAACGATGACAACCCATAAATCGCACATTTTGACTTGACAGGTAAACAGAAGAGAATAAGTAAATAAAACTTCCGACATCAATAATTTTTGAAGGATTTGTAATTAGAGCATATAAATTAACTGATTTTAAAAGATTTTCTTTTAAACATTTCTCAACCAAACCATTAAAAAAATTTGTGGCACTTTTTTCTTTTCAGTAAATCTATCCTTAGCTTCATCTTCACGTCTTTCTGTTTTGGGCATCTTGCATCTCTTCATAGTGTTCCATTCATTACGGAAATGCATTCGTAGTCCATTTCTTCCTTTGCCTTCTAACAGTCCCATGGGGAGATTATTAAGAGAATTATTCTCTCATCATTCAAAACTTAACTGCCGAATGATGAATTAGAAAATAATTTGACACACACCATTTAGGAGAAAGATCTTTGGCTCTACATCATTTGGTATTCTTTCATCTCAGTGATTCTCAAACTGATCCTAGCAATCTTTTTGGTTCTCAAACTGATCATCAACTCTCTGAGGCATTTGAAATGTTCTCAGTCTCTCAGATCTTAAAACGTTTGTTAAAAATGCTTTTATAATAGCTGTATATTATAGTTAGTTTAAAAGTTCTCCAGGGAATCAAACATTTTGTAAAGAGACTGCAATGCAAGAAGTACTAAAAAAAATTGAGATTCAGTGTTTTATCTTAAGTGAATCAATGAGAGTCTGAATTCTTTAGTGGAAATATGATTGTACAGTAAAATGTTAAGGCTTAATTTTTGTGAAATAGAAAAGTATGCTTACAGATGTTTTTTGAATTTATAATCTGCAGAAAACTTGATCTTTGTAGGGATTGGAAGGGTAGTATAGCAGAAATATTATTGTGTTATTGTGTCATTACATCAATAAGAATTAAAGAGTATGTTTGTAATTTAGTGTTAGGTTAGGTTTCTTTGTAATCGGTATCAGTGAAGCATAAAGCCTTAAATTATAATTGTAGAGTTGAATGTGTGGTGAATGAAGGTGAGTTTTTAAATTATTGATACCATTAGTTCTGCTGGGTACCTCAATTCTTTAACCTTTTATTACTAAATGTTATGAGGCAGAAAATGTATTTAAAGCATTGAAACTGTTAGCCAGAATAATGCTTATTTTGACATGTTAAAAAATAACTTTGTATCCTCATTTTCCCTTGAGGTCACCTTGAAGTATACATCCACATTTTTTTAAATATTTATTTTGTGTAATAAATGAAAAAGTCATGGCAAAAACATGTTAACCCATACTTTATTAATTCTGAGAAAAATGGCTGTTAAATTCTGATATTTCTGGTGGCCAAAGGTAATTAACAAGTTTTAAACATAGGTTTGAACAAGTTGTTTTCAAATTCAGAATATTCAAACTGTGAGTTTTGTACAGACTTGGTAGAGAAAAGTTGCTGGAATCTGTGGTTCAAGTTTGATACTTTCTGCTCATGCTATGACCTTCAGTTTTTCTGTAGTTCTTATTTAGTGGTTTTACCTGACTGTCATGTGGCTGCAGACAGCTGGCACCTGCGTAAGCACATGAAGCTCTCTTCGAAAAAAGCATGTCAACGGTAAAGGCCTTTTTTAAGAACATGACCTTCCTGCGGAGGGTGCATGAATGCTACTCGGTAGCTCGTAGCCCAGATGTATGGACCTTCTGCTCCTCCGTCAGTTCAGATCCGCCCAAACTGGCCCTGCCAACCTCTTTTCACCCTCAGTCCATTCAGTTTGACCCAAACTGAAACCATGTTTGGCTTTGCCAGCCTTCTTTTACCCTAGTAAGTTGAGATTGACCCAAACTGCCCCTGCTGACATCCTTTGACCCCTTGACAGTTCAGATCAGCCCTAACTGATCCTGCCGTCACTCCTCCACCCCACTAGTCCAGTCCGACCCTCGGAGCTCCTGCTAGCAGCTCCCCGTCCTCTCATCCAACTTCACTCCTCATGCACTCTGAGAGCCTGTCCTGATAGCCACGCACAAATCCTCATCCGAAGAACCATACTCACTGATACTCAGTTATGTCAGGTGCTGAAGCCCATGTAAGTAACATAAGTCAATAAAACAAAACTGCTGTTTGCCAGTGACTTAGGTCATCCCTGTTCGCATTCCTCCATCTCATCCACTCATAGGCCTATAGGAGAATAGGGAACTGCCTAGATGACCCCTCCTACCCTTACTATACTTCCGTACATTGTGCCAGGTTCTTCCCCTACGACACTGACCATATTGCATTGATTTTGCAGTTGCGTACATCAAAGTGGAAAAGCCTCTCACAAAATCAAGCTGCTGTGTACTAAGCTGTAGTAACTCCCCGCAGAGGTGTGGTGGACATATCAAATTTCATTCTTTTCCCGGAAAAGCGTATGAGAAGGAAAGAAAAGAGATGTGGATTACAGCAATTAATCGTGTGAAGTGAGTATTTCTTTGTAATCAGTATCAGTGAAGCATAAAGCCTTAAATTATAAAAGTAGCGTTGAATGTGTGATAAATGAAGGTGAATTTTTAAATTATTGATAGCAGTAGTTCTGCTGGGTACCTCAATATTTTAACCTTTTATTACTAAATGTTATGAGGTCACTTATAAAAATACTCTAAATTTGAGGCAGCATAAATGAAGATTCAGAAATAGGTCTAAATTCTTTTGCATTATTAGGTTATTGAACTTATACTTGATAGAGATTTTCATTTTTGAACATTGCTGGTGTACAACACTGAGAAGTATCCTTGAGTAGACCTGCTGCAAATGTACTTGCGGTTTTATTGGTGCCGTAAGTAATTTTTAAAAAATATCCATGCCAATAAGAAGTATAAGCAACCTAAAAAGAAGTTTTAAAGATTTGTGTACATAACTCACTGGGAATTCACATAGTTCTCCCTCATTTCAAGTATATTTATCAAACATTTTTGGAAAGTATGAGGTGTAAACTAAACTTTTATTTTATTTTGATTCATATTGATTTAAAATTTTTTGAGAAAGCGCCATCCATCTAGGATGGCCATTTGGATGCAGTTATCAAATCAGGCGCTTCATTGTGACTAACTGTATCAGAACTGATCTGCCACAAGTCACTTCATTTTAAATCTGACAATAAGTATTGTTTCCTCTTCTGCTTCTGCTTCTGCTTCTGCTTCTTCTTCCTCCTCCTCTTCTTCTTCTTCTTCTTCTCCTCTCTCTCTCTTTTTTTTTCCCCCTGACAAATACTGTATGTAAGCGCTTTTGATTCTTGTCAGGAAGTATTTCTCATTCCAGTAGCATCATATTGATTTATAACGAACAATTGGTGCTTTAGTAGTACTTACTTTCTCACATTCTTTGTTGCAGTAGAGAGACACCAACAAATTTTGAACTTTCTCTTTTATCAAAAATTTCAACAAACATTATACCTGCGCCATGTTTTTGAGCATGTAGTGTGCTATCCAAGAAAAAAGCTAGAACACCATCCAAGAAGGAACAGTAGAACCGCCTGAACAAGTTGTAAACTTACTACTTCCTAAACGGTAATTCTAACTGCTGCTTCTTGAGACAAAATAATTAAACAATATTTTACCTTTACTCTTTCCAATACAGACTTAACATAATCTTAACCTAATAACAAAAAGTTCTTAAGCAAGTAATTACAATGAATGAGAAGTACATAAATAATTAGTACATAGATTAATGAATTATACCATTATATTTCTCTATGTTGTTTAGTAGCATAAACATCATTTTACTTTTAATTTACCCCCGGTTCATCTATCATCTATTAGATGTTATACTGCTATGGAATAATTCTATTTACATGCAATACAATACTTTAATGATACCAAACTCATTTGAGATTGGAGATCATATTTCTAGTAAATAAAGTACACTCAGGTCTCATCGTTTTTTCTTATTGTTGCTCATTCTACTTTTCAAATTCCACTGTCATTTTTGTTTTTCAAATAAAATAAGATCAGCTGGTCTTATGTGAACATTCTGCACTTTGTAAACTATAATTTTCAAAGTGAAAACAGCTCCTTATGTGATCATAACTTCAAACCACCTGTTCTTAACTGCAGTAGAGTATGATGCTTATAATATTGTGAATAAAGTATCTAATATTGCTAAGTAGTATTGAAATTAAATTTCAGTGAAAATCAAATAAGTCACTTAAATCGAAGACCTCAGGGCAATAACATGCTAAGTTTTGAGAGAAAGGAAGTAAAGGTTTAGACATTGCATTCTACACATAAGGATAAAGAATATCAATTTATGAATGACACTGCAATCTTGCAGCTAATCTTTAAAATAGAAAACCCAATATCTAGATACATCTATGAGGCATTGAAATACACAAATATCTGTTTCATCAGAAATCTAGCATAGCCCCAAGATCTTCAATTGCATCGTGAAATATTATTTCTGTGACTATTACTCAATTTAATTTTACATAGATTTATGGTTACTGCTCATATCTGACCTCTCATACTAAGGAGCAGAGTCCCGTGAGGAGCTAAATCTCCAAGAATGTAACAGAATGGTTCAGAAAGGATTCATGCAGTTAAATACTACTTAAGAAACTTGGACCCCATGTCTCTTGAACTTGTGTCCCATTAGGCACTTCTTTTCTTTCTGTCCATTGGATTGTGACTGGTGATTCATTCCCTGTCCAGTAGTGATACACTTGTAGGGTTTGGTGTTTGTTTTGAATAAATTGTAAAACAACTTCTAGCATTAGTTTACTGTATAGAGGATAAATTAAAACAATTATAAATAATTGTGTTTCTTTTGTTTATTATTAGCCTTCTGGTTTTTAACCAGGAAATAAAGAGATGTATTTGGCCTATGAATTAAATGGAGTCTTGATAAGTTAAAGAAAGCAAACATTTGATTTATTGGTAGCACACAATAATCAATAATAATCAGTGTACTTTATTACTCAATTTTAAATGGTTTGTTTAATTTAAATAAATTGATGATACTATTGTTCATTTTTGCTTGAAACTTGTCATTGTGTCTTTGACAAAGTGGATATGATAGTCATTATATGATCTTAACAGTGAAGATAATTTTATTTGTTTTTAAAAGGAACTGCAGATTTTAAAACTTGTCTAGTTAACTTTCATCCAAATTCTCATTATCAAGTAAATGAATAATACACATTAATTTTTTCAATTATTAAACTTAGGACTGTAAATAATGAGTTACTGTTGTGTTTTGCAAATTTCTAATATGCAACTTTTTTCAGTAATCCCTTTTTCTTTATTTTCTAGTCCTGATGGAACACCTTGGAGGCCAACAAAGTACTCAAAAGTTTGTAGTGAACATTTCGTGGGTGGTGTTGTTAGTAACATAGCTAGTCACCCAGCATATGTACCCTCAATTTTTGCTCCAAGTAAAATTACAATCAAGCGTAACAAAAGAGTAATAATCGGAAAAGAAGCTCAAGAAAATAACAATGGAAGAAAAATTGTATGTGAATCTCCTAACGGGTTTGAAGGTGACTGATGGAATGTAAAATGAGGATCAATTGTGACCACCATGTATTCTTCTCACTTGAAAGGTGGATTTTAGATTCAGGTCAATATTATTATTCAAGAGTTTTGCTTCCTTAGTTGAGGTCTTTAATATTGAAGAAAACTGAAACTAAATATGTGATGCATAAGATTTAAAGAAGATTAAGAAACCTACTTCCAAAATTTTCTTGAAATGCAGTTGGGCATTGAATAAAAGATCAAATTTAATTTGCAAGCATGTTTTTGGTAGGTACTTTGTCATCCAACATTGTTAACTTCAAAAGTTCCTTATTCTTAACAGGGTGGTTCTAAATCATCTTTTGGATTTTGATAATTGCTTGGACAAATTTCGTAGAGACAACTGAACTGAGTTGTAAGAGCGACACCGAATGAAGAGGTGGTTGAGTTGACAGGTTGAATTGAGTTTGTTGTTGTTGTCATTAATAGTATGAAAGAACAACTGTTAATCAGAGGCAAATTATATAAAATGACAGCATTGAATTTGTGCTACACAAAAACAGAGAAATGTTACTTCAGTATAATACAATTTCTTTAAGTATTTACTAATGTAAAATTGACAAGTATTTTGTTTGACAAACAATTGTAATTGCGTAACTCCCATTATATGAGCAATAGAAGGGGTGACCATTCTGTTTAAACAAAATAACTTAATATATTTTTTGTTCATCAAATTAAACTTTGCATTAATTAAATATTTTTTAAATAATTACATTTTCTGTTGTGGGCATTCAAATAAAAGGAAGAAAAAGGAAAAAAGCAAACATGTTTTTTCTGATTTGATGTCTGCCTTTTTTAAATTAATTTATTTTATTTTATTACTAACAAATGGCATACAATAAGACAAAAAGGATTGTTGGAAAATTGTAGAAGCGAGTTACTGAAATTTCTATGTCATCTTCTTTCCTGTTTATGGCAAGTACACACCTAGGGACACAGTCTGCAATATTGTATAAGGACAGGTTGTGTTACAGTATATCTAGATGGTGCTGTAAGTTGCATGTCCACACCTATGGAGACAGTTGCACTTCAGAAATTGGAAACTGGATTCCATTCCTTGTAGCAGAAACAGTAATGGCCAGTAACCAACTACGTTTTTATATTTATTTTAAACTTTATCCCATATCCTTTATTTATTTTAAACAGCTTTTTACTTGATCAGTGTTTTATGTTCTCACATGATTTGAGATTTCAAATTATGTGGTGTTTTCTTTTGGTATTTTTGGGACCTTATCCTCCATATATCTCCCCTCGTATTTTGGTTTTTATAATTCAGAGATGTTACACCCCTAAAGACAGGGGAGGGTCTGAAAATCTAGTCACTTTCAAAGTTGTCTTTATGGTGGCAAGTAGAAACACTCATGTGCCTCAGAACATCTTCAGATATGAACCATTTCACAACAAGTGTATTGTATCCCCATTTTGATGGGAAACCTGAAGCTTGGTACTTTATTATGACAGTCCCAGTGAGAGTAATGTCTCTCGATACCTTTGCATCTTGTCCCAAGTTTTTTGTTTCTTTTTCGCTAGGCTTGTACTAGGTCTTAGAATTTATTTCTGAAATTAATAATTATTGTTTTACAACTTCTTTCTCAAATGTACAATTATTAATGGAATCCCCAGTGGCATATGCCATACCTAATATATACTTGATTACATGACAGTTATGAATAGCATCTTGTGTAACATACGAAAGCCATGAGAAAAAAAGTCTTCTCATCATGAGTTACCTTTTGTTCTGTCAACAGAGGGACTTTCACCCCTTCTGCAGCTTTACATGTGAATACATGAGCAGGAGATCTTTACCCAAATGTTTAAGAGGGAGATTTGAATTTGTTCTGTATTGTTAAAGATGATTATGTATGGAATGTGTATTTTGTGTGCCTTGAAGTTTTGAGAAATTGTTTCAATAAACAAGCTCTTTTTTATTTTGGTTGTTCAAATATCCTTTCCATTTTATCCTTTGTACATTCTGTTGCTCTGTAAAGGAAATGATCGATAGATACAGTTGACATAGTGTAGAAGAAGTAATTGAACAGAGTCATCTAGTCATGAACAGGTGTGGCTCGTCATTAAAGACTGTAAGGCGGAGCCTTTCTCACAGAAATCGCCCTCCAAAAGAAATTTAAAAATATCTTTATAAATGTATTTATTTATTAATAATGGATTATTTTAGTTGTATTATGTAACAATCATATCTAATTTTTTGCTGTCGTTTCTTTAGCAGCCGTTCGTAACGCATTTGAAGCTGTTGACAGGGAAGAGAGAAGCGTTAGGCTCCCACTTCATTCCCCCATACGGTCTGTGTAAAACAAGGAGGCGTGATGTCATGCATTCACTGCACAGGCTTACTGACGAACGAAGGCTCCAGGCTGGCAGCCTTCAAAGGTGGGGCCTAGGGTCTGAAGAAGGGCATGCTCACCAGATAGCAGTACTATAGCACCTCAGCAAGTAGCATTGAGCTTCAACTAGTTTTCCCAACATGCGGTAGGAGCGTTAAGCGTCCTTAAGTCTGTATCAGACTTATTATTAATACAAATACAATGCAGGCAATGCAATGCACTGTAATGTAATGTAATGTAATATGTATTTGCAGCCTTCCCCATTTATAAAACCACGAGCTGCGACAGCTCATGAATGACTGGAAGTGGTTAGGAATTATTGTGTTGAACCACTGGCAGTGCTCTTGTAGTATTAGTTTTCAAGGACACCTCATAGATTCAGTCACAAGAACCTGAACATAAAATTGAAACATTGAACTTACATGCAGATATCGTCCCTTGTAGACAGGCATCAAACATCTGCATTAAGAAGACATCTAAGGACATTTCCATTCTGTGAATGAAGAATAGACAACTTGGAAAAAGTGAACTTCCTTCTATTGGAAGCCATTTACTATTATTTAAAGTACAATCAGTTGTGTGTATGCACATTTATACTTTGGATATAAATAAATGAAATGTACAGGAGAGAATATGAACTGAAATGAAATGATGAAGAAGGCAAAGTGAAGGAAGCTAGCAACTGATCTGAGGAAATGGGTCGCTTTGTTTATGGTAATAAGGAGAAAGGGAACAGACATCAATATTTCCGAGGTTCTGAAAAAATTCAGATGGATGATGTCAGAAGTACAAACAGCAATGTTTCAATAATGTAAGACCATGCTTTGGAAAGATAAGATCATATTTGAACAATTTAATTTGATTTTGAAATTCTTGCATATTAGACCCATAAATAAAGTTCTGCTAATATAAATACAAAAAACTTGAGTATTGTGTTTTTAAAAAATGACATCACAATACATATTTTGTATAATCTTTTATTGTAGTTGTTTGAGTGAAGGTTCATTTTTATCATTGTTTGGTCTCTCTCTGTTCATTTCAACTCCTGTTTGTGTTCTAAACTCAGAAACTTTGTCAGTACATCTGGTTCCTTTTAGTAGCTTTCATTTGAATCCTGACAGAAACTCTAAAACACCTTAGAAATTATTACATATTAGAAATTTTTCAAAGAATTTTGAAACTTTCATAAAGGAATCACTGCAGTGCTTAAGGTTAATTTTGCTTTAACAAAGCAAAAAATTACAAAGATGAGTGAATTTTGTTTAAAAATATTAAATGAAAAATGACTTCCAGTGGATGAATGTGTGGTTCACCTGCTCATCCACCATTGTCTGATAACTTTCTTTTTACTTTTTGTCATTAAGAAGAAAACATGTCATCTGTAATGTACATTTTTGTTCTTGTTTCATGACCAACTTGAAATACCTTGGCCACATCTGTGTTCGTGACTTAATTAAATGAATTTTACCGTTTTTCTGACTTCTGATTGATAGCTGTCAAGTTTTAATTGCACACATGCAATTAACATAGTGATAATCAACGATTTTTCAAGGAATTGCTGAGCATATTAGTTAACACAACGAAAAAAAATAAAAATATTGAAAAATTAATTTCAATTTATTAGCATTTAAGGTGAAATATATTTGAAAAATTAAGAATATGTAAATGATAACTTGGTATGTTATTGAAATAGTTGAATAACATTTACAATTTTTAGAATGAGAATTAACGTTATTTTATTCAGAGTTATGAAGATAACATAGGGATAACATTTTTTATTTATTTATTTACGTCAAAAACAGTTAAAAACTGCGTATGACGAGCTATGGGGAGAAGTGAATTTTGTGCACGTTTTCATAATTCTGTGGTCTCTATCCTAAACCATATTCTAGTCGAATTTTGAATACAGAAAAGAGAGGTTTTTTTTCGAGTTTTGTTGACAAAAAATTCGCTCCTATATAATAAAATATATTTTCAAAGGTAAATTAGCTATAAATTCCTGCCCTGAACCCTCATGTTCTTCATGAAAGAATAATACTTTTTGCCGCGATAACATGAAAAACGATAATTTGAATAACTATATTTCCCACTGAAATTCAGAAGACGTGCACAAATAATGAAGTTACTTTATGTCCAGAAGCAAAACAAGGGACCATCTCAGCATTTGCTCAAGGATCAGGGAAACTGGACGAAAAACCTGATCGAGATGGGGGCCATCAACCCAGAAACTGTGGTACAATACTTATTACAGGTTCTTTAGAATTATACAGTCCAAATGATAAATAATTAAATTAACTATCATTGTTAAAATTAATTCTACTTTCCTTTTTGATGCTCGGTATAGTCTCGAATTGTATAGAAATAGTTATGCAGCAGAAAAGATTTTACTTGGGACTTAAACTTTTCTATTGAATTTAATCGTTTAATGTCTTCTGGCAAAGTGTTGTAGAGTAATGTACATGAATTGTATGTGAATTTTTTGTAGTGAGCTGTTGATACTGCCACCTGGTGAATATGATTACTACGTCGTGTGTTATACTTATAGACATCGGCGTTTGCTGAAAATATATTCCCGTCCTTAAGTAAGTCATTTTTGACAAAAACTACTGATTCATTTTTCAAGCCATAGGCTTCCATGGTCAGTCTTGCAAGTGCTCTTGGCTGTTCGGGCAATGCTGCATCAAGGCCATGAAGCTGATGTTCGAAATGTCGGCATCACAGTCTTCTACACCAGGGCTCTCGGACAGCCGAGAGCACAAAACATACAACAGTCATGACAAAAATATTTTTTCATTGAAATATGAAGTAGATTAATGTACATATTGAGGTAGAGTACAGAATGTGCTATTTGAAAACAATGTTAACAACAGATAAATTTTACAAGAAATTTTTATCAATCATAAATTAACTTGAATTTAAAGTTCAGGAAACACTACTACTGCTGAAAAATAAAGGTGTTGTGTTTCAAAGTTCTGCTGTAATTTTTTTTTTATTTATGGATGATTTCTGGGGCAGATACAAGAGAATATCTTTTGATTATTTTCCTCTCTTTGTACAGATATTGTTTCCTTAACATTTAACTGTGTTGGACTAAACAGAAGAATTCCAACTTACAATTTTCATTTCAAAGCTTTTGCAGAATTTGCAGGTGTTCCTACAGGTTTTATAAATTACATATCTTAAAATGGTTTGTGGTTTATTGGCTGCCCACAAACCCAGCATTTGTTGTTGCATTGACATTATTCTCATCATCTTCCTCAACATCACGAGTTGCTCTTCTGTAGAATCATGCATCAGTAATTTCAGACTTCTCAAACATTTCTTGATCTGAAGTATCATGAGACATTTGTACGTTCACTGTTGATTCATAAGGAATTTCTGCATCTTCAAATTCCTCAGCCTTCACTCTTTGTTTATTTTCTGAACTGAAACAAAATGTATCATCAGACTTTCTGAGAAACTGTGTTAGATATGTTATTGTTCTCCTCCTTACATCATGTACAATTTTCATTTTGACAATAAATAAATAAAAGTTATTTGCAGAAGATGCCATGCCAGAAATTGAAGGTTTGTTCTTTCACCAAAAACAATTATGACTGTCAATTTTTGTTTTCTGAAATAATATAATAATTGCTCATACTACGCGTATTTTGATTAAGAAAATGAAAATGAAGGAAATGTATGGTTTCAGAATAATTATCACAACAGACATGAATAAGTTTCTACATCACATTTTACTGATGTGTAGGAGTGAAAAAAGAAAACAGAGAATAACGAAGAATTTGATTTACTCTCGATTGTGAAAATTGCTACTGCATCTGTCAGACAAACTGTTTGCATATGTTTTTTTTTTTTTTTGGGGGGGGGGGGGGAAGACTTCAAATTGTCTCCTGTCTTTTTATTCACTTTCTTGAAAGAACTGACAATGGAAAGGACAAATACCAATGAAAACTAAACAGAAAACATATTGCAATTGACCACACCTTTGTTTCTGCTGTAAGACAAACAGGGTTAATGGATCCTCGATGAACGACCCCCATGTTGGTCAGGTTTCTTGTCCAGTTTCCCTGACCCTTGGAGCGATTGCTGAGATGGCCCCTTGTTTTGCTTCTGGACATTAATGTAATTTCCCTTTCTGTGCATGTTTTCTAAAGTTCAGTAGGGAATACAGATATTCAAATTATCATTCTCCATGTTATCACGGCATTAAATCTATTCCTTCATGAAGGGCACGATGAGGGATAATAGCCAAAATCTACAGCTGATTTACCTTTGCAAATAATTTTTATTACATTGGAGCGAATTCTTCTTATCAATTCCTGCCAAAACGCTCATTTCCATCTGCTTTTAGAATTCAACTTGTATATGGATTAGGGTCGGGATCCCAGAATTTAAGAAAACATGCATAGAATACACTTCTCCCTGTAGTAGTAAGTCACTCAAAGTTTTTAACTGTTTTTGACGTTACATAAATGGGTTGATAGGTGTATCTAACAGTCTGTCTCAAGTACTGAAAATATCTTTTCATCATCATGTGTTATTTCTAAAACGTGCTAGTAAATATCCCTTTTCCAGATGAACTACTCCATCAATCTCAGAAGAAAGATGTTGCTTGAAAACTAGAAGTCCCTGATGACTGCATATGAAACTTTCATGTTATTTGTGAATTTGCTACCTATTAATATTATTTAAAAAAATATTTTCAAATGCCCACATTAAGCACAATTTGACGAGACGTACATAACCACTAGTTGTATTGTTGTTGTTGAAATATTTAAGATATTTTT
The DNA here is from genome assembly GCA_031308135.1 of Acheta domesticus. NCBI lineage: Eukaryota > Metazoa > Arthropoda > Insecta > Orthoptera > Gryllidae > Acheta > Acheta domesticus. The sequence continues at coordinate 6,766,493 of JAHLJT010005437.1, forward strand.
AGTTTGCTGATACTTTTTGAATCACCCTTATATGAATATACTTAATTTATCCGTTTTATTTGAGACAGCAGCTTCCGTATTTTTAAATCTCGTAGGTGCCGAGTGTTTCAGGGAAGCGCCCTTCGTCAGTGAAGCTTGCTTCTAAGAGGTCTGATCTCAGCTCGTGAAAAAAGGAGCATTTCTCCCTGCGAGGTCAGCATACCAACGTACACTCGAGTCGTGCGGGTGGCCTTCATTTCAGGCTGGACGTAAGGCCATGATAACTGCATTAGCTCGGCCACAGAGCGGAGGTGAAAAAATAAACGTGATTCCAGCGTTTCACTTTATTTCATTCAGCTCTCAGTTATTCTCATGAAGAATAATTAATATTTCAGCACCTTTTTGCCCGTTGCAGAATTCTCAGCCCCTAGGGGCAAGGGTAAGTCGAGTCATCCTTGAAGTGGCTATACGACTCACCGTCGAAGAGCTCGTTGTCCTATGTGGTCGCCCCCCCCCCCTACTGCCATTTTTTTCGCCTAAAATTATGTTACGGTAACTATTTCAGCCTGAAGTAGCGGCTACACCTACGCCTCGAGTGTCTTTGTATGCCTACCCTGTAGGCATTCTACTTTCTCGTCTTACTTCGTAAGAGAAAGTAGTGTAATGGCGCACTGTAAAACAGCGATTTTTTCGACAGAAAAACTTTATTGCTGGACCTTGGTAACGAAAAATTGGATAAATATTTTTCCTGTTTGTAGTAAATTACTTACTCTATCACGTTAAGCAATCAGAACCCATGTTTTGTGGGTCCTTGAAATTGAAAAATCGATTGACAGAAAAACATGTCTGTCCGTCCGACCGCCCGCGTCTGTGTTTTCTGGTCAACGCTAGCGCCTAAACCGTTGAGATGATTTTCTCCAAAATTACAATGTTTGTACAATATAATTGAACTAAAGATTCTGCGAGTTTGGAACGGACATTTTGATATTTGGAAGTACTTAACATATGCCTCATCTTTTTCAATTTTATTTTTCAAAATTGATTCCAACTTTTTTGATTAAACACTTTATTTTCGGATAATTTTTAAGCGTAAAGGCTTAAAAATTGAAGAGGGTTTCTTTTTTGTTGAAATCCTTGTTTTTGCGAAAATTGCAAACGTTCATAATTTTTTCAGTGTCTTCCTACAACTACAATATTAAAGGTACTCGATTATCTCTTAATGAAATCTGTTGTTCAAAGACATCTTGAAACAAGGTTATGTACAATTTTTCGAAAATATTAGTAGTTTTTGCTTAATTCTATGTGAAAAATAGGCAATTTTTAAAGAATTATTTTCTCAAAAACTGCTCTAATTTTGTCTGAATTTCCTCCTCGTATATATCAAAGGATTGTTAAAAAAGGCGCTGGACCCATTTTCGGCCCAACTCTGTATCTTGAAATATTACAAAAAATAACATTGCAAGAATACAATATTGAAGTTAGAGACTTGTATTAATGCTTTTTTAAATAGCAATCTTTAAAAAATGTCAAATAAAAAAACAAATAGGCCTACCTAGTTTTCGGCTAATATCTTCTTGAAATTAATGTGATTTATTTAAAAAACATTTTCTCAAAAACCGTTCCAAATTTTTTCTAAATGTTTTACACAAATAGAGTAAATGATGCTTAAAAATGGATTGGGTTTCCTTTTGGTTAAACTCTAATTTTTGAAATTTGGAAGTCAGTAATTATGTGAGAAAGTGCGTGCTGTAGCACTAATAGTTTTAACAGAGGCAGGCACTGAGTACCGGCGTCTTTGACCTAGCTCTTATACTGCGATTTTTCTAGGAAGGTCTCTCAAGATAACTCAAATCCCATCTTCGCGATGGAATATGTCACGGCATTTCGCATCTTTCTCAGTCGTTCCGCTAGATTTCGCACGATCGCGACCGTATGAAGCAGTGCTTGCGATCATGCGACTTCTACCGGCAAGACCGAGAAAAGACGCGAAATGCCGTGACATATTCCATCGCGAAGATGGGATTTGAGTTATCTTGAGAGTCCTTCCTAGAAAAATCGCAGTATAGACGAAAACTGCTTCACCTGGGTGTGGGAACTTTTTTTAAAAGTACAGTGTACTTCTGCCACTGAAATCTTATGCTCTTTTGTTACACAAAACAAGTTCCTAAGCTATAGTGCGATTCTTTACCTAGCTACCTCTCAAGCCCCTATGGCCACAATGGAATATCACACGGTATTTCGCGTCTTTCTCGGCCGTGCCGCTAGATGTCGCATGATCTCAAGCACTGCTTGATACGGTCGCGATCATGCTATATCTAGCGGCATGACAGAAAGACGAAATGCCGTCACATATTCCATCGTGAAGACGGGTCTTGAGGGGCAAAGTTATAAAAATCGCACTATGGCAACTGCATTTATCCAGTCTTTCGTTGTCAAGGCCATGTAATAATTTTTTCTGCTGAAAATTCGCCGTTTTTTTCGCGCAGTATTACATAACTTTCTGTCTACTGCGTAAAGGTCCATTCACAATGCAGACGTAAACATAAGCGTAACGCACAGACATAAACTTAAACATAAGTGATAGACTGAAGCATTCACAATGTCTAACATAAGCGTTAGCAAAGATTTTCTATTTTCTGTGGGCCATTCTAGTAACTATTGGTTGGATGTGAGAATCTATATTTTATATATATTGAAATTTTGTTTAAAATATGCATGTTTATATAAACATACATAACATTTATAAACATGTACGTACGTACTGTGGCACAACAGCTCTTTACGAGCCAAGGCCTACCAGCGGCGTCTCGGCCTTGCGGCCATGAGTTGGGTTGGGTTAGGTTAGGTATTTTAATTTCAATAAAAATTCATACTAAATGATACTTCCATGAATATTACAATGAAACTAAACTACAAAAAGATCGTACACTACAAAACAACGCAGAAAACCGTCGAAAATCGACAAAACAATTTGGAAAACAAGTCTTTTGTTCGATCTATCAACTTCGATCCTATTTCGATACTCGATTTTGAGTTACACGCACTGTGATTGGTTCATTTCTTGTTTCCGACGTAAGCATAAGCTCAGAAGCTTGAAACTTGCAAGCTTTTAAGTTAACGTCTTTTGCGTTATGCTTATGCGAATGCAGTGTGAATGAGTCCGCTTATAAACGTTATCCTAACTTTTATGTTAACGCTATGCTAATGTTTATGTCTGCATTGTGAATGGGCCTTAAGAGTTGTCGAGAAAGTTACACATCGATGTGTAATCCAGAGGAAGGGCCACAGTGTAAGATATATAGGTGTGTTAACTAACTGCCTTTGGGACAAATTTACTGAAGCTAGTTTGAAACTAGTTCCTCGCTTGTCCGCACCGTGCACACCATCGTTTTGGTTCACGGCGTAAGATATACATTTTAAACTGTGGCTATTACACAGTTTTACAAAATATTTCCTACCCATTTTGGTAAATGATCGCTCTAGATTTTACTAATTCCACCACGAAACGAAAAATCTCTGACTTGAAATTAGAAATCAGATGACCACGGAGCTGTCGAATGGATCACGACCTTGCCCAACTGAGACCCAAAGATCGCAGCGCTTACATGCAAGAAACTAAGCTTCAGTTTTAGAGTGGACACACCTATACTTCGGTTTTTCTTTCTTGGTGCACGGGGACGTGTCAATAAAATGAAATACCTCACGGTATTTCGCGTCGTTCTCGGTTGTGCCGCTAGGAGGCGCATGATCGCGTCTGTATCGGGCAGTGCTGGCGATCATGCTATTCCTGGCGGCACAACGGAGAACGGCGCGAAATACCGTGAGATATTCCATTTCGAGACACCCCCGTGCGCCAAGAAAGAAAAATCGAAGTATATACTGTAAAATCTGACTAAAACCGGAACCTGTGCAAGACGGAAACCTGCCTTAACCGGAAAATTTCTCCGGTCCCTGAAATAAATGTCATTTTACACAACTTAAAACGGAATCTGTCCAACGCAGAAACGGAACGGTTTTTCATGTCCTGCAAGGGGAAACCTTCAAAAAACGGAATTTATGTTAATTTAATGCATTTCGCAGAGAGACGCGAGATACTCTTAATGGAATGAATGCATCTGCAAGTCTGTTTTAAGATCTTTGTCCATGTTATACGAGTTTCACACGTGACAGCCGCACAGTGAAAGAAAGGTGCTTCCGTTGTTATCGTAGAATTCGACCTTGGGGTCATTTGTCCCTCAAAGCGAAGGCCGTAGGGGAATTCCCTCTCTCCCGACTTTCTAAGCGCGCGTAGGTGTACGGGCATGGCTTCAATTCACGCGTCTCCCTTCCTCGCGTTGACAGTCCTAATCTCGATACATAGTACTCTAAGCTGTGATGCATTTAGGTTGAAATAGTCAGTGAGAAGTCCGGGTGCAGCCACTAGCCAGTGTGGTGGTGTCTTTTTATGAGTTTCAAAACCAGGTTGACAATGATTGAAAAAAAAATAAAACTCTAAATATTAAAATTTTTCAATTTAGGAAAACAGTTGAAAAGGTGTTAGTAAGAGAGAAAACCTAAAAGCAAAAGCTCTAGAGTATTTTTGAAAACAATATTATTTCAATGAACGAGTCGTGAAATATTTCCTTTTAACTGTCAGAAATAATTATGTTAAATATTCATTTCTTGGTGATTTCTTCCATTAATAAGTTAGTCTATGTTTTATATAATAAAGTCATGTCACTATTTTCAGGACGTGTCATAAAAATAAAAAGTGCCGTAAACGGACAACCCTGCATAAAGCGGAAAATGTATATCTTCCGCCGCGGGAAGGGCTTACGCGAGGCGGGCGCGGATGCGCTCATCCACACGGCACAGGTTGTCCGCGAAGCGCGTCACGGCCAGGCGCAGCAGCTCCATCTCCTCCTCGTTCCACTTCCTGCAACAGCGCAGACACGCCCTTAGACCAGCATTTCAAATCGTAATTTTAAAGCACTTAAAATATCCAGACCACTACTCGTAAATTTTAAATCTCGCGAAGTATCACTTTAAATCGCCGCGCCACTACTCGTAAATTTTAAATTTCGCGAAGTACCACTTTAAATCTCCGGACCACTAATAAATTTTAAATCTCGCGAAGTACCACTTTAAATCTCCAGACCACTACTCGTAAATTTTAAATCTGAGCGAAGTATCACTTTAAATCTCCGGACCACTACTCGTAAATTTTAAATCTCGCGAAGTATCACTTTAAATCGCCGGGCCACTACTCGTAAATTTTAAACCTGAGCGAAGGACCTCTTTAAATCTCCAGACCACTAATAAATTTTAAATCTCGCCGAAGTATCACTTTAAATCGCCGGGCCACATACTCGTACATTTAAATCTGAGCGAAGTACCACTTTCAATCTCCGGACCACTAATAAATTTTAAATCTCGCCGAAGTATCACTTTAAATCGCCGGGCCACTACTCGTACATTTTAAATGAGCGAAGTATCACTTAAATCTTCGGACCACTAGTAAATTTTAAATCTTGCGAAAGATTTTTTTTTCTAATTAATGGTTTTGAGATTGGGCGATGATATACCAGCTTGTCAATAAACTCATGCATTTGAACTACAACAAAAACCGTTGAAAACGCAAAACATTAGTTTTCTTTAACAACTGAATGTTAGTAATCTTGACTCTATATAAACCAAAAGTAATTTACCTATTTGTTACAGTCATACGAGCTTCATGTTGCCTGCTTGACGAATGGTACAAAGAACAACGAAAGATGGCGATTGTGTGTATCGCATTCATACCAGTAGTGCCAACATAACACTTTTCACTATGAACTTACTTAATCTGACTTTTACTAAACTAATACAAACTTAATAGTTTGGCTTGACTTTAGTTACCTTGCAAATGACAAATAACACTAGCCAACAAAAAAGGGTTTCAAAAACCTTTTTAAATCTTACAGCTGGTTTTTACAGTTTTTTGGGTGCTCAATCCTCGTCTGAACTCTATTTCTTTCCATCATCCTCAGTTTAGTCAGAATTTGATCTATTAAGATATGGGAAAATATGCTATACATGCAAATAAAATGAAAAATAAACGCCCTCTAAAATACCAACAGAACTTTATTTAAATATAGGAGATGGCTTTATATTCTTAACATTACATTCTACAAAGTCTTTACATGTCCATTGACGTATAGTTTCTTTCTCTTTTCTTTAAAGCCCCTGATACAGCTTGTTCTCTGCGCCGCTTGCTGACTCTCTCGGTGAAGTGACCAACAGTAATTTCCCATCATATTGGTGATCCAGTGTCCCTGATAACATTTTTTCATCATTTTCAGATTTTAATGACAATGTGCACCTTGTTCTTCACTTACATCACCTAAATCGTCCGGAAAGAATTGTGAAATGTTTGAAAAGTAAATCTTGAGGCTCATTAAACATCTCAATTTCTTGAAAGTTTCAGCGTATTAAGTGCGCCAGTTGCATTCTTTTGGTTCCTGGCGACAATACGTGCATCATATTGCATTATCTCTTCCGCTAACCTAAGTTTCTTTAACAGCTTGAATTCGTGTTTCAAGTTCTCCGTTGCAAGTTGTGGGAGTGAGCAAGCTGAATTCTGTCTAAAACTGTTTCGGCTGTGTGCGCCTCGCGAGTAACACAATGTGAATATACCTTTCTCTTTTATTCAATAAACAGTGAAGTTTTTTACGAATCAGATAGTAAATGTAACGTACCTTACTGGGCATTCTGAGAAGTAATTTATAAAAAAAATTGCAACGAAATTCCTCACAACTGGAAATACTGGCGCTCGGCCTAGGATTTATGTAGAGTCCCTAGATACAGAAAGTAGTGCAACCGCCGCCATTTAATAATCCACTCACCCGACAACCCCGTCTAGCACCAATCAGGGATTGAAGGGAAATTGTAATATTTGGTGACATTAGGAAGATTTTCAAGATTTTTCAAATCGCCTGTTTCGTCGCCCGAGATAATACCTTCTTTCTCCGGTAGCTGGTGAAAGGAGCGTAGTGAAGTTTGCGTGGTCAGACGGAAGAACGGGCCTGATGGCCCCGAGTCTCGCCACGTAAAATAAGGCATTAACTAACTTCCTACTCTCACAGATTTGGCGGTAGCACCGGGACTTTGTATTTAGCCATTATATGTCCCGTAAAGGGCAAAAATTGGCCTCGGCGCCGTTGGATCCCGGGGTTCCTAGTCAGTCATCCAATCAGAAACCCGCAATGTCTCGTATTCTCTTAACCTTCGTGTCTTCACGCGGTTAACGGATTCGGGTAGCGACGCCGGTTTCGCCGCCGTAGGCTTTCAGTAGAACCACCCCAGCATTCGTCTGGATGACAGAGGGAAACCACGAAAACGCCCCGGTCAGATGGCCGGCACGGGGATTGAACCCGGGCCTCCCGAATGCGAAGTCAGCGCGCTTCGCCCTGATCCACTTTCGGTAGCATTGGGAATTAGACGAAAGCAAAAATAATTTTGAACTTATTATTAGGGAGCGAATTTTAATGAAATCTCATTTTTATTCTTTTCACTTTAGAACAATGCATTTTATTGTAGTCATTCATTCCATGTTATGACAAAACGAAATTACCCATTTTTATATAGTAACATTTTCTTGCATTTTTCGTCGATTTCGGCTAATAAGTAATTTAATACCATTTCCCGTCATTTTTAACGCATTTTCGCTGATTTAATCGATTTTAATATAATTTTTATGGCACTTGCTTCATGTATTATTTACGAGATGCAACAAATGTTCTCCACATTCTTCCTGAGTAGCCTGTTCGAATTATTCGCTCAGAAATTGTAATGTCAGCCGTGTATGTAATATAACGTTCATGTGATGCGTATCAGCGCCATTGTCTTTTCGGCCGATTTCGGGATAACTAAAGACAGACAAATTTAAGTAAAGAACAGCTCAAACCAAAATATTTCAAGCTGAATTCACGTGAACGAAAGGAAGAAGCCAAAGTTACATGAGTAACATATCCAAAAGCTTCAGTTGTTCATCTGAAGAACAACATTTTTACGTCATTTTTCTTTACTTTTAAGGCATATATAAAACATTGTTAGAGCATTTTCTTGATAATTTTTGGCGATGTTTTAGGTACGCCCGGAGGGGGGTGCAAACCTCATTTTGCTTGGGGTGGAAAAAAAACTAACGCCGGGCCTATGTTACTACTGACATTCTATGGGAATCCGATTCCTAAAATCGGGAAAAAAATATCCTTACTTTATTTATTTATTTGGTCAAAAAACGGTATATGACGTACGGGGTAGAAGAAAATTTGGGCACATTTTCTTGAGGTTCGGAATTTAAATAAAAACGCGAGATTAGCAACATTATTTGAAAAACTAGACATTTTCGTTCCCACGTTATAGAAAACATAATTGCAACGGTAAACGAACTACAGATGTGATTGTTCTGCATTGCTAACAAAATAGTAACTCACCCTCAGTTCTACTCCTACCACTAGAAACAAAAGGAGTGCTCAATAAAACGTGTGCATAGTGAAGCTACATTTACGCAGTGGCGTAGCGTCAGGGGACGCTAAGATGCTGAGCATCCCCACGTGAAATATTAATCAAAGAAGCCTAAAGATTGTATTGATAATCTTCCAAGTGAGTGAAACACATTGAGTGAAACACGTTTTGCATTAATTATAAAGTGATTTGCTATGATTGAATTCCGCGCGTTTATACAAGTTGGCCTCCGATTGCTTGGACGCTAAAATGCTTCTAGCGTCTGCCGCGAGGTTGCGACGAGCAATGACGCATGCGCAGACGGCGAGGTTCTCCCCTCCCCTCTTCACCTCTGCTCTTGGATTCTCGAGTCCCGAAAAGCTAGCACACCGTAGCATACGGCTGAGAAAAGGCCTGAGCAAGATGTTCGTTTGTGCACGAGAGCGCAGCACACTTGAGGTTATCAGAGAAATATTTTTCTTTCTCACTCGTGATTCTGTGCTTGGTCATGGGCACAAACAGATATAGTAGATACGTGCTTGCCTACTAATTCTCAATTAATATCTAAGAAGTTGAATTCGTACTTAAATATGACATTTTATTTTGGTTCGAAATATATCAATTCACAAGTGATCTCATTGTCAACCGCGCATGAGAACTAAAGCTGAGCTATTTCATAATTTGCTTTCGAGAAGTCTCCTGACATAAATCTGTAGAAGTAATGTAACATTTGTTTCAATAACATAGATTCTGTACTTAAGGAAACTAAGAATCATGATGTCTTGAGTTCGCGTTATTGTTGAGCATCCCCAAGCGCGCAAGTCATGCTACGCCACTGCATTTAGGCCTCATTCACAATGCAAACTTAAACGTAAACGTAACGTAGCCGCAAAACCTAGAAATGTGTTATTAAGCGAGACCATTCACAATGCCTTGACGTAACCGTTGACTTAAGACCGTAAACTTAATAGTTCGCAAGCTTTTACGTTAAGTTTACGTCGGAATTCTACCAAAGACCAATCAGAGAGCAGCATGGAAGTTCGATTTCAGATTGTGTTCAGGTAGTTTGTGGTTATGTCATTGTTATTGTAATGTAGAGAACTAGTTTACGAACTCTTTTGATGCGTGTAGTGAATTCAATGTAAGAATTTGGACAATTTTTATCGTGACTTTAACCTTAGATGGCGAATAAACTACGACAAATTACTCGTGAATTTGGTTCATGAGAATCCTTGTTTATAAGATGAAGGAAATGTGGGCACTGCTACAACATCTACTCGCATGTATATAAAGGCAAATCGATAGGAATCTCGAAGAAAAAGCTAGAAACCATGATGGAAAGATTTTTGCACCATGTAAGAGACGAATCGATCAAGTTTCAGTACATTGAATTATGATTGGTTGAGGCGAAACTTACGTTCGTCATTGTGAACGCTTGTTTTTACGTGTAAATTTTGCGGCTAAGTTTACAGCATTGCGTTACGTTAAGTTTGCATTGTGAATGAGGCCTTACGCATCGTCCGATGCACCTACCCTGCAGCCGAGGAGGGCGTGGAGTGGAGCAGCATGGTGAGGTCCCCCAGGAACATAAGGGCGTCGCCCGCCGCCGTGAAGATCGTCGCCACCTGTCGACCGACACGACACCACACTCAGTACAACCTGCTACAATAAACCTACAATATGTTATTAAGTTAATGAAAGTTCCATATGATTTTCAGCCACTCGTAATGTTTATTAAAAGATACACATATAATGATTCACTTGGCTACGTTTCGGAGACTAGATGTGTCTCCATCATCAGGCCTTTAAATATAATATAATGATACTTGGTTACATGTCAACCATAACCTAGAAGATGAAATAATAAAATTACAAATGTGTTAAAAACATCATATCAAAGCTTTAAATTTCTACTGTTACTTAGTTACATGATGTCAATCATAATTTAAAACTTTGATATGTTGTTTTTAACACATTTGTAATTTTATTATTTCATCTTATAGGTTTCTGGCTACACTATGTGTTAGGGGATTTTTTCTTAATTTAGCAACTAGTTTTATCCACTTTTTCATTATCAGCGCCCGGCAACGATTTTTTTTCTGGCGAAAATTGACCATTTTTTCGCGCAGCATTACATAACATTCCCTATACTACTTATTTCACTTCGTGTATACGTACGTATACGGGAAAGTAACTAGATATTTATACAAACGCAGCCCGCTATACAGTTCGAATCTAAATCGTTAAATAACTCGTAAACGAAGCGTTCTAAGGCTTTAAAAACTAAAATTTTCCAAAAACGAACATTTTTCACACAGTATTCTACACAATGAGATGTGTTTGAACATTCCATTACATTTTGTCCGGCGCTTCTCAATGTTACCTTACCTACTCAAAGACGTGCAAAATCTAAGTAAATAAATCAACGTCAGGTTAGTTAAACCATTTACGAGTATAACTCAAGAGCGAGTAGACCAATTTTAATTTTCTCCGATTTATTGGATTCATCTCCGCCCCCGAATAGCAGAATAACTATTAAAATACCGGAAAATTTCACGAGAAATAATTATACAGAAAATTAATCTAATATATAAAAATTAACGTTTGTTGGTTCGTGCTTAATGCGCTGCCGTACCAGGCATCCAACTGCGATAAAAATGTGTCAATTTATTGCTTGCACTTACGGGAAGAACATTGGTACTCGTATAGTACAATTATTGTAACTCCACTAGTTGGCGCTAGAGCACATGATGGCGCTTCATTTAAATGCAATTCCCAATTCACGAGAGCTTCCTTATTGCTGGGCCATCCGTGTGCTGTGGGGACGAGGTCGAGAGCACGAGGAGCAGGCAGCCCAAGTTGATGAGAGGAGAGGGAAAAAGAGACTGGGACAAAGAGAGAGGGAAAAGAGAGGGAAAAAGAGAGGGGAAATAGAGAAAGAGAGGAAAATAAAGAGAATGAAAATAGAGAGGGAAATGAGGGGGAGAGAGAGAGGGAGAGGGAAAACAGAGCGGGAGAGTCAGAGAGTGGGGGAAAAGAAACACAGAGGGAAGAAGAGACAAAGGGGGGAGAAAAGAGACACAGATGGAAAAGAGAGAGGGGGAAATGAGAGGAAAAGACAGAGGGGGAGGGAGAGTGGAGAAAGAGAGGGGTAAAGAGCGGGGAAAAGAGAGTGAGGAAAGAAACAGAGGGGCGAGAGGAATATTTCCTCAATAATTTCTTCTGCGGCAGCAACGCGCCGGGTACCAGCTCGAGGGAAAATAGAGAGTTATAAACAGAGCCACAATATAGAGTTCTAATCAGGATTTCACATTGACTGCTTCACTTCAGCCGTTTACCCCCGGAAGCATCATGCGCATTTTTAACTAAGAAGTCAGTTTTCGTCCATGAAAGCCCGATTAAGTTCAGAAGTTGAAATTCGAAGACTGTGACCGAAGAATGGAAACTGGTGAATTAATGTTGGCTTAATGCTAATGCCATCTCACTCTACACTAATTGTTCGCGAACGGTTGGACCAAAAATTTCCTTGGCTCGTTGGCTTGAGAGACGTGAATCTCATGAATGGCCAGCAAGAAGTCCACATCTCAGTCCGTGTAATTTTACTTTCCCGTATACATACGTATACACGGAGTAATACTCCTATACGTAGGATAGGGAAACTTGTGTTATGCTGCGCGAAAAAATGGTGGATTTTCGGCAGAAAAACTCTTTTTTACAGGGCCCTGGTAACGAAAAAGTGGTTAAATCCACGTACTAAATTAAGAAAAACTAGTGGTGCAACAGCACATACTTTCCAGCATTATTGGAAACAGCTACGTGGTACTGAAATATTGCACTTTCCGCGCTACTAACATCTTGGCTATCATTTGAAAACATTCAATTCAACCAAGAAGCGAACAACTCACTGTTTCCATCGCACTGTTGTCAAAACTCTGTGAATTCTGTAACTGCAGAAAAATATAATACAAAAGTTTTGTAAACTTGTGTTGGAAAAAGAAGTCTGATAATCCGGACAATAAAGAAATCATTTCATAGAGCCACGATTAGAAAAGAGTATTCTAAAACCATGCAACAAATACAGTTAGTAACAGTCTTGTTTGTACAGTTCATAAACTGCTCTAATATCTTTAATTTTAAGTGGAAAATTGAGACTAATGCAAATTATATTTCAAGATAATTGAATAATTGCAGTTAAATATAACATAACTTTGTACACCTAGACGAAATGGCCTTGAATTTGAAATTCACCAGCACATTAAGTCGCTCGGGAACTAGTCTCTAGGAAGGTTCCCAAGCAACTAAACGTGCTGGTGAATTTCAAATTCAAGGCCATTCCGTCTAGGTGTACAAAGTTATATTCTATGTAACTGGATTTATTCAATTATCTTGTAATATATTTTGCATTAGTCTCAATTGTCTCCTTAGAACTAATGATTTTCAAGCAGATTTGAAATGCAGTACACTGTATGACTCCTTTCCGCGCGCGCAGAATAACTCACTCGCGGCGGATGGCGAACAGTGTGCGCGGCTGCCGCACTTTCGTGTAGAATCGTGACGCTTCGCTACCCGTGTCCAAGTTGAGGACGAGGCTCGGGCCTTCGGCCCTCGCGTTAACATAAAACATCCTTGAGTCTGTCCAACGCATAATTCACCAACGCATTTTAAGCGAATACTCACCTTAAAAATCATTTGGAGTGTGTATTTTGGCTATCTGCTGCAAGAACTGAACAATGAAGATTCGTTCTGTCGGTTCCGCGAGCGAGACAGACCACTGGCGAGTCATACCGTGTACTGCATTTCAACCCCGAAATGCACATTTCCAGCAATTTGTAAACACTATTGTATTTGTAAGTTAAAATGCTTCAAATGACTTCCAAGTAAGTTTTTCGAAAACTCAAAAAAATTCTGTGAAAAAGTTTCAAATTTCGCATACACAGTACCCTTAAACGCCATTTTCTTGAAAACGGCTTCACATTTTTCAATGAAAATTTCCATTTAGGACAAGGTTTAATTGTGTTTTAATATTCTTAAAATAATATTTTTGTTCTACTATTAGGAAACGGAAAAATTAATAAAATGTCAAAAAAATGTAGTTTAGGTGGCGATAGATGGCAGCTGTCAAGAGTAATAGCAAGACCGAATAGCTAGCGGAGACCAAACCAAACAGAAAACTAACGCGGGAAAGTCTGTGCCGTTCTGTAACGCCACTAATTCCAGCAGATATTTTTCATTACTGAGAGCTTTTTTAACAGATATTTGCTCGAGTTGTTTGAGAAAATCAATAAATTGATCACAGTCAAGTCGTAGTTCTTTGCATCTTAGATTTTACACCGCTTTGATTCAATTAATTTCGATTATTGGTCCAAACATTAAACAGTATGGAAAAAATCCTCTCAACAGGAGCGTTGCTTAAATAATTTTTTTAGAAAAGAGGTAAGAAAATTCGACTTCGTTCAAAATGGAGATGTCGAAAAGTATTCCCGGGGGTTTGTTCTTAAAACTACGCGACGCGACTCTCTATGTCTGATATGCGTACAAAGAAACAACGGGTGGCGATGATACGAGAATCACAAGAACCATTTTCATGTTCTGCTCTCTATCTTTCTAAGGAAGAAGAAAAGGACAGAATTCTATTGAATTAGAAAAAGCTATAAATTTTAAGTTAAAAAAATTATTTATTTTATAAAAAATCTACAAAAGTACTGAAATTGAAAAAACCGGAGACCAGAGTTGAAGCTCAAAAATCGGAGGCTTCAGTCTAAAACCGGAGAGGTGGCAACACTAATCATAATTCAACATGCAAATATCAATATTAATTATATATTCAGTGTATCAAAATAAACATTGGTCTAATATTAATAAATACTACTGGCCTGCAGCCTGATCGAAATGACTCAAAATGCTTATCCAAAAACTCGCACACATACACACTGCTCAAGATCAACAAATAAATTACTCTAATATAACAAGTTTTATATTAAGCACTCTCCCATTAAATATTTTACAGAAACAGTGTTAACGAATTCTGCAGTAACATGATGTATAAACCAGTAAACTAGACGACACTGGATAAATAATAAGTTTTTACATTCCAAGAATATCTAATAAGATGTGTATAGTGTATTAATGGTCATATTTCGAAACAAGATTGAAATGTGGTCATATCTGGAAAGAGAGCATTAGAAGAGGAACTTACATTATTGATTGATGCCATATCCACACTGTCAACCACTTCTTTTACTTGAATGAACGAATTCGATGCTGCACACTCGGCTTTTACTTTGAACCGACCAGATTAATTATTCTTTCGTAAGAGGAAAGAATTTGTCACTCGATACAAAAGCAGTGTTGCCAGATGTACGGGAAGTCATTTCCCTAAGAACTCAATGTAATTTCACCCAATACTTTTCATAACAAGGGAACATTCCTCATAAGTTATTATTACATTATTTTATATATTTTCAGTTCAGCCAGTTAAGGTGTTAAGAAATTCCTTCCGTTATCTCTGACAATATTAAAGAAGTAAAAAAATGATGGGCGTATTTAAAATGTCACAAAGCTCAAAAAGGCAGGTTTGACAGAAAAACATTTCGTACTTACGGCACGGAATGACTCAATATTCCCTTATTTCTGTACACGTAAATGATGTCTTGAATGATGCTGAAACGTGTTGAAATAATTATTACTGACTTCAAACATATGTATATTTATATTTTTGTATGCTTGCATTTGTCTCAGAACTGTATAATTTTTATCAGGATTCCCAAACGTTTGTTTGCCCATTCTTTACGCATTTGTAAATTTATGGTTTAAAGCAAAGTAATCCGATTATGTGAATATTGTAATTAATCACAATATAATGTAATCACATGATTCGTTACACCAAATACTACCTAAAAATTAAATGTCAGAGAATAACGCTTCAGTAATGTATTCCATTCATTATGTAGAGACTATCCTGCAATTATTAATTTCATGAAAAAGTTTCATCCTGCAATTATTCACCGGATGTTCATTTATTGAACAAATTGTGAATGAACAGTTGATTCAAAAAGGGAATTCTCGAAGAAATTATCTCGTGATGCAACAATTTTTTTTCACACACCCCAAGTACTATAAAAGCAAGCCAACACGATTTCAGTTGAAATCCTTTGAATGAAACTGTATTATACTTCGGGTTTTCTTTCTTGGCGCGTGGGGAGGGGGTGTCATCAAAATGGAATATCTCACGGTATTTCGCGTCGTTCTCAATTGTGCCACTAGGAGTCGCATGATTGCCAGTACGTGCGTATAGTATTCAGGAAAGTAAAAAGTGATCTTCATAATGTTGTAGGAAGACGACGAAAAAATTTGAGATTTTGCAATTTTCGAAAAATCGAAGATATTTACGTATGTGTAACATGGACGCTCTCTTATGCGTCCATTACGGTATCTGAAGTCGAATTTTATATACAAAATTTGATGCCTTTTTTGAGAAGAAATATAAAATATAATATAAATGTAATGTATAATAAAAATATATAAAATAGCCTACATTTCAAGCAAAATAACGCGATAAGAACTCAAATTTTCGAAAAATTGTACATGATCTTATTTTAAAAAATCGGTCTTATGTAAAAGATTTAATAATAGCTATTATCATACCTAGAAATGTTGTGAGTGTTATTACTGCCGAGGCCACAAGTTAAACATCGAGGCAGAGCGTAGCGGAGCCGAGATTTTTAATTTGGACGAAGCAGTAATAACACTTTAACATTTCGTGGTATGTTCAGCGTTTTATCGGTCACCATAACATCTCAAGAATTTTGCTATAATTTACATTACTGCGATATGAAACAAATGAATTCTACTGCTGTGGCACGTTAATCGATATTGTTGGGTGTTGCTTGCGATGTATCCATTTCAACAATACATTCGCCGCATACCGTGGCTCGAAGATGGACGCGGAAAAATTCGTCTCTTCCGCAAGAAATTTTAGATCCCTCTGCGGAAGTCACACGGAATTTAATCCCCCCCAAAAATACAAAGGACGATTCGAAAAGGCATACCAAGAATTTAAAGCTTGGAAGACGCAGCTTTGTGTCAACGTGGCATTCACAATATTGCAGGAGTGCCAAATTTTTTAGCCACCTATCTTGGTCTTCCAGACCCCGAAAAACACACCGGTCACTGTTTAAGAAGAACTTTGGCTACGGTATTGGCCGATTCATGAGCCTCGGTTACAGATTTGAAACGTTTTGATGGATGTCGGAGCTCTACCGTAGGCGAATCCTATGTTGAGGAGTCTGGTAAATAAGGTGAAAATGGAAACGAAAAAAATGACTGTCGGCGAGGAAGGTGGCGCGTCGAATTCCAATGACGACTCCACATCTTCATTGGATAAGATTTGGATAAGATTGGATTGGATTGGATATCTTTGGATAAGATTTTCATTTCATGGAATGACATGAAAATGATGCTAATTTATCCAATTTTCTAATAGCACAATTAATAATATTACAATTAACAATGCGCATTTTCCAAAATAATGAGTTATGAATCGGTGGTTGTTTATTTACGTTGCTAAGGATGTTAAAACCCGTTGCTAAGGGTGTTAAATTTCTTAACATACAGGTAGGTACAAGTGTTCTTAACAAACCTGAAGGGATGCAAGTTAACATCATAGTCATAAGAATGAATGAGTGAGTGAATGCAAAAATCCAAAAAAGAAGAACAAAGAACAATGCCATGAACTATCTTAACAACAAAACTGATAACTTGTAATAAAGCTAGGCCAGGCCCAAAGCGGCTGGCCAATTAATAGTTTTTAAGTTAGCATTTAAGTTAGTTATAAGTAGTCTTTTTAAGTTAATCGCCCTCCCCTAGCTCCATAAGCCTAGTCGGCTGGAGCGTAATGTAAAGCCACTAATAATGAATAAACTCCCGCCCCGCCAGGGCTACTGGCGGGGGGGGAAAATTAAAAAAAAACAAGTTAACAGGGGTTAAAGACACATGTGACCGATAAAGGAATTAAATTTGTCTTCAATATTGTAGTTCTAGGAAGAGGTCGAAACAATTTTCAATTCTTGTAATATTGAAAAAAACTGCAATATTTTTTTAAAGTGTTTGATATATCATTTTCAATGTCTTCTAACAAGGTAACAATTATTGTGGTATCAAAAATTCTCGCTAACACAATGACGCAAATTGGTGCCAGAATCTCATTGGCTGAAGTCGGATACGATGCGGAAGATCCCAACCATTTTTTCCACCAATCGTGTACGGGTAAGCGAGGGACTAGCCTTAAACTGGCTTCAGAAAATTTGCCCCAAAGGCAGCTTGTTAACACACCCAACACCGTGGTAGAAATACATGGGTGGGTTCAACGCCATCTTGTCTTTCTAGAGGGCGTTGATAAGTTACTCCGGCTAGTCCCTAGATACAGAGAGTAGCGCATTCCATTGTTCCACCGATCCCGCCATTTTATATCCAGTTGTCAGAATTGTAACTGTGAGGTATTCTGGGTGTTGCGAACCATGAATCCATCCCAAATCAATATTAATAATCTTAAACGTCTCCATAACGTCACCAATTGTTATAATTTTCGTTCAGATTTTGAATGCTGCCTGGTGGGGATATGGGGTGAGAGGATATTAAATGGCGGCGATTGCGCTACTCTCTATATCCAGGGACTCTAACTCCGGCGGACTGATTTTCGCTCATTCTGAGCACCACCAAAATTTTCAGTTTGCGTCACGAACCACGTGACCACAGCACGGGCACTTCGTTTGAAAAGCCAGTCCAGACGCTGACCGCCATGTTGCATGGAGAGCGAGTAATGTTGAGAAACGTTTTGAAAGTGCGACAAAATGACAATTTTCAACGGCAGCCAACCAAAAATAACTTGATGAAGGTGTGCAAGATGCAATATTTAAAAGAGTGCTTCATAATTGTTTCAATTTCTTCTGAGGTGATAATGTTGGTATCTGGCTGCATTTAAACTTTCCGCTGATATTGTGACGCAAGCTGGTTTCGGATGCTCATTGGCTGAAGTCGGATACGATGCGCAACCCCCCTCCCCTTTCGGGTCCAAACGCAATTGAATTAACTCTCATTCGAGAATGTTATTCGATTCCACCTTTAGATTAACAAAAAAGAAATACAAAATTATCGGCCAATTTCTTTTATCAGCTATATAAGATATAAATAATGCTAGGTACCACTAGTTTTGTAAGTTGGGGAAAACAGTATGCTTGGGTTTTCTTGGCGCGTGGGAGCTTGTCTTCATGATTGAATATCTCACGGTATTTCTCGTGTTATACGTCATTCTCGATTGTGCCGCAAGAAGTCGCATGATCTCCAGCACTGCTCGATACTGTCGCGATCATGCGACTCCTGTCGGCACGTCGGAGAACGACGCGAAATACCATGAGATATTCCATCCTGAACACAAAAACCCACGCGCCAAGAAATAGAAATCCAAGTATACAGCCGTTCGAATGATGGTGTAGCGGCAAAGTGCTTGGAGTTTTGACTCGAATGACCTGCGATGGGAAGAGATAACATTTTTTGGTCGTTGGAAACGCTTTTGCAGGTTTATGTAGTTTTATAAAATTGCGTAGTCATTACAAATAATTTGAGAAAGTATGTTCTTTGTAGCATTGTCTACATATTTTATACTGTGGAAATCTCACGTTTCAATCTACAACACTGTACCACAAAATTATTACAGACGGAGAACTCTTCATTAAAGAGGTATGTTCCTGCTAGTCACTAGTCAAATACTCACCCATTTATTACATCTATGTATTAACAATAGTTGCTTGTAAACGTGAATAGAACTTTTAAATAATTATTTGTAAATAGTTAAAAGATAAATAGTTTCTCTAGAAGAACAATGTTCACTAATAAATTTAGTCTCGTCCCTGGCGAAAATCCGTGTTGTGAGGGTCTGTATAGCAGCTGTGTTGTACGTGTTTTTCATTTCGTGCCTTGTTCCTGTAGTGTAGCATACTGTGTGCCTACTGTGCACCGTCCCTGCTCTGCAGTAGTCCATATCTCTTGTACGCTTAGTTTGAAACCGTTTGTATAAGGTGTGCACAAACCGTATAAAGCGTACCGTTTGTATACAAAATAAGGTGTGCACAAACAAAGTTGGTTAGTATTGGTTATAGGTTTGGTTAAGTGAGTTCGCGCCCTTTTAGAAGATTGCAGTTTATAGTTATATATTAATCAGTGGTCAGTGTGCGGATTTCGTGAAGTAAGCGGCAATTTTCTGTGGAAATCGCATAATTTCATTTCTAATTTCTTTGTGGATGTGTGTCCCATCGAATGTCTGCTCTTGAAATTACCAAAGACCAGTATGTTTACTTGTGGCAAACAAACTCTCTTCGTATCGTCATCGATGGCCCGTAAAGAGTTAACGCATGAAATAATCCTAACACAATCATGTTTAATGGTAAGCAAATACGTTTCTTTAATTGTGACTAAATTTAATACACACATAATAATAGTATATTTATTGTTTCAGAAATAACCCCTAAAAACATTAGGGTTACCTTCACCAACGTGTCGAGTGGTCATAATCTGATTATTGATGAGGTAGAAAAGAAAACTAAATACAATGTATGATCTAGGATATTCAAATGCTGGCTGTTTATAAATTGACCACACTATGAAGATTAAGTTCCACCAGTTCATAGGCAGTGATTTGGTCAATTTCGAAAATTGCGTGTGTATTTCAATGAAACAACAA
This sequence comes from Acheta domesticus, assembly GCA_031308135.1. Lineage (NCBI taxonomy): Eukaryota > Metazoa > Arthropoda > Insecta > Orthoptera > Gryllidae > Acheta > Acheta domesticus. Next base: position 6,786,669 of record JAHLJT010005437.1, read on the forward strand.
CACATATATTGACACAGAGAAAATATGGTTTCATTCGTGTGATAGGTTGTTTTTTTTAACTTATAGCAGATAAAATAATTTTGTTAGAAAGTGAAATAACTTGTTTGATTTTCAAGTGGTGTAGCAAAGTGTGCAAATTAGTGCTATAAAGTATAATATATTGTGTTGCTCCATAGCATTTATTTTTTTTAACTAATGATTTTCTTAAACTTAAATAAATTAAACTTAAGAATAATTTTCCTTGACTCTTTCAAGAAACCAAGATATATTTGAGTTATTATGACTAGTAAGCCTACATGTTAATTGAATTGTGCTACATGCAATACGTTACGACAGGTTTCCAATTGGATGTTTTTGATATTTTTTTAACTGAAGCATTTTACTTCACATTAGCTAATTTTTCAAGTTTTCATAATGAATGCCCAAAATACTACACTATTAGTTAACATTCTTGCAATATGCAAATAAAATGTGCTATCATATGCTAATTTTTACACCAATTTGGTTAATGTTGTCTATTGTGTATAATTGAATGAATATAATTTCTTTTGATAGTTTTCAATATCTTATGTCTGAAGACAATCAGTAGTACTGCTTTATATGCAATCAGTATTTGATGTAATGCCAATTATAGAAATATCTTGTTTTTATTGGAAGCCCAATAAAAATAATATATTTCTAACTATTTTCTAAAAACAAGATTTTCATGTACATACATGTATGTACCTGAAGTAGTGAACAATTAGTTTGTGAAATGTGCTTCCAATAAAAACAAATATATTTCAATCATTGGAATTACATCAAATACAATTTACTGATTGCGTATTAAACAGTACTTTCTTTTTAACGTATTAAGCAGTAATTTCTCTTTATAGTTTTCAATATCTTATGTTTTAATACAATCAGAAGTACTGTTTAACATGCAATCAGTAAATTGTATTTGATGTAATACATGTATGTACCCGAAGTTTCAAACAATTAGTTTGTGAAACATTGTGCTTCCAATAAAAACAAGATATTTCTATAATTGGAATTACATCAAATACAATTCACTGATTGCGTAATAAACAGGACTACTGATTGTATTAAAACATAAGATTCTGAAAACTATAAAAATAAATTATCTTCAGGCGTAAGTTCTGTAAATACTGCAAAATCATTTTAAAAATAAGTTATATTTTTTAATGATAAAACTACCAGCAACACATGCAAATACAAAATACAATTATGGAGAGAGACTCATCTTAAGATGTTTTCAAAAAAATTTTGTGATTTATTTTATTTAAAGTAGTAAGTGGAATAGGAAGTGGTAAGAAGATTACCCTCTTGATTTGAATTTATTATTTTATTAATTTTGATAAATAACGTTTGGGAAATTAACCTGGCATATATTCTTGGTTTTTGTCTAAAATTGATAGATTTTCAAAATCACATTTAAGTGAATGCTGAATTCTGTGCTTTGAAATTGTTTTTAATGAATTTCTCTAAGTTATTTTTATGCTCATGTATTCTTTGTTTCATTCTTCGTTTTGTTTGGCCAATACATGATTTGTTGGCAACGGATATAGTTTCCTTTTCCACTTCAGAAGCTGGAATTACATCTTTAACATTTCTAATAAGATTGTTTGTTTGTTAATATATTTCTAGATATTATATTTTGTATTTTTTATTATTTTGTTAGTAATTTTAGGTACATATGGCAAAACTATAGTTTTGTTAACAGCTAAGGTTTTGGAATAGGGTTGATCAGGTATGATATAAAACATTCCACATAGCATTGCTCTCTTCTTCTTTATGTGCTTTTTTATATACTCAACAGGATTTTTTTAAAATAAATATATCATGTACTATTTTTATATGACATTCCTGGTGTATGGGATGGGATCATTTTATTGCTCTATCTACGAGGCCATAAACAATGCCTCTCTTAGCTGTATGGGATGTTTAGGTAAATAATTAAGGATACGATTAGCAGCATTACCTTTTCTGTACCAATTTGTTGATATTTTTCCGTTGTCATGTTTGATATAGATATCTAGGAAGTTTATAGATTGATTATTTTTTTTCTAAAGTGAACTGGATTCATCACAAGAATTAAACATATTGAGCAAATTTAATGTCATTTTCATCAACTATAATTAATAGGTCATCCACATATCTTTTGTACAAAACAATTTAACAGGCCAGGTAGGATTGATTCTTCAAGTCTACGCTTAACAATTTCTGGAAACACTGTACTAAGTTAACCACCAATTGGAGTTCCAGTCAATCATTGATAAATTACCTCATTAAATGAAAATTCTGTGTTCATTAGAATACTTCTTACCACAAGAATTATTTCATGAATTGCAACTCAAGGTTTAAGTTGATTATGATGTTAAATGTTCCAAAATTCTCTTTATTTTTTTCCTGTATTCTCAGGTAAAAAGAATATAATATCACCAGAGTGAGTATATTATTCATCTCATCCTATTCCCAACTACCTTTAAAACAAGCAAATTTTAAGAGAACTATTACTGAGATTAAGGCCAGATACTGTAATTCATTCATCCGTGTGTTATAGGTAAACTTTTCCTAGCCCAAGAGCAGCAGACGAGGTTGTGAATAGTGATAAGAGTTAATAAAGGAAGTTTTTGTTTAAATTTAATTTTGGTTTTGTTTGATTCTTTCAATGCACCTGACCTGCGAGAAGCAATGTTTGATAGGAGGGCTGTAGTTAATTCAAGGTAATACGTTTACGAGCAAAACATTCTTCTGTTCCCAGCTACCACCAGTAATACAATCAATTTGTAAGAATGAGGTTACGAGATATTAAAATTCATTCATAGAAATGTGTTTATTTCTATTGTGTGACTGCTATTTTCGTAAGTATCAAACGTGTTCTGAAACATCTTCCATGATATATCACATTTGAATGTACTTGATGCAACATCAAACTAGTGAGTCCTTTACGCGGACAGTTTCAGTAGTGAATCTTTTGCACAATTCTGTTTGGATTTTTTTTTTTTTTTTTTTTTTTTTTTTTTTGTGGAACCTTCAGTATAAAATGTATCTCTGAGAAACATTCGGTTCTCATGAGAATTTTTCCGGAAGAAAATCTAGGCAGAATCGTGAAAGATTTTCTACTGGAACGCATTCCACTGTAAATATGTTAGGTTAGGTTAGTTTTCGTAACCTAGGTGCACGCATCGATTGGTAATGGTACACGTACATCGTGTACACGTGACGTCGTGTACGTTCCAATTCAGCTCAAGCGTACATTCATTTGGGCCAAATTACACGTTCGGTACACAAAAACTCATATCGTGACAAGCTCTTGTTCACATCCGTACATTGCAGATGCGCATTCCGTGCACGTTTGCCCTACATTGGCGTACGTTTAGCGTACACACCGATTTTCGCCAGGGGTATGATTTTTCGTTTTCACAAGTTGATAATACCTAATTAATTCACGTTAGATTGACTTCGGCCCCGTACTTTCTTTCTGCATTGAAAGTGAACTATCGTCAAATGGCTAATGTTTGTTGTATAAAATTTTAAGCCAGGACAGTTTTCTCTCGTGCGCCAAGAAAAATAGTGCTAACAGTAGCATGATCTATATAGCATAACTTCTAGGCCGAGAGGCAGTACCTCCCGTTGTGATCAATTTCACAGCAGTTTTTTTTTATAAATGACTCCTTAGAATTTCCGGTGAAGTATGTATACCATTTAATACCATCTGATTCCTCAAAAAATGTACTACATATTGAATAAAAGAAAAAATATTCGTAAGGCGAGAAAGTAGAAAGGTAGTTTCACCGTATAACTTCTTCAATAAATTAAATCTATGCCCGCGAATATTTTCCCCTAAGAGTTTGTACCAATTTAAACTTATTTTATTAAAAATGTTAGGCCGGTAAGGGCAAAAGTTTTTCTTACCATCTTGAAGAACAGAGATTTTACTTTCATTTAAAATATTTTTGGGGTACTTCACCGTGATCGATCTGACGAACATACTAAAAAAAAAAATACCTAAGTGCCTACGATGTCCTCAAAAATTATCCTGCTGTGGTAGAAGGGAAACACCTCTATTATTTTCGTAGTAAGAAAAGGAGACGATGGATAACAATTTTCAGAAACGAGATAAACAAAAAAGACTTAGGAGGTGTACAACGGAAAGTGGAGAGAAAGGCCGCAAGGTAAATAATTCAGATGAAGTTTTACAACAATAATGTTTTTGAATGAGATAATCTTTATCCTTATTATTCCATTACACATTCATTTCAGAACGTATCTTAACGGACATGAGTTTCGTTTTAAATTCAACAGATTTTTCTCTGGATTCTTCGATGAGAGATTCCCCAAAATCTATAAGGAAATATAACCAAGAAAGTAATTAAACACAGAACAGTACTACAAAAAGTGTTTCAAACAATTAAAGACTATTGATATTTGGAGTAAATTGACTTTCAGGAGAGTCCAGTCAGGCAGTCGAATTATTTTAGAGATTGACCTCATCACAAAGAGATGATTTCCGTTGGACATTATTACAATTTAAAATCAGACTACAATGTCATCAATACGAAGTATATGCTACTAAAAAGTCGTTGACATGAAAATGTGACTACTTCGTAACTAGTCTTTTTTCTAGAACTGAGCCTGATTAACATTGATTGTTCTTTCAAATGTTCTTTTAAAACATCTCTCCGAAAGAACAGTCTGACCTGAGCTGAATTAAGAAATGAACAGATGTAGTGCGATTTTTATAAAGCAGCCTCTCAAGGCACGTTTTCACGATGGAATATATACAGCATTTCGAGCCTTTCTCGTTCGTGCCACTAGATGTCGCATGATCAAGAAGTACTGGATACGATCGCGATCGTGCGATATCTAGCGGCACGACCGAGAAAGACGCGAAACGCCGTTATATACACGGTGTCCGGGGAGGAAACGTCGAAACCTCGAAAATAAGCTATTAAGACAATTCTAGGCATATTTTATTTAATAAACTACGTGGATATTCCGAATGGTTGAACCGCAATAAGCACTCAAGAGTTAGTTTGAAAAATTAATTTCTAGGCAAAAATTTGCATTATAGAAGCATAGAAACACTCCATAAACATATAAGTTGTTTATTATTTACAAAAGAAATGAATATATTTGTTCAAAAAGAACAATTAAGCGAGAAATAAAAAAGCACCCAATTTACACAATTCGACTGCTTTTTTATTTCTCGCTTAATTTTTCTTCCTAGGCAAATATATTCAATTTTTTGTAAATAATAAACAATTTACATCATTCTGGAGGGTTTCTGTGCTTCCATAATGCAAATTTTTGCCTATAAATCATTTTTCTCAAACCAAATTTTGAATGCTCATTGTGGCCCAACCATTCGGCATATCCACGTAGTTTATTACACAAAATATGCTTAGGATTGTCTTCAGAGCTTATTTTCGAAGTTTCGACGTTTCCTCCCCGGACATCCTGTATATTCCATCGTGAAGACGGGCCTCGAGAGGCAGCATTATAAAAATCGCACTCTACGTACCTCAATGTGTTGAATTCGCTGTCTCTGCCAATCACTTGCAACTTATTGTCCGTCGGGCCACCGCATCCTTTTGCCCTTATTGGCGGGCCACGGACGCCAATTTTTCGGGCGATACCGCGGAACCTCTCCAACATACACCTTAGGATTACCGCTCCCTTCCACTGGACCGTATGGTGCACTGGCTTCCCCACCAATGGCGGGTATCGGGAGGTCCAGCTGATGACTCCGGGACACCGGGGGAGCCAGGACACCGGGGGAATATTGTGGCGGCATCATGGGGGGGAAGAGGCTGGCGCCGGCAGGGTTGCGGTAGCGAGGTCCTTTCGCGTCGATACGCCCCATTTTGTTCAGGACGAACTGAGAAGGGATGTTGGACGAGTGGTTGCTGTACGAGAGGAGGGACCTGATGGAAAGGTGGACTGCGGTCGCTCCAAGGGAGGATCGAAGGCTGGGAAGTAGGACTGCGGTTTCTCTACGGGAGGAGCCACCTGTGGGAGGGTGGACTGGAGAGGATCGACCTCTGGGGTGTTGGACAGCAGTTGCTCCAGGAGTGGAGCGACCTCTGGGGTGTTGGGCAGCAGTTGCTCCAGGAGTGGAGCGACCTCTGGGGTGTTGGGCGGCAGTTGCTCTAGGAGTGGAGTGACCTCTGGGGTGTTGGGCGGCAGTTGCTCTAGGATAGGAGCGAGGCTGAGTGCGGGAAACCGGACGAACCTAGAAGGGATGTTGGGCTGCGGTTGCTCTAGGAGAGGAGCGACCTCTGGGGTGTTGGACAGCAGTTGGTCAACGAGAGATGCGACCGGTGGGAGGTTGGACTCCAGTTGCTCTAGGAGAGGATCCACCTTCGGGATGTTGAACAGCTCTTGCTCTAGGAGAGAAGCGATTTCTTGCTGGAAGGGAAAGAGCTCTTCGTAGGAGGGCTCTGGTCGCCCTAAGGAAGGAGCGACTCCTTTACAAATCACACCAGGATTCCTGTACCGGTATCCGAAGGGGCGAGGGCCCCTGACGAGCCGTGGCTGCTGGGTTGGATAGTTCTTGAAACCATCGGGCCAGCGACTGCGCTGCAGGCCCGATGGGACAGTGAAATCGACGGTGCAAGGTCGGCGACAACTGCAGTTTCGGCGCGATCGCCTCCAACCATTTCGCCTCGAAGCCCCATTTGGCCGCGCAGCCGCCCACGCAGGCCATCACCGCGACGATCACCAGCTTCATCGCCTCTTCCCTCGATCGCCTCTGCTCGAGCGAGTCGCGCGGCGCGGAGCATTTATGGCGCATGCGCGAGCGAGGGCCGCTCGTGACGTCACGCGCGGGCCTGCAAATGGCGGCGAGCGCTCGAAGCCACTGTCGCCGCTGTTTACGACTGATGAACTGTAGATTAGCGCGCAATTGAAAGAAATGAAATGTGACGTTTATTGGAGTCTTTTGTTGAATGGTGATCGTTGATCCGAGACTGATTCTTCTACGTTAGTTTAATTTTACGCTTGAAAAACATTATTTTTAATTGCAAGATCAAACATCTCAAAATTAACCCATCCGACGAACAATACACGACACATTTTCCTTTGTCAGGTGACTCAGACACTCAATAATTATAGCGATGTCTTCCAATAGAAGCAGTATAACAAGATAAAATTTGGATATTACGTGCAAGAAATGATTGACATACGTTATACGTCTTTCCCCTTACATCACATATAAATTTTCTATTTTATGACGACAAATAAAAAAAAACAGATAAAATTTTAATGAATATAATTTAACAATTTTGTTAGTTATTAAATACGTAACATAGTTTCGATCTGCAAATAATGGTTCAGTAATATGAACTAATGGTGCTGCAACATCAAATATTTTCTTGCAATATTTGTAAAATGTATATAATATTATAATGAAATTTCTATTTTACGTACTTTTCAGCCTCCTATTTAAAATCCTCTAAACCAAACGAGCGCGAATTGGGGACGTGTCGATAGCGAACGAACTAGTCCAATTGAACTATTCTCCAAAAGGAACGGTACGATACGGAACGACTATGTAGTGAACAATCATTCATCTGTCACATCATCGTTTGTAGTTCACTGGACATCGACCACCGTTCGCAGATCGCCGGCCGTTGTTCACAAGGCGGATATAATACATGCAGGCGGTATGGACGACCTTTCCCATTGCGGAAAATGAAGCCAGCCCCTTGCCAGCTCGATTCGGCTCCCTGCTAAACAGTTAGCCCCAAAAGCCTGAAATCCACCTTTCCACCCTTGTATTTTCTTTGTTCATATATATTCATATATTTTCGCAAGGGAGATGTGTTATATATCATTATTTGTAATTAGATAGAAAGAAATAGATAGAAATATTCAGAGAATATAACAAAACAGATCTGGGAAAAATATAAAATCTCCCCAAAATTCATTATGTGGCAGAGGAAATATGGGTAGATTTTAAGAACAGGGTTCGGCTCCTATTGACGCGCACGATTCGGTTCCGAACGAGTCACTCGCGGCGCCGCCACAGTGTGCACACGGCCACGTGGCCAACGCACTTTCGTGTAGAATCGTGACGCTTCGCTACCCGTGTCCAAGTTGAGGACGAGGCTCGGGCCTTCGGCCCTCGCGTTAACATAAAACATCCTTGAGTCTGTCCAACGCATAATTACCAACGCATTTTATGCATTTAACATTATGCATGCAACGCATTTTATGCATTTAACCATTGTAATTCTCCATTACACATTCGCACCACACCGCACAATGCACAATGCAAGCAGTGCTCCCGGAGTGATTCGTTCTCGTGGTCCGCGCGAGTGAACCGTGCGCCGTGAGCCGAACCCTGTCCTTAAAATCAGCCGAAATATGTTTAAAAATTGTTTCATATATTGTGTAAAGCTCAATAAAATTTAACATGATAACATGTATTCTTGAAACAGAATTGTGCAAGGAGCACTCATAATGTGTTGCATTCAATATTCAAGGAGCTGAAACTAACGTCACATAAATTGACTTACCGTGAAAACCGCTAATCATGTTCTAAATTTCACATAATGTAATTAATAGTCTCTTAGGAAGAAGTATAAACACTGAAAAATTCTGTAAGGAAATGGTAACGAATTGCCAGAGCAAATCCAATAATACGTTTTAATTCCATTTAATTTATCTGAACAGAACCGTTAGAAATTATAAAACTGAGGATAAATTTTTAGACAAGAATAAAATTATAAATCTGTTAAAATGTAGTTCTCCTGAAGCTAAATCAACTTGAACATATTTCCAAAACAAATATTTTAATGCAAATTCAATATTTAAAAAACATAAATATGTATAATTAATATAAATAGCATTTCTTGCAGTTCTAAGAAACAGGCAATTCAAAGGGGGAACATATTTTTTTATTTGTAAGGTAATCAAATAACTAAATATTTTTCAGATGAATCAGATTTTATTTATTTCAACGTTTACATTTGTGACATTAGGGGAGAGTTAGGTTAACTGGACCGGTTAGGTTAAGTGGTCCATGCTTTTAAATGGTGGTTGAAAGTGTTTCCTGCCTTTTCCAGTGGATGGCATTCGTAGGGTGATAGGGCTGATAATCTAAGTCACATTCATACGTTGCAAGCCTTGATTTGTTCAGTACAGTAAGGAATTTCTATTCTGAAAAGAGAGAGGTTTTTTCTACCACTCATCTGCTCTGCATTTTATTGCGATTGAATAACAACTACAAGAAGAATATTAACACCACATTAATTGTTAGTATTTCTGCTCTATAGTAGTGCGTTTTGTTCTTAATAATACGTTCTTATAATCTTCAAAGAGCTTCAAATTTCTCATTTTTAGAAGCGCTCAAACGCCATTTTCGTAAAAACGGCTTAACATTTTAAAATGAAAATTGCCATTTAGGACGAGGTTTTTGTGTTTTGTTATATTCTAAAATTAATAGTTTCCGTTCTACTATTAGGAAACCGAAAAATCAAGAAAATGTCAAAAAAAAAAAATGTACTTTGGGCGGCGATAGATGGCAGCTGGGAATAGTATGTGGCAATACAAAATAGCTCGCCCAGACTCAAGGAAATAGAAAATTAATACGGGAAAGTTCGTGACATACTGTAGCTCCACTAGTTTCATACGCAGCATTACATAACTTTCCCTATACTACGTTTATTACTCCGTATATAGTGCGTATATGGGGGCGTAAAAATTGGATAAATCCAATTGCTAAATTAAGGGGGGGATTTTTTTCTTAATTTAGCAACTGGTTTTATCGACTTTTTCGTTTTCACGGCCCGGCAATTAATTTTTTCCGCCGAAAATTGGCCATTTTTTCGCGCAGCATTACATAACTTTCCCTATACTACGTATATCACTCCGTGTATACTTACGTATACGGGAAAGTAAAAAGTGGATAAAACCAGTTGCTATATTAAGAAAAAACTAGTGGTGCTACAGAATGGCACAGACTTTCCCGTGTTAGTTTTCTATTTCCTTGGGTCTTAGCTAGCTATTCGGAATTGCCACAAACTCTTTCTTGCCAGCTGTCATCTAACACCGCCAAAAGTTCATTTTTTTGTCGTTTTCTTAATTTTTCCTATTGTTTTTAGGAAATATTAATTTTATAATATTAAAGAACACAAAAACATAGTCATAAATGGCAGTTTTCTTTTAAAAATTATGTGCCGTTTAAGAGAAAATGGCGTTTTAGCGCTACTAAAAGTGCAAAATTTGATGGTCATTTTCACAGAAAATTTTTGAGTTTTCAAATTACTTTATTAGAAGTTATTTGAAGCAATTACACTCACAAATATAATAATGTTTACAAATTAATGGTAATGTGCATCTTAAAGATGTGAGAGATCTTTCAAAAAAATTACAATTATGTAATTTTTGAAAAAACAAAAAAATAACTTAAAATAAACTTTACGTCGTATTAAAGAGTGTAATTAGCACTATCTGTTACAAAAGTTTCAAGAAAAAATTGCAGCCACATATATGAGAAAATGGCGTTTAAGCGTTTCTGAAAATGCGAAATTTTGTGCTACTTTTCACAGAAAACGGTAGTGTTTTCGAGAAACTTTACTTGACATTATTTAAAGCATATATACTTGTAAATATAATAATGTGAAAAAATCGCCGATAATGTATATATTAACGACGTGAGAGACAAGTAAAACAATTTACATTTTTGTAATTTTTGAAAAAAACAACCTATAGAGCAATATGGCTTTTATGTCATCTGATAGAGTACATTTACCACTATCCCTACCAAAAGTTAAAAGAAAAACTTTCGAGCCGTTTTTGAGAAATTCTTGTTTCTGTAATTTTTTAAAATTGCACATATTGCACGCAATATTGCACGAAAACTACTAAAATTTTGAGAAACATTGACATGAATTTTATGAAAGAACTTAATATGCAGAACAAATTTTGTTTGAAGAAAAAATCTCTATCTTGAATTTTGTAGCTGGAGAAAGACGCCGAAAAAAATTCAAACTTTCACAATTTTCCAAAATTCAGAGTTGTACGTGAAAATCGGACCTGTGTCACGTTAATAAGTGTATTTTGCTCCATTCACACAAGAAATTTAAAGAAAAAATTTGGAGCCGTTTTTGAGAAAATTTGAACAATCCACGGGGGGCTTCATATAAAGTACCCCCAAATTTTGAAGAATCTTTTTCAAAATCTCAAAGCTTTGACTAGAATCAGATCGACTGGGGAATATCTATTTTGGAAGAAATCGTAGGTATGGTTTAGGCACTAGCAGTGTTCACAGACGGACGGACAGACGGACAGACGGACGGACAAACGGACGGACAAACGGACAGACGGACTTTTTCCTTTCAATTGGGTTTTCGGTATCAATGACCTAGAAAACAGGGTTTCTGGCTACACCACGCGTTAGGGGATTTTTTTCTTAATTTTGCAACTGGTTTTATCCACTTATTCGATTTCACAGCCCGGTAATTAATTTTTTTCGGCCGAAAATTGGCCATTTTTTCGCGCAGCATTACATAACTTTCCCTATACTACGTATATCACTCCGTGTATACGTACGTATACGGGAAAGTAAAAAGTCAAGAGCGCATGCGCGAACTGCCTAATGTATTAATACTTGTGTTTTTATTTCTTGGCGCGTGGGGCGTGTCTTCAAAATGGAATATCTCACGGTAAAATAACACGATGAAGGTGTAATTGAAATAAATATGCAATGATTTTGGCATTTAAAATTCCCGCTAATGTTGTGACGCAATCTAATGCCTGAAGCTCATTGGGTGAAGTCGGATACGATGCGCAAGAGCCCACTGAGCGCTTCCCACCACGATCTGGCGCAATGGCGCGGTGCGGCGTCCAGTTTTCTTTCTTCGTCTGGAACTAGCTGCAACTTAATTTTATGAATTTCGTGTCTTATTGTAATTACACAAGTTCAGTCAATTTTCGGCAGTATTGAATGCTTTATTTATGGTGTTTGGGGGATTTATTTCCAGGTTTTGTGATTCAAAATTAACATTTAATGAGTCCTTAGTGTAAAGTTGGCAGTTCTGGATGAAAGTCCCTCCTTCTGTCCCTCTCTGATCCTTCTGCTGTACAGTGCACACCATGCTGACACCATTTGTGCAATGATCTTGATCTTCCCGGCGTAGCCTTCAGACTTGTCAATCATTCTGCGAGCGTCATTGTGAGTACGGGTGTGTGTATGATTGCAACGTATACCAGGGTAGGGAAATGTTTTGAAATTAAAGAATTTGATTTCCTTATCTTCACCAGTAGTAAAAGCAATAACGAAGATCATGAGATTGACTAGTGTAAAACGTGTGCAAACAATATTATTTGTTGCAAAGCGCGGGAGTGCGATCACCGTATTTTCGAAACCTAGTTTGTTGTTGTTTTATATGAATTCTAGTACCCGGAATTGTCTCAATGCAGAACGTATTCAAAAAATCGAGTGGCCACTGAAAATCGAAAGACAGAACGCGGGTGGTGAACATACGTGACACAGACACCACGCATATAGAAGTATGCATATAGAAGTATGTACTCTAAGTGATGTATGAATATAGAATTTTATTAGACTTGGTTTTATTAATTTACATGAATTACGTACGTTTAATAAGTGTTGGTGTTCTGAATTTTGGAAATTACATTGCCTTCATTCGATCGAGATGCATCCCCCAGTTTGTTGGGGCACCAGCTGTCAGTGCTCACAAATGAGAACATTCTCAATTTGTCAAGATAATTATAATATTAATTACTCCGAGAATATTTTTATTCATAAGAAAGTTAACGTAAGCTCACTGGTCGAAGGATATACTCAGATCAAATGCTCAAGCTCGTGGAAAGGCTTCTTTATTATTCATTCCGTCCATGACGTTTATGTGCAGTGTGGGGAAGCCGCAGAACGAGCAAATACTGAATCATCTGACCATACCGTCTTCTTTGGAAAAGCTTTCCACCATGGATCACAGTACGATATATACCGTGGATTAATACCATGACCATACTCTCTGATATTATAATAATAATAGTAATAAAACGTTCATGAAGGATAGTCTCCCACGATCATGATTCTTGAGCATTAGCCCGATTCATTACAGTGACTTCTGACGTGTGATCAGCTGAGCACGATTATTTAATCGGAATAGTTTTAATTCAATCTAATTGTTAGTACTGAAGCTTCCAATTGGCTAACCAAGTCTCGGCCTATCAAACCTCAAAAGTCACTAAAATTGAATTGGGAATAGACGAAGACAAAGTATTTACTCTGTGACTATGGGTATACCGAGAATGTCTATGAAAACATCGTTAGGTTTATGTTTACCAGTGTTGTGTGGTTGCATTGTGGAACTACAGTCTTGGAACGTGAACTTGCTGGTCGTTGCTGGTGATTTGATACGTTTCAAATGCTACATATTAGCGATGGCCCATTCGCACTGATGCTGCTGTCAGGCAACGTCTTGCATTTCGGATAGTAATTTGAATCGTACAATTTTTCCAACTAATGCTGTTTTATTAAGCATTGACAACAATGAATAAAGCGAAGGTATGCATTAACCTATAATCATTAATTTGTGGTTATCTTGCAGAGCGATTATATATTATAACTACGTATTCTTGAAGAGTTATGACATATAACAACTTGACAATAAAGTGCCTCGTAAAAATCGCTTGTTTTGTAGTTTGGATGCCCTGTGTGTAATATCGAGTTTGGAGACCTCAAAACATGGGAAATTCATGTTGCCGGGAAGAAGCACCAATACAACCAGCATCGCGCCGAAGTTCTTCGCAAACGGGAGGAGAATGGACTATTCATTGCAGGTTCTTAGTTATAAACAGGTGACTTTTTATTGTCACCATTCAAAGGTTCTAACAACTGCTTCATTTGTTCACAGGTTTCCCACACAAGATACGAACAGAGAACCTACAGACATTTTTGGAGCGCTTTGGAGAAATCATAGACTTCTATCACAATGTTGACAAACGCTTTGTTCTTGCCACTTACAGAGAGAAGTGTGTTTTACTCATTTACAAATTTTAATAATTTTGAGAGTGAATAAGCTAAAAGTGTTAAAAACATTGTTTCATACTTCATCTCTAAAATAAATTATTACTGTGCTGTAAATTAAAGACAGAGATAACTTGCTGAAGATTCATGTGCAGTGTAGTTCTGTGAATATGATGAAGCAAGCCTTATTTGCTTAACTGTCATCCATGTTAATCGTAAATTAGCCATCATGTTCAGTGCTCTGTGCAGCTTACTTTATGTTCTTTTCTCAACAAAATTACATTGGTTCAAAAATGAAAAGGGCATGTTTGATGTATTTGAATGTGATAGTGGTGATGCCTTGTTTTTGTCTTTTTCCTTTAATTATTGTCTGTTGTCTGAATAATATTTCTGTCTACTTGGCAGCAGGGGTGGGGGTAAAGCGATGTTGCCACTTGCTCTGGCAGTCGACACGTGATCATGTGGTTGTTCTTGCATCAGATCTCAAGAGTAGCGAGAAACAAATCACAGTAAGAGCACACAACAGTAGATGACACAAAACCGCACACACTATGCATAACTAAAGAAGTAACATTGCTCTTCAGTTTACAGTTGCTTCATGCTGTAAGATTTCATTTTTTCTTTCTTCGTAAGTATCAACAATTCTGCAGTGATGTTACTGGAATTTGAAGCCTGTGATTGGATAATGGAATGCCCTCTCCCCAGTCAGCAGCTAGCTGTCAAGTAGACAGAAATATTATTTGAACAGTAAATAACATGGTAGGGTTGAGCTGTAATGAAATAATGGGTGGAGTTAGGCAGGCATCTCTAGCAAGTTTAATTTGAGGGTGACTTCAAAAGAAGTTACTGCTCTTGAGGATCCTTGAAAACAAATAGTGTGTTTTAAAATATTTCCATTATTTGCATACTTCCACTGGGGTAATCATACGCCAAAATTGTATGAAAATTGATTTTAAACACTGCAACTTAAAACATTTTCAAAATCAACAATAAATTCTAGATGAATTAACTGACACTAGATTAAAGATTGATGTTTTTGTTATAAGAACAAAAAATTAAAAAATTTTCATGCATTGTGTCTTCGAAACATGTTCTGAAATATTTAGATTATGGACATGGTTTTAAATGTGGTTTCCTTCCTTCTCCCCTTCGAGTAGTCGCGACTTTGAAACTATCTGCTAGTAACAAATTTGAGAGTGCAGAGAAGTTGGTTGGTATTGCATCAAACTGTGTAAGGACTGTCTAAAGGCTAGCATCAAGCACCTCAGAGATGTGTGTTCCCTACAACTCCCAATAATGAAGAACCCTAAGTTATGGTGATTCTTCAGTGCAACCTATTTCGTTTCTGTAATATTTTGTAGGTTTCATGTTGAGACTTACCTCCAACTAACTATTACCTACAACAAACAACACCTTTCTAACCTCAAATTGAGACCAAACCTGTTTAAATTGACACATCGTACACAATCATTTGAATTATCACATTCAGATTGAGAATATATGTCCAAATTGTGAACAATGTAATCAAATTAAGAAGGTGAAAATTAAAAAAGAGGAGAAGGAAAAGTATGAATATCTGTGTGTTTTTCAGTGAGTCATTAGACCATTGAATTGATTTGGCTTTAATATAATTTAATGTTATCAATTTGAATGTGCTTTGTCTCAATATCAACATTCAGTTTCTATTACGAAGTGTTTGGTGTCAGTTGAATTGTGGTTGATCCTAATTTGAGGTTGAAAATGTGCAGATTGAATGGTTGATTGTAAATTGAAATTTTTGAAGTCAACAACACAAGAGTGATCATTTTGTTGCCTTTGACCGAACTCAAGGGATGCTTATTGAGTTGGATTGAGGAAAAATTTTAGATCATTTAAATTCAAAATGGTATTTTTTTAAGAGACCTAGTTAAAAGATTGCAAGAAGGGCTACAAACTGTTATTTCTGTAGAGAAGCATGTGTAAATAGATAATTTACAAATGCCTGTCCAATAGTTGAACTGAAATGATACTGATACATTCTATTAAACATTTTAAAGTATGAAAAAACTACTCACAGTCAGACAAGTTAGGATTATAACCCTTTAGAATAAGTTCTCAAGTATCCAAAATCTTTTGGGATAGAATTTTGTTTAGTTTTTGCAGTATTGAGGCTTGTTCTGGGATGGAACAGAGGCACATTCATACAAACAAGCTTTATTTTTAATAATGTGGGTTGAATTACAAAATGTGATAGTTGTCATTTAATCCAATTAACTGAAGTATTGCATTATACAGATCTGTTGCAGATGCATTGTTAAATAATGAAAGAGGTGTATTTTTCAATGGCAGAAGATTAAAAATAAATAGAAGGCGACCGTTGATGGCCCCAGCACACCAACCTGCAGCCACAACTGCAGTAACAGCAACAGCGGCAGGCTCTCCTGCCACTCAAAAAGGTAACTGCCAGGATTTGATGATTTCAATCAAGTGATTTATTTCATTGATTTAAATCACATGATTCACTAAAAAAGTCATTGATTTAATTAAAATATACAATATATTGTAAATTTTACAAAGAATTATTAACAATTTGAAGGTGAAATAAAAGGAAAATATATCCAGAAAACTGAAAAGAAAATATTAGATAGAAGGTGAGGAATAGTGAAGAATAATATATTTAAAAACAAAATCAAAGTTTGTGCCAGTCAAAGTGCACATTGACATTAACCTCTACAAAAGAGAGTGGTGTACATTCATGTCATTTCCAAATGATGAAAAAGATACTGTGATTTCTGTAAACTGGATAATTATAATACTCAGAATGCATATTTATTTGGACTAAATAAGTCTTTTTCTTGCAAGAGAAGGTATTTAAAAAACAGAACCAATATTGACAAAACAAGAATCATTGTTGTAAACCCCAAACAATTTAATGAGATAAGTGCGGGATGTGTGGGGAGGGGGTGCACGTTTTAATTAAAAAAGCATGAACTCATGGAAACTTAACTAATCTTGGGAGCGTTCTCAATGTGCGAGGCAGGAGCCATGATGATTCACATTGCCTTTGTGCTGTATTTGTATGGCAAAGTCTACTTTGCCACACACGTACAGCACAGTGACACTTTCCCCTCAATAAACTGAAAGTTCTGGTTGTTCATTTAATTGTTCATTGAAGATTCAGGCCTTGTCACCTGGGGAGTCAAGGACTCACTTGCTTAGCAACATGCTGACTCAACTCCCATCCTGACACACGGGAACTATCAGTGTGTGTCACTTACCTGAAAGCAGTGTCCTTCAACATGAGTGCATTCTTAGCACCCCCAGAACATTTTCTGATGTACCTTTGAAGGAAGTCTTGAGGAATTGCTGCAATTTGCTCTTCAATAAAGTGGCGGTGCTCTTCTTCCAAATGTGGGTTTCCTGCATACACCTGATCTTTCAAGTACCCCCAAAGGCAAACGAATTATTCGATCATCACTATAAATGGTAATGAAAAAATTCATGAATTGAACAGCATTGTTAGCAGATGTTGAAAGTAACAATAGAGCCTTTCTTGTGGTGTTACTTGTTCAAAGAGTAATGTCAATATATGATTTATGTAAATATCAACAGTAACAGTGATCTTGAAAAAAAATTAAGTCCTATAATTCTTGTAGACCACTCTTCTTGAAGCAGGTGAGGGTTTTCTGCACTACAATAGCAATTGTTTTGTCTGAAGTATCCACTCGGATGGAACCACGCTTCTTCAGAAAAGGGAGTCAGAATGTGTTTCAGAGGTGCCAAGAATGCATTCGAGCCAAAGGACACTGCTTTCAGCATCTTCTTTAAGGTAAGTTTCACACAGTGATAGTTCCTGTGTGTCAGCACGGGAGTTGAGTCAGTACATCGCTGGGTGACTGAGCCCTCACCTCCCTGGGCGATGCAGCCCAAATCTTCATCAAACTACAAAATGAACGCCCATTATGTATTAGTTTTGCGAGTGTTGAAAGGCCAATTCATTTTGAGTGTACCTTCTTTGCAGAGCCCACTTTGCCTGGCATCGATAATAAACGTGTGTCTGCAGTTCTTACGTCTGGAGGCACACTAGGAGCCCTGTTGCGTGAGCTGGAGGCCTCACCAGAAGAGAAAGCGCTATATGATCATGTCTTGGGGGACTTGAAGACATTATTTGAAATAAGATTCCCTAAAGTCAATGTTCACCCATTTGGATCTACAAGAACTGGATTAAATGTGAGAGGGAGCGACATAGATGTATACGTGGAAATATGTAAGTAGGTAATATAGTTTAGTCAAAGATTTTGATGGTATAAATAGACCTCGTATTTTAGGACAAATGCCTATTTAGTTCCTTTAGGATGTTGTGGAAAATAATTGCAGATGTTTACAAATCATGAGAGAATAGATGTACTGAAAGCGTCCGTTAGTGCCTAAAATGTCTCAAAAGGGCAGTTGATGCCTGTTTTAATGTTTGCCTAAAACAAGTGAATTTTAAGAACGACCATATTTTAAATGCTAAATTTTGAAATTTGTTTTATGGAAACTCAAATACTTTTCCGAAATGCAAAAATTACGTGATTGAATATGCAATTGACAACACACCGAAATCTCTCACCCAAAATACTGAACTCGAAGGAGCCCTGTAGGTCAACATCATAAGGATGTTTCAAGCTCCTCTTCGATCGGCACGCACTTCTTAGGCAATTGCACACACTCCTGGTTCAGCTGCACTGTTGACAGGTAGAGGCTTATTGCCGCAGCACATCGTCTTCAAAGTCCAGGCGAGAAAGCCATAGGTCAGGCAAAAGCGTACTGTCGGACTGGCGAAGATTACAAAATACAGTGCAATGGTTAAACGGGTCAGGTGGTACAAGTTTGTTTTTTTAGGGGGAGGGGGATGAAATTCCAGGAGAACTGAGCATGAGAAATGTGATTAAATTTGTTTGATCCTATAAATCTGTCAGTGAAAAGTTCATTTTCATCCTTCAAAATGATTTTAATAGATAAGACAGCCTTATTTTAGAATATTTGGAGAAAATATTGATTATATACTATATTGCTAATTATGCAAGTGAATAAAATATGCTTGTAGTTCCTCTCATAAATTTAAAAATACTTTTTACCTGCATAATAAAAATTGCCTAATTTAATCCTTTCGGTTCTAGAAGCCTGAAATATATCTGTTTCATGTCTATTTTGTTTTCCTGTCTTAGTCATTTTGTAACTTATTTTAAGTGCCTAAAATGTCGATTTTCATGCTTATTAGTACCTAATTTCATATTTATTGCCTATTGCCTAAATCAAATCTTTTTTGTGCCTAAAATTCCGAAGTCTATTAATAGATATAAAGTATTAATGTAAGTTTCACATGGAAAAGGGAGTTAAATTACTTGACATGTCCTTTACAGAAGAAGGATGTGAAATTTAATACAAAGAGAGTTCTAAAAGTTCTCGTCCTGACCCACAGATGGTGTGAGGATCACCAACATTCTTTGATAAGAATTGTCTTTGATCCTCTATGTGGAGCGCTGTAAAGTTTGAATCACGTACATTCATTTGTTTTCTTCCTGTGGTCCAGAAGACAGAGATGCACGTCAGTTTTGTACTAAATGGAGGAAATTGAACGACAAGTTGTGATAAAGTTCTTTGTTTGGAAAGGTTTAACCCTAACAGACATTAAAAAGGAGTTAGACACAACACTGAAGGATTCGTCTTGTTCATATTCAACTGTCAAAAATGGAATTTAAAAGTGGTAATTCATCGATTAAAGATGATGACCACTTTGGATGTCCGTAAACCTCAATAACCAACAAAATTGTGGCAAATATTCACAATGCCATACTCAATGATTGCGGATTGAGCATGAAGTTTTGGGTATATCTAAACTTTCTGTGTGATGGGTGTTGCATTTGTTAGTTACTAACCTAAAACGTATTCAAATGAACGTTTATGAACAGTATTTAGCATTGTTTAAATGCAATTCTGGTGGGTTTCTTCAACATTTCATAATAGTGGATGAAACATAGATTCATCACCACATGCCAAAGAGAAAGGAACAGTCCAAACAATGTGTGGGCCAAAATGAAAGGGTGCCAAAGAAAGCAAAAATGGCCCAATCTGCAGGGAAAGTCATGGCTATGATATTTTGGAATTCTCATGGAGACTACTTCCAGAAGTGCATAACTGTCACTAGGGAGTACTATACTGCACTTCTGGACCTACTGAAAGTTGCTATTATGGTTAAATGCCCACATCTTGCAAAGAAGAAAGTTGTCTTTCATTACTCAGTGCACCTTCAAACACATCTGCCATCATCATTGCAAAACTTAATGAACTCTGCTTCAAAGTGCATTTGCATCCACCATATTCACCTGTTTACTTTCTGTTCCTAAATTTGAAAAATTGCTTGCGGGATGTAGATTCACATCAAATGATGAGGTTGAAGCTGAGACAGATGCTTATTTTGTAAGGTTGGACAAATCTTATTATACCGAAAGTATTAAAAAGTTGAAAAGTTGTTGGACGAAGTACATTAATGAAAAGAGAATATGTTGAAAAATGAATCTAAATTTCTTTGAAAATAGTTTGTTAGGCTGAGACCTTTTAGGAACTCCTCTCATATCTTTGCAGAATCAGAGGTAATTGAATGTTAAAAATATATGATATAAAGAAAATTAGTCATTTTAATCTTTCCGAAATTTCCTTGTTTCTGGAAAATATACTGACAGATATCTTCACAAGTTTTTTTTTTCCCTCGACTCCCTTTTCCTGCATACCACGGACATAGCAGTTGGTCAAATGAAGTGAATACTGATTTTCTGATCCAGCATCTGATGCATTCACTTCTTCAGATCTGTTATAGGGATTTTGTGTGATCTTTATTGTTCCGAGTGAATCTCGTCCAACGTGTTGATTGTTAATTTTTCATTTCTACTACATAGTATAGGAAAGTTTTGTATTGCAACAGGAAAAAGAGTTTATTTTTCAATCGAAAAATACTTTTTGTGGGTTCCCAATGTTGAGCAAGTGGATTTTTCTTGCTTCTATATTTAGTAAATTATATTCTCATAAATAGTAATATCGAAATTCACATTTTGTGGGTCCTTGATATCAAAATATTGATTTTTCTCAAAATGTGTTTGTCTGTGAACAATGCTAGTGCCCTATATTGTAAATTGGAGTTTCACCAAAATGCATATTCCCATGTTGATCTGGATGAATGTGGCCTGCACTCAAATTTAAAATGGATTTTGTAATATTTGAGGATACTTGACACAAAGCCCCAACAATTTTTTATTAAAACCTCTAAAATTTCAAAAATTGTAAAAGTTAATTTTTTTATCCTACCCTACACAGTATTGAAATTTATTTCTTAATGCGATCTATTCTTGAATATTAGATCTTTAAATCATTTCATTTACATTTTTTTTATGAAATTAGTAGTTTTTAGAGTAATTTTTAGTTAAATAAGGAGTATTTTCTAAGTTTCCAATCACTTGTATTTCAAAGATTAGAACATATACATCAGGCTGCTTGGTGAATGAATGGCTATCGCTGATATATCTTCCCGAAGAGGAAATGGATACATTCTTCCAGGGGAAAGTAAATTTTTATATAATTTTTATTTATTTAAAATAAATACATTTTTCCAGGGGAAAATTTATTTTCTTTTAATTTTTATTTTGATAAGTGTAAAGTGTACTTATAGAGATGTAAGCCTGATTTTCTTTAAAGCTATGAACTTTTGAAAATTTGCAATTCCAATATCCTGCACTTCTTTGGCTGAAGAGTGCTCCATGAAATGGCTGAGGAGTTAGTAGGTTTCAATTTGCAATATTATATTTTGTATCAGTTACAAAAAATACAAGGAGGAAATACTGTATGGGGTGTGGAGCACCATAAGAAATGTAATTAACAGATTAAACTTTAAAATTTCCACCTGATTTAATTATTACACTAGGCACTCTGATTAACAAGCTGATTAATTTTAGGCTTATAATTATTTGAGTGGAAAAGAAAAATTCATAAATTAATTATTATAATTCTTAAAGTTAGTTGGCACTGAGTGCTGGAAACATTTATAGTATATCCCTAAACTATTACTATATTTTACACATTTATTTGAATGTAAACAGTGTGAAAGGACAAGCTAGAATTGAGTAATATTACACCTCCAAATCAACAGATATTTATTTACTAATAAAATAACTAATTCCTTATTGGATGTCTTCTTAATTTTATTCTAAATGTACCACCTTGGAACAGTTTCTGAAGGTGAGTGTTGACAACAAAAACAAAACGTTTTTGCAGACCTCTCAACCTCTCCTGTGACAATGACATTTTCTGAAATGCGGACATAATGGCTTCAAATCCATTTACGTTCATTTGGATTTGCTCTACAGTATATAGGTGGAGTTTGCATGAGCTTTTAGTTAGTTACTTAGTTCGAAGTTCGATTTATTTAGTTAATTGTTGTTAATAAGTTTACTTTCAAATAGTTGCTAGTAGTTTGTGAAATAATTACAATTAGCTACAACCAACTCCACACACCCACAAAGTCCAAATTTACAATCTTACAAGATCATCATTCTCCAGAATTTGTTACAAAAGTAAATTTTAACTTCTAGTATATTAATTTAAAGAAAAAGCTGGGGAAGATCCATCTCGAAATCAAAGTTTATTCTGTAATATGCAAAATACTTGCAGGTAAGTGAAGTCATTTTATGCGCAATGTATATATTATTAAAAGTATTGAGAAACATTGTAGAAAGAAATACCATTATTATTAAGAAGAGAGATACTTTCAGATTGGTGTTGATTCCATTAACAATTGTAAATATACAGTAAACATTGGGATCAGTGGTCATCCAAGAAAGGGTAATGTGCAAGTTGGAAAGGGAAATTGCTCTGTGACAGAAATTGATAATTTTACACAGAAAACACCTGCCAATGAAAATATACAATTATTTAAATAAAGGTTATTATCACTTAAAGAATTATTAGTATTATTATTATATAGACATAGTTCAAATTATTAGACTAAAGGCATTTTCTGCAAAATATTTTTATTTGTTGCAAGATTACATCTGTGTACATGTTCCATTGATACTTTTAATACTTGGTGTGTATGCCTTTATTCTTAATCAACAACTTTATCCTATTTGGCATGGTTTTTACCAACTTTCACATGAATTTTTGATTTCATTGTTGCTGTACCAAATTTCCTCCAGTTTTTGCACGAGTTCTTGTTTGGTAGTTTTTTATATTTCCTTATCCTTCGTTTGATAGTACCCCATCAACTTTCTAAGGGGTTCATGTCAGGGCTATTTCCTGGCCGGGCCAATACTTTCAACTGCTTTTCTTCCAAATATTTTGAGACCCTTTTGGCTTTGTGGCACGGTGGTCCATCATGCATAAAAATGGCATCTTCATTTGGGAACCACTCTCAATTTGGGAAAATAGTTCCTTTTCAAGGATTTTTTTGTACAGATCTTGTCTCATTGTCCCTTCGACAATGTGCAATCTGTCACTACCTTTCACAGACATCACGCTCTATACCATAATGGATGTTGGATGCTTCATAAATTGCTGCACACATTTAGACTTGAAAACTTCTCCTGGTCTCCTTCAAACATACTGACTCCTTTTTGGCACCACGATGAATAGAGATTAGTCACTGAAGTGCACCTGAAGGATCTTACAGAATTCCAAATGAAATAAAGATGTGAATAATTTTTTTGCAAAAAATTCTGATTTAGCACAGACCTCAACAACTCAACAATTAAAATGTACATTTATTGCATACCAATAAAGCATCACAATCTGCAACACAAAATTTTACTTTGCAATACATTTCCCCTATAATTTTGTCATGGAATTGTATATACCTTTGCCCAGTCCTCACTCGTCCACTTTAGATGTTGTTTGGCGCATTGTAGTCTCTTGTGTTTCATTGATGGAGTGATTTTCTGTTTTTTCTTTGGTCAGCATGGTTTTAAACCTCATTCACACAACCTCCTCCTCACTGTGTCACAGGAGACACAGCAACCCCAAAACCTATCAGCTGATGCAAGCAGATGACTCTAGTCATTGGACGTTAGTTTACGGTTCAATGTTGCCATCATCATCAGTTTTCTAGTTGTTCTAGGATTGATTTTTCTCTTATGTCCATATTTCCTGCTCTTTTTGGCTTGCATTCACTACTTTCCTCCTTTGAGATTTTGATTCTGCTAACAGTTTTCTGTGATATTTTCATTCTGTTAGCAATTCCCTTCTGTGTATAACAGTTTTCAGCAGTAAGTGCTGCCACAACAGCAGTTTTCCAAGATGAAATGTCCTTTTTCTTTCTCACAACCTTACTTTATACTGCACTCTTCAGTATTTCTCCCTACATTAATTATAATCAAGTTCTCAGACTTCATAATGACAGCAGAATATAGCAAGATGTTTGGAAAATGAAAACCAAACCTAATGTCACTAAAGGAACTTCCAATCACACTGTAGACAGAATTGCAAAGCATGTGTTCCACAAGCTTACACTAACACATAGGAGGGAAACTGACAAATGTTGCCAATAGTGAAAAATAAATTGATTTGGGAGTTCCCTGAAAGAGGAATTTCTTAAAAACAATCAAGGATGAGGCAACCAGTAAAAACAATCTGATATTAAGCATTTCTCTTCTATTTTTATATCATTGAACCTAGGAACATAACAAATGCGTTCTTTTGTCTAATAATTTGAACACATCTGTATACTAGAGGTAAAATTAAAGTTAGTGGTAGTTTAAGTAAGTACATGTAATTATGAAGAGTATGTAAATTATAATATAAAATAATTGGGCGTGTGCATGTTTTTTGAAGTTTTCATGAAAAAAGTTCTAATTTAAAAGAAATTGAATCTAGGATTTACTTGTGACAGTGAAAAATATTATCATATTCTTTAAGCAGAATGTATTGTATTCAAGAAAGAACGTCTTTTAAGACCTTTCATAGAAAAATACAATAAGATCTAAAAGACAGTTCTTTTTAGTGGAAACTTCAAATGAATGCTAACTAACATCACTTTTACATTTCTAGAAACATTCACATTGTCAAGCATTGTGAACTAGAAAGTGTACTATAGATTAAGATTGTTATTTACTATGGTGCAAATACATACAATGGAATATTCGATTGTGGAGTATAATTTTGTCAGTAAATTATAAATAAATGTTTAATTATGTGTTCAGGTGAATCTTCTGAAAGGAGTGGATGAAGAAGGACATAGAGGTCACCCACATCAATATGATGTACAGAATAGGTCTAACTTGCAATTAATGATAAGTTTGTCCCAGGTATTACTGTGTTCCTTACGTCATCCATTATGTGGAAGACAACGGCATACAAACACTCCTCAAACATGCTTGGGGAAATGGATGATCTAAAGGCTTTTGACCTCCCACCACTTGTTTGTGGTATTTGTAGTTATTATCCCTTGTTCCTGGTGCTATTTATCACATATATTACTACGTAATGGAATTGAAAAAAAAATTATTTATTTAATAGTTTGATGTCTGTAATAAGCATATTATATTATTGTTAACTACAAGTAGAGAGAGTTTTTAATCATTTCTCAATGTTTCAGGCTTGAAAGAAATTTGTATTTTTGAAGCTTTTTGTGAAGAACTGATGAATGAGTTCTATTTCTATTGATTTTAAATATATCAAACGTTAATATTTGTTATGATTATGACAAAGAACAATTTTATTAATATAATTAGTAAATATACAATTTGGTTTAATTATGTAAGCATGTATTCTGAATCAATCAGGAAAGTGGAATAATTTACTAATTCTTGAGCTCAAAGCCTAATAAAACCGGAAAAAAATAAGAAAATATCAAATCTTACTGAACAAGTTGCATTTCGAATAACCACCAATTTGAAAATTGCAGGTCAGATTCAAAAACTCTTGTTTCAGACGTTAGCAGTTCTGACAAGTTGCCATTAAAGCCACCTTATTAGGTATTTAGTTCAGCCCACTACATTGTCCTGAGTTTAGCTTACCTTTTTGATTATGAATTTTAGTGTATGATACACAGGAAATTTTGAGTTTTTAAGTAATAGTTTAATTCTATTAAATTTTACTTGATTTATCCTATTAAGATAATCTTTTATTCAGGCATTTCATTTAATTTTCTTTCATGTAAATTTTGTGAACTTTGGTTCAATATTATAATATATCTATTTTTAATAGAATTACTATAGAGGGGACTTGAAATAATCATCAATCCAAATGGAGGGAACACAATCTTTTTTTGTAGGTAGATTGTGCTTCTGTGCGATTTATGGTTATAGCTTTTGGAACCATCCCAGCATTTGCTTTATGACCAACAGAAACCACAAAAACCCCAGTCAATCCAGCGCTCTATGCACTGATCCATTTCGCTCGATCGAATACTTATAATTAAAATGTATTATATGCAATATATACATGGTGTCCGGGGAGGAAACGTTGAAACTTCGAAAATAAGCTCTTAAGGCAATTCCAAGCATATTTTGTTTAATAAACTACATGGATATTCCGAATGGTTGAGCCGCAATAAGAACTCAAAAGTTGGTTTGAAAAATTGATTTATAGGCAAAATTTGCATTATAAAAGCATAGATATGGTGAATTAGTATATAATTTGTTATTGGTTGGAGGGGCATTGAACAATTTTTCTGGTTGATCAGAGGAAATGATGTTTTAGCCCACCATTTTATGTCGACTTTGTTATTGAATCAATAATACTCCCATGTTTCCCAGGGTAGCCTAATTGCAGCTTTTGAAGAGTACTTACAACCGACTTGGAAGCAAAGGTTTTATAATTGCCAAGAGATATTTGTATTTTTAAATTTTTTTCTGTATTTAGCTGCAGATGCATAAGCCAGTTGTATTAAAAGTAGAGAAGAAAGAATTGAAAGCTTTTGTGCTGCAGTTAATATATATTGGAAGTTCAGAGACTTTCAATTCCATAGATTATTCTTTGAATAATCTAGGTTTGAATTACTGATGCTATGTCAGCATATAACTTTCTCATATTATTGGTAATGGTTTCATAATTATTTTTATAGTAATCAAGTAACCTCGATCCAAGTAAGGTGTCATTTGATTTATCTCAATCTGTAGGTAAGAGTGATAATGTTTTTATAATCCATTCAGAAGATGCTATGAGATTTCTCTAAAAAGAAACATCATTTTTTGACTTTTTTATTGCAACTAAAATGTGTTTTAGGTGACTTATGGTATGTTAAGAGGTTCATTTAATTCCTCTCTACAAAGCAAATCAACCAGATAATTCTTAGCTGTTTTTTAATTTTGTTGCATCTTTTTGTAACCCGTAGCCATCAGTTGGGGATTAAATGTATGAAAGATGAAAGGATAAAAGGCAATGACTGATTGTTTGAACATGTAAAGAACAAAATCACTTTTCAACAAGAAAATATCCATCAAGACACCATGCTAAGATAGCCTACTAATATTGCAACATTTGTCCTACCAACATTTCAGCCATTATTTGAAAAACTCAATTGATGTTATTCAGAAACACTACTAGTATTTTGAAAAAAAATGTACATGAATCAAAAGGATTTAGTATTGAGAAATAGATTGCATTATAAAAATGTCTTATCTTTAATAATGAACTTGATGGAAGGTGTTCAAAAACCCTTGGAATTTTGCAACTGTGGAAATTCCCAGAGGGTTTAATGAAAATCAAATCGATGTCATGTTATTAAACATACATTTTTGTGTTTGAGGAAAAAATTTGGTGCACTTTTTAGGAAATCTTGTTTATATATATATTTTTTTAATTGTTTGAATTCACTCAAAATTGTGTGAAAACCGCTCAAATTTAAAAAAAGTTGGAAGTGGGTTTGTGAAAATTTTGAAAATGTCTTTCATTCTTAAGTAGACTTCAAAATAAAAAAATCCATTTGAAATACAAGAGTCCATAACATCCAGATTGATCCAAGAATACGGTGAAAACACTGTGGTTTATGCTGTAGTGTTATTTACAGACTAACAGATGTTTTAGAAAATAAGTTACTACATACCTACCTGAGATAATAAAAATATATTTCTCAAAGTTCAAAGACAAAAAGTAAGCTACAAAAAAATGCCTCAGTTTAGTTCCTTAGGAAGATAATGGGAGTTGGAAAATCAATTTGATTCTGAAACTTGCATTTATTATCTTGTATTGCATTCTGACAATTAGGAAGATGTTTTTCTCTCTCTCCCTCTCTCCTCTCTCTCCTCTCCCCTCATTTTTTTTATTCTTCTTTTCCCTCTTCTAAAATTTTCGTTTACACAACAATTTTCAACGTGTGCACATTGAGAACATGGATTTTGCTTGGTGATCCATAAGGAAACACATTTTGAAGTATAGAAAGTTATTATGCTTTTTCTGAAAAGTCTTGGACAAAACATTGTCTCTGTGATTTTTCATGATGTATTTTTAATGTCTGTGAAGGTTCTTGTTTTGAGAATAAAAAATATAATACAATACATCTGGAGTTTCCAGCGGAGTTGGTATCGACCCCTTGGGGGGGGGGGGGTCAGTGAAATTTTGGAGGTTTCCCAACAGGCTTGGTATCAACCCCTTGGGGGTCAATGAAATTTTGGAGGGGGTTCCCAATGGGGTCAGTGACAAGCCCTTGGGATCAGTGGAATTTTGGTGGGGTTCCCATTGGGGTGGGTATCAATCCCTTAAATAATTTAAACCTGCAAGTGATAGGTTTAATCAAGATCCCATTGATTACGTAAAAATCTAATGAACTTGATAATTAATTGTTTTTGATATAAAGAAACCAAACATATTATAATAAATAGGGGGCAGATTTAATGAAATGTCATTTTCTTTCTTTTCACTTTAGAACGTTTTTTTTCCCCCTCGACAAATAAGCCAGTTTTTACCTTTTTCCTTTTCATTTTTAAAGCGTTTTTCTCTGATTTAATCAATTTTAATATTATTTTAATGGTACTTGCTTCAAGTAATATTTACAAGATGCAACAAAGGTTCTCAAAATTCTGAGTAGCTTATTCAATTTCTTCACTCAGAAATTGTAATGTCAGCTGCTGTGATTATGTAATCTAAGGTTCCTGTGATGCCTATCAGCACCAATCTCGGTTCAATTTTGCAATAACTCAAGACAAATTCCGTGGTAAAGAACAATCCAAACCAAAAGTTTGCAAACTCACTTGAAAGAAAGGAAGGAAAGAAAGGCCTTGATCACATCATTAGCATATACAACAGCTTGAGTTGTTCATCTAAACTGGTGTGATCAAATCTTTTACATAATTTTTCTTTGCTATTAGGGCATTTTAAAAACATTGTAAGATAATTTTATTGATAATTTTTGGCAATGTTTTAGGTCATCAAAATCCGCCCCCTAATAAAATTGAATTCATTCCTCTTTACCTGTCATTTTATGGGTAGCTGGGCTGGTGTAACCCGTCCACTGAAGTGAGAGGCCCAAAATAAGGACCATGGATAGGGATTGGTAAAGAATGAAACAAATCGCCCTCCATGCTTATTTTCTCCATTGCACCAGTCATATTCTTATACCAATTATATTTAAAACTTATTTTTCCACTTTTTGCAGTAAGGGCCATTTCGACTTGTTGCACCTGAGAACCTGGCATTTCACCAGCTTATGACGTCTAGAATACCCA
Organism: Acheta domesticus; assembly: GCA_031308135.1. NCBI lineage: Eukaryota > Metazoa > Arthropoda > Insecta > Orthoptera > Gryllidae > Acheta > Acheta domesticus. Next base: position 6,816,345 of record JAHLJT010005437.1, read on the forward strand.
ACAAATTATAACTAAGTATATACAGTGATTCTGTATTGCAAAAGAAAATACTCCGTACCATATGTACTGGAGAAAATTAAAAAAAGTTCAACGTTTTATAACCAAAGCACAACAACTAAGATTAAAAATTCAGCTTTTTCAGAGGTGGAAGTGTTTTTGATGACTGAAAATCTAGGTATTTACCAAAATACTGATGTACAAAATTGTTATCTTTAAGACTGTACAATTCTTTGTGCTTGGCTCATTATGTATGCTCTGTGTATTATAGAGAACTAGTGCTGCTACAGAATGGCACAGACTTTCCCGTATTAGTTTTCTATTTCTTTCAGTCTCGGATAACTTTTGGGAATTGCCACATACTCATGCCAGCTGCCATCTATCGCAGCCCAAAGTACATTTTTTTGACATTTTCTTAATTATTCAGTTTCCTAATGACTAGAACAGAAATATAATTTAAATATTAAGAACAGTAAAATCTCACATCACAAATCACAACATCCTAAACTGGCAATTTTCTTTAAAAAATTTGGAGCCGTTTTTAAAAAAATTACATTTAAGCGCTACTAAAAATGCGAAATTTGATGCTCTTATTCACAGAAAATGTTTGAGTTTTCAAAAAACTTCATTTCAAGCAATTACACTCACAAATACAATAGTGTTTACAAAATGCTGTATATTAAAGGTGTGAGATCGTTCAAAAAATTATATTTATGTAATTTTTGCAAAAATAAAAAATAACCCAAATGAACTTTGTCATATTAAAAAGTGCAATTAGCACTATCTGTTCGAAAAGTTTGAGGAAAAAAATTTGGAGCCTTTTTTGAGAAAATGGCATTTGAGCGTTTCTGAAAATGCGGAATTTTGAGCAGTTTTTCAGAGAAAATGGTTGAGTTCTTGAGAAACTTAACTCGCCATTATTTAAAGCACATGTACTTGTACATACAGCGTGAACAAATCGCCACTAATATAAATATTAGCAGATGTGGGAGGCAAGTCAAAAATATTACATTTTTGCAATTTTTGAAAAAACAAAAGAATAGAGCAATATGGCAAGTATGTCATTTCATTGAGTACATTTAGTACTATCCCTACCAAAAAATTTGGAGCCGTTTTTGAGAAAATCTTGTTTTTGTATTTTTTTTAAAATTGCACATATTGCACACAATATTGTGCGAAAACTACTTTAATTAAAAAAATAATGTACATGATCTTAATGATAGAACTGACTTTGGAGAACAAATTTTAATTGGAGGAAAAATCTCTATCTTCAATTTTGTACTTGTAGGAAGACACCAAAAAAAAATTCAAACTTTTAAAATTTTCGAAAATTCAGAATTAACTATGAAAATTAGACCTATGCCACCTTTATAAGTGTATTTTACTCTATTCTTACAAGAAATTTAAAGAAAAAATTTGGAGCCAGTTTTTGAGAAAATTTTGGAAATGACTGGGGACTTCTTGTAAAGTACACCAAATTTTGAAGAATATTTTTCAAAATCGCAGCACCTCGAGTGGATGCAGGTTGACCAGAGAATATTCATTTGGATGATATTGCACGTATGGTTTAAGTGCTAGTGTTGTTCACAGACTTGACAGACATTTTGAAGAAAAAACACTTTTTTGGTATCGGGACCCAAAACGTCTTTCCATTAAAACCTCAAAATCGATTTCCACAGAATTACATAACTTTCCCTATACTACGTATATTACTCTGTATATATGTGCATATACAGGAAAGTAATAATTTAAGGGGGGTCAACAGAGCAAAATCTTCTTTAAAGGGGTCGATGAAAGAAAAAGGTTGGGAATCCGTGCTGTACATGTTGACGAGACCTGAATGAAGGAAAAAAAAAAATATAGAATTTCTGGGCTTCCAACGCAGTATATAAAAAATGACATATAGTGAGGGTTACAGGAAGAAAATATAATATACAGCAGTTTTTAAGGCTATAACCTTGTGAAAATTTAAGAGATTTTGTGCTATGAAGTTGTTTTATTATAATATAATTTTGTGATGGTATAATGTGCATAATATTAATTTGTTCACAGTGGAACCAGAATCTCCTGCGAGCAATGAACTTTCAGCGTTGCCAAAACCCGAAAAATTGGTTCGCATTGGTCAGAAGCTCATGCTTCAAAACTCTAACTATTTTCGAAGAGTACGAGCCATCACCCGAGCAAAAACACCGATTGTAAAATTTGTGCATCGGCCAACACAAGTCTGCTGTGATGTATCCTTCCAGAACATGCTGGGTGTTGCAAATAGTCAGCTCATCCAACATTACTTAACTCTTGATTCTCGGGTTTACCCGTATTTAATGATCATTAAGTACTGGGCTCGTAAGCATGAGTTTTCGGGCTGTGGCAAAATGTCAAATTATGCCCTAGTCACCATTGCTGTTTTCTATCTTCAGCAACTGGATCCTCCTGTATTGCCAACCGTGCAGCGTTTGCAGGAGCTGTGCAAAGAGGAAAAACGAGTGGATGGTTGGCTTTGCAGCTTTGCAGCTGATCCAAAAGTAGTGGAGGCCTCTAGAAATACGTCTTCCCTCAGTGAGCTCCTTGCTGGCTTCTTCAAGTTCTACAGGGACTTTGACATACACAACATGGTGCTATGTACTTTAACAGCCACAACTATTCCTAAAGTACTCTTTCTTCAGCCAGAGAATCTTCCAGAGACCATAAAAGCACAATACCTTAATATCCCTGAAGGTAAACTTGGCTTAAGAATAAGTACTGATATGGTTGTTCAAGATCCATTTGAATTAACCCACAACCTCACAGCAAGTATGGGCAGTAAAGCTTTAAAAGCTTTCTTGGCCCATTGTGATCTTGCAGTGGCTATCTTTTCTGAGGCTCTAAAACATCCAGAAGAAAAGAGAATTGCATTTTTAAATGATTTATTCAACAAAAAGCCAATGGCACAAGTCGAGACCAAGGGCACATATTATTGCATATCCAATGCTGAAATGACTTTGACCTATTTGGCAGAAGAAACTTTATCCATAGGATATCTAATAGGTAATACTGAAGACGTTGCCACTTCTGAATTAACTCCTGCAGTGATCTTTGAGCGGTGGGTTGGTTTAGTGTATAAACTTGTCATCGGATTCTTTGATAAAATATTGAAGCTGAGTGTTCGCGAAGACCCCCCAGAGGAGACGGCAGCAAAGGTTCAAAAGGTGGGTGCTCCGTCCGACGTGCACGTGCCCACCAACAATGCCCAGTTAACAGAGAAGCACACACTGCACTGCCAAGGCAGCTACCGACTGTGGGAGGGTCGACGGAAGGTGCAAAAAGGACTCACCATCCCATCGAACATGGACTGCCTGAAGATCGAGGAAATGGTTTCAGAAGTCATGCATGCAGCTTGTTTACACAAAGGCTCACCCGCAGAACCTATCCTATCCTTTCAGTGTGATTTTCAGCCAGTGAAAGACCCTCCCAGCATTAATTTTACTTTTAAAGACACTGGTTGTCAGAGTAAGGTATTTATGAATATTATGATGTTTTTAAGAACAAGACTACCTTCTCTACTGAACAAATACATGAAATTCCTTAAGCATCAGACCCGTACTCGCCAAACGAATGACTTGACTGCAGAAGGCTCTACTTCTAGTGAAACTAAAACTAGCAAAGCATAGGACTGTTTCTTGACTGTGTATTGACTTTCTGTATTTACGTGTATGTGTATCATTAAGAAATCTCTTATTAAAGACTGGGCAAATAACACTGAACTTCACAGTATGGGGTAATTATGTATGAACACAGTATAATTTAAAATCATGGTACCTGTGTCATGTAAAAATTGCAATGAAACCTTCACAGCAATAAATATAGCAAACAATATTCCTCATTACTTTCCCAAACTGTTTTGTTTGGTGTGAAGCCGACTTTAAAATACTTGCTTGTCTATTCAGTGTTGGTGATACATACATCTATTGATCTTGTCAGTGAAAATAAAACTTCCTACCTGCATTGTTATTGTTGGCACCTCCATGTTGATTACCACCACGTGTAGAAAAGCTTTTGAGTCCAATATCAAAAGTTTAGTTGCATGTTATTAGGTTTTGGTGCTATCTGAAAAAGTCTCAGGAAGAGTTAGGTATTTTTCGTAAATAAAATGTTTTGATTTGCAAAAGATATTCCAGTTGAAATGGATGAATTATTTCTTTAAAGCCACACCCAAATACTCCCCTATAAATGTTGACCAGTGTTATATGATTATTAGTCAAACGACTTACCAGCAACAGCTGTATATTACGTTAGACTTACTAGAGTTTTTATTATAACCATATATGTTCCACGTATAAAAAATAAAAACATAGTCAATGAAAATGCGTAAAGCATTAAGGGGAGACATTAAAACAAAGTTTGAATGTTTTTGGAATTTTAACATTTTATGAATGTTGGAGGTCAGTTATGTAATAATGAATGTATTGGTAGCACAATGAGAACAGTAAGTTTCATAATTCAGGATTTCTGCATAAAAGTACACAAAAAATGTGAAACTTTTGACTTGTATTTCGAATATGTCAAATGTTACAAATATTTTTTTGAAAAAGTAAATCTACTTGTAATTACCTAAAATATTTCCACTAAGCTGCTCTTAAAATTTTAGAGCATGAGGTTGAATAGTTTCTCAGATAATGGTTCAAATGTTCAGCCTAAAAGAGATAGGGCTTTATGACCCTTGAAAAACCCTTCTTAATACGTTAATAATTCCAGATAGACATCTCCACAAATTAGTCATCTGTAGGGATCAGATTTCTATGATTTTGCATATTTTTGTCTGTTGCTTCAGCGCATAGCTAAGTGAAATTGCTTGACATTTGGTTAGAATATGATTATGCATAGATTAATATGTTGGTGCATATTTGGCTGATTTTTCATGTTGTGCATATTTGTGTAATTATGGGTGCATATTTTGCATAGTTTGTAAATATAGAGAGGTATAAAATATTTTGTATTTTTGTAGAACCTATTTGTGAATGTGCATTGATTCCAAAGAGCTTGTCACTTTGTGTTTTTTAATTTTCTATAGATGATAAAATACTTGTGTAAATGTAAGATATTTCTTGAAAACCTTGATTTTATCAAGAAAGGTTTATAGAGAAAGTGAAATATTGTTATTTTTAATTACATATTAAAGTGCACATTTCAGAATTTTTAAATCACAATTGCATATTTTTAAAAGCATATTTCAAGATTTTTAGGGCGTAAAAATCCTCTCCCTAGTCATCAGTATAGTTTATCTTAGAAAGTTTAGGATCACATCAACAGATTATGTTGAAAAAATTTTTGAACCCTGAATCAAAATTCCAAAAACATTCTTGATCTCTCCCTCAAATTAATAAAGAAAACTTGAGTTCAGTTCTGTAAATTTGGTAGTTTGGGGAGTACTTCACATAGTTTACCCTTTTTTTTCAGTAATGAATATTTTCTTTGAATTTCTAGTTCATAGAGACATTGCAAATTACTGGTAGTATACATGGAAAATTATTCTAGCAATTCCGATTTATATCTCAGGACAAAAGAGATTCTCATATCGGTTTTCCACTGATGCTTCAATAATTGCATGTTTTAAAAGCGATGTAATATGGTAATATTTCAACTCTAAAAAGTTCCTGGAAATGACATGTTTCTGTTGATTAAATGACAGCCCAGTTAGAATTAAGAATTATTTGTAAGAGTACACACTAATCACCCAAACAATTTGGTACTTAATTTAGAGCTTGCATAAAGCACCCAATGCAGTCATAAGGCTTTGCTTGAAGAAGCAAGAGTTATTAGCAAAAAAAATGGTGATTTTTAGAACTCATACACCTTATACCAAAAAAGTTGATAATTCTCGGCCCTACATGTAGTCACAATCCATATTTTGTGGGACCTTGATACTAAAATATTGGTTTATGGCAAAATGTCCATCTGCAATACTAAAGCCTAAACCTTTCTTAGGATATTCTCAAAAATTGATAATCACCCATTGGTCTGTAAATCAAGGCCCTGCATATGTGAAACAGATATTTTCATTTTTGGTGGGTATTTTACAAGGAGCCTCAACATTTTAAAAATTTCTTAGAAATTTTTCCAAATATTTTCTCTTGGTATTCTCATAAAAATGGTAAATTTTTGAAAATTGCAAAATTTAAAATTTTTTTTGACATCTTCCTACCACTACAATATTGTAGATAGAAACTTTTTTTTCTTAATGACATCTGTCTTTCAAAATTAAATCTTTAAATAATGTCATGTACATTTTTTGATGATATTTTTGTCACAAATATCCACAAGAAATTGTTGATATTTGCTTAATTTAAAGTGACCATATGACAAAGATTATGGAAGTTTAAAAGTTGTATGATACAGGCTTGGAATGAACCCACATCACAAATTCAACTAAAAACATAAATGATTTCCACAGGACTATTTGTGAACATGTTATGGTTGTGACAAATTAATAAAAATAATATCAATAAAAGTAAAATTGACCTTTTTGATGCATGTTGCCATAGCAACAATTTGAATAGTTACATTAGCTTTAAAAACTGTCAGTATCACAATCATTAGTAAACCTATTTCTCAGATTAAATAACTCTACAGAAAATTTTTATTTTATTTAAAAAATTTAGTAGTATTTTTAAATTATAACTAGCATAGTAAATACAGATATATTTACCAATTATAAACAATTTGCCATATGAATGACCTATAAATAATCTGAAAAGATTTAGTTTATGATATGATATTTTGAAAATCATTCTTTCAGACATGTGACTTTTTGAGAGCATGGTTGTCTAAATGCATCTGTCATTAACTTGATTATGTTAATTAAACGTTAAACAATGGATTGATTGCTAAGTACTAATTTTGAATCATAAAAGTATTAAATCTCATGTTAAATGGTGCTACTCTAAAAATTACATTCTGAAGAAGAAAGGTCAATCCTTGTTTGAAATTAATTTTATGGGAATATGCAGCAGTTGCTCAGTGATTGGAAAAATGCTAAGTGTGGCAATAGAAATATATTTGTGATCAGTAGACCTCGGATTTTAGGACAAATGCTTATTTGGTTCCTTTAGGAGGTTATGGAAAATAATTGCAGATGATTACAGGTCGTGAGAAAATAGATGTACTGAATGGATAAAGTAGTGCCTAAACAGACCTAAAAGAACAGTTGATGCCTATTTTAATATGTTTTTGCCTAACACAAGTAATTTTGAAGAATTTTCATATTTTAATTACGCTTTTTTTTTTTTTTTTTTTTTTTTTTTTTTTTTTTTTGTGTGTGTGTGTGTGTGTGTGTGTGTGTGTGTGTGTGTGTGTGTTACACTGAAACACAAATTCTTTCTCTAATTTCCTGAAATACGAATATTCCCTGATCAAATACACAATTGACTGTACACCAGAATCTCTCACCCAACACTGAACATTGGAGCTCTCAAAGGCAATATAAAGAACATGTTTCATGCTCATCTCTGATCATGCATTTGGGCAATTGCACCCATTCTCAGTGCAGATGCGCGGTTGACAGGTTGAGGATGAAAAGAGTGAAAGAATGAATGAAATAAAAAGAAATAAAAGGGAATTAAATAATATGCTTGTCACTTTCATTAACGTAAAAATTCGTTGCTTTCGTAAATAATAAGTGCCTATAGATCTATCTCGTCGGCCACGGTTGAGGCACTTGTCCCACTGACACTGCTCTCTCACATCTCGTAAAATTCTGGGGGTGCTTTGTGATCGCTTGAAGCGTTTGCCCCTCAGAGCATTTTGTCAGGGGACCAAAAAAGGCGTAATCACAGGGAGAGGGGTCTGGACTCTAAGGAGGGTGACCGACAACCCCCCCCCACCTGAATTTCTGCAAGAGGGACGTGTTTGTGTTGGCCGTTTGTGGCCCATGGGGGTCATTCTGCTCCACGACAATGCAGTGTCCCATTGTGGAGAGCCACCATTACTCCACACCGAAGGTTAGCGGCTAGCATAACATCTCGGCGGCACAACCTCCATAAAGTGCTGGCGCATGCAAGCGAGGGCCAATATATACGGGCCCCGCGGAGCCAGGGGAGCAGACGGGACCGTGTGAGTCACAGGCGAGTCAGAGGCGTATGTGAGAACTGTGAAACGACCTACACCAATACATCAGAAGCACTCACCCATGATGACGCGTTCTCAAAGCTCCGCCGCGCCTGGACCACGGAGTGATGGGGTAAGAGGCCGCCACGTCTGAGCTCAACTTCCTGTACATTCCCTCATCTGGTCTATCGTCTTCCCCCTCTGTCTCTCATATTACTGTAATAAATGGTGCACTGGTTAAAACAAGACTTCTCTTTGAGGAAACTGCCCCCTCCCCCTTTCCCCATCTCACTAAGATCCTCCAAGTCAGCCAACGCACTCCAAAGTGACGCGCTGCCTCAGGAATACGCTGAAGCCAGTCAGCTCCGAGGGTGGCACGTCACATCTGGTGGCAGCGGGTGGCTGCACGTCACACCATATGGCCAACACAATAACCGATGTCTTACAGGGATTCTAGTGGGAGGTTGTCGGTCACTCTCCACACAGTCCAGACCTCTAGCCCTCCGATTACGCCATTTTGGGTCTGGGGGGCACACATTCACCTCGGACGACGTGAAGCAGGATGTACGGAACTCGTTCACAACGTAGCCCCGGGAATTTTACGAGACAGCCATTCTCCGCCTTGTGTTGCAGTAGGACAAGTGCTTCAACAGCCAGAGCCAATACTTCTGACATACATAGGTGCTAATTTGCGTTCCTAGACCTCCGGCTCATTTCTTTTTGAATTCTCCGTACAAAAAAGTAGACCTGCGCTATTTTTATAAGTACGTGATCCAAGCAAGAAATTTAAATAAAAAAAATTGGAGCCGTTTTTTGAGAAAATTTTGAAAATGTTCCGTGTGTCGCGTGGCCGCAGACGGCTGGCGCCCGCGTACGCACAATTGCGTAGCTCGTCTCGACATTCTGCATAATAGCTTGGCCTCCGCTTAGCGGGGGGACGAATGCTACTCGTGAGCTCGTCGCCCGTGTCCACGGACCTTCCACTCCTCCGTCGGTTCAGTTCGGCCTTAACTGACCCTGCCGACCTCCCTTTCACCCCTAGTCGGTCCAGATTGGCCCTGCCGACATTTTTCTACCACTCCGTCGATTCAGATCGGCCCTAACTGGCCCTGCCGACACTCCTCCATCCAGTAGCGTAGCTAGGAGGGGGGGCGGAGCGCCCCGGGTGACACCAAAGAATTTGATAATTGGAATTATATAACTTTAATGATTTATTTAAAAATCATATTTTTATAAAACATGCACTTGTTAATTAGTTATATTTCGTTTTAGATTATTTACTTAAAAATTAAATTTTAATTACTCTGAATTAAATGCAGTTTTTAATATATTATAAATAAATGTCACGTGCAAATACATTTTTATTAAATAATGTATGAATATTAATAATTTTATATATTTAATTTATGAGGGGGGTGACACCAACTGAAGCTACGCCACTACCTCCACCCCGCTAGTCCAGACCGACCCTTCGGGGTCCTGCTATACAGCAGCTTTCCGCCCTCGCCCCTAACCGCCGTGCACTGCGAGTGTCGCCAACCCATCCGAAGGCCGCCGCAAGGTCTCTTCCGGAGAACAGTTCTCGGCGAGGCAGGGCTACGTCAGGTGCCGATGTAAGTAACACCTCCCCAATAAACTGCTGTTCGCCATCACTGAGGTTATCCCTGTTCGATTGCTCCGTCTCATCCGCCTTAGACCTTTAAGAGAATAGGGAACGGCCCGGAGGGCACCTTCCGGTGGTGTATACTGTGGGCGACCGGCAGTAGCCCGAGAAGATTAAAGAGAACAAAAATACGTCAAGATAAATTATATTACAAATAATTGCCACATTATATTTCAGTGACATACAGTTTCAAGATCCCTTATCTGTTCTGCTGAGATCGTTATTAAATTGCTCGATCGTTGGCGCATCAGTCCTCTGAAGAAGCGGCCACGGCGAAGAAACCGCTCGGACCCAGTGGCATCCACACGGCGTGCGTTGCATGATTCACTGCCCCTTCCTGCTGGTAAGAAATGGGCCAGCCCATACCGTACTACCTGTAATATTATACTATCTGGGCCAGCATCGGGTAACCGACACAGGTTGCCGATTTCCCGAGGTGTTTCTTGACCGCTAGGAGCAGTTCGGAAGCAGTGGGCAGTAAACAGTAAATTAGATGAGCGCTTTTGTGCAAGACAAGTGTTTGGTGGTGAGTGGGCATATATATAACACATGTAACAAGATTTTGTTTAAGTTAATTTTTTTGTTGTTTCTGATGCACTATGTTTCAAAACACTATGTAAATACAATTTTTCATAAGGGAAATTGTTTCTAGGGAAATGGCAATGATTTTCTTAATTTTAGGAAAATACATAATTTGAAACAATGAATACTCGTTTACATACACCCATGAAACAAAACAAAAGAAATTCTTAAATACAACGTTTGAAAAAATGTAAATGTAGTAAATGTATATGACAAACCTTTACATATCATTTACAGTGTGCTTAAAAATGTGTACTACATTTCCTCTTGTACGTTACATCACTCTCTCTGATCAGTCCCCAGATACAATCACCAAGCATTCGCTCACTACACTGTACATTCTTTCAAACTATTGTAAGTCCTGATGGAACCTTTCACCCTGTTCCTCTGAATATGTACCCATATTGAGACTTGAAAACATCCAAATATGAGTGGAGTACACGCAACTTTAGAAGCATTCTGCACCCCTTTGATTTGTAGTTATTCAAAAGACCTACCACATCCTTGTAATTGTCCACTCTGTGATTACCTAGGAAACCATTCACATCTCCGAAGCTCTTCCAGGCGTTTCTTTGAACTGGTAGAAGTTTGCTGATGAATGTGTCATCACAAAGTAATTTTTTCACTTGGGGACCCATAAAAATTCAACCCTTTATCTTAGCTTCTGATAGTTTGACGAACACATTCTGGAGGTACTTCATTGCATTTGATGCTGTATCCAAAGCCTTTAGAAATTTCTAGATGAGTCTACGTTTAATATAGAGGGGAGGCATTAGACTATTTTCCTGCTCAACAAGGGGTTGCCACTTCAAGTTTTTCTAGCCATCTTATCAGATTTAAGTGTCTGAATTCTAGAAGTCCCCTATATTTGATCAGTTCTGTATTTACTCCATCTGTATCTGATGCTTTTCAATTTTTCATGTGGGGCATAGCCTTTTGTAATTCTTTGATCTCCTTAGTATGGATCACCTCCACCAAATTTATTTACGGAGTTATTGTTGCTGGTCCTTGTTCTACCCATAGATTTGTATAGTGATTAATCCACTCTTTATCAATAGTGTCTCTCTTTCTGTTTTATTTAATTGCTTCATAAGTTTATAAGCTATTTCTTGTCTACCATGAATGTCGCTTTTTATGTTGGATATTAATTTGTCCCAGGATTGTTAGTGGGCTTGTCTTACTATTTTACAAGCATAATTACGTTTCTCTTTATACGTTTGCTGCAGATTCTTCTGTTTTCTTTTGTAAATATTCTTTATATTTTTTCTTTTCCTTTATGGCATTCTCTACTTACATATTCCATATTTTTAGTCCAGTCTTTTTGTTGAAGAGCGTTTTAGTTGAAGTGGTGATATATTGGTTCTCGCCAAATACTTCGTACACCAAATTTCATTTTTCTGTTTTCTCCTCTATACCAGGCCTTGAGAGTGGATCTGCAACATCCACATACGACATGTGGTGCCCAGTTCTTGTCTTGGTTTCCAACAGGCATACCAAAATATGAACTACAACTAAGCAGAAGATATTAGCATCCTTTATTGTATATTTTACTGCTTTTGATCCCAGGAGGATGCCACGCACATAAAAAAAAACGTCTGGATTACACATACAACAATGGGAAGATGCACTATTCATCAATTATGTGAATGTGAAACAGATAACATACAGTTGAACCGTTTATTCATCTCATAGATAAAATGTTCTTAGCTAATATAATTTTAACCAATTAATTTCATACAATTGGGAATAAAAAGCAAGGGAATGATTACATAAAAGTAGGAATATTCATTGTAGTTTAGTTGTGACTTAATTCATCCAAAACAAGCAAAAGGTTTTATTTTGTTACATGGTGTAATAGATTATTTTAAGTGTTAAATTTGCAGGATGAATTATGTGTTAGTGCCGAAGTTAACTATTGTCAATTTGGTAAGATATTTTGAAAAAATGTCTCAGCAATCTTGGGGAAATTTATCTGTTGACATTGAGAGTATCGTAGTGTTGATTAGAAAAGCCTTTTAATTGTTGTTCATAAAACTAGAAAAACTACATAATCAAAGATTTCATAGTCAATGATTATTTCTAAGGTCAATGGTAACCTAGGGCAGGAAAGCCGTGTACGCCATTGGCACCTTCTGCCCCTACCCTTCCCACTTCCCCGCACATGGTGCCAGACCCTTCCCTCAAGACACTTGTGATGTACGCCTAGAAAATAAAGTGTGTTTCAAATTTCCAGGGCCTTGGGTGTAGCCAGACTGAATGGGGAATATCAATTTTTTAGTGTATTTTGTGATTGATTTACAAATTATCCTTAGGGCCAGACATTTTGTCAGAAGTCATCTTTTTGGTGTCAAGGACCAACAAAGTATGGATTCTGACTGCACTAAGTACTTGAGAAAGTCAATTACTACACTTTGGAGCCAGAAAAAATTGACTTTTTCTTCTCCAAATCGAGAATTTATATTTAAAAATTGCAATTTTTATTTTACAATTCTTAATGTATGCCAAGTAAAACAGGACTTGGAACAAATAATTCTTATGAATATGAGTTTATAATTTGTCTCAGACCAGTTAATACTTGACCAAATAATCTCAATTATCCTTTGCCTAGACATCCATGAGAAGTGATTACCCGAGTATGAGATAAATATGTTTTTCCAGTAAGCAAAACTCAAAAAAGGACTCAAAAGATTTAATGTTGTAAATTTTGGTGTGAGGAATACAACTAAAGGCTGTGGTCTCAGAAACAAAGTTTTGAGGTACTAGGACATACTATTTTCAAGTTATGCTCAATCTTTCGAAAACATTGAACATAACTTGAGTTGTGATGCAGAAAGTGCACTTCATCACTCATTTTCACTTGATGGAAACTAATTCCCAATAATAAAAACAGGAGTCTCTTGTAACTGAGGAAATTTTGGGGAACTAGGGTTATCATATTATGTGAGTAGCAAACTGGCAAATATTATTGTAAATATTGTCAATGATGCAGAATAGGTGAGAACAATATTACTTTTTTGTATGAAGAGATGCACAGTAAATCACTCACTTTATTTATTGAAAATGGAAATACACGATAAAAGAAATGAAGGATTTCTTCATTTTACTGTATTTTATTTTCAACAAAAAGATTTCTTACTTCCTGGTAATTGTCAGCAATAAAACAAATTCATACAGAAAATATTAATAAATTAATTAATATTAATCAATATATCTCTTATCTTATTATAACAAATTATGATTCAAGTGTGAAGGGCACTGTATACCAGCAAGTAGTGTCTTTGGTTTGTTCCAAACATTAACACCAATTTATTTATTTACTGTTTTTAAACATTCATTTTCATATATTTATTAAATAACATTACATTGTCATGTCCTCAAACTAAAAGTATCACAGTTTTCTCCATCATTTGATAAATTACATTAATCCCAGTTTCAAAACCTTATACATCTGAAATATATGAACTCATTACCAACACATCTGTATCTCAACTTGACAAAGCAATAAAGGTTGAACTGTAGCAAAAAGTATCTTTGATTCATATTAAAACTAGATAATATTTTGATACTGGTGAATAGACAACTTCAAAAAGTTAAGTTTAAATAAATTTTAAGGTTTCTTAAAATTTCATCCTATTTTAAATTGTATATATAAGTAAAATTACATAGATGCTCAGACATTCAGACTGAATAGGATTTCAATCAATCTGAATTCATATTTACAATCCAAACAGTGCAACACCAATATAACCTTAAATATTTCACTGAAGTGCTGTGGTTAAACATGCATCACTTTTCTATGAGAAGAATTTTACATTTGGGGATAAAATTACTTTCATTACAAGAGAAACATTTGAGTTTATTACAATTTTATAATTTATTCGGGAAGATAACTGATCCTGGTGGAAGATAATTGATTGTACTGATATGTTTTAAGTGCTTCATCCCCTACTTTGCATGTACTTTCAAACAGTTTCAACGTATGTATTCAAGGTCCGAAGGTAAAGATAAATATTTTCCAGCAATTTGGTTCTTCATTCAAATTTTAATGTTTTTTCTGTAAAAAAAATCTTTAGGAACATCTCATGTTGCTACAGACAAATTTTTTGGTTACAGTTTTTCTGAAAAATGGCAATAAAAACAATTACAAAGAATGATTCAGCAACTTACATTTGTTGATGTAATTCCATATTTCACAAAACTCTTAGTTCTATTAGTAGCCAATCAATGAAGTTAGAAGAAAGAAAACAACAGGAGAAGCTTACAGAATTTGTTTTCTAAATTTCAATGAGAGTTTACTTACAAGAATAATTCACATAAAGAAAAATTAACAATTCAGTAATGAACATTTTTCAAAAACACTTGATTGGAGTGCTTAATAAAGTTTTTAAAATATTAAATGTGTCTTTTTTAACATGTGTAATCAGTGTAATTAAATAAATATACATCGAAGTTGTTCTACACAAGAAATTACACTTCATATAATGCAAAAATACAACTAAAATGACACTAGAAGTTACAAAGGTACAATGAATGGACATGCAGTTCTATGTAGTAATAAATTTGACTTGCATTCAAGCAAGATCAAAACAACTTTTAAATTGTTTTGATGTATGTCACAGATACTGCTAATATATGTTAATATGATGATAATTTTCAAGAGCAAACCTGTCAATTTGACATCTGCTGAAAATTGAACATGTTTGTGAAGGAATACTAATGACTAAAATGGTATTGTAGAGAACAGTCTTATTAGAACAATGACAGATACTCAAAAGAAAATAGTAATAGTATAAGGTAAAGAAAAACTGAAAAGATCACGCACAACAAACCAAAATTTTATCTATTAGGTAATGTTAACATTAGACATGACTACCATGTGACCTGAAAGAGAAGATCTGAGTAGCAGGATTTGTTTAAATAGATTTTTTTTGGTGTAATACAATATTAAAAAATCTCAGGTACCCAAAAATATATTCACCATCTACTGCCATAAATGTGTGAGACTGAGCTCACATAAGATATTTACCTAATGAGTAAATTATAGTGTTAAAAAAATAAAATACAATGTATACTGGAAGATGGAAAACTATAGTTGTCATTCAGTACTGTATATTGAAACACCACATTTACCCGAATATAAGACTACCCGCTAATTATGAAGAGGCCTCCTGAGAATATTGTTAATTAACTAATTGTTATTATTTGGTCGAAATAAAATTGCTGATTATCTAATTGACTAGAAAATTGCCTTGTTGATGATGATTACTTAATGTCTGAATTTTCATATTCTTGTTCCTTAACATCGTTATAATCAAAGGGCAGGGTTCGGCAGTATTTAAATACTTGTATTTGAAATATGTATTTCAAATACATTTTGTATTTGAAAAACTGTATTTTTGAGTTTACTGGTAATGTACTTCAGAGATATATTTAAATACATCAAATAGATGTATTTAAAAAAATAAATACTTAAAATACACAGGAAGAAGATAACTAGGATAGTTTCTTTTTGTTTGATTCTGCTAGTGAATGGAAGTCTTTGAAACAAAAATAAAAGCTCCTTTCAGCTGTTGAACTTGAATTCTCTTTAATGGTAAATATAAACCATTAAAAATGCCTGACAATAAAATCACCTGACAATAAAATAAGTGTTTATTCCTTATAACGCTAGTTTATGCTCATCAGCACCAGTCCAATAACTGTTTTCCTTTACAGTTTTTATAATTCACCAACTAGGGGTTTTTTGTTTGATTTGTTTGAGAAACTAGTCGTTTTAAAAGGAATTCTGTTTATTTGAGTTAGATATTTTTGATATCATTTTATATTTGAAAGTGTTTTTGTGAAAGTATAAGTGAAAGAGTTTTATTTCTGAAAGCTTTTAGGTATTGTTCAGAAGTTTATTTCTGTCAGTTAGTAATTTATTTGAATTGACAATTACAATGCATTGTCGCAATAAAAAGTGATAATGCAAAATTATTGTATTTACTGTATTTTGAGTATTTGCAGTACTTATTTACAAAGTATTTTGGCGAGTTTCGCACTCGCGGGGCGTCGAACCGAAATTCTGCCAGCCTCGCCGAACCCCTGTTGCGTTACAAACAAAATCCCAGCATCCATTTTTCACGTTACTCACGTTTCACTTGATAGAACGCCATTCATATGAGATTCTCTCTTTACTGGCTTATTCATAATGTCGGTCTGAATCGCCCAGTAAAATTGTGATGGATGCCGAGAATATGAGCGCGAATATAATTAATTACATATTGTAGATATGGGCCTGGATATATTTACCATCTTCACAGTTTGTTGTGTCAGTAGTTACAAGTTTCATAATATGGAAAGCCAAAAACATTAACCCTAACCGTGTATGCTTAATCTGTGAATATAAGACGACCTCGTACTTTTCAACTACAATATTTAGGGGGGACAATAGTCTCATATTTGGGTAAATACGGTATTAATATATATAATATCTCCCAATATATTAAACCAATTATGTGTATTACTGCCATGAAATACAAAGTCTATTAATGATGACTGTCAGTCTAAATTTTCATAAAGATTAAACTGCTGATGATATTAGTTCTCGGTTATTGAAATGAAAAGCTTTCATAGATGGCACATTGAGATCAAGACGTTTACTGTCATGATTGTGAGATGCACTAAATAATTGCAGTGTTTACCTCAGCTGCTTTAGTTTTCTTTCTTAGACCTCTCTTTATATTTGGAGATGGCCAAATTCACAAGTTCCCTCTCTTGGTAACACCACACAATTACTACAGACATGAAACATACAATTCCAACCCCAAGATGAATAATTTTAAATGAGTCAAAAAAGTATCTTTCTGAAAGACTGGTGATGCTCCAAGAAAAAAAGAGCATCAATAAGAAATAATAATTTGGCATTAAACCTCCCAAAGGTTTGTAATCAGTACCTTTATAATGAGTTTGTATAAATTTAATACTGTGTATTATTCTTGCCAGCATATTACAACAATTGGCAAAAATAAAACCAACCCCACCAAAAATAGTAGTCAATAACCATGACACAAACAGAAAAGAAACAGAAAGGCCTGCCATCACGTAGTTAAATCTATCCAACTGTGATGTGTTCATTGTTGCCAAGGCATAGCACTCGGTAATTCCATTCACTGCAAGAAAGAGCACAGCCAGACAGTGTGTTCTCATTAACAGTGGTCCAGGACCCGTAATCAATGTTTGACCTCCATACAAGAAAAGCAATAGCTTTGAATAAGACTGTCCAAACACCAAAATAACTAAACCAAATGAAGAGATGCATCGTAACAAATGCTTCAGAACATACACTGTTTCTGAAATATGTTTTTGATCTTGTGCTTGGACGGCAGTATCCCTTGCAACCATTTGAGAAAAGTAAAAGTATGATGATTCTTCAATTGGTCGGAAAATGAAGCGAGCAGCCAATGACCCCAAGTTGTTGACAATGTCGTATACTCCTTGTTCATAAAACGTCAGCACTGAAAAGAGTGTCATAACATATCTTTCCCCTTCAGTCAACACTTGCTTCAAAATTCCCTGCTTGAAGAAGCTCCATGTCAGTTTACTTAGACTGTAGTCGATAATGGGTTGACCTTCTATTCTCATGGGCAAAAAATCCCTCAACGAGCAAAAGGGAAAATCATCCTCAGAATTCATTCGGTGGTTCTCGTTTTGACAGTGGAGACTGCCTCTTTTGCAGGACAAAAGATGTCTATTACGTTTGCCTATGTAAAAGTAAAAATATAAATAATAACTAAAAGTGTAAACACACACCGACAACACCTGGGCAAGAGAAAAAGCTACCACAGCTTTGTCTGGACTGTATATTACCAGTGGCACAAATGTTACTGTCCGAACAATAACATATATTGTTTCTAGAACAATTTTAAGTCTCACAAATAGGAATGCTTGTGCAGTTAGATAGACTGGTTCACAACACATCTCTATTACACAACTGATACATATTGCCCAGACACCCAATTTGTAATGAGGAGTAATGCTGGTGTCAGGAGGTACCAGAATGTGGAGCCACACATAGCCAAAAAACAGACTTAATACTTGACATAGTGGGACAGTAAACCACAGTAGGTTTATAACTTGTCTCCAGCTATGCTCTGAAGTTTTACTTAAGCATGCCCTCCGGAAAGCTTCACGACTGAGAAACAAAATTGTCGATTCAAGTAACAATAATCTCACATTCATTACTCCAATGACATCCTGGCTCACGTACCGCAATACAAAAGCATTTAAAAAGAAAGTAACGCATCTGAACAATACTTGAAATATAATATTAAATGTAGCATTTTGGAGACTGCTTTTAAGGTAATTCTTGGCCATTTTTCAATTCCTTCAATGCCAACTCACTCAAAATTAAATAATTTTACTTCAGAGATTGGATATTGCAATATTTCTTTTAAAAAAAATCTGTGAGCACTAAAGTCCTTAATTACTATATTAGTCAAACAGGTGAAATGACTCTTTATTATTCGAGATATTATAAAACTAGTCCAGCATCACATGAAGTCATCAAATAATTTATGAATTTCTCACATGACAAGTTAGACTAAAGTCTTTGCAAAAAGACACATAATACAGATCACTGAGGTGTACAAGACAAAGTGTAATAAATAATATAGTATGTATAAAAATGATAAACAAGTTACAGGAATTATGAGCAGGTAAGCTTAAATTACTGTACTTTAACATTACTTTTGATGATGTACAACTCTATCAAAATACTTTGGTTCTAATATTCCTTTATCATTACCAGGGCTCAGAATCACATTGTTTGCTGAGCGGTAGAACTTAATTCCATCTGGAAAAAAGAAAGAAAAAGTACTCATTAGAACTGAGTTTCCATAATATAAAATCATTAATTTTTCTAATAAAATATAATGGATTTCATATCAATAAGATTTCCCTATTAAAATCATTCTGTTTCAAATCTTATATCTTTCATTCTTCACAGAATATATTGTGTATATAACATTGTTAACATTTTTTTGTGCAATCTACTCAATGCAAAATAAAAACAACAGTTATCTTCTTCTTTTCCTCTTTTTGTTGACAAAAAGTATAACAGTTCAGGCTTTGTAGAATGTTTGAAACTGCAGATTTAAAAAAGAAAAGTCTTTTTCCCCAGGAATTGAATAAAATGTAATTCATAGTAACAACAGTAATGTAAATTTCCTTCCCCTCATTGTGCACTCGGGGGAAATTAAAAATTATTGCTGTTTCCAGACAAAATTTGAGCACAGAAATTGTAACTTCACAGATCTCCCCTATGTCTGGTATGATTCATTACCTAAAGCAATGCAATATTGATTTTTCTAAAATGGGCCACAGAAATTATACATTGTAGAGTGGATATTAAAATTGGTTAACTCATTTGTGGAAAAACTCCAATACACTTTTACATATATATATATATATATATATATATATATATAATTTTTTACTCTAATTTTAATTCTACAGAAATTTCACCTTCATTTATCTATTTTATGTATATTATACAAAATAAGTCATTCTGAGAAAAGTGGAAATATTAACACAGAAATAAAAAAGCACCTAGTTTACACAACTCAATTGCTTTTCTATTTCTGTGTTAATTTTTCTTTGTGAACAAATATATTCATTTCTTTTGTAAATAATGAACAATTTACATGTTTCTGGAGTGTTTATGTGTTTCTGAAATTCAAATTTTTGCACAGAAAGCCTTTTTTCAAAACACCTTTTTAGTGCTTATTGCAGCTCAACCATTCAAAATATTGAAGGAGTTCATTAGACAAATATGCTTAAAATTGACTTAAGAGCTTTTTTTTCTTCAAAGTTCTGTTGTTTCCTTCCTGAACACTCTGTATTAATAATTTATTATATATAAAAAATTTGATATTACCAGTTGTTTACATAATATAAAAATAACATATATGATAATTATAAATATTTATTTATTAACCGAAATCAAAAATCGCCCAAAATAGACTGGCTGTATCTGCCCCTGAAGGGAGCAATTCAGACTGGTGCATTAGAAAACATTGCACCCAAGAAAGATTGCAAACTTCAAGCTTTCACATTCACATTAAAAAGATTTGAGACATCAACAGAATTTCTGGTGTTTTCATTGCA
The DNA here is from genome assembly GCA_031308135.1 of Acheta domesticus. Classification (NCBI taxonomy): domain Eukaryota; kingdom Metazoa; phylum Arthropoda; class Insecta; order Orthoptera; family Gryllidae; genus Acheta; species Acheta domesticus. Next base: position 6,836,812 of record JAHLJT010005437.1, read on the forward strand.
CAGAAGTGAGCAGTAAACCGGTAGTATTGTATGGTTCTGAAACTTGGACCCTCATGAAGAAAATGGAAAATAACCTGGCAATATGGGAAAGGAAAATATTACGTAGAGTATTTGGACTGGTTAAAGAAAATGAAATCTGGAGGAGTAGAACAAATGCAGAGTCAGACGAACTACATAAAACACCTAAGATAGTTACCTGCATCAAGATAAGAAGATTGGAATGGATCGGACATGTAATCAGAATGAAGGAAGAGAGGGCAATAAAGAAGATATATGTAGGGAGCATGGCCAGTAGGAGGAAGAGAGGCAGGCCGAGGTTAAGATGGAACGATGAGGTGGAAGAAGATCTGAGGACCCTAAGAGTGAAAAGATGGAGAAGAAAAGCAGAAGACCGAAGAGATTGGGCTGCCGTAATAAAAGAAGCAATGGCAAAACTATAAGTGCCGGAGAGCTGACAGAAGAAGAAGTGAGAAGTTTGAAAGAACATAAATTCCATTTCTTGAACATCATTTCTCAAAAAATGCTCCAGAGGATCACTAATTGTGTCCATAGCATAAGAAATTGTTGTGATCCTAGCACAATCGTGTCTGTTTTACTAATTGTTGTTTGAATGTAAATAGAATACAGGTGTTGAGTAATTATCTTTGAGTAGAGATTGGCCAAGACCTCTGAAGCATTTCTTAAAAATTAGTAAAGAAGCAAATGCTAAGTATTATTTTGTGCTTCCAGTATTAAGTGTCAGATGCAAAGCCATGTTATTGCCTTTAACACCTTGTTAATTTTAACCAGAATTCTTTTGTTCCTGAAAACATGTAGCACCCATGATCTAAGTCTGCAGGGATCTTCTATAAATCCCACCTCACTGCTCAGAGCAATTGGCTGTTCCACATAAGGGGTCATCGTAACGCGAAAGAGGGTGAGAGGGTCTGAGGCAGTGTTATGCTGCATTACATTGGAGTATTAGTTAAGTGTTACAGAACATTGACATTTATTTTTCTACATTTCTCAATGTTTGCTGAAATAATTCCTTTGAGTCCTGTACTAATACATTAAAATAATAACTAATTAATTTGTTTTTAAAACATAAATAAACGAAAGTTATTTGTTGTAAATTGTTATAATAATTTTTTTTAATCTGTATTCTTTTTCAATTTGTTTTAACCTGTAATCTGTATTGTAATTAATATTCAAAACTGATATGAAGTATATTCTACAATCCATTTAAATTGATGCTGTACACTCATGCTCTTGCATCATCCATGATGACGTGTGCATAGCTTGTGATCAACCATTTCCCACCCAAGCATTCTTCCTTCACTCACAACTTGCCCCAATCTTATTATTATGCTGCCAGCATTGCCAACTAATTTCTACTTTAATTATCATTAATTTTAATAAGTAAAATAAAGACAAATTGTTTTTGCGTGCTTTAAGTTATTTTAACTTCTTGCATTCACAAGAGGGTGGCGGGGGGGGGTGTCTCAAGCGTTTTAGGTAGAGTTCAAGCACATGTTATGGGAGTGTTACAAGGGGATACTGAATATATTCCAAATTTGCATTATGTAATTTATGGGCGGCTACTGAATAGGTCAACAAAAACACCAACCTTTCAGAGCGTCTGCCACTTTGATGTATATGTAGGTATCGCAATTGCCACGAATGCCACTGATGACCTGAGGATCCCCAGGTTCTCCCGGTGCAAAGTGGATGTGGAGGCGGTTCATACAACTCAAACCGTTCCGCTTAATACTGTCCCAATTCCGTGAATATGTGCCATGAACCACTATCGGTGCTTCTGATGCATCTAGGATGGGCTGAAGACTTGTGTCATTCACAACCTGCAACAGTTGATTGATTGTTAGTGCTTCCGGGGGCGCCAATTACTGAGGTGACTAGTCCAGTATGTGTAGGGCATATTTTTTTTTTGTCATCGGGAAGTGGCAGTGATCTTACCCCACTGGATGGCGAGATCCAGCACTGACCTACCATTGACTAGCAGGGTTTCCCACAACTAGGTATCTCCCACCAAGGGTGCACCGCCCCAGTAGGGACAAGCTCTTAGACCCCGACCAGTCTACCGGCATGTGTGGTGGTGTAGTGCATGTTAGTGTAAGGGTGTGTGTGTGTGTATGGGGTGAGGATAGGACAAGGAAGTGAAAGGAAAGATAGCACACAGTCTGTGACATGTTTGTAAGGGTACTGCTGCACCTGGTGTTGATCGGAGAAACCACGGAAAAGTACCGAGCAGAGCAGCCAGCTGCTATGATTCTCCTATTGAGGAAACTGTCCCTTTTTCTGATTAAGACAATTTATTGTTATGAAATATAAAAACAATTATTAAAATTCATATTAATTTGCTCCAACGTTTCAACAAGTGTTTCTTGTCATCTACAGGGTTTGTACATTGTTACATATGTAAAGTTGATGATCGATTGAAGTTGTGTGATATCCAGCATTTTGTGTGAGGGTTCATTTATTCCATTTGGAAGTCGTCCACTCTCATAAAAATCGAGATCACCTTGGTGTGAAGCCAGCCAATACCAGACAACCAGTACAAACCCTGAAGATGGCAAGAAACACTTGTCAAAACGTTGGTGCAAATGGATATGAATTTTAATAATTGCTTTTATATTTCATAACAATAAACTGTCTTAATCAAAAAAGGGACTATTTTCTCGATACGAAAAAACAACAGACCGTACACAAAACTAAAATCTAGAATTCTCCTCCAGACAGTGACTGGATTCAACCTAACTGACAAGTTAGTCAAAAATCCTGTCAGCATTGGGAGTTGAACCTAGGACCACCCAGTCAGAGGCACTGCAGTGACATCAGTCGATGCATTGAGGTACCTGCAATGGCATTTCATTCACTGTATTTCAGGAAGATTCACATAATATTCTAGTGCAAGCCTACAATAGTCTATACTTGACACTGTAAGATCAGTGGTGTTAGTTAAAAAGACAAGCACAAGCACAGGGGACAATTTTGCCAAATTCAGAGCAGATTTGTAACTAAAATGCCGAAAAGTATGTGAAAAAATAGCTGGTTGGAAATCTGCAGGCAAATTTCCATTACAAATAAGCTTCCTAATTTCTTGTATAACAAAAATTATCTGCATCAATTACAAGTTATCTGCAAAATGTAACTTTTTCAAATGTCTTGTCTGAAGCATAATACCTTTCTGAATAAGGACAATAAGTTATTAATAATAATCTGGAACTATAGCAAAAAAGAAAATTCATTTTAACCAAAAAGCACTGTGCACTGAAGTCATCAAATCTAATATGTATTGAGGAAAACATGGCATCTACACTTATTCTGTTTAAATGTTTGACAATGTACAAGGTACACTGGATTTTAAGCCTGTCAAAATCAAGCTATTTATAATGCCTATCTTATCTGTTACATGTTCCTGTGGTCCTTTTTTTTTCGTAATTCTAAATGAAAATATTTTATAAAAAGCCAACACAGCAAATGCTATTATATAATTGTAAATGGAACAAAATTCTTTATTTATTTTAATGGCAGGGAAGGATGATAATTTGAGTCAGTCAATCTGTAGAAGTATTGTTTCTTGACAAATTTAAAAGAAATTAAAATGAAAAATTAAACAAAGTACCTTCATAGAGTGCCCCTGGTTGGCTTTTATCAGTAAGTCTCCAGTTTGTGGATGGGCTGTAAGAGTAAATCGTTTCTTATTATTTTCCTCCACAACACGCTCGATATCTTGAAGAGTGTATTTGTGTTTCAGAGAGCTATGCTTTAGAATTTCGGACACAGAAATAAACCCATCCTCAGTAATTGGAACGCCTTCTTTCACAGCACCGTGTCGCAAAAGCCACGACAGCGTTTTGCTGAGATGCACGTCTCGTCCTCTCTCTCTTGTCACCCCCTATAAAAGAAAAAGAGTGATTGATACGTGTTACTACATCATAAGTCCACGAAAAATTGAGGTTATGCTTCAAAAAGAAAACACTTGTCGATAATCACTTTCATTACTGAATTCCCCGAGAATGACAGATCTGTGGCCATCGTTTAATATATGATTCTAACAGTTGTATTGCAATATATGTGCGCGAAAACGACAAAAATAAATACATTTGTGCGGAATTTCTTAAAATAAAACCGTCATGTAGTGTGTTGCAAGTGCTTTGTGCTCGTGTTTGCCAGACGCAAGTCAACTGACAATCTGGGTATTTTTATTTTTTTATGATAATACTGTAACATAAAACGTGCCTGACAATATTAAACTTGTCCCTGAAATTCGATGCCGATCACATGCGTTTCCCAAGGTCGATTTCGTGTCTCACCGTTGACATAACAAGCTATTTACGTCATGGAGCGTTTCTGTAATACTGGACACGACCCAGATCTTTATCATAGACCAACATTGAGAGATAAAACGATTCCGTGATTAACTTTCCAGGACTGTCACTCTGGCATAAACAAATCACACGATATCAGATTTTCTCTTCCTTCTCCTTCCTGCCCCCTTCCCACTACGCCCCCCTTCTGCCACCGAAACCACCATTGAAACAAAAGACTGACGTCTTGTGCGGATTCTCCTCCAGTAGTTTCCTATGGTGGGGGTTGTGTGTCCTGGTTCTGTCCTCTCCTCAATCAGTATTGTTTTCCGGAGTATATCGTGCGTTAAGGTATTAATTGTCAGAGTATGGTAATAAATTGAATACAAGTAAGCACAATGCCGCTTTATGAAGGAATCGGGTTGGGAACTGAGAAGCAACCTGTCGTCATAGACATCGGTACAGCATATACAAAGTAGGTGTTGCATCAGGAAACCTCTTTGTTCCCGACAGTGTCAAGACGGTGATTATAAACTTTCGTCATTGTTTCAAATTGGATATCCTGTTGCAGATTTGGTTTCGCTGGCGAAACTGGCCCAAGATGTATAATTTCAACGGAAGTCATGTGTCAAGAATCCGGTAGGATAAAAAAATTTTCTCATACTCCAATGAAGAGGAACTCTACAATCTTCTAGTTGAATTTATTCACAATTTATATTTTAGGTGAGTTGTCACGTAGAGAATTCTGTCAGATTTTACTAAACTGAATAGTAGAAAGATATAAACAAGAAGTGAACATTAATCCTTATTGTTAAAGGCATTTGTTGGTGAGTCCAAAAGATAGAAGAGTTGTCATTGTTGAATCTCTCCTCTGTCCCAGTGTATTTAGAGATACTTTGGCAAAAGTATTATTTCGACATTTCGAGGTAAGTTTCATTATGTATTTAAGGTTTATAATATGTGTGGTGTTAAATTACCCATGACTAAAAAGTCCTCAATTAATTAATCTTTTCTTTTAAGTATTGTGTGCAATTTAAGCTAAGATAATTCAAAATTATTATTTTAAATTTTACTGTAAGCACAACAGTGGATAATTTTCTTCAGGATCAAGTTACACACTAACTGGTTTTGCTCTTGAATTTGTCAGCAAATCTAATGATAATATTTTGAAATTTTTATGTTGACAAAACACAAATCTAGATATGATAAGTTCTATGCAACACAGTCTTTTATTGTCAGTTGAAGGAAAAATTTGAATTGAACCTTCCTTCTAGAAGACAGAATTTTCTTAACTATTGTTTATCTAAAAATGTCATACACATCAGGGAATGGAGAAATTAATGAAGGCTTGGCCAAACTTGAGCTTTGCCTTTTACTCCATTTGTGAGGTCTACAGGAAGAGGGGAGAGGGCAGAAATGTAACTGCAAGTGCTTTTTGGCAAAAAATGCAATGCCACTACTTACTCCCTGTCGCTGTCTCTTAATGATTTCACCTAAAATTGGTGTTTCTTAAATTGATTTATGTGTATTGCCAAGAGTTTGTGGTAGTTTGTAAGGAAACGTGTATGAGAAGAATTCAAGAAAAAAGTTAACACTGAACTGGAAAGCACAAGCAAACTGGATTTTCTTTTATTTGTATAAAGACATAATCACACACATTTAATGAGACTGATGATTTAAATCTTAAATATGCACTAATAAAATGTTAAAGAATATAATTAGAAAGTAAATACAAAATAATTGTTTCAATAAGCTAAAATTGCCTTTATAAATTAACTTGATAATATTCCAAATACGATCTTCAAAGAAATTTATCATGAGGTACATTTCAGGGATGTAACATAGTCAACAAAACATCGCTGTATTTTGAGTTTTAAAGAGTGGCCTGTCATGGTCACGCTCAAAAAAGGAAGAGGGAAGGCAGACTCCAATAAGGACTTGCAAAGTCACCACATGAAGTTACATTGGAGTCTGCCTTCCTTCTCCCTTCCTCGTGTGTGACCATGACAGGTCACTTAAAAAATCAAAGTATAAACACTTCATTCCAAAATAATAGATCTTTTTAAAACTGGTTTAGTGACATCTATTTTATAATTAATGTTTACACATTGGGGGAAATTTGATTTGATAGTCTGTTTTTGTTAATTTGCATTTAGATTTAACTGACAAAATGACAACAGAAACATGATACGAACAATTAAGTAACTTCTATAGTGGAATGAATTGCACAAAAGTGATTTTTTTTAATTAATTTTTTTATTTTTATTTAGTTTTATATTGTACTAAGTCCACAGGTAAATTCATTGATGGACTTATTTGTATAACAATTTGTTACAAAAGCATTACCAAGAAATTGATAATTGAGAGATTGATAATTTTCAAAATATTCTATTTACTATTAGATGACGTACAAAACTGTATTAAAATTGCTTGAATGGAGGAGAGAATTCAATTATTTCATCGTTCCAGTTATGAGCCCGGAGATTCCTCATTGCCTAACCACTAAAAAATGTCATTCTGTTGTTCTGCTCTAAAAAAAGAAAGAAGTAATTATGTTCTGTCAGTTGGCTACTTCCAAATGCTCTGATTGGTTACCATTCGTTTGGCAATGGATAATGCTGCCCATTTTATTTGATCGAGAAGAAAACTTGCAGAATGTAAAATTTCCTCTATGTTTTCAAAATTCTCCATCTTTGATCACTGGTGTGAAAGAATTTTCAATGTAATATTTAAAAATTTTGACTTTTTTTTTAATGTTATTGTTGCATTCAAGTAAAAATATTTATTCTGGAAAACCTTGAGATTGATAATACATACCTAGTACATTAAACTTTGTCAATTGTGAGGGGCCGGCTTCATTCAGCTGAATTGGTTAGCTGTGCTCTGTGAAGTCATGGAAGTTAAGAAAATTGAGATACCATGGATTCCTGGATGGATGACCGCCTGGGAACCCCAATTACCAAGGATGCCGAAGCACCTGGGCGATGGGATAAAAAGCTCTGACTGCGATGTGACGAGACAAATGATGATGTGAAAATCTATGTATGTTAATTTATAAATGCTAAAAACCCATACAATTTTATACTAAATCCTTTTTGTTTCGTTCCAATGGCACAATTCGGCTTTTGCTCATTATGCATTGCATAATGCATTATGCTCATTATCATGCATTATTCAAGGTAAAAAATTGTTTGCTGGGAGTATGCAACAAGTTTACAACTGCCCAAAGCAAATGTAATAATAAATGAAAGGTGTAAGCCAGATATGGTCTGACCTTGTGAGGTACAAGATGTTCCAATAGCTTTGCAAAATCACTCGCTCTCTGCCTTTAGGGAGCGCAGAGGACAGGCAGCCATGTTGATGCATTTGAAATGAAACTGAAACAATGATTGTAGCAACCATACCAGGGCAGAGCGAGGTAGGACGAGGTGGGGTGTAGACAGGATGTGATCAGGCAGGACTGGGCAAGGAAGGGCAGAAAGGGAATAGTCTTAGAATTCATTCTGTTTCCTTTCTAACGGATTAATAAACATGGCCACTTTCTGGAAAATTAGGCAAAATCATGGAATTTCATTGCTCTGGAAAACTCAAGGAACTGGAGGGAATTTGTGGAAGAATCGTTTGAAGTCGGGGACATTTTGAGATGGTTATAAAAATAGTGCAGCATTACCAATTTCCGTTTGTTAATTTTTAAATAAAATTGTACTTATCAGGGCGAAATCAGAGAGCTGACAAATTATTTCCAGACTTGCTTTAATATCTTCTTTAAATAGTGTGACATACTCTACAAACATTATCAGTGAAACATTTTTTAAATTCTCTGGGGACCAGAACAAGTGAGGGAAATTTGTTGCAGGAAATGAGTGGCCACCCTGATAAATATCTGGGCAACATGATGTACCCCAGCTAGTTAAATAAAAATGAAAATACTTGTAAAGCAGTATAGTAGTCACACTAAGCTAATTTGTATAATGCAGTGCTCATGGCCCAGAGCGAAGCCTTTCACCAAGGAGATCTGGGTTCAATTCCCATTGATTCTCAGACAAGCTCGTATGAAATTTCTTCCAACAAAACACGTTTGCCTGATTCACAGGGACTAGTGCATCTACTGTGAAGTGTCCTAAACCCCACCCCTATCGTAAATCCTTCCCAATTGTGGCCACTGGTTAGTGATGCAGGAATGCGTGGTGGAAGAGGTGTGTACGCAGAGATGCTAAATGGCGGTCCTCTTGACAATTGTCTGCAGTGAGACGTGACGGATATAATGACATAATGTTAATGAGGTTTACTTCTAAACACAGTTCTTAATGGAAGATAACTCCCAAGCACAAAGCACTCAACACGGCCCCCCCCCCTGCCCCTAAGGGCCTAGGAGACATGTTGTGTGTGTTAACTAGATGCAACAAATTTTAAAGCAAATGCTATATGCAATTACTTGTTTTACAAACATACCGTTGCACTGTGTGTATTTGCAGGTGTCATCAGTGTTGTTTGTGCCCTCTCATCTTGTGGCCCTGTGCACACTGGGCGTGAGCACTGCTCTGGTGCTGGATGTTGGGTACCAAGAAGCAGTTCTCATTCCAGTGTACGAGGGCGTACCTGTCTTGCATGCATGGCAGGCACAGCCATTGGCATCACAAGCCGTGGAAAGGTGAGAGGTTCTTTCAGGATTCTAATCTTACCTGATAAATTCTAAAGGAGGTTGAAAGATTGGTAATAATAATGAATGAAATAAAAATGGAGGATGTCGGCTAACTCATTGAAAACTGCCCCTCTTTTGAATAATAAAAGTGTTTGTACCTTGCGTTACTAGTTGGGATAACATGACTCCTTCAATTTCCTTTGTAAATTCCATTTAAATCAATGAGAAGGCTACAGGATGTTGAAAGAAAAAGAAATGTTAGTTATAGTGCCCATGAATAGTGTGAGCATTTAATTTTCTTGATAATGATAACTGATTTTTGGGGCTAATGACATGTATTTTCTTTTAAGTAATGATTCACCCCCCCCCCAAATGTGTAATTTTTGAAAAACCAAAATGTTTCATCAAAGTGGTGCTCTTATCATGCGATTCATTGCTTTTGGAGCTATCCATACAAAAAGTTTAAAGTAAAAGTTTGTAACAGTTTTTGGGAAAATCTTTACAATAATAATACTTTTTTTTCTGCTGCAATACTTAACTTTTTCAACATTTTGTGTAGACTATGTATTCAATAAAGGTAAAAATCTGGTTATAAATCTTTTTATAGCTTCCTTAGCTATAACCTATCATTTTTCACAGAAAAGTTTATAATTTGCATTGTAATATATGATATTATATGCTTTGTCATTCTATCAATTATTGTTCACATGATTATACATTAAGGGTATCAAGGCCGTCAAAAATATTTTTGTTTCATGTTGTGAGTACCCGCGTTTAATAAATACATTTATTGATTCATGGTACTAACAAAATGACACAATGCTAAGTCATGCTTCTTGTATTTTCTTCAGAGAAGGAGATAACAAGAGAAAAAACTAGTGCTGCTTCAGAATGGCAGACTTTCTTGTACTAGATAGTTTACTCTTCTTTTGAGTCTGGGCTAGCTCTCTGGTTTTGCTCCACCCTCCTCTCAGCTCTTTTCGATTGATCCTTAAATTGGGCCACTCGTTGTATCTCCCACTCTTCTGAGGACATTCCCTGAGGCATGCCCATGGAATTCCTTGGTCCCATCTTGGTGCTTGTACCATTGTTCTGGATGAAGGAACCCGAATAGCAATTCAGATTTTTTTTAATGTGCTTCACCTTCGATATTGAAGCTAGATATTTTTTGTAATGCATCTGTCACTCAAATTATTCAATGTAAAAGTTTTCAAAAATGTTAGTATTATTTACCTAATTTTGAGTTGCATGATGATGGAGTTCAGATTTTTTTCAATACTGTCCTTCATCTGCTAATTTTTTTTTAAATGTAATCTGTTATTCAATTCAAGACCTTTAAATAATTTCATGAACCCTTATTCAAAATATTAAGTTTGCATGCAATTTTGAGTTTCAATGTTTCCAATTTTCAAACGGGTGGCTGGATCAGGTGGTAATGGCCTTGAGTAGTATAGAAGATTTATTTATTTACTTATGCAGTATAATATTACAAAACCATTACTGATATGTATGTACTGAGAAAGTAAGTGCTGTTCTAGTTTTATCTTCAGATAAGACCATTGACTCTAATGGCAATAGATTGATCCTAATGTGAAACATTTTTGTAACCTTTTTAATATATACTAGGGAATATCTCACTCTAATCACCTTAAGAAACACAGTGTAAATTGATTTGTAGAAATTCTCTCACATAGGAAGTACAAAGCAGAACAAAACTACATTTCATAGACAAAGATCCAAGAAAAAACAGAATAACCTCACCATCACATCTACGCTGATTTTCTTTTTCCTTCATCCAGTTAATGTCCGTTTTCATCTTTTGGGGCACGTGGGCAATGATTCGGAATGCGATATAACCTCTGAACAACTTCACTATTTCAGTAAAACCAAACAAAACCACTGTCCAAATGTTCTCTACAAAATACATTACCAGTCAGTACCAGAATGCAATTATTTCATATGAAACAAAACTTTGTAAAATTGTTAACAAATCACAACAATCAAAACGTTAAGTGGCATGGTCTTATATACATATACTTCTTATATATATTCTTATATATCGATATACTTCTTTGGAAGAAAATAATTGACTACTGAGAAGCGTACTATTAAAGAAGTATTTAATCAATTTACACTTTAAATGCTGGTGAATCAACACAAACAAAATCTGGTAACACATCTAGGGATTACGTTCTTTCATTTAAAGGGAAAATAAATACAATCTATTCAGTAGAAAGTCTGAATGAAGCCATGGCAGAAAACCTTATTTTTTTAAATGTATAGATTTAATATGATAATATTTCTTTTCTAATGTATTGGTAATGTGATCTGTTCAGCAATCTGAGAAGAAGACTGGCAGGCCCTGATGAGGGAGTGTTATCACCTCACAGCAGGATCTCTGATTCAACCATAGAAGACATCAAAGGTAAGTGCACCACCTCTCCTTTGTGGCATTATTTTATTCTAAGTATTTCAAAGTCTTAAAGCATGAGTTAAGGTAAAATTTTCTTACTTTTTCCATGATCAGTTTTCAATACCAAAGTATTTTTGATAGAGACAAAGAGAGAATATTTGTGTGATGAACAAAGCCCTTGTCCCTGACATTTCAATTTTTCATAATTCAGGAGGTTTTACTTAGGCACTGACAGCTTGCAATCACATGCAGTGTTGTGAAGAATACATGAGCTACTTCTTCTGGTAATATTTGTTTCAACATCAATGTAGACCCATATTCTCTGCCCTCCCTCATCATTGTAAAAATGGGTTATCAGGACTTCCCCATAACATACAAATTGCAATATTTGCTTCAATGTATTCCCAGGTATGTCAAAAGAACTATGAAATAGAATCAATGGTAAAGTAGTTGATTTTGAAATTTCATTATTTTTCCAGATGGTTTGGAAAGGAAAAGTTGGCCTTTAATAGCATTACCACTCACATCATTGGAAATCCACTCTTACTTCTATTGAGCAAATTTTCTTATTATGTACAATCAGCAATAATGGCTGATGTTATTCGTACCTGATAATATAAGATGTCTGTCAGAACCAAAGTGTATGCCTCACCCCTATTCACATCTCTTCTGGCTTTGTTACTTGTAGGTGTGCCACCTATGCAGATAGGGTCTCACTAACTTTTAAAAATTTGTAACAATATTCACAAAACATTTCCATCATGTGTAAGCATCTCGCTTCAGAACATTTATAATTTGTTAATTTATAAAAATAGGTGATTGCAAATTGTATGAAATTATTTTTTCTTGTAAATAAAGAGAACTTTGTAAAGCAACTCCTCTTTCAAGTTCCAGCAGTGTATTAGCATTGAATTGCTTGTAGGCAGTTCAAAAATTTCAGGGTCAGCAAAACTTTCTTGAAAGTTTTTGACATTAGCATTCATAAGTACAAACCACAACTTTTATGAATTCCTTGATGATACCTGGTAATTAAGTGCATAGGCTCAATGATTGCTGTAGATACTTTCTCTTGTACTGTCATGATTTTATTGGAATGGAAGTCACATGGCAAGCGTTTCAAGAAAGCACAGTCAATGTGACCTGAAAAGATATGTGAGGGTGAAAGAGATCCAGACTTAACTTCAACAGGAAAGTTAAAGATTAAACAAAATTAAAGATCAAAAATGCATGATTCTGATGCTCAGAAAATCTGAGCTCTTGGAATTCAGTGAACAGCACTAATTAGAAGAGCTTTTTGCAGAGTGAGCGGGTGGCATTAATGGAGAGTATAAAGTTAATAGACTGATGTTTTGTGCATGCCGAAAAAGGAACAAAATAATATTTTTGTCTCCTGGAATGTTGTGTAAATTTTGCTTCTTCAGAACCCACTGCCATGCTTTTATAATAGTACTTCTGCATATAATGGCCTTCCAAATATGTCAATTAAATTTTTCTCCACAGTTCGAACTTGTTTTGTGACGAGTTTTGAAAGAGCTCATAAAATAACTGCTGGGCAGCCCGACCCACCACCCCCCTCTGTGAGCTACCAGGCAGACGGAAGCAGCACAGTGGACGTGCCTGGCTCGGCAAGAGAAACAGCCTACGAAATTCTTTTTGAGCAAGATGGTGACGAGATGTCTGTGTCCACTATGGTTCTTGATGCCATCCTCAAGGTGTGCAACGCAACTTGCTTATAGGGTTCATTTGTTGATTCATATGTCTATAATATCCTTTTTTTATTTTAGAATTACTACTGTATTAACTTTGAGTTTCTAGCACACCTATTTTATTCTTTTCTGTGAACCAGTTTCTCTCTCTTGGTTCTCCTGAAAGGCTTTCCTGATAGTATAAAAAGAAATTGAGAATTGTTCTTGGTTACAGTGCTTCTATTTTCTTTCGACAATATTAACCCTTTGCACTCCTATGTTGAGTGTGGCTCAATATTGAAAATTTGGTCTTCCGCTCTGGTGTTGAATCGCACACAATATATTTTTAATCTGTTTTTAAGCTCCTAAGTCATGTGAAGCTATTGTGTTCATTGTTCTGTAATTTCAGCTAGTTGAATAATTTATAAGACTATATGTACTCTTTAGACTCAATATTTCTGTATTGGATGTTGTGAATTAAAGGTTTTGTAATGTAAACTCTATAGATATCTTCCCCTGTGAGTTATAACTTAGTGGCCAAGGCATCATTGTGGCAAATGAGAATCTATAGTTAGATTTCTGGCTGCTTCCAAATTTTTGTTGAGTACACAGGAAGTCATCCAACAGAGAACAATGAGTGCAAGCAATGCAAAAGTCTATATATTGTGTATTGCTGTAATATGTCAGAATATTAGACAGTTTATCAGGCTACTAATGTTAAAAGGCTACAAAATTAACGCAAACATTTTTAATTGTTCCTTAACCAAAATGGCTTTTATTTTCTGCCCCAAACTTAGAAATTGCTGATGTATTGTGAGAACGCCATATCAGCATGTCATCATTTTTTTAATATAGTACTGATGGGAACACAATGCCTGAAGAATTTAGTTGAAGCAGTTAAATATTTGAGAATATTTAAAAAGTATTCATTTAATACTTAAGAATTGTGTGTCTTTTGTGTGTGTGTGTGTGTGTGTGTGTATGCAACAATCACATTCATGCAAGTTGAATTAGCTAATGCTTATTAATTTGTACAGTAATTCTTATATTTATCACAGTAGCTTAAGCATATTGCCAAGATCTGACTTTCATGTTTCCAAATGCTAAAAACTATGGCTTCAGTAGATTCTCATTATTCTCAATTAATATCTGCCAAAACATATGCCAGCAATAAGTGCAGATTTGGACATTTGCTATAAGTAACTCAAACACGTCTGTGTTTGAGTTGAGTAACTTCCAGCAAATCTCCAAAGTACTCGTCTATACTGTGATTTTTCTAACTTTACCCCTCAAGGCCCATCTTCACGATGGAATATGTCACAGTATTTGGTGATGTTCTCAGTCTTGCTGCCAGGCATTGCATGATCGCAGTATTAAGCAGTGCTTGCGATCATGCAAGTTCTAGTGGTACAAGGGAGAAAGGCGCAAAATGTCATGTGATATTCCAACGTGGCCATAGGGGCTTGAGGGGCAGAATTAGAAAAATCGTACTATAAATAATAATGCAGGTTTTGTTGGTTCAGTTATGTTCTCAGATCCATTCTGTAGAGCTTCTGTCTCGTTTTCATTTACAGAAAAAATTAGTGAGTGCCCAGTGTACTTGCATCACATTCCATTGTTTTGTAGCCACTGGTTGTAACAGTGGACGGTTTTTTGTTCTAGTGTCCTGTGGACATGAGGAAGGAATTGGCTGAAAATATCCTGCTGATGGGAGGCACCACCATGGCGACAGGCTTTAAAGCTCGCCTCATGTCGGAGTTGAAGTACCTAGTTACAACACCAAAGTATGCCAAGCATCTTGCCATAAAAGTATTCAAAGTGCACAAACCTCCAGCAAAGGAAAACTATGTTGCTTGGCTAGGAGGTAAGGAAAATTAGAACATTATAGAATTATTGATGCAATTTGCAGATGAAATAAGAGAGGTCATCTTTGTCAGCCTGAATTTTTTTGTTTTGTTTTGGGAAAGTAGGCTTTCAGGAGACAGTGCTCAGAAGGAAGGTTTAGAAAGGTGTAAAAATAAAGAAAAATCTGCCAATGCCGGAATCGATCAGGACACAAAAAAATTCTGGTTTAGGGGGGTTTCCATTTTGTGCAATGTTGTCCATTTGATGATATTGATATTTTTGCCCTGAAAGTAATAAATTACATGACTTAATTATAATTATCAAAATACATTACCATATTTATGGAATAAATCAATATTAATTGACTTCTGAGTTGAAAAATAGTGTTCGCAGTGTCTGCATTCAGACTGCTTGCTTATTCCTTCAATGCACAATGAATGTATCACAACCCAGTACTATGACTTTCCGATACCCTCACATGGCCGTGAGAAATGCGTATCTTGTTGAGGGGGTTATGATTTTCAATGTGGGTCAAGGAGACAAGTGGATAGAGATTTGTTCACTTGGTATATATCCTTTTGCCTTGTATTGTTCGCCTGGTATATACCAGGCGAACAATATATATATATATGTTCATGAACATATACATATATGTTCTTTAATAAAAGAACATATATATGTTTTTTTATTTCTTTGTAATATATATTTATTTCATCGCAAAATGAGAACACCTGTTTTAGATTATTTTGTTTCCTAGAAGGCCAAAAAATTAACAAATAATATACAAATAGGCTTTGCATCTCTACTTTTGATGTTCCATGACAAGATTTATTTAACTTCAGGTTCATTTTTGAATTATCACTGCTTCCAATGTTTTTTCTGTATCCTTATGAAAAGGTATCTTTAGATGTGTTATCATTGTGGAAAGCTTCATAAGAAGAGGACAAAGTGTAATATACTAAAGTGCTATTTACCTTAAGTTGTGAAATAAAGATTCCACCATAGTTATCAGAACTGGCCTTGCATTATAACCTGAAACAAGGTTGGCAAGTAGTGGAAGAATTTATTAGTAAATAGCGGTGACACATTTTCCAAAATAAACAGCACTTTTGCAAGTAATCTCTTATCTTTGAATGTTTTCAATACTCTAAAATTTCTTCATTTGATAAGGCTGTGACTAAAGATCCTCTTTCACCACATTCTCTCAGTCAAAATGAACAGGAAGTGAATGAATGAGATTTATCACTTGTTTAGTTTTGGTTTCTCAATCATTTCCTGTATCTTCTGCCCCTCTTCTAAACTTGCTGAATGGACTTCTGTTTTATATTTATAGACTGTTATTTGACTGTGTATGATTGGCTCAACAACTTCAATCTTTCATTGCCTCATCTAAAAGAACATCAGAAAATGGATCTTTCAAAGTATCCTACTTTATAACAAAGTACTTTGGATAAAGAAAGAATTAATCTTCCCGGAACATTTAAAGAAATGACTATTCTATATTTTGTTTTTTCTTTATGGGATAGATCCCTACTGAGATTTGAAATTGCAAACTTTTATAATAAACAGTAATCATGACAAAATCTTAGAATAGGCATATTATTACAGAAAGCCAAACAATGCAACAGCCTGTGCTGAACTTTTCCATACTGAACTATGTAACGACTTTAGAGCATATGGGGGACCAAACCCCAATGGCATATTCAAATACAGGTCTAACTAAGGAATTATAAAATAATTTTAATGTGTTGACAGAGCAAAATTATAAAGTGTTGTTACACATGAAGCCCAAGGTTCTCAGGGCCTTATTGACAATGGGGTTGATGTCCTTGATATCTTATTAATAATAAGATAAAGGTATGCATAAATGTGCATTTGTTAATTGAAACTCAGTTATGTTAAGGTCATTGTGTTATTCTTGCAGTCAATAGCATGATAGCGGCCATAGTAGGTTTTGCACAGTTCACACACGCAGTCTTCGTTTGGCTTGTGGAAACTCGTAGTGCTGTAGAACTTGTAGTTGAAGCCATGAATGGCAAACTGAGTAATGGAGTTTCTAAGATCATAGTTTGCTTGTTTCCATTCTTTTGTTACCATGGCATATGTTGTAAAGAATTTAGGCTGTATGGCATTCTTTTTATCCCATAAGATTTGAACAGTATGCTCGTATGCCGCTGTATTTGGCAATTGCATTTGTACTCATTAATCTTCTATAAAGTGTGTCTCCTTCATTAGTTCATACCCTCTTGATGGAGTGGTTTTTCCAACTTCCAATATTCATTTCATGAATCTGGTTTTGATTTTTTCCAGTATTACTAGGTCCGACATCTTTAGTTTTTCCCATATCAAATTTAGCCTGTGTGTCGCAGTTGGGATTATGATGGTCTTGAGTACTGCCATTGCTGTCCTTGGTTGATAATTGTTGCAGGTTCTTGATCTTGTTCGTTGCCTTTATCGCAGCACTTTCTAAATGTGAATTCCTGTTTGGGGATCTTTATGTCCACCTTTGATTCACGTTTGTTTGTTATGATTGTCGTGATAATTTTGAATGCTGAGTTTTCAAGCCATGGTATGTGTTTGGGTCACTGATTTCGCCTTTCCCTTTGTAGAGGATTTTTATTGTTGAAGTTCCCCAGGGTTCCGAAATCTTTCCCATGACCAAGCATTTGTTGTACAACATATCGTCTTCAAGTCAACGAATAGTCTTCAAGTAGATATAAAGATTCCTTAAGATGCTCCAGGGGAATGCCATCTAGTCCTGGTGCTTTTTTGTGCTTTGATGCTGTAATTGTATGTTTTATCTCCCTTTTTGTTATTAAGTTAAGAGGTTCTGTGGGGTGGGTTGAATGCTGGTTCCCTGCAATTGATATTGGGAATTGAAGTGTTCCTCCCACTTTTCCATAGGCATGTCTTTGGATACTGCTGGACTTGCGTTCTTGTGCGCTGCAAAGGAGTTTTGTTTAGTCTTTTCTATCAGATTTTCTCCTTCTTCAATGAAGTGGGAATTTTTTTTTCTTTTAGAACCTTTTTGGATGTCCTCCTGAGTTTGGCGTATTGGTTCAAGTCAGTTTTCTGGATTATAGTTTTTGCTCAGTGTAAGGCTTCAAGAGTTATTTTCCCTTTTTCATAACATTCCTTATCAAACCAGGGCTGAGCCATCCTTTCTTCTGGTTGTATGCTTGTAAAGTTTGTGAGATTAGTTCTACAGCTTACCGTAATTCATTTCATTCTATTTGACTTATAGTTTCTGTGATTTTGCTCTAGTTTGCCTATGTTTAGCATGCGAGAGAGTTTGTGTATTGTTGGTCAGGTTGTCTATTCTCGTTCGATTTCTATAGGCCTGATACTGGGTGAACATTTTCATTAAAGAGAGTGTGAGATTAACCATTGTAGTATTGTGAAGCAAAGAGATTGAATTGCACTGGAAATCAGTTTTTTTTTGTTATATAGTGAAAGATTTTTTCTGTTTTTTCTTCAATTTAATTTTACATAGATTTTAGGTTTTCTGTACAGGTAGAGTGTAATTTTTGTTGTAATAAAAACAGTTTTATAAGATCGATAAATAAATATGTTAAAACATGAAATGAATATATATTGTAAAAAGTACAACACTTGACTTCTCACGTAAGTGAAATATGCAATTATTTCAACCCTCGTGCCTATAAGTTTCATATGGTTTTGAAGTTCTCAGAACATCAATACGCCAGGCAAGTGGAAACCCACACAGATAGTTCAGAAAGGTGCTTGCTGTTTCCAGAACATTCAATTTCAAACATTCTTGTTCACTGGCATTCAAACTTTCAGAGACTGTTGTATTGTCCTCCAATGATTTTCCTGTGTTTGGCATGCAGTACTGCCTTAATATAAGACATTTCAACAGAACTGTAAAATTGTAAAAATGTGGTCAAGATTAATCAGTTGTTCCTATTTTTGCTAAACAAGAGCAAGAAATTTATTGGTCGCAATGGAGATATTGTAGTTGAAAGAAAAGGCATTAATTAATTCATGTGTTATTGCTTCAGGTTCAATCTTTGGTGGCACAGATGTCATAGTGACCAGGTCACTGTCCAAAGAAGCCTACCTGAAGGAGAATAGGATTCCTGACTGGGCTAATCTGATGTATAACTGCCGTGAAGACGACAACAAAACTGCCAACTTGTGAGAGCCGATGCTTTCTTCACTGGCAGCTCTGTAATGCACTAATAACATCCTTCTTGTCTAGAGTTCTCGACTTATTTCTCTACTGCCTGTGCACAAATATATCGGCTTATGTATTTAATTGTAACTTGACCAAAGGTCAACAAAATGTATTTAATTCTGTGATATAAATAAAGATATTGTGAACATTTTTGTTATTTACTTCCTAATCAATAAAGAATATATATTGATTCCTACAGTTGTTTTTTAAATGATTCTCAATTTACATTAATTTTTAACTTTCTTGAGCCACTGGTTCAGAAACCAACAGTTACAGAAATAAATGATTGATAATAATTTGAAATATTTACTCATACCCAACCCTATCACAACAGTAAAGTGTTACTTTTTTGTACACAATTGAAATTTGTATAATAAGGAGAATTAGAAGTCCTATCATAAGGTGAATAGAAGTACCTATGTGTAGTCATTGTAGTTTTCAGCGATTTTTTTTTTTAATGTGGAGCATCACACCATATTTATCAACAAGGAATCCAGAAAGCACAAACAAGAGAATTACTAAGAGCATTCTTTCACAAGCCATTTGGTTCAGATTTATTACTGCTTTCAGTTGATTGGGAAACTAGTTGATCATTGTGCAACCAGAATAACTTTCCTAGATGCATTTTCACAGTCTCGTACACTATATGAGAAAGCAAAAAAATTAAAAAAATCTGTCAAGGCAAGTTATTCTGGCTGCACAAAGTCTTGTATATAATAATATACCTAGTACAGAAAAAGTTATGTAATGCTATGGAAAATTGTTTTGGAGAATTCAATGATTATACACATACCGATACTCCTGATACAGAAAGTGTTATTTCCCCCACCCACGCTCCAAAACATCTCGTCTGTGAACAACACTAGTGCCTAAACTAAGCACAGGATTTCCCCGGTTGATCTGGCCTCACTGTGATTTTGAATGACCTTCACTAATTTTTGGGGAACTTTACATACAGCCCCTGAGACATTTTCAAAATATCTCCAACTTTTTTCTTCAATTTTTTGCAAGAAGAGGTAAAATACACTTATAAAGGTGGCTCAGGTCCAATTTTTACTATTAACTCTGAAATTTTTCCTGTATCGTCCAACAACTAAAAAACTGAAGATGGAGATTATTTCTACTAATTAAATTAGTTCTTTCATGAATATTACGTAAATTTTTTTGACAATTTTATTTTCTCACAATATTGTGTAAAATATGTGTAATATTAAAAAAGAATCAAAAAAATTTCTCAAAAACAGCTTCAAATTTTTCAAAGGGATAGTGCTAAAATGTACCGCATAAGATGACAAACAATATTTTTCTCTATTCGTTTGTTTTAAAAAAATTACCCAATGATAATCTTTTTTCATTTCTCTGATATCGTTAATTTGTACATAACCAGTACTTGTATAGGTTAATGCATTTCTTAATACATATGCTTCAAATGATATCTTAAAAAATTTCTGGAAAACTCAAAAGTGTTCTGTGAAAATAAGCTCAAAATTTCACAATTTTCAGGAACGCTCAAATGCTGTTTTTTCAAAAATGAACCCAAAGATTTTTGAAGGGATAGTGCCCCATTAATATTTATATTACCAGCAATGTGTATACACTACTTAATTTGCGAGTACAATTACTTCAAATAATTTCTTGTGAATTTTCTCAAAAACACAAAGTTTTGGGTGAAAATGAGTTTCAAAACACATTTTCAGAGACACCCAAACCACATTTTCTCAAAAACTGCTCCAAATTTATTAATTTCAAAATTTCGAAAATTTTCATACGGGACAAGCTTTCACTCTTCCATCATAATCTTAAAATGTTTCAGTTCTACCATTAGTAGGCAAAAAAATTGAGAAAATGTGAAAAACTGTAGTTTGGGCAGTGATAAATGGCAGTTGGGAAGACGATGGGGTGAAACCGATAAGCTAGCTCAGATCAAAGGAATTAGAAATTGAAATATGAGAAAGTATGTGCCATTAGCCCTAGTTTATTTATCATATACTGCAGGTTGCTAAAGCTGGTCTTCCAAGTGTTCCAGAGTTTTTTTATTTCTGAAGAAAAATAAAACAAACTTAATACTCAAGTTCTGATATTGAGTTTTAGACCTGTAATCCTAAGAAGACTTCAGTGTTATTCTGTTTTTGAATCAGTAAATAAATGGAAAATTCTTTACCAAACAAGGAATTGGAACAGACTGGGAAATATCTCCAAAATGCATAATCCACCTCTGACCATAATATTTATTGCTTATTGGCAAGGCACAAAAGACCATCATTACCAAGGCAAGAGGTCAAAATTTCAATACATGGAGGATTTTAGAAGGAAGGCACACCTCTAAAAAAAAAGAGGGCAAAAGTAGATATTTAACAAACAATGGTTATGTCAATAAATACTATAATAACATGAGTTAATGAAGAGATGCACAACTATCAACTATTAAATACAACAGAGATGTCAACAGATTCTAGTTTCAAATTCAGACATCTATACAAGACAAAAATGATGCAAAACCATTTACACTAACAGTTATGCACACCAAAAGGTTGTGAAACAGCTACCTTTTCACTGACACAAATATTTACTTGTCAATATTTTGAACTCTTGTACAATCATACGGATGGAGAATCACTTTTTAACACTTCTAAATTTATAAAAAAAAAAATCCACACCACCTTACAATCGAGAACTTCTGAAGATAAAATGAACTTTTACTACTAGGAAAGAGTTGTGATGCGTTAAAGAATTTGTGAAGGGTATACTTTACATTACAACCAAGAAATTGAATAAAAGCTTATTATATATAAGTGCAGGAACAAATTTAATATCATTCAAGCAATTGCTGAAAATTTAAATGTTTGTACAGAAGAACTTTTTTGGCAAACTGAAAAGTTCACTGTCATTAATCACGAGAATGAAAAGTAGTTAACAGTATTCCGAATCTAAATTGAACAATACATCATGTAAAAGGGAACTTGTTAGTGGCAGATACAAGATTTGTCCTCTGAGAAACTCAGGAACAGTTAAATGTCTCATTGAAGGATTAAGTGGTGATGGCCAATATATTAGTATTGCAGGTATACAACTGTGACACTACTAACTGTGCAACACAATGTTCAATCGAAATTCTTTCCTTAAATTCATTCCACTAAAATTAACCTCAAATGATTGATTACAAAAAACAAAATATTCATAACAATGATAAAGATCAAAAATATTCAACGTGGTACGTAATTCTAACGTGTACACACAATTCACATTCAAAAATATCAGAAGTATAGTAGAACCTCCATTATCCAGTATCAGTTTCATTTTGAAAATTATTAAAGGAATTAATTTTTTTTAAATATATAACGTGTGTGACAAATAACTCTAACTCGCAACACTGGAATGATTACATTTATTTAATTGTTTCAGAAGTGAATTTTGAAATGATCATAGAAAATGAGGACAGAAGAAGAAAAGTAGTCACAATAGTTCAAAGGAATAAACCTATTAATTCTGCCAATACAATTGTAATGTGATATGAGTAATATCTAGGTTGTGTATTTTTTTTTTTTTTTACATATTTCCATTTAATGTACCTTTTAATTAACACATTAAACCAATTAAAAAATATTTTGATTATTCAGGGTTTTTGATTAACTTTATCTCTTGTCCGTCATTACCTGAGATAATGGATGTTTTACAATAATTGGGTTTGAAAAAATTATCAAAATTTTACATTTTACTTACATTTTTTACAAAACAACTGATCACAGAGCTTGAACAGGAAACTTTGTCCTGTGTTTTCATGCTTACAAATTAACATTTTAATCCATCATTGATCAAGCATCAGAAATTGCCACAATACTGAACATTAATTATTATCCACCCACATTTTCTTGAGCCCTCATTTCCCTAGATGTGAGAGGAGTGGGCAGAGGGTGACAACTATTAAATCAAATCTGTAGCCTATAAAAACAAGCACTCGCAAAATAATTTTTATTATATAAGAGCAAACATCTCTGGTAATTTGATTTTGTCAACAACACTATCGCTTTCATTCTTAGTTCAACTGAGGTTAGCAAAGGAGTTGGGATATGGGGCTCAAGAAAATGTGTGCATATAATAACAAATTACTCGTCAACAACAGATAACCTGTCATGATATCTTATTTGCATTTTATATTGCTCTTATTCATATTTTCTTAAATGGCACAATGATAATAATAAAAACCACTACAGTAAGAGCCATCGTATCTATTTCTAGTTGTGAGGACATGATATCCCTTTACAACCAGTAACAAAAAGAATACAATGCATGACGTTCAAACAGTATACATCTCCTTTTCTTGAAATCTGTCAGCACATTAGCCCAGACACCACTTATCATACAACCACAGCTATAAGACACTATCTACAGCTCCTGTCTCAGTTAAAACTGGAATAATTAACAATCACACAAAAAGAGAAATCAGACAACTATGTTGGACCCTGTATGGTTTGACCATAAAAAAACATTTTATATCACAATAATTTCATAAAATAGATGTACAAAATATGCCTTATATTTAAGTAAATCAGTTTGAAATCTCAAGAGGGAAGGCTGAAACAGGAAGTGTGTGGACGGTACTCGCAAAACAAAAGTTGCTAATGAGCGATACTTCTTGGGATACAAATTATTTCCTTGTTGTTAAGCTGGGTATATCAATTATCACATAACAAATTTACAACAATCAACATGTCCCTTCCAAAGTGACTACACAAAGATTAGAAGAATTGTAATTGATATTAAGGGGATAAGAAGAAAATTCACAAGTCAAAACAACACTTAATTCAAATGAGTTGAATATAACTGGTATTTTACATAGGTACAGGTACATCGGACCAAATCCTAACATTACAATTTTGTGAAGAAGATATAATAAATTAAGTACAGCAAAGAAACACAAATGTTTTTTCTTTGACATAAAGTACAGATTTGTGCATTGAAAGAAGTATGAAGCAACTCGTGTCTCTCAATTCTTAGAAAGTTATAAATAGCTTCCACAAGTACACACTGCAAGTTTCTGATCAAATACGTCCAACTTTTTTTATGGTTACATTTTCATCTCATAAGCACCTGAAAATTGTCTATTAACATCAAGGTTCAATGAAAATTTTATGAGACCAACAAAGCCAAAATATCTTCCAGTTATAAAAATACTCCAAATTAAGTCTTTACTATCATTCATATTGATCATTTAACTTGTATATTTTGTTCCTAGTAAACCAAACCACCTCCAGGTTAAACACACAATAATTTATGCTATTGATTCAAAATATTTCAAAAATATGGAAATATTAGTAGCCACACAAGATTCTATTTTTTGATACTTGCCATAAGAACAATTATCGTTACCACAAAGGATTCAATTGAAAAGTTACACTTATAAAATACCAATTTCAGTCTGACAGATTTTACAGCAAAAGATAAGACTAATTTTCAAACCAACAAGAATCAACTATGATATTAAATAAAACCAAGAATACAGCTATAAAAATATAAATTTCACTAGCATATAAATATTAAATGCTACAAAAATATGGTAAGAATACTTGCAAATTGAGATATTACAGTGCTCTAAATGGAAATGTAGTGCACTCCAGACTTGTCTACTTTTCAACTTCTTAAAAATAAAATAAAACTTACTTGTAGTCAAAAGGAACTTATGATTTATTAATGCTGATTGCAAATCACAACTCTAAGAAATATGGAGGCAACTACAGAATTGTAGTAACAAGAAAAGTGTCTTCTCATTTGCAAATATTAATTACATTAACAATACAAAGAGCTCTTTCTCATATGTGTTTTTATGATGAATATTTGGGTGTTAGCTTTATCAGCACTACACAGCCATCTTAAAAGCTTATTGAAGAGGAATTACTTGAAGAAATTTTATTTATGTGTTTAACTACGGTAAGGCAACAGATACTCCAATAAGCATTATTTATTTCATATCAAATATAGAAATAAAGTCACCAAAATAAACCTTCATTAGTAGCCACCGTCTCCATTTAAACAGAAAATGTAGGACATTAATAAAAGATGAATTAAGCCACTGCCATATTCTGAAATAATTCAAATTCAACAGATTATCAAATAAAGCTGATTATTTAAGTTCACTTTACCACATAATAATACAAAAGTATCATAAATACACAGACCCTTTTATAATAAATGTACAGATTGTATATGCATATTCAAAAGAAAATTGAATAAACTAAAATGTTCATCATCGAAATTTCACTTTGACAGATTTGTTCATCATATTATTTTTCCTCTTCTAGGAACACATAAACAAAATGAAATAAATGAAATGAAAAAGAAAAAAACAAACAATAACAGGTACTTAAGAAAGACATAAAACCGAAAAATACATTTTTAGGAAGTTCATATTTGGAAGATTATTTTGTTCTTCATGATTTGCTTAGCTAACTTTCCATTAATAAGAAATACACATTGCAGCAAAAAGATACTCATAACTTCAGGACTAAGCCATTAAGATTGCTTTTATCTCAAATATTAATTCTACACAGTAATTTCCATTTCATATGTAAAACAACAAAATTAGCAAGTGATCTTTTGTGAAAGCGTTGCAGAAACATAAATACAGTTTAAACTGAAGAGCTTGAATTACTGGTTACCATTTGACGCAAGGAGAATGAAGACTGCATCTAAAGAAGCTCCAAATTTGTTCCCTATTTTGTAAACCATTATTACCTCAGCAGTAGTTCAATATTAAATGAAAGTTAAAATAATATATTGCAGGAGCATACAAGAAGAGAGAATAATAGAAACCGTTCCAACTCCAATATGCTTTCCCTTTGCTTCTTCATTAGTGATCCTAAACGGATTCCTGTTCTCCATATGGCAACCATACTTCCTTGTAATCTGGAATATGGTGAAATGTGCTAAAAAGCAATTGGCTCACAAGCATTTGTTTTGTTGTAGCATGCACCATCAGAGATCATACAGCTATTTTTAAAAACATTTTTGCAGGGGAATTTAAGAGATTTGAAAGTGAATGGCCTCAATTAAAGATTGTTGGACTTCACAAATACATGTACGAAGAATAGATAACTGTTTAATAAAGTTGGCCTATTAGAAGCCCACAAGTAAAAGATGAAAAGAAGTTCAGCATGATGTCTAAATTTTAAATTAAGAAGTAGGTTAATGCATGGGATAAAAGGAAATGGAATCGCTACTTCACACTTGTGTTAAGACAAAAAAAAAAAAAGACAATGGTGACAGGACCATGTGATCTATTCTGTAACAGCTACCACTTTAAAATAGTGTGTCAAAACAAGTTCAGTGTCCTTAAAATTTTTATTGCTCTACCTTTTACTTCCTCTCCTCCTACATGTCCTCAGATATCCATTTACATTGCATGTTCTTGGCTTCTTGCATCTTATTATTTGTGTCTCTCACAAAGGATGAATGCTGTGTTGTAGTGATACAACACTGATACCAAAACCGCGATGTTGCCAAATTCAGATGTTTAAAATTAAAACACAACACAAACTATCAATGTTTTTTACACGTAACTTAGTATTAACTATAAGTGCAACAAAATTTATTTTGATAATGACCTTGTGTATTAATTTATAATGAAAATTTAACTGGAAACAAAGTTAAAAAATGCCTCTCCATATGCGAAATACGAGTAAGACAAAAGGAAAACTAGGGCATCAGGATCATCTGGGGAACATTAGTGATCCTGAATTTAGGGAGCAATAAACATCTGGCAATATCAAGGTTCCAGATCAGCATTCACCTGACACTTATGAAGCTTTTCAGTTGAAACCTCATGATGGGAGGCAATCAGTTCCAACAAAATGTATTCCCCTGGATAATACTAATTAGCAGAGGGCCTATGTGTACAATAGCACTTGATATGCCAGTAACATTTGTGAATTGGAGAAGGTGAGGAAACTTTTCACTGAGTAGGATTAAGAGAATAAAAAGGTTGGCTGTTGCAGAGGCCATTTGTCACCATGAGATCTCTGATTTTCTACCAGTGCCAGTGATGTATAGTTCCTTTTGTCCACGTGTGTGACAACAGAACTTCGAATTGTCAATGAGAAGCTGATGTTATTATTTGTAATTTCAACCTGTCTTTCCCGCAAAGATGCTCTCTACCAATTTTGATTCTTCTTTCTATTTTTTTTTTCAGTTCCTCAAAGTTCTCTAGATTCCAGTTTTCTGTTCCCAAAGTCAACAGAATCTCTAGAACTCCTGATAGATCTAACAATATGGACAATCTAATAGTCTGTAAAGGAGGTCATCTCTTTACCTAGGCTATTTAAAGTTTCTTTTTCTCTCTCTGAAGCTTAAGAAGTAGAACAATACCAAGTACTGGCCCTGTGTTGAGAACATTAGGCACAACTACTGTCACTTGTGTTTCTTTGAAACAAATATTAAATACCACACAGAAGAAGTCATAAGATCTGGATATTATATTTTTACGAGTCCAGAGATATACAAGAAATGCAAATTTATGTTACTCTGTACACACCATTCACAAATTTAACTTAAGAACATATTAAGCAATAACAAATTGATTAATAATAGAGCTGTAGCATATGCTTACAATGTAATCAAAGAAGAACCTGAACGTCCAATTTTTCAAACACTTATTCCCATTTACACTCCTCCATTCACAAACTTCCTGAGAAATACTGAATTCAGTCCAGATGAAGGACTACTACACTTCAATTCTAGATGGTATGGACGGATATACTAGCTACAGAAGGAAAGAAGTTTCCTTCAATATACAGAATTTCCAGAAAACAATTCATGAACTCACCACATAATTCAAATAGATAAGTTGGTCATCTCAGAAAAAAGATAAGAAGGAAGGGAAAACCTAAACACATTTAATAAATTTCCTTTTACTTTCCCCTATACATACATCTACACAGTGTAATATACGTATTGTAGAGATAATTACATGATGTTGCAGAAAATTGATTTCGAGATTTCAATGGAAATATGTTTTTGGACCCCTTGATACCAAAAAAGGTTTCTTTCCCCTCCTTTTTCAAAACATCCATCCATCAGTCCATTTGTCTCTGCACAACACTAGCACTTAAACTATTTGTAGGATTTTTTTTCCAAATGAATATTCCCCAGTTGATCTGGCCAATTCAAAGCTCTGGAATTTTTAAAAACATTTTTAAATTTTACATAAAGCCCCTGGAATGTTTTCAAAATTTTCTCAAAAACTGCTCCATTAAAAAAAAATTGTATGTATGTATGTATGGAGTGAAATATGAAGATGATAAAGACTTGTCAACACTGCATTTTTGAAAATTAGAAAAGCTTGTATTTTTTGATGATTTCCAATAACTACAATATTAAGAGATTTTTTTTTTCCAAGTGAAATTTGTTCTCCACAATTAATTCTTTCATTAATGTCATGTGCATTTTTTAAAAAAACATTAAAAAAGTGGTTTTCAAGCAAAAACTGTACTGCATTTCAGTTAATTGTGAAGCAAAAGAGCATTTTTTGAGGTTGGCAAACAAGACTTCGTGGTTCATCAAATTTTGCAATGGAGATTGGGAAATATACACAATACAGCTTTTACAACTACTACCAGAACTCACTGCTGATACTGGTCTGCAAGCATTATAGTGAAATTTTCCAATTACAATGATTGTATGCTGCTAACTATTAAGAGTTGAATTCGTACATATCTTTCTGGAAATCCTATGTAAATGAGGAACATGAAATACTGAACAGAATTTGTCTTCCTTTCATTTTTGTCAGCCTATTTTTTTAAAAGGTACTTCAAAACAATTATGTGCCACACACACACACACACACACACACACACACTATTTCTGACACATTATACACACATTTGCATTGCATACACACTGCATGTGATCTATTTTATATATTTATTTATATATTTAGCACATTTTGTGATTATTAACAAGCACAGAAGGCTGGGCCCTCACCTGCGCTCAACACTTTGACAATGCCTTTCAAGATCCTGTCAGATCCAGAAGAACGCCTATTGGTAGTGAACACTTACATCTGATTTCACATTCTATCCTGAATATAAGTACATAGCAAAATACTGACACACTATCAGAGAAATATCTTTTCACATTGATTGCAAAATATTAACATGAAAATATTTTTAGGTTCTAGTTTCTACAAGTTTTGTACAAATAAATAGAAAATATTTACAGAAAACATGTAAATACATTTGCTGCACACATGAAACATTTGGGCACTTAATAATTTATAATGAACTGCTGAAGTTGAACATTCACAGATTCATTTGGAGCTAGAGCAAGAAACAGGTCTAGAAATAGGTGTAAATTTGGGATAAACAGACAAAATTGGTACACCAACATTTACCTGTGAATGGGAATGTTTTAAAGCATTGGATTGCCTTTAAAAATATTTGCAAACCAACAACATAAAACAGTAATATCTATGCTCTTTGCAGAGTTCTCGTGTGGGCAGCTTTGAATGAGCCGGACCTGACCTGATCTTGGGCTTAGGTGCCAAAGTGTCATTTATGGCCACAATAAGAAACAATCCCTATTTGAATACTTAAAAAAATATGTCATCTCATTGTCCTATAGAACACCTTCAATAACTATTTTACAAAAAGAGACACATTTTGTGTAATTATATACAATTATTTCTCTAAGTAACATAAGGACAAGGAAATATATTATAGAAAATTATGAAGCTGACAATCCCCAAATCGGGAGTTCTATTGGCACATATCATATCCAGCAAGTAATACTCGGGTTGCCAGGTATTGGTCCTAAGAATGAAAAATAACCAGAACATGCTTTAATAAAAAGAAATTGGCCAGTCAACCAAATCAAAACTACAATTTAGTTTATCAAAGAAACGCTGAATTTCCAGCTTTAAATTTGCCACGAAAGAAAGCAGCACAACACCAGAAAAAAGCAAACAACGAATTATTCACAATCAAACTGAAGTGATTTTGTAAAACCAAATAACCAAAGCTGTTCCATAGAAAAAATGAGATGCTTTGCTAAGCTCATAAGCTTGTTTGCTTGAGCTTCCAATTCCAAGGCTCGTACAATATCACTAGGCATCAGGCTGCCTAGGCAACAATCTAGTTGCACTTTTACAGTAAATGCTCACAACGTTATTCACCTTTAAAAACTTTAAAACAAATATTTAAGAAATGCATTATTTCATGTACATGCCACATTAAGCTGGCAGGCAATCAGCAAATCCCTGCCGCATGTAAGCACTGGAGTCAAGAGAAACACAGAGTACCTGGGTTTAAAATCTGGGATGTGAATAATTCATTCACACTAAAGAGAATGTAAATTTATTTGCTTCACGTATAAGCTATACAAAACAAACTTAACTGTGCAATCAAAATCTGAAATAATACTATCTTGAAATAACATTTTTGTCTTGCACATCCAAATACATCCATGCGTAGTAGCACTGAGGTTTTCTGTGAAAACCAAATAACTTGCAAAAAGAAAGTTGAGTACAGTTGAAAACACGCCTGCAAGGCAATTCAATGACTTTAAATTTACAGATTTGAAATCTAGGAACTCTGCATATGTATATTTAAACAAAGAGCATTCATCACCTACTTTCTTCAGTCAATTCTTAGAATGGATGGGGTGCAAAGAATGATTTTCTAATACACACGCAACCCCTTTCTCTCCTCAAACACAACAAAACATAACAACAACAGTACAACCACAACATAAAAATTAACAAGAGACAAGTTATGTAAACAGCAATGACATGCACGAATACGTCACTTGGAACATGCTCAGCAGTTGCTGTGACGTGAGCCCCTCATTAATGGAACTAGCAGTGCAGGAGCACTGGCTTGGCGCAGGAAGGGGTGCTGCAGAAGCTCCGCCGCTGTTGCACGCTGAGCTGGATCACGAACAAGCATGCGCTCCAGGAAACCTTGCAGGCGAGGTGACACCTGCACAACAATGCTTTTATGAGGAACTTTTCAAAAACTTCCATTTTCCCTACTTCAGGAATTTTTGTTACATTATGTCTGAAAAGAAATGCAGAAGTTATGTAATGTTGTGGAAAATCGATTTCGAGATATGGAAATACATGTTTTGGGGTCCCCTGATACTACAAATGTGGGTCTTTCAAAAGAATAAAAGAAAGAAAGAAAGAAAGAAAGAAAGAAAGAAAGAAGGAAAGAAAGAAAGAAGGAAGGAAAGAACGAAGGAAAGAAAGAAGGAAAGAAAGAAAGAAGAAAAAAGAAAGAAGGAAGGAAAGAAAGAAAAAAGGAAAGAAAGAAGGAAGGAAAGAAAGAAAAAAGGAAAGAGAGAAGGAAGGAAAGAAAGAAGGAAAGAAAGAAAGAAGAAAAGAAAGAAGGAAAGAAGGAAAAAAGAAAAAAGGAAAGAAAGAAGGAAAGAAAGAAAGAAAGAAGGAAAGAAAGAAAGAAAGAAGGAAAGAAAGTAAGTACGTAAGTAACTAAGTATGTAACTAAGTAAGTATTAAGTAAGTAAGTCAGTCAGTCCATGTGCCTTGATTTTTAAAAACTTTCTTCAAAATTTGAGAGTACTTTACATGAAGCCCCCCGGACATGTTCAAAATTTTCTCAAAAACAGCTCCCATTTTTTCTTTAAATTTCTGTAAGAACAGAGTATAATATTACCTTAATAAGTGTATTTTAGAGTAAAATACACCTATTATTTACTTATTAATTATTACACCCACTTTCATGGTTAACTGTGAATTTCTGAAAATTGCCAAAGTTTGAAATTTTTCGGCGTCTTCCTAGAACTAGAAGATTGAAGATATTAATAATATATTAATGAGTACATGTGCTTTAAATAATGTCAAAAAAAGTTTCTCGAAAATTGAATAGTTTTCTGTGAAAACTAGCTCAAAATTGCACATTTTCAGAAACGCTAAAAAATTACAAACATGCAATTTTTTTTTAAAGTTCTCTTATACGGTTAAAATTCACATTTCCAGCAATTTGTAAACAGTATACAATTTGTGAGTGTAAGTGCTTCAAATGAGGTTTTTCGAAAACTTAAAAATTTTCTGTAAAAAAGAGCTTTGAATTTCGCATTTACAGTAGCACTAAACACCATTTTCTTGAAAACGGCTCCAAATTTTTCAACGAAAATTGCCAGTTAGGGCAAGGTTTAACTGTTTTTTTATTATTCTTAAAATAATAGTTTTGTTCTACTATTGGGAAACCGAAAAATTAATAAAATGTCAAAAAAATGTAGTTTGGGCGGCAATAAATGGCAGCTGTCAAGAGTATTGGCAAGTCCGAATAGCTAGCTGAGACCAAACGAAACAGAAAACTAATACAGGAAAGTCTGTGCCATTCTGTAGCACCACTAGTTAACTATTGTTATAATAAACTTCATCCACTGAAAAATTTACCACAAACATAAACTAATGAAAGACAACAAGCCTCTTTCAGTAAATTACCACCATCAGGTCTCCACAGATTCCGTAACCCTTTGCAATCGGACGTGTGCATGCATGTGTGTCTCCACACATGTTAAGTGCAGCTCAACTCACCTTTTTCAGTGTATGAAGAATGTATACTTGAGCAATAATTCATGTGTTGATGTGTTCATGAATTCTCAACAACTGACTGATATAGCCAGAAAGGTCTCATAGCTATTGCCCATAATCATGATTAGAATACACATCCACTGATTTAGTCATGTTAATTCCCAAGAAAGAAAAATTCTCGCCAGAGGCTATTATCATTAAGAAACATTTCTAACTATCTATATGGCAGAGTACAATGCTTCAGGGGTAATATATATTATATTTCACTTTCCAGCCTCCACATGGATGAAGTAATAAAATCGAGAGTGTGCAAATTTAACATGGCCAGCAAACAAACTTTGAAAGCAATGTAACTGGTATAGTTATTTTACAGCCGAGGATAATAATTTTGAACTTTTCACAAATCCTTTGGCCATGGACATCATGAAAGACCAGAACTGCTATGTGAATAATTCATGTGTTGCTTATTTCCACCTAAAAATATCCAAAAACTTGATTGGTTTCAACATATTTTAAAAAGCTCTTGAACCTAAATATTGATTGTTTCTGCACATTTGGCTCAACTTATAATTGTAAGCAACATTTTCTCAGGTTAAATTTATTAAATGTTCCCAAAGATTATGATTAATGGACAAAAACTTGTTCAGAAGCATTGTCCAAAGCAATGTACTGCAGCCATACACTGGAAATGGGAGACTGTAAAATTTGATCTAAAATAAATGTGAATTTTTATTCTGAATGTGAAATAAAGGCATTTTCATTAACACTTCAAGTCTGCTTTTGCACAAGACATAATAATAGTGCTTCATTATGAGTCATTAGAATGTCTTGAGGAAATATGAACATAGGGTGTCTGGTGAGGAAACTTCAAAAATAAGCTCTAAAGACAATTCTAAGCATATTTTGTCTCAAACTATGTGGATATTCTGAATGGTTGGGCTGCAATGAGCACTCAAAATTGGGTTTGAAAAAATTATTTCTAGGCAAAAATTTGCATTATGGAAGCATAGAAACACTCCAGAACCATATAAGTTGTTTATTATTCACAAAAGAAATGAATATATTTGTTCAGACAGACAAATTAAGCGAGAAATAAAAAAGCAGTCGAACTGTGTAAATTGGATGCTTTTTTTATTTCTCGCTTAATTTTTCTTTCTGAACAAATATATTCATTTCTTTTGTAAATAATAAACAACTTATTTGGTTCTGAATTGTTTCTATGCTACTATAATGCAAATTTTTGCCTAGAAATCAATTTTTCAAACCAAATTTTGAGTGTTCATTGCGGCCCAACCATTCAGAATATCCACGTAGTTTGCACAAATCGGAGCAAATTGGATGAAAACATTGGGTTTGTTTACATCAGCTTTTTTCTAAAGGCGAACGGAGAATAGATGCCATGCAGATATCATTTCACCACAAATTGCACACAAACTACATTTTAAGTTTTTGAAAAATTCTTTCTTTGGTGATTATATACATTATAATAGGAACCTATTTCAGTAGTTTTAACTCTGTATTGTTATATCAGTCAGTATACCCTGTTTACAGAAAGTGTTAGCAGTCTCAAATAAGTGAAATTAATGAAATATTAACTTGCCTTATGAGTATTTTTGAGTTTCGGAGGTGGCATGTCTCGAATGCGCCTCATTGCCTGGAGTGGGGGTTCATTGAAGAACGGGGGTTCTCCATCCACCATCTCAATTACCATAATCCCTGGAACACAAGAGAGGTATCAGTTTGTATTAATCTTTTGGTAAATTGGTATTAACCTTCTAAAATTTCACAACTCGTCAACTGTTAGTGTCATCCAATTGGGAGTTTATAAGTCACTACAGTGATGTCACTATGGTGATGTTCAATCTCTCAATTGGATGACACTGTAACAGCTGATTTATGTAAAGTGCAGTTGTGTTTAAATCCAAGTATAATAAGTGAATAATATTTTGTAACAGTTCAGATCAATAAAATGACTCTGAAGACAGGGTGGTTTGGATTAGTACACATTTATTACAAAACAAAGTAAAAATGTTCTTAATGTACACACTTCTACAATAAAGGGATTGCAATAAAGTTGGTAAAAACAAGCAACAATGATTGTCTTAGGGCATTATTAAAAATGAGAAATATCCTTTTAGTTCAAGACAATCAATTTACTTTTTAAGCGGGGATCCCTCACCACCACCCATTATAATTAAAAAATAACAAGCAATATAATTACATGACATTTTGTGATTTTTGTTAACCTTCCAGTGTAACAGTAGTAACATATTTTAAAAAAGAATAAAAATTAAAAAATAAATGTAAATTGTTCTTTGAAAAAAATGATAAAAAAGAAACCTGTCCAATTTACAAATCAAAAATTATAAATGTGAAAAATTGTTATTATTATTATTATTATTATTTTGAAACAAAACATAAAAATTAAGAGTATATAAGTATAAAACACAAGGAGAAAATTTATTTTTGAACACAAGAATTAGCATAACAACAGCCTTCATTTATCACTGAAAAATTGTGTTGAAGCTATGCTTTTAAAAAAAGAATGCCAAAACTTGCAAAGAATGTCTTTGAATCTAAGACTCATAATAAGTTTAAAAAAGAATGTCAGTGCTCAGCAATCTATACCAAATTAGAACCAAAAAGCACCCCTTATTAGAAATATTAAGAATTCTGTCTCTCTTCTTTTTTATTTTTTATTTTTTTGACTTATGACAAAATGGAAAACTAAACAAAGGATGAAACAACATGAAAATATTTAGGGAGGCAAACTCAAAATTCAATTGAATCTCATGACATAGAACTGACACGTCACATAATTATGATTTTCAACATACTTTGATCTTGGACCCAGGAAATATCCACATCTTATATCTAAAACCAGATTAGATCCTCAAAACTGTAAATAACATTGAACGCAAGGTATTCACCAATGTATATGATAAAGTTCTTTCGAAGATTAAACTATTTTCTAATCACTGTTCATAACTTGAAATAATGTTTCTTTGATTTCTCATATACACAGTTCCATTACCGTTGTTTAAAGATATTTCTTTTCCCTTCAGCAGTTTCCCTCCTGTTCCCCATTCATTCTCATTTTAGCCCTCCTGCCCTCCACCTAACAGATTATCACAGGTCTCAGTTCACTTCTGACACTTCATTTGAGCCTTTGGAAAAGATGGCATTTTCCTCTGCGGAGTTTCTCTCAGAACATTCCTTATAGCATATTGTTCCTAGCAATTTAAAAGAAACATTCTGATCACTTAGCTAAATGTTGTGTTAAAGTTCTCTCCTTATGTTTTGTACTTTCATATTTTTAATTTTCCATTTTATATTCAAAATTACAATAATTACTCACAATATTTTTCATACTTAAAATTTTTGTTCTGTGAATTGGACTTCTTTCTTTTTATAATATTTTTAAGGTATAATATGCATCAATTTTATTAATTTTTATTATTTATTAAAATATGTTACAGCTGTTACACTTGAAGATGTGAATATTCAATTCATGAATCATTGGGTACCTACATTCATGATTTTCTATATAACAAAATAAAAAATAATTCCTATATAAAGAGTAATTGTTTGACTCGAACCAAAAGGTTACTTACCATTTTTAATAAGTATTGCATTATATTAACAAAATAGAGAGAGGTAAGAGGATCACTGAAAAATATAATTACCCAACGACCAGATGTCAACTTCAGGACCATATGGTAGGCGAGAGATAACTTCAGGTGACATCCAATATGGAGTGCCTACTAAGGATTTCCTTTTTGGCAACTCCTGGGACACTTGTGCACAGAAACCGAAGTCTGACAGTTTCACCTGCAAAGAACAGATTCAATATATTTGCTAATATCTCTTATATTACCAAACAAACAATATATACATTTTTATTAGACATATTAGCAGAAAGTTACTATCTCAAATAGAGAATGTCTTCCTAAGAAAATTTAATATTTACAATTTCATAAATTTTTCAAATAGAACCTAGCAACTATATTCTGTATTATCCATACACACCTACAAAGGAAAGATATGAATGAATTCTAAGTTTAATTTTTTATGAATAATTTTTTTCTTCTAAAACAACATCTGAACATTTCAAATTCTTACTTTATATTAAAAGTTTTAACTATGAAATTCACATGAAAGAAGAAAATTGCAAAAAACTAATAAGTACGTCACTTACTTTGCCATCAGCTGCTAGGAGAATGGAGTCACTCTTGATGTCCCTGTGAATGACACCTTGCGAGTGTAAGTATGCCAGTGCTTTGAGACATTGCTTGCACACAGTTGCAATCTGCTCCTCATCCATGCGAGCATGCGTCACAATGTCAGTTAACGCTCCTCCTTCAAGGAATTCCATCACCACCCAGAGCTCATCTTGTACAAGAAAGCTGTCATACATCTCCACAATGTTTGGATGGTGGTAATCTCTCATTATCACAACCTGCAAAGTCATCAGAAACAGGATTTATATTTTACTCCCTCATTTTCACACGGAAATTTATTGTGCCCTGTTTAAAACTGGAAGAGGAAAGGAGGGAAATAGAGAGGAAGAGAAAAATGGGTAATTGGGGAAGAGAGTAAATGAAAAGGGAATTAAAGAGAAGAATGGGGGGAGGAAGAATGTGAGGAAAATTATATAAAGGAAGTCAGAAAGGATACAAGAGAGGGGAGGAGAGAGAGAGAAGAGGGAGAGAGGAGATAGGGAAGTGAGGGAATGGGAAAGAGGACAGAGAGAGAAGAGGAAGAATGTGAGGGAGGAAGAAAAAGTTGAAGTGAGAACAGACGGAATGGGCAAGGTAAAGAAGAGAAGAAGGCATGGTTAAAAGATTCCCTAAACGCAAGACTAATGAACCAACAAGATTCGTAGCTACTCGTTTCTCCACACAAATGCAGTAAAATTTGAATCTCAAGGGACCAGAATTTTTTCCTGTATTACAGATGATTCCACATTATGGAATGTAATAATGTAGAATTTATAACTGGGAGGACTGCAATTTATGTTCACATTAGACATATTTCCGCTTTATACACATTTGGCATTGAGTAAGTTTTACTATATTACATAGTGGTCAGAGAACAGTCAAAACAGACCACACACCTCATTAAACAGCAGCTCCCTCCTCTGCTGCTTGCGCAGGTCCATTTTCTTCACTGCCACTTGCTTGCCAAGGGATCGGTCCATCGCAATGCACACTGTCCCAGTGGAGCCCTCGCCAATCTTCATGAACTGTTCCAAGTTTTCGCGAGGGTCACCAGGGCTTACTACCATCTGGAGGGCAGCACGGAACTGAAAAATTCCAAATTGCCTACATTAGTTCTCACTCTACAATTGCAATTCTCAAAAGATTTCAATGTCCCTAGTCAGAATAAGAGGGCCATAACATGTCAAAATTATGATAAAGATTGAAATATCCACTTTAAAGTCCTGCAGGTATGTAGGACCTGAAAATACAATTTACAAACTTACAACAAATATAGCTGATATTTACGCACAAGAATGCGTAGAAAGAAAATACATAAAATGACATTTTTGGAAACTAGAACAGTTGAAATTCTAGCAATTTCAATCACAATTCATAAGAATATATTTACTTATAAAAAATAAAGTACACACGCAAAAATGGAGATCATAAAACCCTTACACAGAATAATAAAAGTGCATTATTTAAAAAGGAAATGTGTAATTCAACAATTTGCAATCTACAAAAGTGAAGGTGATAATGGCAAACTCATCTGGTGTTACACTTTCAAATTGGTATTTGGAACTATTCTTTCACACACAACTACATTAGCAAAGACAGAAAAATAATTAATTTCATTATTTATATTTATGTATTCAGCAACATATATCAAGACAACACAGCTTCATTAAGACATTA
The DNA here is from genome assembly GCA_031308135.1 of Acheta domesticus. Lineage (NCBI taxonomy): Eukaryota > Metazoa > Arthropoda > Insecta > Orthoptera > Gryllidae > Acheta > Acheta domesticus. The sequence continues at coordinate 6,875,342 of JAHLJT010005437.1, forward strand.
TCAGCACATTCTAATAGTTCAACAAGGTGCAAAAGAAGTGTGAATTACAAGTTCTAGAAACCGCTAGTTTTAAACTGCCAATCTTCCCAATTTTTAGGAGTCTGCCGTGTTCTCAAATAGTTTCCTTTCAACCAACACTTTCTTGAAAGAATCCTTTAAAAAGTGAATTTACAGAATTATTCTTGCTTTATGTTTTTCTTAAATGGAGCATTGTATCATATCAACAGATCACTGAGATATAATTCATCAGTTTGTAATTTAAAAAATGTAATACAAATAATGTTCTCTAAATGCCAGTGGCGTAGCGTGACTCGCATGTTTGGGGATGCTCAACAATAACACACAAAATGTCACTATCAACTACTTCAGGCGAACGCAACACAAGGCAGATACACTGGAACTACTTCCACGATCTTGATTGCTTACGACGGTGTAGGTGCTTCCCACAAAATCCTCACAGCAGCCAGAACTGCTGATGTGTAGAAAGCAAATTATACAATGGCTCAGCTTTAATTCTTATTCATGAATGGCCATGGGACCACTTGTGAATTTATATATTGCAGACTAAAATAATAAGTAATCTATTTAAGAAATAATTCAATTTCTTGGATATTAATTAAGAAATAGTAGACATGCACTATTTCTACAGTTTGTGCCCATGACCAAGTGGGGACTCCCGAGAGAGAGAGAGAGAGAGAGAGAGAGGGAGGGAGAGAGAATTTACTGACCGCCTGAAGTGTGCTGCGCTCTTGTGCACAAACGAGCAACTTACTCATTAGCTTCTTTCCGTAGTGTATGCTAGCGTAAAGCAGTCGGGTTTCTCTGGGCCAGGAGGGAAGAGGGGAGAGGGGAACCTTGCCATTAACACATGCGTCATTGCTCATCAATCTTGTGGCAATCAGAGGCCAGCTTCAACAACCCGCCAAATTCATGTTTGAATTTTAAATTTGAAATCAATTTAAAATTACTACAAAACATGTTTCGCTCAACAGACCACTAGTCAGATTATCAATACAGAATTTAGGGTTCTATATTAATATTATATACGGGGATGCTCAGCATCTCAGCATCCCCTGACACTACGCCACTGGTAAATGCAATTATAAATGAAAATATAGCATAATTGTCTAGATGTACATAATAGTACATTCCTGCAAATAATTTTGGAAACTTGCATCATCTTTCTTTCTTTGTGTAATTTTAAGAGAATAAGGGATACTGAAAAACAATAGTGACTACTTATCAGTTATCTACTTATCATATAGTGACATCACTTACAGTGATTAATCCTTCTCTTCCAATTTCTCCATTTTCACATGATAAAGGATTTCCATTTTACAATATGGGGATTGATAGAGTACACTGCAGATGAAAATTGTAATTCACACAAGAAGGTCACACAAGTATTGGTGCATAAAGAACAAATCAGATACCTGCAAATCACGAACTATAAGGGCATTAATCCTATTCCATTGCTGCATGAAAAATGCATTATAGAACAATTAAAAAGCCAATAAACATATGGAATGGCAATTATTTCACTTACACCCCAACATGATCATTTACTACAGAACATGAACTAAATTTGAGGAACCTTTTTTTCTGCCAAGGGATCAAGAAGAAATGGTGTATATCAGGACAAAGTAAATTGTGGGAAATTACTTAGGCTCATGTAACTTAAAACATTTATAACCTACTTTTATTATTAACTAACCTTTATTTCATACCCATTGAAACTCCAACACGGCATACATGTTTGGGCAGGGAAAAGGGAATACAGTAAAACCCCACTTCAACATTTCTAGAATTTACGTTTCCCGCCACTTACAGTGATTTTTAGTGGCCCCTTTGACTCCCTTATGTTCACAATGTAAAACCCCCCACTTGTTCCCACTTTCACACTTTTGGAATTATAATTTCCAATTTGAAATAATAATAAGTAGAAATTATGAAGTAAATGCAGATACAATCAATTATACTAGTTGAAATGGAAACACAAAGGCAGAAATGGTTTGGTCATGTGAAAAGGTTTGATTTATGGGAGATTGCCTAGAAAGGTTCATAGTGAGTGAGAGAGAGAGAAAATGAGTATTAGTTAGTTCTGGATACAAGAACTACTAAGGTTTTTAGTCCATAAAGTGGAGAGGCTGTTCTATCCTGAGAGGTGACAGTAATCCTCCGTGCTGGAATGCGAGATCTGGTGCCAACCTCCAAGGCAGCTTGTAGAGTTTTACCTTCTTCAGATACCTTCCACAGCAGAGCAATGCTCCAGGCAGGACAAGTTCTAAGATCCCAACTGTCTCCTTACATGTGTAGTCGAGTTGTACAAACAAGTGTGTGTGCGTGTGTGTGTGTGTGTATGGGCAGAGGAGGGGTCAAGGATGAGGGAAGGAAGATTATGTGCAATCCATGACCTCTTTATTAGGGTACTGCTCCAGCATTCACTTAGCGCTGAGGTACCAATTTAGAACAGTCAACCACTATGCTTCTCCTTCCGACAATGGTTGAATTCGACCCAGCTAGGTGTCCAGTGTTTAATATCTGCCACCTTTGGGACTGGTCCCCCAGCGCCTCCTGGTCACCCATGCTCAAACGGTGGAGAGACACGCGCAAGGTTTGATTCTATGCGGAGCGAAGGTAGGTTGAACAGACTGTAGACAAGAAATCCGTGAGCTGTTGCTCCAGGAGAGTACCTGCTCGTGGGTGAGTCGTTGCTGCTCGTGATGCTGCTTACTGGAAACCACAGCGTTGCTAGATGCTGGCGATGGCTGACCAGGTGGCATGGGTGTAGACTTCACATTTTGATTCTGATCTGGTGAAGGATGAGCTGCTGGAGGCCGCTGACTGGGTCCGTGGTCTCCAGGACCTGGAGGTAGCTGCTGCAACAAAAATTGTGCAGTTTTATCTCGAGTTAAACGATTAAATACTATGATTTCAATTCGAACACATGTGACACATCATGAACAAAATAAGTAATATTATTTTTCACAGTAATACGAAATTATTACATAAATTTACATAAATATTTTGAAGATACAGTGAAATAAAATTAATAGAAATAAGCCCTCTATAGAAAACATGTAAATTTGTTATTATTATCATTACTGATATTCAATGATTTCATCCACATTCATCAAAACCAAAAAAACATTTCTTGGTTTCATTTCATTTCGTTTCATTCAGTTGGTACCTACACTGTTATCCACTTTATTCACTAGGCAAATATGCCCAATATAAGAATTATTATTAAAAAAACCATAAGGAACTCAATAAAATAAGAAAGTAATAATAACAATAATATACGACATTAAAAATGACAACAACCTCAGAAAATAAAGCCACGTGCATTGGACATGCAATAGTGCACTGTCATTAACAGGTACTACCTTGTTCATGTGTACTGGGTGTGGCCCCATTTGCGAGAGTGGTCGCTGAGGTTGTGCTGTCTGAGGACTCACGCCCGCAGGGCTGCCAACAGAGCCAACAGGTGAATGTTGCATGCGTGTTGGTCCCACAGATGGGTAGCCTGTTGTGTAAGGACCTGGGCCTTCAGATGCAGGAGGACTGGACACATGGGGAGGCTGCAAACAACCATTGCATACATTATTCCATTTGTAAGGTTCTCTCTTTTGTCTCATGTCCAATCATTCTTTACAGATGAGGTGTCATTGGAACTATGCCTTCAGCAGCAACAGCTGCTCACTAAGACCCTATCACAGTGCCCTTCCCAAAAAGTAAATCACACAAAGGTTGCAGAACATATAACTCGTACTCTAAATTGACTAAGGTCTGCTCGCTGTAACTTCACTCCGCATGTAAACAAACTCTGAGTGAATCCCTCCGCCCTTAGTTTGTGATTGGCTGCGCTATTCATGCCATGACCATATTCAAATGCCGGCATGTGTTGCCGCCAGAACTGTCACAACATATTATTTTCACTAGTGCTTCTTTAATAGGCCACAAATACCAGGCAAAACATGCAGACAATTAATTTAATAATAATAATAATAAATATCACAGTAGTTACATTTACGATGTGCTCTCGCAAGGTAGCAATGAAATCTCATCCAAAGCAAATGTTCATCGCTGGAAGAACTGGCCCCCGTATAAATAATTATTCCTTCTATTAAAGTGTCATGCCACATTCGTAAGAAGCTTCACCACTAGATTGATAACAAATCACAGCTTGATTCTTTACATTTTAAATTTCAAAATATTTAAATTGTTATTCAAAAGTAATTTCCACAGTCACTTGAGGCAGAGCAAAGTAAAGATATTTAACCCTTGTTACCAACTCTAAGGAAGGCATAAACCTAATGTAGAAGATATTACAATAAATATCTGCATCTTCTTTCATACTTTCTATGTAATTTTTTGTGTGTGCGGAGAGTCAGGAAATAATCAATTTGGGAAGGGGTCTAATTCCTATAGCATATGATGCCTGGAAGGGTAGTGTGATGTCCATCAGCCAATGAGAACAAGCGACAATCATGTGTGTTTGTTTACGTTTACATTATAAAGATAGATTGAACGGACCTTACTTTTAATTTTCATACATTGCCAGCCAACATTTTTAGGTTCACCACTGCAAACACCCACACACACTAATGGTCAATGTTTTTAGAATAAGTTGAGCTAAAGACTTCGGCTAGCTATTACAGCTTGCCAACAGTATATTGCTACATCCATTAAATGCATTCAACACAAGGTCAGAGCAAGGGGCTCATGTACATATTGACTACATCCATCCAAGGAGAACCACACCAGACCAATGCCAAAGATACTTATAAACTAACAAGGAATGGGAGAGAGAAGATTGATGAAAGGAGAATATCAGCAACTCCCTGCCAGTGAGGAAATCCTCCAAGGGCTCCACAACTGATGGTGTCCGTGGGACGACCTACCTGAGTAGGGGGGTTCCCGTTGACCACATGGTGTTGAGCGAAGGGAGGAGGCCCCCTGTACTCCGAAACCTCAGGTCCTGGCTGGTTGACAGGCGAGCGCAAGGGCTCATGGCCTGGTCCCCATTCGTTAGAGGGGCCATGTACCGCTTTCATCTGGAACACGCAAAAATACACTGCAGAAAGAACACACAAAAACAGAAACGGACAAAATAGTTTTCGCTAATGATGTATGTATAATCATTATTGTTAACACAATTGGCCTAGTTTTGGAGAATATTTGCAATTAATTTAAACTGATATTTTTCAAAATCTCTAGTTCTACATCACATCAACTACATGCTGAGAAATAACGAGTTAAATATTTTCAATTCAACATCCCTCGCCACAGAGTAAACAAGAAATGTTTTAGTAGAATAGCATCATTTGTTTCTTCAGCATAATAATACTTGCAAAGAACGTAATAACTAATATGGGATGTATGTTATCAGCATTATCTTCATTTTGATAAAAGTGTGAGAAAGGACAATTTTACACTCAAGCCTTTCACATCACAAATGTGTGATAATATTGGAACACAAGCTTGAATGTGAAGTGCAAATAAGACAAGACCAGTTACAGTGACAAAACAATCCATTAATTATAAAATGTATTTCAATAGGAACAGAGAACAGTGGCAGTCATTATAGAAAGAATTTTAAGACCATGTTCTTTATGAATTATTTATAGTCATGAGATTAAAAAACACGCAGCTAATGATATAGCACAATGCAACAAAATACCATCAAATTCAACTATTCCTCAAACACATAACCAATTGTCTCCTTATATAGAAATATACCTATGGAGCAATTAAAAAACATCCTCATAACTTCAATAACAATTGGGCAAAACTTAAATAGAATATTTTAAAATCGAAAACACATAATTTTGATTAATGTTTACAACTCATTTATAGATTTATTTAACTAGCTCATCTATGGTAGGTATTATGAGTTTACAGTTTTAATTTTTATTATGTAATTTTGTTAAAAAAATGAATAATACAGTGGCCTGCCTTGTTCATCATTAGAATAAGAAAGTTAAAAGAAAAAGTATTGACAAAAATACTTTTTTTTTAAGTTTCTTTACAAAATTGGGTATAATTATAGTCAATCTGAAGAAGCAATTTCTAACAATTTTCTTTCTTTTCTTTTTTTTTTTAGTCAGTACTGTAAATCACAGCATTTCATTACTGAAGGGGCCTTGAAACACCACAAAACATTTTTGTATCATTCTTCCAGAACATTCTAGGAGAAACCCGCCAAAAAGTGCTAATTGATTTGTCTTGTTGAGAGGACTCTAATAAGATTTTCATTATGTCTTTCGCTGGCTTACAATCTCCAAAAACAAGTTTTGTGGGTATCACGTCGCTAGGTCCACGGACAAAAGGTCTAATATTTGTTAGGTCTAATGAACAGGAGGTCTATTAGGAACTAGGTCTAATGCAACATAAGGTCTATGCGACAGAGGGTTTATTACCAAAAGAGATCTACAATTAGAAGGTCCTATTAATAAGGTCTAATATAAATACCGAAGGTCTAATAGAACAAAAGTATATATTACATTACTATATAAAATTATCAAATGTTGCCTTTTTCACTTTTTCCAATCCATCTGCAAACGAGTCATTGCAGAAGGGCTGAAGGAAGCTTACAAGAATGAAACCTATTTAATAATAAAACATTTTGTCTGTCGACTAATAGCTCTACCTTTTGTTCGTCTAGAAGATCTAAAAGAAATTTTTGAAAATATATAAAGGACACTAGTGATCTTGTTGAACCTATTGCTAGGTACATTGAGATAACTTACATAGGGGGAACGCCTGGTCGAGGCGGGAGGTGACCAGCTCCTCCACGTTTTCCATCAACAGTTTGGAATGTATTTCATCTGGTTGAAAATGGCTTGCAACATACCATAAACACTGTTGAAGGGTGGCTGGGTGAAATTTCAGAAAATGATCGTTTTGCATCATGCCTCAATGTGGAAATATTTAGAACACCTCCAAAGGGATCAGAGGAATAACGAAGTCCTCATCACCCAGTTGTTAGCAAGTCATGTACGAGTTCAACACCCAATTACTAAATCATACAAAATTAATCAAAGGCAAGTAGAGTAGTAGCAAATTACCAAAACTATAAAGATCGGGGTGATATAGACTTGTACCTTCAGTCTTTGAGCTACAGATTAAAATTCCATGCAATACCAACAACCGAAAATGAAGACTGAATATTTTAACACCTGTTTCTTTTAATGTATATTACATACTTCCTGAATTAAAGTGGATCATTCCCATTGTAAGTGTAATTTCATTTTAGACAATAACATACTGTCGTAATGATATGTGAACCACATTTTGTTGCCTATTTCTGTTAAAACATAATAGATTAGACATTCATGTCTGATAGACCAAAGTTTTTTAGTCATTTTTGAAAATTACACCAAATATCATTAGACTTTTTAACAATTAGACCAAATTTTCATTAGACGTGTTTTCATAGACCTTCTGACATTAGATCTTAAAAATTAGACCTTCTGTCATCAGACCTAATATCTTTAAGACCTAACGACTTCTAACCGTTTTGTGAACTTAAAACACCCAAAAACATTTTATCAAGAATCCTCTTACTTATTCTTGTCTGTACTACTTACATAGAATATGGAAAATAAATTGTCTGCTCCCTACCACACACACACGTGTTGAAGGACACCTCACTTGCCCTGAATTGTGGGCTGGAGAAGGTCTAACTTTAAGTAATTCAAGATGCATTCAGGTTACCCAATTACTACACCATGGCCTTGGAATATGACAAGATTCTATCTGACCTCAAGAAACTTTTATACGTCAGCAGTTTTTGCAAAATTTGGGGGTGACTAACCATGATATGCAAAACAATTCATTTTATTCACATACTACAATGGTTTTAAATTCTGATTTGAAAACTGTTTTACTACATTATTTACCTGAGAGAGTTGAAACAGATAAAACATAATTTTTGCTAAAAATGCCAAATACAGCCCTGTCATTTTGAAGTCGCAATATTTAGGATTATCACATATTCTGAAACTTTTGCATGGGGAGATGAACAAAAGACAGCACATGTAACCTACATAGCCTGGGTCTCGGTGGTCCCGTCTCCCGCCCGCAGAGTGCTGCGCCGGAGGGCCTGGTAGGACCTCCCCCTCCGGAACGGACGGAGGGACATTGGCGTTGGAGCGGTAGTCCCTCCGCAACCGAGGAGGGCTGGAGGAACGAAGCGAGTTGGAACGTGCAACATTGGAGGTCTTGGGGATGCCGTTGAGCCTAGGGTCACCTCGCACAATGGTCTGAAAATAAAATAAAAATATAACAGATTTAAAAAGCAATAACACAGGAACGCTGGAACATGCAAGTTGTGCAACCCTACTACTACTTTATTCATTCAAATAATTTTTTTTATCATCCACTCCAATCAATAAATGAACAGACACAATTCTTATGCAGTTAGGCCACATTCTGTTTTGGACAGATTTCTAACATAACAAATTTCTTGTAATATCACTACCTTATTTTATAATATTAAAAGTGGTAAAATGTGGATAAAAATGTTTCACTGTCTCCTGAATACTGGAGTACTTTATAACAATAATTCTTTAAAATCACAATTCAAAATCAAATTATAGTTGGGGGCTGGGCTAAGGCGAGGCTAAGGAACTCAGTGTTCTTGGAAGCTGCCCCCCCCCCACTAGACTGCAACTATTAGCTTTCCCAAGTATATTGCTCCAAATGTCCATAGGCAAAAATTAAAATGGCAAGTGAGAATAAGTAAAACAAACAAGTCAATAACACCTCAGCCCCCCCAAATAAGTCAGTTCCCAACTCAATTATACACATTTCAATATATTTAAAATGCATGCCACTAACTCTATTACTAGTTGCTTTTTATTAAAATGAATTACTTATTTCACCTTAAAACAAAAACATATTCAAAATTATTTTCCAAGTCAAAGTTTTAAATATTCTATAGAAAAAAGAGATTATCTGTGGGTCAAACCATTTTCCTAATAAAATGTTGTGAAAGAGGGGTTTAAAATGCATGTCATCCCTGCAGACAAACGAATTCAGAATGCTTCTCAGGTGACGAAATTTATCAGTAATGCATTGCATTGAAATGTAAGTTTGAAATTGATTTTCCAGAGGTTGGCATAGCTTCAAAAACTCTAGTGGCTAATAACTAATATCCCCACTCTACCCACATTTCTCCAAGCCCTCGGTCAAGAAAGGTTGCCTGTCCTATTACCATATTAATTGTACTGACATCCTGAAGTTTGTTAACAAACAATTATCCAGTTATTATTACAAGTTGATTGATCAATCAATCAGGATATCTCAATTTTCTTCTAAAATCCGCATTGTATTTTCTTGAACTTCATGGAATCACCCCCTACCGATCTTTAATTGTAATTTATGGATTTCTTCAAATGAATTGCATATCACTAAAATAATTTCATTTCTGTTTGTATACACTTATACAATATTCTGGAGTAATTCTTATATATATGTACCTGTACCCCTTCAAGTAAATATGTGACTAATTGTTCACAATTTCAAGTTTGTTATTACTAATCTATTAAAAAGTGACAGCAAACACATCAGGATTAAAGATTGTTTTCCTATTTTAATAAAACAATACCACAAATCAAAGAGACACAAATGTCAATGATGGAGTTTCCATGGCAACTATGGACCAAACAATAACATGTCAATAACACATTTGAAGTATGTTTAAAATGGTCACACAGATTTGAAAATGTTAAAAGAGATCTGATATCTTTATAACATGTTCTTCAAAATTCATGAATGATTCTTTATAAGGCACAAACTCAATACAGCATTCAAAAGTAGTGTACAACTTATCAATACAAGCCTTACCTTGAGATCCAATATCTCCGTAGGCGTAATTTCTGAAGGATCAACAAGAGGGAGGGGTCTGTTGGTGCTCTTGAGTATCTGGTTGTTGCCTACAATGCTTGCCCATTGAAGAGGTAGACCAACAAAACGGCCTTCTCGCTTGTCAAACCCAGTGTGCACACGATGTTCAAAGTTTGTGGGAGGCGAAATAATAGGTTTCTTCTTCTTTTTAGAGAACATGTTTCTCCGTTCCTAAAATTAAATACCAATAAAAATTAGAATATTCAAAAACATTCACTTAATTTCTCTAACCTACAACAAACTTCATTTCACTAAATATGTCAAAAGCAGTAAGGTCTCTTCGAATCCCTGTATTTTTCTGAATATTTAAGACATACTCGGTATTACTTGCGAGCATTTATCCATCATTCCATACTAATTATCTGATATTTATGTTTTATGATAGGCTCCAAACATACCCCTACAGGTGAACACCCATGATCAGCTGAACTCGAATACCCTTCGCCTGATCTATGTTACACCAATTATATGAGGTTCAAACATGATTAGTACGAGTACTCACGTTTAATGATAAAATCCAGAAAAGTGGCAATTAAATAAAAATGCTGAACAGACGCAACACAAAACCACAACCAGCCATGATGCTTGATAAGCGTACGCAATGCCACCTGGCGGCGATCACCGGCAACGGCGAAAGAATTCCGGATGGCTGGTGACGTCAAAAGAGGTGTTGTCCGGAGGTGTTCTTGTTGGAAACACACACATACGCAGACTCTCACTCACCAACACTCACCACACACATGCATGGCTTCAGAGATATGCCACGTTCCGCTGACATTGGCCACAGTACCCTTCGGTGCATGGGAACGTGAGGTTCCATAAGATACAATGCAGGTGAAGTTTTGACAGCGTGGGAACGGAGCTATTATCGCCTACCCCGCCCACGAGAAGTGCCCACAGTTGCGCAGTTTACACACAAAAATCTTGTCTCCAGCAGCGAAGTAGTCACAGCAGCCGCACTTCAACACACATCCGAGAAATGCGTGTGATCTACAGGTGCCCGTTTGTAAATATTCTGTTGAAGCCTGGTATTCTGTTAAAGCCCAACAAAATAAAATCCACAAAGTTTGGAAAAATAACTCTTTATTCGCTTTGGTGGACAGTAAATAACAGGTGATCTGTTTATGAAGAATCAGATCAAGATTTTCTTATTTCACGAAAGTGTCCTAAAGTGTACATCAGAGCCGGCGATAGGTTTTAACTCCGAGAGGACAGTTGACCCGGGTTGGGGTCCCCCCTCCTTCGTTTTCCACCAAAAATGTACATGAAGGGGAAAATACAAAACAGAAGTTTTCAAAGAGTCATGTGTATCATTACCACATTTATTTTATGTAACTTCAGCAGAGTTAATTTTACTTTCTCGCAGTTGAGAGAAAGTTGTGTAATGCTGCTCGAAAAAGCAGGAAATTTTTGGCTGAAAAACTCTTATTACTGGGCCCTGGTAACGAAAACGTGGATGAATCCAGTTGTATCCCTGGCAACAAAAAAGTGGGGAAAAAATCCTCTAACATGAGGCGTACGTAGAATCCATGTTTTGTGGATCCTTGATACCGAAAAATCTAATGACGATAAAATGTCTGTCCATCTGACTGTGAACAACGTTTGCGGGTAAACCGTTCAGCTGATTTTCTCCAAAATTGATATTCCCTAATCGAAATGGTTGATAATGCGATGATAAATTTGAAACTGAAATTGATGAGGAATTTCAAACCAATATTTTAAGTTTGGAGGGAACATTACATTTAATTTTGGAGGGTACAAGCCCTGAGGACATTTTCCAAATTTTCAAAAAAAGTCTCCATCGCTTTTTATTAAATGTTGTTATTTCATAGTGTGAAGGACGTTTAAGAAAATGGTGTAGGTCTCATGTTTGTTGCAAACCATGATTTTTCGAAAATTGCAAAAGTTTAAAATTGTTTCGGCGTCTTCCTCCAAGTAAAATATAGAAATTTTTTCGCCCATTAATGGAATTCGTTGCTTAAAGATATATTTTAAAATAATATCATGTACAATTTTTCGAGAATTTGAGTACTTTTCGCATAATTTTGCGTGAAAGTACGGACGAAAAAGGACGTGCTGTTTTAGCACCACTAGTTTCAAATCTAAAACACCGCTGCTCTTATTATTTTTTTATATAAAGTCATTTAACAATTTTTGCAAATCAATTTTGTCTGTCATATCGCTATAAACATGTAAAATGACAATACTGTTGAGCCGAACTTGCAGCGTAGTTGCGATCGTAGTTTTAAGTCGACACAATACCGAGAAATTTCATTAATTTCTGAAATTTTAAGTTTATGGGATATTTCTCTCACCCGAAATTCCAAGAGTATGGGTATTTTACCCACTAGGAATTTTTCGTGTGGGTACATCTACTCACTATACCGACATTATTCGCCGGGTCTATGTCCAATACTCATAAAACATTTCATACATTACAAAAAAATATTATATTTTGGAATATTTTTGGGGTTATTTAGTGCCTGAATGTGCCACTGGGAGACCAACGGAATTAATTTTAGTTTAGTCTTTGCATGGCTCCATTGAAAATTTTCAAAGAGTTCTTGTCGCCTTACATAATAAAACACATTTTCGAAAATAGGATGTCGAATGCCTGAAAGAGATTCATACACTTTGCAGAAATATTTTAATAATCAAGATGATGATGCAAGAAAGGTAGATACACTGTTCAAGCTGCAAGTTACTAGTTTGAATAAATATGATTGTCTTATTGCCAAGAGATATACAATTTTTCAAAAACTGACTTTTTACCTAATTGTGGTAAAAGTCAACACTTGTTGGACTGTAGAATTAACTCATTGTCTCCCTATTTTTTTAATAATTAAAATCCCTCAACATACGCGAATTCGCTACTCGCGAGTTCCGAATATTTGCAATTTGAGAAATGCTACCGGTTTTAACATTGGCGAGTGCGTCTTTTGGTCCTTTTTGTTTTGAAGCGAGCATACTTCATTTCCTTTATCAGCGTAATGTGGGAAACGAACTCGGCAGGCATCGAAGCTCAAAGTATCACGTTCTGCAAAAATTTCAAAGATTAAATGTCAATTCACATTTATAGAATAACACAATTGCAAAATAATTCAATTCAGTTGCGTCAAATTGGAGGTAAGGTTTTGCCCAAATTAACATAATATCCATTCAGGATCTACGCAACTCTCATTATAATGACCTAAATTTAAATTTTAAGAAATTTTAAGAAATCATCAGCGAAGAGATTAGGTTCCTGGATACCGAAAATCTTTAAAAAAGAAGGGAAAAAATATTCGACAAACAATTGCAGTAAAACTGAGTAAGAGCTACTTCAAACAGGATTCACAATCAACATCACAAAGAGAATAAAGAAAAAATATTTGAAACTTATTTCAAAGTTGAAAGTAATTGGATGTAGGATATGTTTTGGTTTAATCACCTAGCTCAAATTTCCGCACTTTCAGGAACGCTCAAACACCATTTTCTCGTAAATGGTGAAAAAAATTCTTCAAACTTTTCTATCGGATAGTGCTAATGGCACTCTTTAATATGACGTAAAGTTTATTTTGAGGAATTTTTTTAGTTTTTTTAAAAATTACATATAGGTAATTTTTTTAAGGATCTCTCACATCTTTAATATTCACATAACCACAATTTGTAAACATTATTATATTTTTGAGTGTAAGGGCTCCAAATAGCTTCAAATAAAGTATTTTGAAAACTCAAAAATGTTCTGTGAAAATGAGCTTCAAGTTTCGCATTTTTAGTAGTGCTAAAACGCCATTTTCTCTTAAACGGCACATAATTTTTAAAAGAAAATTGCCATTTACGGCTAGGTTTTTGTGTTCTTTAATATTCTAAAATTAATATTTTTGTTCTACCAATAGGAAACCGAAAAATTAAGAAAATGACAAAAAAATGTGCTTTTGGCCATGATAGATGGTTGCTGGCAAGAAAGAGTATGTGGCAATTCCGAATAGCTTGCCTAGACAAAAGGAAATAGAAAACTAATACGAGAAAGTCTGTGCCATTATGTAGCACCACTAGTTCTTTCTCACATAAGAGGCATACATTATTTTATGGAAATTATTTCCTACCTAAATACTAAATAAATATTATGCATGACATAAAAAGCTTTAAACAAACATATGCGTGGGTTGATAAATATATAAACCTAAAAACCGAACTTTTTCAGGAATGCACTTCGAATGCACAAGTATGAAGGGCTCTTTAGTGGCCTTATGTCCCGCACATGACTTTCTAATATCATATCTACGGGACAGCCGGCGTCGAAGCGAATCACGGTTCCTATCGAGAACGAATCAGGTGATGCATAAATAACAATAATGTACGTTTAAAATTACTGCGGTGAGTGTATTCGCAATTGCTAAATAACGAACCAGTGAAATTTAAAACATTTACTGACATTTTAGTAACAGTTGAATTCGTAAGTTTATGTTTGAAATAAATACAGTTATGAAAGTCAGCATTCCTTTGTTACAAGTTAGTTTCGTAATATCCACCGTCATCCACTGCAGGAATTTATAAGCTGTAATGAAGAAATTTAAGGAATTGATGAAAAAGACGTTGGGTGTTCGATTATTTTGTCAGAGTGTGCCTGAGGATATTTGCCTGATACGCAACATAGGTATTTTGGCTCCTGTTGGTGCAGGGAAATCAACCACTACAGAAAGCATGTTGTATTCTGCAGATAAACATCGCAGCAGTATGGACACTAATGAAAACGAGAAGAAAGAGAGAGAATCTTTGGTTTCGTCAACTCCGGTGTCGTTTTATTGGAAAAAGTACTTGTTTAATCTCATTGATACCCCATGTCATATGGATCCAACCACTGAAGTCGAAAGATGTCTAAATGTTCTTGATGGTGCTGTTATCATATTAGATGGATCGGCTGGTGTTGAGGCACGGACTATAACAATTTGGCGTCAGGCAGATCGTCACAACCTGCCTCGCCTGTTATATGTAAATAAATTGGACAGCCCCGGTGCTTCTATAGACAAATGCCTTGACGCTTTGTATAAAAAGCTGAACATTCATCCTCTTCTTCTCCATTCACCTATTTATGGCGATAACAATCAATTGCATGGAGTCGTTGATTTGATTACTATGACTTATAACAAATGGCAGAAAGATGATCGCTATGTTTTTGAGTCCAAGCCTTTAAATCTTAAAGAAGACTTCCATCTTTGGGAAAAAGCTATCAAACAGAGACATTCACTCGTCAAAAAGCTAGTTGAAAATGATCAAGACATGGCTCAAACTATTAAAAACTCTGAACCTCTGGACGTTCCAACGCCTGTTGTCTTGGAGTCAGTGCGAAATGTTACCAAGAAGCAGAAGGCTGTACCTGTAGTATGTGGAAGTTCATCCAAGAACATTGGGGTCCATTTTCTAATGGATGCCATAGTTAATTTTCTTCCCTGTCCAATCGAAAGGAACAATTTATTTTTGCACTGTTTTAAAGATGCATTGTGTGCCAGGGCATTCAAAGTCGTTCACGACAAACAAAAGGAACCTGTCACCTTTTTCCGGATATATTCAGGTTCACTTGTGAAAGGTCAAAATATATACAATATACAACAAGCAAAAACAGAACAAGTGACAAAATTAATGCTCCCATATGCAGATGAAATAATTGATGTGCCTAGTGTTCCTCGAGGCAAATTAGCAGCCATTGCAGGTCTTAAAAACACGGTCACGGGAGACTTCGTGACATTAAATGCAAGCGTAGCGACGGCTGCAAAGAAAGTGCTGTCAAAATATGAAGCTGAATCTCCTCAGACAGACTTCAGCCAACCTCCTAAACCTCCAGTCCCAGTATTCTATTGTTCCATTGGAATACCATCGAAGGAGTGTCAATTATCGTTAGAATTAGCACTGCAACATCTGCAAAGGGAAGATCCTAGTTTGGTTGTGACTAAAGATGAGATGA
Organism: Acheta domesticus; assembly: GCA_031308135.1. Classification (NCBI taxonomy): domain Eukaryota; kingdom Metazoa; phylum Arthropoda; class Insecta; order Orthoptera; family Gryllidae; genus Acheta; species Acheta domesticus. The sequence continues at coordinate 6,891,198 of JAHLJT010005437.1, forward strand.
CTGGAGAAACGTTTTTAGGAGTCATGGGGGAACTTCATTTAGGTGCAGTTAAAACGAAAATAATTTCGGATTACAAAATAAACGTGTCGTTAGGGTCTCTGCGAATAGCTTATCATGAGATTCCACACAAGGTTAATATAAAGAACAGTCACATGCTAGAATACAAAACAGACAATTCACAACAAAATGTTTATCTTATCATGACATTGTTGGCTCAGTCCGAAGAACATAAGGACACTGTTTTGCTTGACAAAAGTCCCGACAGTGCCCCAAATATTGCTAATTTAAATTCTCGATATTTGTTGGCAATAATTCAAGGTGTCAATAGAGCTTTATTGCACGGTCCTAAAGTAAGATGTCCAGTCGTCAGCACTTGTGTCATGCTGCACTGGTGCGAAACTAGCAAAGGAACCACGGAACAGATCGTGAGTACAGCAGCCTCCCAGTGCGTGCAAAAGTTGCTGAAGGCAGTGGGTACTCGGTTATTGGAGCCTATAATGACAGTGGAAGTATTGTGTGGACACAGCACTTCTTCAGCAGTTGTGCCCGATTTATTGCATCGAAGAGGACGAATCGTCAAAGTGACACAACGAGGACAACAAGCTGTAATAGACGCGAAAGTACCCTTGTCCGAGTTGTCAAATTACGCATTTGATTTGCAAAAACTTTCGCAAACGACTGGATCCTTCACGATGCTATTGGATTCTTATAAGGCCATGTCACCAACTGAAGAAACGAAGGCCGTGAAGAAAGTTTCAGGGCTCAATTCACAATAGGGTAAGTATAATTGTAAGTTCGAGATTTAAGATACGTTCTTATTTAATCCAAAAATAAATAACAATGTTTTTATTACTTTCTGGAAATTCATCTTGAGGGACGAAATTCTCTATGAAAGAAATTGTTTCATAGTTTTCAAAGTTTATAGAGCTAGTTTTAAAATTTATTTCAAATGTAGTTTGTATATCGTGCTTTGAATATTTTCCACCATGGAAAAAATTATTTCTTATTGTTCAAACCATTATATTTTCGTTCCTCTTTCGGAAGGAAACCTATTATAGTCTGAGCTTTATTTTTTAATTATATTCTCATAAATAGTGAATAAATTATATACGTACCTAACAATAACTTCAATGGATACAGCTTCGGAAATATGTTTGCCTTTGTCCAGGAATAGTTGAGAAGGCAAGTGAATATTCTAATGAAAAGAAGAAAAAAGAATTTGGAGAACTTTTGAGAACCATTTCTATACTAAATACAGTATAGAAATGGTTTTCAATTGTTGATATTCAATCGCATAATGTTATTGTGTCGTGAAATGGGATTGATAGAAAAATATTACTTTTGTGAGTTGTGACCACAAGCCTGAAAAAGTCATGAGAATTGGGTGATGATTTTTATGAGTTGCATGTTGATGGTAAATCTACATATTTGTAGTTGTATTTAGCAGCGCGAGAACAGGAGTTGGTAAGGTAGGATTCTTTTGAGTTCTTTTTCACTAAGGGTCCACTTTCTCTCTTGAACTTTCAACGGTGAATTTAATGTCAGAATAGCATTTCAGCTCTTACCAACATATGTATTTCAGAGTCCCGCAAAAATACGAGAACAGTAATATACATACAAAATTGTATAACAGGATCACGTAATTAAGAAATGAAATGAGGGAAATGTCAATTTATTCAGTAGTGGCGAGGACGTCGTGTATTGGAGCGCACCTGCAATTGGGAGGTTGCGGGTTCTATCCAGACAGGGTCCCAGAAATTTGCTTCATTCAGGTTGCTTCTTCGTGATTCTATTAATTACCGATAGTCATGCGTTTACAAGTTCACGGTTATAATAAAATACAATATAAATATCTACGAAATTCAAGTGAGTTTATTTGTAAAAAGTCAAATTAGAAAAGTAACAACTGTTTTAAAATATACAAGGTAGAGTCGTAAAATTTGTCAACCTGCAGCAAATTACGACAACAACATTTCGGGGACACTTCTCCCTATCTTTATGTCCCTAAAATAGCAATAAAATTACAATGAAATGGCAAGGCGAAAAATACAATTAGGGGACAATGCCACTTCTCTATCAATTATAATTGATAGGAATTTTTAAAAAAATGATGTGAAGTTAAATGGACTTCATACTAGATTTCAGCGACCCTAAAAACACATAGATAACATGGTCTAACTTCTCAGTTAGAAATATTGTTCATTTTTTATTATTTTGAGGTTACGTCAAAAACCTGATGTGATGGAGTAAAATGGTCTCTAGATTATGATTACACAAAAAACATGTTCTGATCCTCAGACACGAACACAATTTTGCGTGTGTGTGGCTGTGTTATGAAGAAGTGACCTGAATTGATGCGACACTAAAAAAACACATTGAACTTTGGTTAATATGTTCAACATCGGGGTGTTTGCGTAGTCTGTCGAGGTCATTTTAATATATAGGCCTGCTGACGTGATCGATGGAGTACCAATGGTTTCCCTGATAATTTCCAGGCGAATGTGGGAGTAGTATCCTATTCAACCGGCCAGGGACTTGTTATTTCCATTTTATCCCCGGGCGCTCAAGTCATCCGCAGTTGTAGCTCCCTAAAATCTCAATCAAAACCACCAGGAGAGGTAGCTCAGTGATGGCTCAACTGATGTCACTGCAGTGCCTCTGACCGGGAGGTCCTAGGTTCCACTCCCCGCGGTGGCAGGATTTTCGACACTAGCTTGTCAGCTAGGTCGAATTCAGTCGCTGTCTGGAGGAGACTTCTAGAGACCGCCTGCTCTGGTCGGTAGTTGTCCGTACATTTTTGCCATCAACACCAGGCGAATGCCGGAGCAGTACCCTAACAAAGGGGCCACGGTCAGCGCGTGACCTTTGTTTCTTGGGGAAAATTTCGCTAGCCGACAGGTAGGTTGGTCGATTTCGCTAGCCGACAGGTCTTACCATCCAGCGGGGGAAGATTATCCACCTTCCGCGATAAAAAACTACACTGCACTTACGGGATTAATAAACTTACCTGCTGACGCGCCAGGAATCACAAATCAGTCTCAACCAAAACCAATTTCTTCAAGAAGTCATGGACAGAAACCATATTTCGTAAAGCGTCAAAACGGCGCTGCGATGTAACATCAAATATTTAAGTACGACGGCGAGACAATAGGTGATATGAATAAAAACGAACTATTACTTCTTTCTCGAGTTTTCAAAGCAATTGCTTCAGACAGTATGAATAAAAGACTAAGTAATTTCTTTTATTTTGAGCAATTTCTCTATTGGCGAGTAACTGCTCGGCCGAGGAGCAATTGCCTACTTTTTGTATGAATAAAATCAAGAATTTGGTTCTACTGAGAAGCATTTACTTCCAATTTTCGGAGCAGCCTCGGTAGGTGACTCAAATCGTATTGAATGGATACAAGAGAGTTTATACACGACTGTTGTGAGGTTTTAGGTTGTGAGTGATGGAAGATTTTCTACGATTTTGCCAACAACGCACATAAACTGTACCACTTAACCTAATACGGTTGACACCATCACGAACAAGCGCGCGTCGCCATGATGGAAAGACCATGCGCGATGCACCATGTGCGACGCGCAGTAACGCAAACAAAACAGAGGAAAATTTACCAATCGCAACAGATCAGTTCAGTTTCAGGAAACACCATTAAACAATGTTACAAAACAGCTAAGGGCATTATTCCCCTAAGTGTAGTGCATGTTTTACCGCGCGAGGGCTGTGATCTTCCCCCGCTGGATGGCGAGATCCGGCGCCGAGCTACCCTTCGGCTGGCGGGGTTTTCCCCAATCAGGTATCTCCCATTAGCGGGGCACCGTCCCAGACGGAACAAGTTCTAAGCTCCCGACATGTGTAATAGTGTAGTGCATGTTAGTGTGCGTGTAAGTAAGGGGTGAAGATAGCTCAAGGAAGACGAAGGAAAATTGGCGCGCTATCCGTGGCCCGTTTGTTAAGGTTCTGCTCCGTCATTCACCTGGACGTGATCGGAGAAATCACGGATAACTGCCGATCAGAACGACTGGTTGCTAGAATTCTCCTCCAGGCAGCGGCTGAATGCAACCTATGTAGGTAGTGTCGAAAATACTGCCATCGTCGGGAGTGGAACCCTCGGACTTCTCGGTCAAAGGCACTGCAGTGACATCCGTTGATGCCCTGAGCGACCTCAGACGGTTTACTATGGTCGAGCTCTCGGATGACCGGGTCGAGGATCTTGCTCTCAGCCTGGAACATTTATTCAATGAAGCCAAGCAAGTCCTCGCCTCCAATCTACCCAACTTTCGCAACCACATTGTTTTCACAAAGTTATTTTTTTGTTGGGGAAGTGCGAAATTTCGCAATTTTTTAATCATTTCCATATCCTTTTGCAGGTGTCGCAAAATCATTGTGACAAACCTGTAGGCCATGAAGGGGGTTCGAAGGTGAGGCAAGGCACACGGCAATAAAGTAGACCTTTTCATGATGCTTAGAGTTCATCCGTCGAGGCCGGTAGGCCGGGTCATGAGTCATGAAAAGGGACTTTAGCTTTGTGATGTACAATATTCGAGATCGTTTTAAAGTATGTTTTCCTGTAATTAACATTGACTGATATATAGTATGGTTATCACTCGATCGTTTGTTCTGCTAGCACACATACTTGGCCACATACTTGTTGATCGTTGTTCTTGTGTTTTCTTCCATAGTAGCCAGAATGTCAGGTTGTAGCGATGTAATGAATCTAGAAATGGAACTACATTTGGAAATAATTCCGCTCTATTTATTTGAAAAAGTAAGAGCCACGACTGTTAATACGTTTCCATTCAAATGAAAAGTTAGGTGTGTAAAAGAACTTAAGGAATTTTGTAAGTGGTGAGATGCAAGAGGGATAGGAAGTGTCACAGAAAACGTGCTTCACACATTCTTTTCAGAAATGAGGGGGAAATACCATTAAATAGTTCTTTTATACATTGATCAATTACAATTAAGGAAATAGTTCCGAATATAATATCAATTGATAAGTGCATGATTTGAATGTGCTGAGAGATAAATCAATACATTTTGGCATGGAAACTTTGCTATGCAGCTTGTTGATAGTAGTTTGTTTCTTAGCTAGATGAAGACGTGGCTGGTGCCGCAAGTAAAAGCGCTGTATGTGTTGACAAACGAGATCTATAACAGGTTAACCAACACCAACTCACGAATTTTTAATATAATGCAAAGTTCCTTGGATCTTCTTGGGAAACATTTATATAAGTTGGTTACATCAGAGCCAGGGAAAATTCATTATAAGACGCTTTCACCAGAATCGTCCTGTAATGAACAAGTTTCTTGCCGTGAAACAGTACACCAATGAGCTACTTTCCAGACGGTCTCGAATAAATTTCATTTATTGAATTCCACAAGTGACATTCGCTCCTGGTTCGTATGCAACTCATCGTGCATGAATGTATGGCGGAAACACTAACTCTCTTTGCGAGTGTAGGTTTCTGCGACCGGAATTAGGAACCACTTGGCTAACCGGGAGGCGCCGTGTCCTATACATAGTGGCACTTCAAGGTCACGAGCTGGAAGGAGAAGGGGACACTGTCATCCAATCGGAAGTTTCGTTACGTCTTCATTCTGTTCTGTATTGGAGCTCCAGATTGGATGACGATGCCCGCTTCTCCCTTTCTGTCCCCTAGCTCGTGACCTTGAAGTGCCACTACGTTTAAATGGGAGTAGAGGCACAGGTGCCAAAGTTTCGACCGTTCTGTAATGCATTTCGCCCTGAGGAGGACCGTAGAAAGGCGGCCGAAACGTTGGCAACTGCGCCTAGGACGTGCCACCGCCCGAGCAGACAAGAAGTACCTAACTCTCTTTGATTGCGTCAGGACGTGACACGCCAAACACCAGTGCGTGTCGATTTTCGTACCAAGCGGAAGCAAATGCCACTTCGATATATTAAATATCCCACGATGTATTAATTGACAAAAAGGCAACATCTTCGACCACTATACACATTCTAGAAGTTTGTAACATGTATTCTTAAAACCATTCTAAGCGTTGAACAGAAATAATGTAGTACTGTAAAAAACGGATGTCGATATTTTGACGGAAATACATTTTGAGATCCCCTGTCACCGTAAAAGAACTTTCCTCAAAAAGTCTGTCTCTTTGTCATATGTGGGCAACCAGTGGCGTAGCTTAAGTTGGTGCCACGTGGGGCAAAGCTACTGGTGTCACCCCATATAAAAATATTTATTGCTGCATAATTGTAGATTATTTTATTAAAAACACAAACATATTTGCATATGATAGTTATTTATAATATATTAAAAATTCAATGTAATTAAGAGTAATTGCAATATAATTTTTAAATAAGTTATGTTTCATTTTAAAATATTTATCAACAAATGTATGTTATTTATAAAACCTCTGTACGAGATTTTAGGGCAACGAACTTATTTATAACTTTATTAAAATCTATGCTTATTGCAATGTCATTTTCTATTGACTATAGAGCCAAATCAGCTAATCTTGATTAATACATACATTTTTAAGTAAATGATTCAAATTATATAATTCCAACTCTAAAATATTTTAATTGGTGTCGCCCCTAGAATGGTGTCACCCAGGGCGCGCCGCCCCCCCAGCTACGCCACTGTGGGAAACACTAGCGGCTTATCGGTAGAGAGGATTCGCTGGTCGATCTCCCACCGGCTGAGACGGCTCAGGGCATCAAGTGATGTAATTGCAGTACCTCTTACCGGGACGTCCTAGGTGTCGAGTCCGGCGGTGGTAGGATTTTCCACACTGGCTAGATAGCTAGGTCGAGTTCGGTTGCAATCTGCAGGAGAATTCTAGCTGACCGCTTCTCAGATGGGTAGTTTTCCATGGTTTCTCCAATTAATACCAGGCGATTGCCGGAGTAGTGCCCTAAAAACGGGCTACAGACCGCGCGCGATCCTTCCTTCCTCTTCGTTGTCCTTTCCTCCTCCTTGCTTACACACACTTACACTCTCATGAACAACCCTACGACACATGTCAGGAGACCGGTCGGGAGCTTAGGGCTTGTGCGGCTGGGACGATGCCCCGCTGGTGGGAGAGACTTGGTTGGGGAAACCGCGCAAGCCGATGAAGGTCGTCGTCGGATCTCGCCATCCAGCGGAGAAGATCATCGGCACCTCCCGCGATAAAAATATGTACTACACTTACGGGACTATTGACCATTAGCAATTGACGGACCCACAACCATTAATTAATCAATAATAAAAGTGATAGATCCGTAGCGCCTATAAAAAGTGAGTTTGCAAGTCAATTGCGAAACAAAGGATGGCTGCCTACCCTACAGGCGTATGTTCATTTTCAATATTGTAGTTGTAGAAAGATACCGATAAAAATTCAAACTTTTGCAATTTTCAAAACTTCAGACTTAACAGTGAAAATCCGATTTATAATATCTTCATAAGTTGTTTCACTCTAATCTTAGAAGAAGTTTAATGAAAATAATTTGGAATTATTTTTAAGAAAATTTTGAAACTTTCCTAGGAGCTTTGTGAAAAGTATTCCCAAAATTTATTGAATTATTTTGATTAAATTTGTTTTATTCTAGATAGCAAAGAACAATAATGACGTATGGGTATGAGTATGTAATGTATGGGGAAAACATACCATCTGCGCACGATTTCCTAAGTTCCAGAATCCCTTCCCAAGTGGTCTTGCTGAAAAAAATGAAAGGTAAAGAAATTTGGAAGCGCCAGGAATAATGTTCAGGAAGAGTGTTTGAATAATACCTACTAATGCAAACAACAAATAACAGCTTTGTTATAGTATTAGTAGGTATTGGTTTGAAGTAAACATGTTCACTACTTTCTGAAAACATGAGGTTGCCTTCTTTCTTCTTTTATTTCAGACCGCATTGGCAAAGAATTGACACAAAAGAGCACTAAAAATGCAGTCAATCACGAATTATCTGTAATTCCAAAGAAACTGAGACATCATACGGCAGCGATGGTTGCACAGAAGGTATCCGTAAGTATAAAAGATACCCTAAATTCGGAGGAGTAACTTTCTGAAAATGTCATAGAACCCCCAAAATTGGAATATCTTATTGATCTCCAAACGACACAACGAGATCTTACTGTTACCTATTTTAAGTTAGACTTAACCCTAGACTGCTCCGCCTTTTTTCTACGTCATTAATGCTCCCCTGGGGTATTCCGTAACCCCACGTGCATATGCAATTTTCTTATGCGCTGGTTTTAAATATTATTGAAATGATTAAATATTATTGAAAATGATTTTTAGGAAGCTTTAACTTTCTACTTTGTGATAGTTAATTCGAAAATGGAAAAAATAGAGAGTAATATGTAAAAAAAAGGTATGTCAGGTGTAAAACAAACAAAAGGTGTATCAGTCATGTCAGTAGTAAACAATTTATCCCAAGCCTCACTTATAGCCTTAACATTATTTGCTGCTCCCTTTGCTCCAGAAATTCTCAAAACAATATTACGAGAAAGTGTTCTAGTGAATGGCGGTTGGTTACAAGACCACATACGACGATTCTTACGTTTGATCAGGCACCGGAGTATTGGGATCATGGTCATCTTCTGATGCACTTTGCTCTGATACACAATCGTCACCAACATCTACGTTATCATCTTGACCATCATAATTTCCTTCACTGTCATACAAAGGATCATCTTTATCCAAAATTTAATATAAGAAGCCACTAAAACGTTCATCGTTAACAGAGCCATGCTTTCACTGTAGCTTTATACAAAATCAATGTGTATTACTCCTCCCTGGGGTGTCTTGTCACCCCAAACTGTTTCAAACAACTGACAGATACAAGTACGGGCTTCGCGCACAGAGCCACGTGAACAACGATCACAGTTTGATTTTAGATTAGATTTATTTAAACTGCAATTGGGCATAACCCGGTGGCAGCTAATTACAAAAACATAAATATACACAACCTTTCAGTAACATAGAACACTAATACCAATAATAATAATAATAATAATAATAATAATAATAATAACAATAATAATAACAACAAGAATAAGGTAATATAACTAGCAAATTATATACTAATTGTAGTAATAATAATGGTCAAATAATGATAATAATATAAAAACTGACTGATTCATAAAACATTAAATTACATTAAGAGAGAAAACACACACACACTGCACTAGTATCACACTGCACTTCACTTCACTAAGACCTGAAAACATTTCCTTCTTTATTTCTCTGCTACACACTGCACTACACCTCACTTCACAATAGAACACTTATGCATCGCTATATAACCCACTATTCTCCCTCATTTACTTAATAAGTTGTAAGTATAGATGGGTTCCTAGCCATCTGCGTGCGTGCGCAACGAAAATACAAAAGATAAACCAAACGTCTGGGGTGACGCCTCATTCCGGGGAGCATTCTAGGGTTAATAATCGTATAAGTGCTAGACTAGAGAACTCAAGAAAATACAGTACACAGATTGTGCACAGTATCTCCCTAGAACATCACACGCAGTTTCCGTTGTTTTTTGACGCAGAGTAATTAAATAATTAATTAATTAATTTTGCAGGGATATGCGCGACTGGTCGCCGACGAGTCTCAGTTGCTCATGAGAGCCGTCAGTAACGCCGACTGCCACGCCGCCTGCTCGCCAAGAACGAGAACTAACTGGCCCATCGGACTGGTGGGGTTTTCTCTTGGTTGAAACAATCGACGGGAGGCTCCCTGAAAATTACCTCTTTTCGTTATTATGTATTTATTAGTGCTGTAGTTTTCTCTCGTGATAGTTTTGTATATTGTAAATAATGACTTGTGTGTAACTATTAATTTTTTACTGAATATATAAAAAGCATTCAAATAAAATAATTGAGCGTGTTTTGGTATTTTATAGCAAGTAGAATGGTGATGTGAAGAAAATATAAGACAATCCGACTCACGAGTGTAAGATATAAAATAAACAAACTTATTCACATATATTATTACAGATATTTTTTAGACAGCCAATATAGTGAAAGTAGTTCTTTCAGGGTATGCACAGCGTGCTTAAAGTTCAATTTGTAGCCTTAGTACTAAAAGTAAGAAGATGCTCAAGTATTCAAATAAATCTGTGGATATAATGTGATGTGTCGAAATTGTATGTTATTTGTATTTCGTTCACGATTGACTCCACATATGTAGAAATACAAGTATAGACACGGCTCACTAGAATATGAAATCATATGTTGGCAATACTTGATGCCATGGAGTCTGCCGTCCTGTGAAAAAGAACAAATATCAACAACCAGAAAATAATGTTCTTGAGTGAGGACGTAAAGTATGACAAAGCGTTTTTGAGACAGAGATGAAATGGAACGCTTCAGCAGAGTTGTCTAATTGAGTGTACCATTTGAATTAAAAGACGTAATGTTGTATTGGAGTGTCAATTGAAGGCAGTACTGTGAGAAATTTAATTGGCTTACATATTTGGGAGAAACATACTTATAACTACTTGATCTTTTATACGTGAAAACAGTGAATCGTCTGTGGGATTGAACGTATATGAAGGACTTATGTTGTTTAGAATCGTGAAGAAGACATGTACATAGGTATCGTTATTTAAAATTGTGAACTTAGCTAGACATTTCGTTATTTCAGTTTAAAATAATATTGTGTGAGTTAATTTTTGATTATGAATAAATGTTATATTTTATTTTGAATCTAAAATTGGTTAAGGAAATAAAGGAAAGAAAATAAAAACTATCACTACTCTGACGCAAACCCGCCCGTAACACCCCTTTTCATATTTATTATAACAATCTGCCAATCCTCTCGACAACAATCGAGCGTCAGGGCGGGTGCGTCAGATATCTGCTCTTTCGAGCTTACTTGAATCTCAGGGCAGTGGGATCTTTGGGGTGTGAGAGCAATCCAAACACAGGAACACAAAATAACAGTAACAACAAAAGTTTAATGATTCCAAAATAATAACTAATACTACTACAGACACAACTCGTCACTTTTCTCTTTCAATTTTCCAAATAAGTCATTAGCTTACATTACATCCTCTTTAAAAATCACGTAACCAAAATTTCGGCCAATTCTTAACATAATTACTGTCCCAGTAAAATTCGTAATTCTTTTAACAAAACCAACTGATTAAATTCTGCTTGCGCTTTAACTTTATCACGGCAGCGCTCTACCAATGTTATTGAACACTCGATTTTAACTCTTTCGCAACTGAATAATAAACCGTGCTCTGTAGCGCACCTTCCTTCACACTTTGATACAATTTAACACCTTTACTTTAATTCATTTACAAAAGAAAATTAATAGGTAACCAGGCGTCAAAATGGCTTGTGCTTTTAACACTAACATGAAAGTCATTTATCCTTTACATTCTATAACCTCCCCAAACAACTCCTAACGTCTCCATTCGACACGGCGCGAACTTGACCTATATTTTCGCTAGCCTCGTTACCTCTCCTTCCTGGCGGTTAGGTGGCCTTGTCCCCAGTCGCTCGCTGTCGCGTCGCTGCCAGCACTGGCGCTCCGCGCGGCGGCCTCGGTACTCGGCGACGCGCTGTCTTCGTTCTTCCGTCTTCAACTCCCGTCGCCGTTCTTCTTCCGTCTCCTTCTTCTTGTGGTCCCGTCCTTCTTTCTTGCGCTCCCAGCTCCGTCGTCCTTCTTTCGTCTTCTTCGTCCGCCTCGGTCCCGACTCCTCCGTCCGATATTGTACGGTGCTCGTCCGCCTTCGGGTCTCGTCCGGCGCGTTCTTTTACTCACGCCCGTTGTTTCTCACACGCCGGCGTGAGGTATAGTTTTCGCCGCGTACTAGATCTCTCCTCCGTTTCGGCTACAGATTTTATGGTGTAATCCGAGCGTCAATTTGTTACCAATTTCAAAGACGACCTCTCTCACGATGCCGTAACTGCCAGAATCTTCACAAATGTTTTAATTACTTTGCTGATGACTAGCTAGACGCCTTTGGACGTCGGATACTCCTAACTAACTTGACATTCCTTCGCGTAATCTTTCGGCGTCGGCCACCAATGCTTCGGAGAGAAAATGCTGCCTGCTCCGACCGACAAAATCTGAAGAGATGTTTCTTCCTCCACTGACGAAAACTAAAGAGATCTTTCTTCCACCACTGACGAAAGCTAAAGAGAACCATCCGGTTGCGGATCCACGTTTTATGCCCTCGGTTCGCAGGGGTAACGCGGTGCCTCCTACTCCTCTCCAGTCACTGCGTCATTTTCTCGCGACTTGTGAACGACGTTATAGGCGACAACTTCCTCATCCGCGGGCGCGCCTCTTTTGAACTGCGCCGCGCTCTCTTTCTCGTTCTTTTTTTGCGTTTTATGGGGTTCTAGCACCTGTGACGAACCTCATAATTCAGGTTCGTCACACTACTCGTGGCTAACCGAGACGATCACAGCAAGAAGCATCGCAAGTGGCACAGGAGAGGAAATACAAGCAGAGTAGTGTATGACATCACAACACAGATCACGTAAATTCAAATCTCGTATTTTCAGATTGATATAAATCATGTTCCAAAAACTATATTCAAAAACAGTTTTCACAAAGTTTTAGTTCGTTGTTAGAATAGTTATTTACGATATTTTTAAAAAACGATTGTGATGAATATCATTATTTCGAAAACATCGATGGGGACTTCTTGTAAACAGTATACTCAAAAATTAAAAGATCCATTCGCAGGGCCTCATGCAAGATCGAGTTTATGGAACGCATTCATTTTGAAGAAAGGCCAAAGAACATGTTAAGCGCTTGTGTTGTCCACACAGGGACAGACGTTTTTGTAAAAATTAAACTTTTTCGGTATCGGAATCCCCCAAAACAAGTATTTCCATCAAAATGTCGACATCGAATGTTTGCCGCTCTACAGCTTTAAGGCCCATTCACAATGCAGACGTGAACATAAGCGTAACGCACAGACATAAACTTGAACATAAGTGATAGACTGAAGCATTCACAATGTCCAACATAAGCGTAAGCAAAGATTTTCTATTTTCTGTGGGCCATTGTAGATACTATTGGTTGGATGTGAGAATCTATATTTTATATGTATTGAAATTTTGTTTAAAATATGCATTTTTATAATATAAACATATATAACATATGTAAACATGTACGTATGTACCGTGGCACAACACCTCTTTACGAGCCAAGGCCTACCAGCGGCGGCGTCTCGGCCTTGCGGCCACGGGTTGGGTTAGGTTAGGTTAGGTATTTTAATTTTAATAAAAAATCAAACTAAATGATACTACTATGAATATTACAACAAAACTAAACTACAAAAAGATCGTACGCTACAAAACAGGGCAGAAAACCGTCGAAAATCAACCAAGCAATTTGGAAAACAAGTCTTTTGTTCGATCTATCGACTTCGATCCTATTTCGATACTCGATTTTGAGTTAAACGTACTGTGATTGGTTCATTTCTTATTTCTGGCATAAGCATGAGCACAGAAGCTTGAAACTTGCAAGCTTTTAAGTTAACGTCTTATGTGTTATGCTTATGCGAAGACATTGTGAATGAGTCCGTTTATGGACATAGTCCTAACTTTTATGTTAACGTCATGTTTATGTTTATGTTTGCCTTGTGAATGGGCCTTTATAGTGTACGAGGACGTTTAAAGCCCCACTTTGTCAAAGTCGCCACCTGTAGAGTAGGCAACCCGCCACATTTTCTTGCATGGCGGTTTGCCCTCCTAAAGGCTCTATATAAGATGAGAACTCCACTATCGAGAAACCTCCAACAACAAATTCTTGATTTCACCTTAAATGCAAAAATTTGATGCTGGTTTAAGCTCATTATGTCTAATTAGCATTGTTAATATGAATCAAAGGATAGGTTGTGTGTGTGTGTGTGTGTGTGTGTACGAGTGTGTGTCAGTGAATATAAACGAGACTATTATTTTTAAATTTTATTTGGTGTAATGTGACAGCTAAGTACATATAATTTTTCCACATAATCTCCTGCTTTGGAAATGCATTTTGACCAGCGGATTGGGAGATTTTTAATCCCGGCGTCGTAAAAGAAACTGCATTGTGCCATGAGCCATTTGTGCACGAAGGCCTCCACTCCCGCGTTGTCTTGGAATCGTTGCCCTCCCAGTGCTTCTTTAAGCGGCCCAAATAGATGAAAATCGCAGGATAATAGGTCAGGGCTATAGGAAGGATGTTCAAGTGGAGTCCATCTCATTTCCTCTAATTTGGCGTAAGTCAAGAGTTGCAGTATGCAGCCGAACGTTGTCGTGAAGCAGAAGGAACTTTACGGAACTTTAGGTCTTTGTTGATGATTGCTTGACAGCTCCCATAACTTAGTCCAACCTCTGCTGAAATGTCTGAAAATGTCCGATGTTGATCCTTTTCAACAAGTGCACGAATTGAGCGAATGTTCTCCTTCATAATGCTGATCCGAGGAAGGCGATCAAGTTCCTCAGTTTCAACATGCTCACCTCCTTCCCTTGAACTCCTTATGCCGCATGAACACGCGGGCCATAGCTCGTCACACACAGTTTTTAACTGTTTTTGACGTAAATAAATAAATTCAGCCCTTGACAGTGTTTTATCCCCGAACCGTGCGGTTAATCTTTGCAAAATGTCCACTGGTTTTATGCCTTCACGAGTAAGAAATGTAATAATAATGCGTTGCGCAGTAGAAGGGAGCACAGGTTGCTCAAACATCGTCACTGCCACTCAGGGGCGGCTCGTCCTAAGGGGCCACAGGGGCCAGGCCCCACCAATATTTAATAAAGCACAAAAATTATTTATCTTTACAGTAATATCTTTGTCATAATTATTGTTCTTAATTGGAATTCTTTATTCGTGAACATCGACAATTCGTCCCCAGAACTCATTCCAACTCCCAATAACCAAGAATTGATGGACATAGTTCCTTGCCTCACTCAAAGATAGCGTTAGTAGTGCTCAAGGGGCCCGGCCTGCATGTGCCCCAAAGCAAATACTATAGAGACAATACAGGACACTATATTGAGAAACACTGATGCACGCACCATCTTGTGGCAGAACCTGATAAAAACTCATACACCCTAAGCTTAGTGCTCTGTTGGTGTTTATTTTCTGCTTGATTTCTTTTCGTTTGATTGTTTTTCTGGTCGATTTCTGGAAAACTTATTTTACAATACTATTCTTTACATCCTTCTACGTATGGCAGGAAAAAATTCTGTAGTTTTTGACTGTTTTATTATTTAAAATAAATTTCTGTATTTTAATACAGCAGAACTCGCATTCGTTTTTCACATTTCCTCGTGATAAAAATAAGTAAAAATTGAAAGAATCTTGAACATGAATGAAGCTAGTTTATACAATTTGAGTTCCCTTTGTAATAAAATGCATTAAAAACTATAACATAAATGGGAGACTACTTGCACATTACCATTCCCAATTGAATCGTGTGTAACGAACATTGCAGAAATGGATAACACTGAAGATATTCCTAAAAGTTTAATACAGGAAAAGCTGAGTCCTATGTATGTGGCTGTTTGTGTAGTACCGTGCCATAAGATGGTTGTAGAAATGCTTTATAGAATTTGGATGAAAAGCATAAATTAAGAAACTCGCATATTCTGACTAAACAGTATGTGAATGCCACGCTTTTCTACCCAAATGAATTCGCTATTAGTTTGTTTTCTAAGACTGAATATGTTTTCAATAAACACTTTTTAAATTGCTTACGTCAAAGTAAACTGACGTAAAAAAAACAATTAATGCAAATCATTAATATTCACTTGGAGAATTTTTTATGTAAGGGGTGTACTAATCTGTATGAAAGCAGAGGTATCATAGTATTGATACAGTGTTTTTTAAAGGAAGCAAATGGAAAAAATGCCAATGTATCAGTGGACCTGTTTAGGCAAGAAAAATATTGCGTTTGTAACAACTTTATTCTTGGAAAAAAAGGTTAATTATATGTTCATTAAATGTTCAATGTTCTCATGTCCATTATATTATAACACATGTACATTATAATTTTCCTTAATTTGAGACCTTCAATATAATTAAAACACGGAGAGAGTAGGTAACTAGTGGTGCTACAGAATGGCACAGCCTTTCCCGTATTAGTTTTCTATTTCCTTGGGTCTGCGCTAGCTATTCGGAATTGCCACATACTCTTGCCAGCTGCCATCTATCACCGCACAAACTACATATTTTTGACATTTTCTTAATTTTTCGGTTTCCTAATGGTAGAACGGAAATATTCATTTTGAAATATTAAAGAACACAAAAACCTAGTCCTAAATGGCAATTTGCTCTTAACAATATTGTGCCGTTTTAAAGAAAATGGCATTTTAGAGCTACTAAAATGCGAAATTTGAAGCTCATTTTCACAAAAAAATTTTTGAGTTTTCAAAATACTTCATTTGAAGCACATATACTCACAAATATAATAATGTATACAAATTGCTGGTAATGTGCATATTAAAGATGTGAGAGATCTTTAAAAAAATACATTTGTGTAATTTTTGAAAAAAACAAAAAACTCAAAATTAACCTTACGTCATATCAAAGAGTGCATTTAGCACTATCCGATCGAAAAGTTTGAAGAATTTTTTTCTAGCCATTTATGAGAAAATGACTTTTGAGCGTTTCTGAAAATGCGAAATTTTGAGCTAGTTTTCACAGAAAACATTTCTTTTCGAGAAATTTGACTTGACATTATTTAAAGCACATGTACTTATTATGTAATATTGTCGACGTGGGAGACAAGTCAAAAAATCTATTTTTGCAATTTTTGAAAAAACAAAAGAATACAGCAATATGGCTTTTATGTCATCTGATAGAGTACATTTACCGCTATCCCTACCAAAAGTTTAAAGAAAAAATTTGGAGCAGTTTTTGAGAAAATCTAGTTTTTGTAATTTTTTAAAATTGCACATATTGCATGCAATATTGCGCGAAAACTACTAAAATTTTCAAAACAATGTATATGGCCTTAAACAAAGAACTCACTTTGGAGAACACATTATTTGAAGGAAAAATCTCTATCATCAATTTTGTAGTTGGAGAAAGAGGCCGAAAAAAATTCAAACTTTCTCAATTTTCGAAAATTCAGAGTTATCCGTGAAAATCGGACCTATGCCATCTTAATAAGTGTATTGTACTCTATTCATACAAGAAATTTAAGAAAAAATTTGGAGTCTTTTTTGAGAAAATTTTGAATATGTCCTGGGAGCTTCATGTAAAGTACCCCCAAATTTTGAAGAATCTTTTTGAAAATCTCAAAGCTTTGACTCAAACCAGATCGACCGGGGAATATGCATTTTGGAAGAAATTGTACTTCAATTTGAAAATAATCCTGGGAATGGTTTAGGCGCTAGCAGTGTTCACATACGGACAGACGGACGGACGGACAGACAGACGACAGACGGACGTTTTCCTTTCAATTGGTTTTTCGGTATCAAGGACCCACAAAAGAGGGTTTCTGGCCACACCACGTGTTAGGGGATTTTTTTCTTAATTTAGCAACTGATTTTATCCACTTTTTCGTTATCATAGCCTGGCAATGAATTTTTTCCGCCGAAAATTCGCCATTTTTTTGCGCAGTATTACATAACTTTCCCTATACTACGTATATCACTCCGTGTATACGTACGTATACGGGAAAGTAAAAATAAGTCTTATTTCGTTTGGTAGATTTAAAAATATGATTCTTTCGTAAGTGACGTTTCTATATGGCGGTAAATTACCAGGTTCTGACACTAAGAGCGCTAGTGGGAACTTTTCCATCGGTTGCGTGGAAGAACGGGGAACTGGCATCGGCGGGCCCTTCGCAGAGTCTGAGCGCGCAGTCTGAGCGCGCCCTTCACTCAGATTTGAAGAAAAAAATGATATTAAACGGTTAGGACACATCAACCGAGTGACTTATTATTTACACAAGTTGATGGAAAGAAGAAACACATATTTTGTATTTCGAGGTTTCAAAAATAAATCATGGTTGACTGTGAGTGAAGAAAAAGAAAGCTAATTTTGCTTTTATTGTTTATTATTTGGTTAGGTATGGTGGACGACAGTGGGCTGTAAGGATCTGAAACATTTGGGCGAAATAATAAGGAAACACGAAGAAAGTTCATTGCATTTAGAAAATGCTTGCAAATTTAAAACTTTTGGAACTGTGAATATTATTGTACAGATTGCTTCGGCGATCAAAATTTCAATCTAGAAACATAATGAACAAGTCGCAAAAAATAGACGTATTTTAGGTAGAATGATTGAGTGTTTAGTAAAATACTGTGGCACTCATCATTCATGAACTAACATTGAGAGGGCATGATGAATCTGAAGATTCAAGACTGTGGCAATTTTGTAGACTTATCGTTACTCGGCAATCTAGATAGTATGTTAGATGATCATTTAAACAATTCTTCTATTTATAAATATAACTCAAACATGAAAAAAACGAGCTGCTAGATTGTATGTATGAAGTGTATTTGGAGGAAGTGAAGAAAGACATAAATGTAGCTGATTTTATTTCTCTGCGAGCCGATTAAACAACTGGCATAACAAGTCGAAGTCAACTTGTCTTAATTTTACGATACGTTCCCCTTTCGAAATATCAGCATCCTAAAAGATAAGTTATGACATTAGCGTATTTTTTGTAAAAATCTTTTATTTCCATTGACATACCAATATCTGGTCAAATGACGTAATAAAAATTTCTATTTGTCTTTTGTGAAAAACTTATAGATTTAAAGGTTGAATTAACTGATGATTAATATTAATTAAACGATCGATTAAATGACGATTCTTTAATTTAATGTTATTGATTCTGAAATGATATTTGAGTTTTTCCACCTGGCCCCACCAGGAAAAAATGTCATGAGCCGTCACTGCTATTTACTTTCCCGTATACGAATGTTATGTAATGCTGCGCGAAAAAGCGGTCAGTTTTCTGCAGAAAAATTCATTGCCGGGCCCTGTTAATAAAAAAGTGGATAAATCCCGTTGCCAAATTAAGAAAAAAAAACCCTAACACGTGGTGTAGGGGATGAATCCCTGTTTTGTGGACCTTCAAACCGAAAAACCAATTGAAAGCAACACGTCCGACTGTGAACACTACTAGCGCCTAAACCATTCCCAGGATTATTTTCAAATTGAAGAAACCCCTGTCAATCTAGTTCAAGTTGAAGTTTTGAGATTTTGAAAAAAATACTGAAAAATTTAGGGGTACTTTACATGAAGCCCCCCAGACATTTTCAAAATTTTCTCAAAAACGGCTCCAAATTTTTTCTTTAAATTTCTTGTAAGAATACAGTAAAATAGACTTACTAAGGTGGCGTAGGTCCTAATTTCCCGGTTCATTCTCAATTTTCTAAAATTGCAAAAGTTTAAATTTTTTACGCCTATTCCTACAACTACAAAATTAAAGATAAAGAATTTTCCTTCAAATAAAATTTGTTCTCCATAGTGAGGTCTTTCATTAAGGTCATCGCGCAATCTTACATCCAATATGTGCAATTTTAAAAAAATTACCAAAACTAGATTTTCACAAAAACGGCTTAAAAATTTTTCTTTAAACTTTTGATAGGGACAAATGTACGCTATTAGATGACTAAACGCCATATTGCTCTATTCTTTTGTTGTTGTTTTTTCAAAAATTATAAAAATGTTTTTTTTACTTGTCTCTCACGTCGTTAATATTTACATTAGCGGCGATTTGTCCACATTATTATATTAATGAGTAGATGAGCTTTAAATAATATCTATACAACGTTTCTCGAAAACTCAAACCGTTTTCTATGAAATCCAGCCAAACATTTCACATTTTCAGAAACGCTCAAACGCCATTTTCTCATAAATGGATCCAATTTTTTTCATTAAACTTTTCGAACGGATAGTGCTAATTGCACTCTTTAATATGACGTCAAGTTCATTTTGTGTTTTTTTTCAAAATTACACAAATGTATTTTTTTTTTAAAAGAAGTCTTAGATCGTTAATGTGAACGTTTCCCACAATTTGTAAACACTATTTTATTTGTGAGGGTAAGTGCTTCAAATGAGGTTTTTTGAAATTACAAAAGATTCCTGTGAAAAAGAGCTTCAATTTTCGCATTTACTGTAGCGCCATTTTCTTAAAAACGGCTTCAAATGTTTTAAAGATAATTACTATTTAGAATGAGGTTTTAGTGTTCTTTAATATTCTATAATTAATATTTCCGTTCTATCGTTAGGAAACCGAAACATTAAGAAAATGTCAAAAAATGTACTTCAGGCTGCGATAGATGGCAGCTGGCAAGAGTTTTGGCAATTCCAAATAGCTAGCCCAGACGCAAAGAAATAGAAAACTAATGTGGGAAAGTCTGTGCCATTCTGTAGCACCACAAGTTTATTTTCAGGTTTAAGTTTTTTAATCACAACAATAAAAAGTATCTACTGCACAAACACGAAAAATAAACTATCACATTAATTGAAAACTCTAAATATTTTTTCTTGCAAAATTTTGTCAAAATGTTTGTAAATATGATAAAAATTGTGATTTTTTTTATTTGTTCGCTGAACATTTATATGAAAAGTCACATACCTGTACGGAAGAATCTGGACTATTCGGTAAGCCACGTTGTTTTTACTTTCCCTATGCATACGTACGTATATAGGGAGTAATATACGTAGTATAGGGAAAGTTATGTAATGCGGCGGAAAATCGATTTCGAGATTTCACCGGAAATACACGTTTTGGGGTCCCCTGATACCAAAAAAGTGGTTCTCTTCAAAACGTCCCTCTGTCAGACTGAACAACATTAGCGCCTAAATCATACGCACGATTTCTTCCAAAATGGATATTCCCCTGTCGATCTGCTTCCACTCGAGGCGCCGTGGTTTTGAAAAACTTTCTCCAAAATTTGGGGGTACTTTTCATGAAGCCCCCGGACGTTTTCAAAATTTTCTCATACACGGCTTCAAATTTTTTCTTTACATTTCTTGTGAGAATAAAGTAAAATACATTTATTAAATTGAAATAGGTCCGATTTTCACGGTTAACTCTGAATTTCCGAAAATGTCAAAAGTTTGAATTATTTTTAGCCTCTTCCTACAAGTACAAAATTAAAGATAGAGTTTTTACCTCGAAATAAAATTTGTTCTCCAAAGTGAGTTCTTTCATTAAGGTCAAGTACGTTTTTCTTAAAATTTTAGTAGTTTTCGCGCAATATTTGCAATTTTAAAAATTTACAAAAACAAAATTTTCTCAAAAACTGCTCCAAATTTTTGGTAGGGAGAGTGCGAAATACTGGGAGTTCAGAAGCTCTCCTTACAAAAAAAATACCCCAAATTCTGTGTTGCACGTCATAAAAAATGGCAGATCCAGTTTTTACGAAAAAAGTTTTGTCTTTTAGAAAATTGAGTTTAAAAATTACTTCCGGGCGCGAAATTCAAACCGGTCGCTACGACACCGCCACGACACCTGCGCGGAGCATTTCCTCGTTTCTCCACGTAAACGGTAAAACAGTCGAGTAATATTCTCTAAGGAAAGCATCGCGTGGCTTACACTAGAATACGTTAATGGTATCAAATGTTTGTAGGTTCTGTTCAATAAATATTTAAAATGTACTTATTGAAAATCCAGTTTTGTTCAAAATGATAGCCACGGTACACGGCGGTGTAAACGTAAATGATGAACACATCCAACATTTATGAAAAATATTGAATCTCCTGGAATGCTCGAATTGTTATTTTTAGCACATATTCATAAGAAGCTCAGCTTAAGATTTCCACATATGTGAAAATTACTTTGTATTCATCCACTGTTAGATACCTAAGCGATGCAGAATTGCCTAAGACTCATTTCTTCTTCTTTCCTTTTTCTCCTAATAAAATCTATCATTCAAAGACAAGTATCTTGAAATAAAAGCAAATTTTAATATTTTTTATACAATTATTTTCTCAAAAACTGTTCCAAAATTTTTCTGTAAAATTTCTCATTTTATGTATCAATGGACAGTATAAAAAATTGGTGGTGGTTGCATTTTTAGCAAACTTTGTACTTCCAAAAATTGCAAAACCATTGCAAAATACAATATTGAAGATACAGATTTTTGTCTTGAGTGAAATTTGTTCTCAAAAAATTAGATCTTTAAAATAGATAATGTCAAAAAAAGAGTAGTTTTTGTGTAATTTCTGCTGTAAGTTGATGCAATTTATAAAAAATCACCAATTTTTTCAAAGCCTTTTTATTGTTATGTATTTTGTGAGGTATAGATTGTCATTATTTAACAATAGTAAGGTAAGGTCCAAAAAGAATATTAGTGATATGTATACCATATCAAATGTGAAGTGATGTAATTGTGAGGTTACCAATCTGATAATAAAGGTTATTTACTGTAAGAATTAGATATCTCAACTATTGGCCTTCTTCTTTGCACACCTCAATAACATTTTAAAAAATGAACAGGGGGTTACAAAAAAATAAATAGAAATGTTTCAAAATACTTTATTGAAAATAGTATTAACATGAATATTTAACACATTCCAAAGAAATATTCTGAAGGTAATGCAACCAGAGGGTTGCAAGAATCTTCAAAAGTTTTATCACAAACTGTTGGGTAAGTACTGAAATGTACCTAATTTTTTTTTTCTATAATACTGTTTACATATCTTCTCAATTTCCAATGATAGCCCTTTCAATAACAATAATACATAGCTTCTTTTAACAGCTGAGAAAGATGTATTTATAACAAAAAATGCATCTTTTATACATGAAGTGAACATTATTTGAAACATAAAGAAACCAATGAGAATTTCATGACAACATCACTCATTAAATAGTAGAAAATTAATAATAGGAACTAGTTTGCTAAAAGAGGAATGAGAATCTATGAAATCTATTGACTTCAATACTATTTGGCAATGGGAAGACTGTTCATTGTTAGAACAGAATGAACGATTGCAATTTACACTAGCCATTGGGTGAAACTCTCATTTGCCAGAAGCAGCTTTTCGTTAATGTTACATATTTCTCACATGAAACTGAATTGGAATTGATGACACCTGTTTGCTTTAGATCACCGGATATTCAAATGTCATTTGTATGTAATTAATACTGCAGAACATTTATTATCATGATCTTTAAATTCCTCTTGCTATATTAAATTAGTATAATAAAATGAAGACAATCATAGTAAATTAGCCAGTGAAAAAATAGGGTACCGAAGCACTGAACCATGTTCAAATACCGTAAATACTCGAATATAACCCGCTTATATTTTTCAAAAATTACTGGCTGAAAATTGGGGTGCGGATAATATTCGCGTTAAGGTCGGCACAGCGAACTTGAAGCGTGTTGCAAGTGGTTACATGGAGGCATGGTTTATTCTTCCGGTTTTTATAACGTGGCGGGTCACTTCGCATTTCGGCATTTCGAGTCTTTCTGTCGTGCCGCTAGATGTCGCACGATCGCGACCGTATCGCGCAAGCTTCTTCTTCTTCTTCTTCTTCTTCTTCTTCTTCTTCTTCTTCTTCTTCTTCTTCTTCTTCTTCTTCTTCTTCTTCTTTTTTTAACCATTACTTTCCGTAAAATTCGGGTGCGGTTAATATTCGAGGACGGGGTATATTCGAGAATATACGGTACAATTCATTTGTGTGCAGAGGAATTCTGCTTGACTCTTTAAAGGGAAATGGACTTATCGAACTGATAGTGACACCGGACATCAGTAATTCGCTTCCCCTTTCCCTTCAGTGAGGTAACAATAGCAATTATCAGGGTACTCTTAGATTTAAAGGTTTCTTAACGTAAAGAAAATGAATGTATGAGTATTTATAAACAATGATTCAAAATGATACACAGGTATCATAAAATTATGTTATGACTCAAATTACTTTCATGTGAGAGCTTTTGCAGTTTATCATAAAATATTAATGGACAAAACTATGAACAGGCTTCATTGATTTACCATAGATTTAACAAGCACATAATCAAGAAGCACATGATATCATCAACCCAGTGACTAGCACAAGAAAACAGAATAACATTTTGAGTTGGAGTTAAGAAAGGTTTTTAGCGTATCCTTAGACTAAAACATATGAATGAGTAAAAAATCACTCATTCTTCTGATTTGATGTTTTACTTGGTTACCCTTTCAATTCAGTCATTCAATAACCTGAGAAAACAACTTGTATTCTTACATAGAAGACAAAGTATTAGATTTTGGGAACTCCCTTGTAAAGGTTGTTTCATAACTTACTAAAAAATAAATACATCAACATCAGATATGTGAAATTAACATTGAAAGATGCTTCTTAATCTGATAGATTGTAAAAAATTGTTTCTACTAGCTGTTAACATCATTAACAATTTGCATTAAGTTTTCAAAAATTTGTTTTGTATAAAGTTATTAGCGATATGTTATGTACAGATTCTCCATAAAAATATTAGCAGCATAGCAAGATGAACTGGTTTGAGCAATGGCTAGAATTTGCGGTTATACATGTTCATAAGAAACAGATAAAATTAGTAGTAGGAAAAATTGGCAAACATTTATTCTAAACTCATCGATAAAATGTCTTTCAACAATTGCATACATGCATCAGAAAAGGAGAATCTACTTGTAGTAACTTCTCAGCAAGCACCAAAGTCAAAAAGTTCAAGTTTCACCTTTTTGAATCATCACAACCACACAGTTAAAACTAACAATCTACATAACATCAAAATGGAAAGTGCCACTTGTTCCAAAATGATAATCCTCAAAACAAGTGCGGTAGATAAGGTATCAAAATCAAGATCCTTCTTTTGCAGTATATCTCCACAAATAAAGGAAAGGAAAACTGAACTCAAAATCTTAAACCAAACAAGTTGAAGTAAAATCAATGAAAACTAAATTTTAGAACAATAGCTGCTAAGAATCATAAGGTGTAACCTTGATGAAACTGAAATCTCAAACTGTTATTATTTGAAACTTTAATCTTTTCTATCTAAAATATTCATATATATTATACAGTAGAAGTATATAAAAATTAATTATATAATACAGAATATCTCATCAAGTTATTGGCCACTTTTGCATATTCCTGTAAAAGCCTTGAACATGAGATAGAACATCACCAAAAATTCACCTCTCTCAACAATTTTTTTTAGCAACAAAATTATTCATTAATTTGTTTATGTCAATAGGAAAAATTTTATAGAAGCTAATTCTAAAACTAGGCACGAAAGTTTATACTTAGATGTTGATGTGTCAGTGAAAGACAATTTTTGTCATTATCAATCTAACCTGTAATTCAACTTTTCAACATTCTGGCCATCATCAATACCACAATGATATCATTTAAATGTTGACCATTAATTCAGTTTCTATATTAGCAGTTTCTTTTACATTATCAAAACCAAGGGGAGTATTCTCAATGCAGATAAAGCTAATCACAGCAAAATGGAATTTCTTACTCTTATTTTCAAGTTTAAATGAGACTGCTAAGAGTATGCAAAACAACATTGAAAAGTTCAGCAACATTCTTTGTTAGGAAATACTTTTCTTACTGAGACTATTGAAATAATCAGATAGGGTCAAGTTGTCATTATGAATTTTGTGTAGCTTAAAATAAATTATTTAATTTCATTTACAAATTTTTCCTGCTGGTTAAACAATTAAAAGTGCAACTATTTAGCATTTCCTTGTCAAAAAAAACAGTACTTTCAGAAAAAAAGTTCATTCAAAAGGCATTTCTTTAGCATCAACCAAGGGAATCTTGGGTCAACTCATCTTCATTTCATAGCAAGGACGTAATATACTGATATATTACAGATCCTCAAGGCTTCCTGATAACCTAAATTGCAGTCAATAATTCCTACGCAGACTCTTGAAAGAAGAGAGACCCCCACCCCCCAACACACACACAAGATATTATATTAAACTATTTGATTCTGCTGAAAACTCAAATTAATTTCAACAAGAGCATGAGCAGCAACCGAGTAAATATTATTAAATTATTACAAGAGCGTGAACTAGAAACTTATGTGATGTCAGCATTTTAATTTAATATTCATAAAACTACATAAACCTATTTAATAAAATAATTACAATATACATTTTCACAAAACTAAGGCATTTTGTCAAACATATGGCCATTTTTGGGAAGCCGTCTGCTTTCGATGATTGTATGTTTAATGCCCCAACATGACTGAAATATAATAAAGTGAAGTCATAAAAAGTATGGGGCTTCACTCATAATTAGAATAGGATAGACATTTGAAAGTCTCATTACAAGTAGTTATTGCTGTGAAGAATCTTCAATATAATTTCACAATCCAAAAGTGCCAATGATACAAAGACTGATGGTCACAGATTTCATGGTTTTATGAGTTGAAATTGATGAGGTTCCAACAAAATTGAACATCTCTATAACCGATTACAATGTAAGGTTACCACTTGTAAATTCCATTTTTATTGGAGGTTCTCATAAGCTGAAATGTGAAGCACCTCATAAAATACAAATTTGTTTTTTCTACAATTCAGTGCGGTTACCTCAAGTTTAAAAGTTTCAAGGTACAATCCAAAAATTTTATAACGATGGAGACTGTTTTCTGAACAAGTTATTCTATCAAGTAAGTTTTTCAAAACGTTTGTTCAGAAAAGTCTGTCTACTTTCCAAAATAGTTTTATAACCTCACTCTAAATACCTTTGGGCATTGCAAACTGAAATGGTGAAATTAACAGGATTAAAAATTTAATGCATCAAAACTTTTGGAAATGTACTCAAACATGTCTTGAAGACACTTAAATAATGTGCATCATGTATGTGCAACACGTGTACGAGGCATAGGGATGCCAACAATTTAATTGTTTCCAGATGCTGCTATTTTCCATTCAATATTTTGGAACACAGTTACTGAAAATTTGTTTTGATATTTAAGGAACTTTTAGTAAAATGCAATATTAAAGCATGGTTCAGAAATGTGGATCATGGGCACAAAGGAGTGAAGACAAGCACGGAACAAGCCCAAATTAAGTTTTTGAGATCAATTTTAGGAGTAAAACTTGGAAATGAGAAAAGCAAAAAAGGAAAGGAAAACCCCAACAACTGATGATTTCAGTAAAGAATACCACAGAAATTGGCAAAGATATAACAATAATGGACAAGCAGTGACTACCACAGATAGCACTGAACTACCTGCAAGAAACAGAAGGCAAAAGGGACAGTGGAATTAAAAAATCATTCGATTTCCTGTTTTTACACTTTTTCTCGTTACTCTCTGAATATTCCCGTTTGTGGACTCGACTTCTAGCTAGACTTGAAGTAGCAAAACACACCCTGATGATACTTCAGAGCATCCATAAAAATCCTAATCCTTAATTATTTACAAATATTTAAATATTTTCCATATAACAAAAATATACCATTTTATGTACACTACATAAATCAGAAATAACAATAGAATTCAACTGCTATTATTGTCCCCCATAAGAAAAAAATTCTAGATATGACTATTCTAAGACTGGCACTGCAACTTCTTGCAGTGCCTTTTAAAAATTCCAAGAGCGCCCCTTTAACGTTATGAACAGGGTTGGGCAGTGTTTAATTACTTGTATCTGAAATACGTATTTTAAATATATTTTGTAATTGAAAAACTGTATTTTTGATTTTTTTGGACATGTATTTTAGAGATGTATTTAAATATATAAAATAGGAGTATTTAAAAAAAAAAAACTTTAAATACAGACAAAGAAGATAATGAGGATAGTTTCTTTTTGTTTGATTCTGCTAGTGAACGGACCTCATTGAAACAAAATAAAAACTCCTTTCAGCTGTTGAACTTGAATTCTCTTCATTTTTAAATGATAAATCTAAATCATTAAAAATGCTTGACAATTATCTGACAATAAAGAAAGAGTTTATTTCCTATAACACTAGTTTATGTTCAACAACTGTTTTCCTTTGTGGGTTTTATACATTCGCTAACAAGGGGTTTATTTTTTGATGATTTGTTTGAAAAACTAGTTGTTTTAAAAGGAAATTCGGTTTATTTGAGTTAGACATATTTTTGATATTTTTTTAATATTTGAAAGTGTTTTGGTGAATGTTTTATATTACAACATTTTTAGTCATTGTAACTGTCAATTAGTAATTTATTGTCATTGACAATTACAATTTATTGTTGCAATAAACAAGTTATAATGCAAAAATTATTGTATTTACTATATTTTGAGTATTTTAAGTATTTTAAATATGTATTTAGCAATCCAAAACTTAATGTATTTTGAGTATGTATTTACATACTTATTTACAAAGTATTTCAGTGAAGTATTTAAATAATAAATATAAAGTATTTTGCCCAACCCTGTCAACGAAATACCATATTTTAAGTAATTGAATATGACCATTTCCCAATTTCCCTCTGTTTTTAAGCTGACAATTTGTGGAATTGATTATATCAGGACAAGAGGCTCTTCAAACTGTTGGTTACTCTGTAAATAGTTCAACATCATGCCAACTGTATCATTAAAGTTATTTCATTCTCCTTGTATTGTTTTATTTATTTACTGGTAAAATATGCCATTTGAAAATAAAAAAAAATTAATAGAAGGGGGATGCAGAGGGATGCAGTTCTGTGAGCAATGTTGAAGGCAAGTATCTGAAAATTGGGGTTGCATTGGAGCCCTGGTCAAATTTGGTTTAGATGGCATCTAATTTCATGTTCACTGTGGGTGTGTGTATTACTTTCCAAGATATTGCAATGGAGATGTCCGAGAATTTAAAGGGAGTTGGCCATCCCTATTCAGTCATGCTAATCAATAGCAAACTACCTCTACAAACTTTTCAGGCACACTCGCTTCTTTAAGAAGACATTTCTGAATACCTCTCTTAAGACATTTTCTCAAGTGCGGCTCAAAGATAGATTCAAATGCACATTATTTCCTTTTGTACCAAACGGTTACTTCAAAAGAAAAGAGACAACTTTGGCGTGTGAAGAATTCCAAGTAAACATCATCCCCTGAGCTATAACTATCAGACTACAGCAAAATGAGGGAGCGTGGCGTAAGGCACTATGCAAGGTGTGTTGGCTGCTGTGATGGGTGGTGCAGAACTACTACAGACCATTCTGAAGGATGTGAAAAGCAGCACCAAGAGCCCAACTGATTTCATGGCCATCAATTTTCTTGAAAAGCTGCAAAAAAAAAGGAAGCAGACAAATTATATTTCCACTAATACCCGGTACATGTAATCTAAAATATAATGTTTTGCATTACAACGCATCATTTCCTGCAACATAGAATCTTTGAGAGGCGGCTTATTATTACTTCTAGTTTAAGACTTTGCTGCCAGAAAAGATCTTTCGGATAGTAAAACTTCATTAACAATAAAAAATTAAAAATTGACAAGCTTACTACGAAATGGAGTGCTACTGGCACAAAACTGGGTGTCCAATTTGGTAGTTTTCATAGCATGTAATTAGGTAGTTAGGGTGAACTTGGACTTAGAGGATGGGTGATTGGAATTTGGGGGTTGGGGATTAGTGAAATACAACAACACCAAGTAAATTTAAGTCGATGGATGATTTTCTTGATTTTGTATAGCGAGTGCCAATCATTCAATAAGGGGGTGGGTTTTTAAGAGAATCCACTTTGTCTATAGTAAACTTCATATAATCCTCTCCAGGTCCAAAAAAGTTTTTCTTTACAGAAATTTCTCAGAGCAATTTGATGGAGAAAATTTTTCAAAAAAGACATCTTAAAATGAAAGAAAAACAATCCAAACACTGTAAAACCTTCCCTTCATTTTTGATGGGTTATCCCTGGTGTAAAATAAAAGCATACAAGAAAGAAAATTTTCTCTATGATATAACTAAATATATTTTTAAGGGATAATTTTCTCACAAATATTTCAATTAATTGGCTTAGTTCAAACAAATTTTATATTTCCCTTCTCAATATGACTGCAGCAAAAAACATTGGGATTCTTTGTGAGACACTTGTCCAATAATGCCCAATAAATTCTAGAAACTACAAGTTTATACGTTTCTTAGAAAGTTAGTTACAGCATTCACCTTTGCCTTATGATCACAATTGTGATAGGATTCTTTTGTAGAACTGAAAAACTCCCTTGAAATAATAAGATTCTTCATAACATGATTTTGCAGTCTCTAGAGTAAATATTCCTTTAACTTGAATTATACACATGGCCATAAAATTGCAAAAATGACTCGAATAAAGAAATATAGGTGAAAAAAATGTAAAAACTTACATTTAAGGAGGTTTGTGGATTAAGTCCAAATCCATCCTGAAGTAGTATTGATATGAATGTTAAATCGAGGCACATAAAAGGTTGTTCAGTGTTTGGTGTTGCACATGCTGAAAATATAAAAACACAATTTAACTCTGATATAATCGACAGTTGTAGGGTGATTATCAGGGCTCAGATTCTGATGACGGCATCTTTTCATTGGTACATTCTAGACGCATCTAACTTGTAAATGAATGTTTATCACAATATATAGGTGATAGGAATGTTATTTGGTTATTTGGTCAGTTTTGTTGTTGTTGTCATTTTTCAATTTTCAGGTCATTTTTCTGGATCTTTGCATCATTTTTGTCATTTTTATGCAATTTGTTTTTCATGTTTTTTGTTAGTGAATGTTTCATGAATTTACAATGATACACTAAAACAAAGTGTTTATTGTACAATCAGTGACAAAATTCATTACTGCATTCAACTCTTGTTTTTGAAATCTCAAATACTACAAACTCTCACATACTTTCTGAACTCTCACATACTTTCAAACTACACAGATTTTCACTAACTTCTTTGACCTTTCAAAACTGATGGTAGGAAGATTGGAGCTAAAGATTACATTTCCTCCTAAAATAAAGACTTTATTTTAAACTAGCTAAAGTACCCCGCATTGCTGGGGTATTTATCGTAATTTATTAGCCAGGATAAGGAATTCCATCTATTCCCGCCCTGCGGTGGAGCCTATTACTATCTATGCTATTATATCCCTGCTCCGCTCTGCTCTGCCCTTTTCTGCCTTGCACCCAACTGGAAATAAATAGTATTCCTGACTTTCTCACTAAAAAAAATATTTATAGTTTTTCTTACTGTGCTTCCTGCCCCCAAATTTTACTCACTTTATAACTAACATTAACAAAAAGTGTAAACAAAAAATGAAATGCATTTACTCACGTGTATTCTTTTTGCAAAATTTTGTGTATTATACTGAAGTACCAATACTTTCTATCAATTACTACATTGTAAAGCATACTCTTTTTCATGTTCTGTTCTTGCGAATTTATAAAAAAATGTTTCAAATTTCTCTCTAACTTAAATTATACTTCTTGCCGAATTTATTCTCATGAATTTAAATAATCATTTCTTCACCATCCAAAAGTACTTGTTCACTCTCTACAATAATAAAACACTTCCCTACAAAAATTCATGCATTTGTCACAGTTTAAGCATAACACGTAAATCATTCATAGTGTGTTTCACTTTAGCTTGTTCAACTTGCAAAAACGTAATAATCATGCTTAATTTACTATCACTAATCCAGTAACTATTTCATGCAGAAGAGATGTGTGCATTCACACCATTTTATGACAATATCAAGCACTTCCTTCAGCAAAATTTGTTTTTTTTCAATATTTTCAGGTCTCTTCTACACTTAATACATTCACATCTAGAAGCAATTAAAATCAATATCCAAATTACGTGCATAAATAAAGAAAACTGCCACTATCTTTCCTAAATATGAACATTTCACGTTAAACAATGGAAAATACAAATAAACAAATAGCCCTCTCTAAGGAGGTTATATTATATTACAATCTCTTTCCTATAGACGTGCAATTCATGATGAACTCAATTGTAGATCTCAGTCGTCATCCTCTGGTGGCGCGCAGCTAAACAATTGTACATTGTTGCACTTTTGAATCTGTGATGTAATGCTAGGCGAAAACCGTCCAGAAAAGTAATTATTTTGTAAATATATTAAGGTTTGTGATTGTAAATCGTAACCTACAGTACTCCAGACCTTGAAAGGAAGCTAGTACAAAAGTTTTATTGGTATCGGTTCAGTAGATTCAGAGATTATCGCGCTGTAAGTCAACATACTTCTGTTTTTATATATGTATAGATATAATTTTATATAAATAAATTTTATTTAAAATTGCAAAATTCATTGATTTTCATATTCATACAACATATGAACATATTCATACACATTTTTGAGTAGTTTTTTAAAAAAAAAATAGGTCATTTAATACGTAATTTTCCTCTTATTTTTAAGTCATTTTATAGGTCATCGGAATTCGAGCCCTCGTGATTATAAATAACAAGTTTTAAATATTCAATACTTACTGGCAACAGCAGCATCATGAAACTGCTTGATTTTCACTACACCACCTTTAAATGGATCTGCAAATCAACATCAGTGATCATTAACTTCATACTAATTATAAAGATATTTCGAAAAGAATTTTTCCACTGAAATACTATAATCTGAATGAAATACTATAACCTGAATCTGTGTAATCTGAGGTTCTTACAGTAACGATTGAAAATATTTCAGTTACCCTTCTCTCACCAAGGGCAACCTTAACAGCATTAATTGGACAGAGGAACACAATGGAACCCCTATCCATTTTGGGGATTAAAAATGAAAATTTACATCAATAGATAACAAGATAAATTATGTAATTTAAAAAGCAATTTAGATTTTTTTAAATTTATCATAAAAATAAAAACATGTGTATGAAAATATACTGCGTAATATAAACATTATGTAAAAATTAGTGTAATGATTGCAAAACTGCAGAAAAGTGACAATTTTATACACGTGATGAAAAATATTATTTAAACTTCTGAATAATTATTAGACTATTCTGAAAAAAATATTCTTTGCAGAATGCTTTAAAACCACACTACTCTTTCTTAGCTTTTAATGTAAGACATGTAAATCAGTCATCAGCCTGTGTTTGCTCTTGGAAGGCCTTTCAATTTTTGTTGCTGGAAAACTGGGATAAGCAATGCATATTAACTTAGGAACTTGCCCACTCATATTCATCGTGAGTCATTCAAAAGTGGGGTGTAAAGCATGGGAAGTACAGTGGGAGGAAAGAAGTGAAAGCATCTCCCTGAAATGCACTCCAGTACAACAATGCTCCTATCACTCAGGTCAAGAGGGAGAGTGGAGCAGCCCTTGTGTTTGTTTGCACCAACAGTCAAGCGCTAAATCTGGCACACATGCTCCAATAATAGTTGGAAGGGCATGTGAATATGATATGTCAAATTCCAGTGCTGTTTGGAATAGGATATAGGAAATATGGTTGTCCAAAGACAAGTGGATATTGTCCTCCCAAGCAGTGATTAATATCCTAACCAGCTGTCCAAAAAAACTTTGATTGTATTTATGACATTATGGTTAGGTTTCATATTGCTGGTGTGACGAGTCATCTCCTATATCTAATGCTCTAGTCTAATAGCAAGAGAACCAATACATACCTATGAGACCATATTCTGTTGCTCTATCAAAATAGTAGGAAAAAGCATTAATTTCTTTCTCATTAAGTTCTTTAGGTTTATCTACTTTATTACTAACATAGCTTTTGATTATCTTGGCACACTCTTCAAACCTCACAACAGGTTTCTTTTCAGGAATACGATTAGCATTTCCTTTGATCTCGAGGTACAAAGGATTTTTTGAACCCCTAAAACAAATACAATAATTGAAAAATATATTTACATTGATATATAAACAGATAGAAGTTTACAAGCTGCTGAGAAAAATTCAAAAGGGATACACAATTTTATTTAATGTTCAAATAAATCATTTCACTTTACTCTAAATTAAATGCAGTAGAATCTCGATTATCTAGATTAATCTCAAAAAAGCAGATCCACACAAAGTCAAAAACACTGTATAATTGGAACACTTTTTTTCAGTTGGTTCAAATATGTTAACTGAAAAGAATATTAAGTAAAAATTGATAAAAAAATATATAATACAATTTACATTGTAGATATTACAAAACTCACATACTCAATATAATATTAGAGAAATATAATATTATTTGCAAAAATTATCATTTTGAGGGAGGGGTTGTGCAGTATTTCATTTCTCATTTCTGTCATTTTATGTGATCTATACAAAAGTCAATTCTGAATCAATAGATTAAATTAATTAAAATCATTGCAAGGTTAGAAGTTAGTTTAATCTCTAACTTTTCTTTTCTTTAACCCTTTGCGGTCCTTTCACTTTTCCGTCTTCTTCGTCTGCCGGTCCGATGTCCCGCCTCATGGGACTTTCCTTTTTCCTGGTTCTGGTCCTTTGTCCCATGGGGCGGGACCTATATTTAACTCAGGTAAATGACACCGGTTTCCTCTACAACTAATTATCTTCAGAAGAGATTAGGCAGTATTTTCCTTCATTGTAGCCAGACTTTGCTCATTTTATGTTGTTTAAAATCAGTTTGCTTATGAGGTTGCAGTTGAACTTATGGTGACATCGAGAAGTAAGTGTTCGAGATTGTCGAAGCTTGAATTGTGTGAATCGGTAAACAATTGTGAGAGTTAACAATCTTCAGGAAAGTAAGAATTTGAAAACATTTTCTCGAGATATTCCGAGGAGTGTGAAGAAAATGACAGTAATGGTAACTCGGTCTTCGTTCATACAATGCAATGTACAGGCGTTATTGGTAATGAGGTGAAGCTCTCCGCACCACACATTAAGTTACAAATTTAGGTATTATGAATTAGGCAAATAAATTAAAATGTTTTGTTTGCAATAATACAAAAATAATTTGAAACCCGAGTACAGTTTCTTACGCCGCGGCACGCCGGACCGGTGCAACCAGCTACCTAGGGATTTAAAGGGTCTGCAACGAGGAAAACGCTGTGTCCCGCCACACGGGACAGAGGACCGCAAAGAGTTAATAGTCATTTAATCATTTTCATTATCAAATGGACACTGGATAATCCCTAAATAACCCTAAATAACCTTAAATAATCCCTAAATAACAGAGGTTCATTTTCAGATTGTTTATACTTTCAACAATCAATCAAAAATATTGAAACTCAAATGGACATTTCTTCTTCAAACAAGCCATTTATTATCAAAAAATAGTGTGAAGTAAACATAAGAGGATTTATTTCACTTAGGACATAGAGTAAAGATGCATCCTTAGTCTATGCTTAGGACTCTATTTTTGTTTAATCCCTTACCCATTCTCCTTGCACACAAATTTCCCCATGTCATCGTGATTAATTAAAGATTGAAACAAAGAAATTGAAGGAAGCAGAGCAACTTGAAAGATGGAACATTGCTTACCTGTTCTTTAACAAAATAAATCTGTTCGGATCCCTTATGAAAATTACAGATGGGTATCTATTTCATCATGTCATTTTACGATTACACATTAATTATTTACATTAAGTTTTCATCTACAAACAATGTTAACCTACATAAAAATCTAATATGTCGATTTAGTCACAGGAAAAAAGAAGAAAAAATTTTACATAACATAACAAAACACACAACAACTTACAGAACTTTATACGTCTTCCCTCCATATGCCCATTCTGTTTTTATTATTGGGTTAATGCATTCACTGTGTAGTTCAGTGGCATCTGCAGGGTTCCCAACTGATAGAATTTCCTTCCGAGCAGCCATCAATCCAAGTCCCAAATAGCTGAAAATCAATCATTACAATTTTGTAGGAAAATTCATTCTATATAGATAGAACTAAATGTGATTTCAAAAGAAGAAAAATAATTATAAATACTCCAAGTTCAAACAGTGATAAAAATTAAATTTATCTCAGACTGCTCAATTTTGTAACCAATGGGAAAATATTGCAATTAGACAACATGATAAGCACGAAACAAGATATTGACTTTTGTAATAAAACACTGTACTATTAACAAGTAATTTGAATGTTCTGAGAAAATACTCATAGCCTACTTATCAACTCAGAAAGGGGTGGAATTCAACTTTTCTGAGGCTATCTTTCAAAACTATTTGACACACTCGGTAAAACTTTACACTTAATCTTTCTGCAATCTTTTTTTCAACACTCATGTATGGAAACAAGTACTTTACTGTGTTACTTTGTAGTACATGTACAACAAAATACACTTTGCCATACATGTACCGCAATGAAGTCATGGCACCATAAAATAAATGAATT
This sequence comes from Acheta domesticus, assembly GCA_031308135.1. Classification (NCBI taxonomy): domain Eukaryota; kingdom Metazoa; phylum Arthropoda; class Insecta; order Orthoptera; family Gryllidae; genus Acheta; species Acheta domesticus. The sequence goes on from JAHLJT010005437.1 coordinate 6,927,309, forward strand.
ACTGCAAAGAAAGCAAACCACTGGGGCACTATGAATCAACATGGCTTCTCTCTCGCCTATAGAGAATGATCCCAAAAGTATATTCCTGTACGATTCCATGAATTCATAATACAAAATTATGTACGCAACTCCTCACTTTAGAACATTCGTTTCAAAATGCTAGACTTGCTTCCCATCAACATTTCATTTGTCCGCCAAAGACTCACCTTCTCTTTTAGTTATATAAATGTTCTGTACATAGTTCCGTAGTTCTGTACATGAGAGAGAAAGATGAAAAAGAAAGAATGGAGAGAGGGGGAGAGGAGAGGGACGAAGAGAGAGAAAAGAAAAGAAAAGGAAACATTACTTTCCCTTTCTCCTTCTCACGCCGTCTCATCCTCCGGTTCATAAAATATAGTCACAAAGAGTTAATAGTAATCAATTACTTCTTCCCCCTTCCATAGTCCCTGAGATATATCTTGTAGAAAATAGAATAAGGTAGAGAGAGGAGGTTCCCACAATTGAGGCAAAGATGTGCCAGAGGGGGAGAAGATGGGGCTCAATGAAAACTGAACATTCTCACAAGTAGTGCATCTCATGACTCAGCAGGGTTCCTGCTGAAACGTGACAACTGGCACCAATCTACACATCAGCTCATGGGGTTTTCCCCTTAAAATATCCCTTAAAATATCTCCTCCCAGCAGAATGTCAGTACAGCCAGGACAAGCTCAAAGTTCCTGACTGGTCTCAAAGCATGTGGGAGTGTAAGTGTATGAGTTTAAAGGGAGAGGAGGTGATAAGAACAAGATAGGAAAGGTTGCACATGGTCTGTGGACCATTGGTTATAATCCTGCTCTGGCATTTGCCTAGAACTGATCAGAGAAACCATGGAAAACTACTGTGGTCAGGCTAGAATTCTTCTCCAGACAGCCAAGTTCAACCTAGTTCTTATTACTACAGTTATAAATTAATTTACCATTGCTCAATTTCATTTTCATGATGCAATTACTTGCATATTCAATTCTATCAAATATAATGGTATATAATATAAAACAGTACATCAAATCCACACATATATTAATAGTATTCTTACCCAAAGAGAAGTCGACTATGTATATAAGATGATAAAAATGTTAAGACAATACAAAGAGAAATTTTTAACTAATTGTTACTATTTAGTGCAAAGAAAATTGCAAATTATCTAATTGATTGGAAAATTGTCTTGATGAGAATACTAAAACTTCTCCCCTGAGCTATCTCTATTTTCTTGTTCCTTAAAATCATCACGATCATGTTTTTTCTCACTACCCTCTTTATTTTCACCTGATCATTGTTTCTTTCTTTTCCAGCAAATCATTTTTATTCACATTAACAATACATTTCACTTGATTTATTGACATTTGTTTAGAATTCTCTTTCCTGGGTCATTAAAAAATATTGGTCTAATCACCTGATAAATTTCCAGTGTATGCCAAGAATACGTCCAGTAATACAATTACATACTAGCATGCTCATGCGAGGACTCTTGCACATTAAATCCCCGCCCTCTTCACTATCCTTCCATTTCCATATTAAGCCCATAATATACCTTTTTATACCAGTTCCTCATATCCTCTGTCACTTGTTCAATAAGTACCTTTGTAATCGTACTAACTGAAGGTACTTTAATATTACAGTACGGTGCACACAATACAAACTATTCATTATTACCAAACAGAAAGGTACACCTGTGCAATTCATTTGCACATTATATCAAGTAATTAGCTAAATTTCACATATAGTTGCAGATTCTGCACGTCTCTGAAGAGGTGGGGAAGAAATGAGAAGCACTGAACCAGCAAATATGTAATAGAATGTCCAAGAAGACCTCATCCCTGTAGAGTACAATATGAGGAATGTTTCTTTGAAGCCTTTGGCCTCAAAATTCCAGGTTTTCAGGCCTTAGAGTGCTTTGTTTTGAAGTTATATAACTATATACATTTCAACAATGCTGCCTGAGAGTTGCAGATTTCGTTTGACATGAATATTTAGATGAGTTTTTTCAACAAATCCTTCATATTTTTAAAGTTAAAGTGGAAATTTGACACTCTTTGAAATTCTCTACATTTAGAGACCTTATTTATAAAGATTGATTGTGTGTGAAAGCCGCAAAACAAATCTCATATAAATAATATAGGAGAGAATTATACATAAGTGTGACATTTTTAATGTCTTTACAGCTTCTTCTTAAGTCAACATTTATGAGTTAAATGACAGGGAAAGGCAACATAATTTCCTAAACGACTAGATTTAATCTGTAAACATACGACCACCCCCTCCTTTTTGAATGAAATATTTAGGAAAAACCTCATCTTGTATTCCAATAAATACAGTATGGGATGGGGTGGGGGCTAAACGGAATGTTCATCTCGGGAAGGGACGTTTAGAAAGATTATGAGTTGTTACAAAGGGGCAGAGTGGAATAAACAGGTTACAATTTGTGAATATATTTAAACAGTCCCTTAGAACAAAGGCGAAGCTGAATTAAGAGTCAGAAAGATGGATAAGAAGCACAAAAGAATCCAGAAATATGGAAATAGTCCAAATCAAAACTTCAGGCTCAATCTTACATGTTCCACATAAGAGATAGTATTTGGATTGTGAAAATTTATGCGTAAAGAACTAAGAAGTTGAAATCCAATAAAGAAAATAAGAGTTCCAGCATAAATGGAGGGAACAAGTGAATGAACAAACATTACCAAGGATGGCTAAAACCCATAGACATAGAGATAAAAGGGGCAGATATAATCTGCCAAATTTTAAATGCAGCAATGCTTGAAAATCTGAACAACATTCCTCTATCCCTTGGTCAGCCAGGGACATTGGTTCCAAATGAGAGAGGTGGTTGTGATGAAAAATAAAATAAAATACCCTTTAAACCTACAAACACATCATTTTACCTGTGTGTGTAGACAGTGATGTTTTGGTGAAACGCAGAAATATGGTAGAGGTATTCAGGGTCTGATGATTTCAGAGTTGCTTCACTGCTGGGAGCAAACGTTATTTGAGTTGAGCCACCCCCCAGATCCAATGCAGCAGCAGTGTTTTCCACATCTCCTCCCAGTCGATCTTGGAGGAAGTTTACGGTGAACCATGAAAACAGGCCTTCGTCAACGCCGTCCATGATGCCCACAGAATTGGCAGTGGTGTGGAATGGGGAGTTGGCAAATAGTTTGCTCACCTGAAACACACAGGTAAGTTTCAAGCTCTAACAAAAAGCAAGTTGTATCACCTATTGAGAATCATTGAATTGAATTGAATTGCCTTATTTTACGTGGCGAGACTCAGGCCATGAGGCCTGCTCTTCTATCTGACCACGCAAATTTCGCTACGCTCCTTTCACCAACTAGGGGAGAAGAAGGTATTCCATGGGCGACGAAAGAGGCGATTTTGAATTTAGCTCAGAGGCGTCATTTAGGCTCGAGGATCTTTTACATGCAGTAAATCTACTAACATGGGACAGCCGGCTTTACTTCCCCTCCGAAGGAAGGCGTACGAAGGATTTTTTCACCCCTAAAAATCCCTGGCTTCGATCGGGCTTGAACCTGCAAACTTGGGTATAACAGTCCGATACGCTAACCATTACACCATCCCTGCCACTCCGTTACACCATCATGGTGGAAAAACAACAAAAAATTGATTTTCATGTGAAGACCTCCAAAGGGCACCTTAAACTTAACTAACACTTACAAAAACCATATATTTTCTTACTCTCTGACAGGTTGTAATACTGAATCACAATGAAACACGATAGTTATTTTTACTTGAATTATGTTCAATCAGTGTTACTTGTACCAAAGTGAGTTATATGTATTATTTGTATCAATATAAGTGTATTTTCAATTTTGTTTTTTTTTTCAATAAAAACTGTTTTAACTAGAGTTGTGTATTTGGGATAATGTGAGTTGAGTAATTAGAGTTTCTCCTTTTTTTCATTTATTGTTACTTATTTGTTTCGTTAATTTAAGTTTCAGGAAATTGGTCTAATTGTCTGTAAATTAATTAAATAAATAAATGACTTTTTCATGTTTACAACACATGAAAGTATATCTCAATTCCAAGGGATCAGTAACAGTTTGAGCGGATTTTTACAATTTTACACACAATTATATATTTGCTATTGCTTTATAATTATTTATAAAATTGTTCAATCTCCAGTAAGAATTTGGTGATATTCAAACTGTGTTAAAACACTTTGAAATGTTTTGTCTACTTTTTAAAGGGCTTATTTGTGCATGCTCAGACATTTTTCTCTTTAAGTATTGAGAAGCTTCTTGGTGCAAATTCTGCACATTTCATTTTATGTTGCCACCATTACGATTTAAAAATTGTTAACTAATGTTTAAGCAACTAGTTTTGAAACACTCAGCATCTTAAAATTGTTCTTCTTTCAGCTAGAGCGAGTACTGAACTATTCCATTTTTTCCCATGAACTACTCAAAGAGCTGTCAAAAAAATGTACTCACTATGCAATAGTTATCTTTTTCTAACATAACACAGTTCAATAAAAATACTGCAACAGGTTCTTCAAAATTCAATTTCCCTGCAGCCACAACATCCATGGAGTGGCATAACAGATCAGACATCTCACCTGGAAACCTAGTTGCTGTCAATTCTGTTTTTGATTTCATTGAAGGTACTAGTGCATGAAAAATTAAATAATTCTTCTTTAAAGTGGATTCATCAGAAATTGCTTTAGAAAAATATTTTTCTTAAACAAAAATAAATTTTAAAAAAATTAAATTAAATTAATATTCCCTGGCTATTGTTGGAATAAAAGAAAAGTATTGAAATCACCCAAAAATTCAAGGTTGATATTTCAGTGGTAAAATAGCCTTTTCTGTGTGTGTAGTCATGCATAACTTAGAGGGCAGATTACAAGCTTTTGAGTTCTAATTTGATACACATAGTACTCACATCAGGAATGTATCACGGCTTGTCCATGCAGTTGCAAAGATGATTAAAATTGATGCACATAGAAGAGATAAACACATTTTTGTTCCACATCGCAGTACAAAAATTGTACAATTATCACATTAGCCTAAAGTTTAGGAGCTAGCTAAAGGAGTAGTAGCAAAGTCAAAATTATATTGGTATAGAACACATAGACAGTATAAGATAACATAGAACTTCTATTAGTATTTTTTGAGTGGGAGAATGAGAGGCAGATGGACCAGAGCCTGTGAAGAAGTGGTCCGAATGGACCAGGAGTTATTCAGTGGTCAAGTAGGGAGCTAATTCAGGGAAAGGAAAGTTGATAAGTATTTTACTCCATTCTTACAAGAAATTTAAAGAAAAAATTTGGAGCTATTTTGAGAAAATTTCGAAAATGTCCAGGGTCTTTATGTAAAGTACACTCAAATTTTCATTAAAATGTTTCAAAATTGCGGCGTCTTGAGGGGAACCAGATGGACCAGGGAATATTCATTTTGGAAGAAATGGTATTTATGGTGTAGGTGCTTTGGTTGTTCACAGACTGACAGATGTACGGACAGACAGACGGACGGACGGAAGTTTTGAAAAGAACCACTTTTTTGGTATCAGGGGAATCCAAAAGGTGTATTTCTGTTGAAATCTCAAAATTGATTTTCCGCAGCATCACATAACTTTCCCTTTGCTATGTATATTACTCCACATACATGCACGTATATGGGAAAGTAAAAATAGCAGTAGATTCATAGTGGCTGACAGGACTTGTTTTGTTACTGCTCCAAGCCCTTCAATTACACTGCAATGGGTCAAATTGTTCATGGAATAAACTCAACATTGTGCACCTCTCATATTCAAAGGCACACACCAGAAAAGAACTCGAGCCACAGATGAATTTTGCGGTTTAGGTTACTCAGTATCCCGCAACACATGAAGACAGGTAAACGCAGCACCAAAAGGGTTAGCATACAATGGCATTATGCTTAAAGAATGCCAGCAGAGTCATGATAAATGAATTTATCATTAATTTTTCCAGTTTACCATGTAGGGGGTAAGTTCCAATAAATTGTACACAGTTGTTAGTTTGTTAAACATAAATTAGTGGTATGGTCCATGATTGACAGAGGAAATACCTCTCGCAACAAGGCTTCTGCTTTCTCTTTTGGTAGAAGTCGAAGTCCAGCAGTGGCTTTCATGGATAAAGGAGTTTCCGCCCATGCTTCTCTAGGTATCACAGATTTTGCTTTCTCAAGGAGAACTTGTAAATGCTCTGCACCCTATAAAAGACAAGAAAAAGAAAACAGTATTACATACATATTCACAAAAATCTTTATTTTTTAACACAAAAGGTAATAAATTCCACAAACAGTACTCAGAAAAATGTAATGATCTTGAAATATACATCTTCAAACATATCGAATATAACCCGTTCTCGAATATTATCCGCACCCTAATTTTACGGGAAGTAATCTCGGGGAAAAAATAAACAAACTTGATACGGTCGCGATCATGCGACATCTAGCGGTACGACAGAAAGACGCGAAATGCCATGACATATTCCATCGTGAAGATGGGCCGCGAAGTGACCTGACACGTTATAAAAACCCAAAGAATAAACCATGCCTCCATGTAACCACGTGCAACACGCTTCAAGTGCACGTTACCGACCACTGGTACCGACCTTGATGCGAATATTACCCGCACCCCAATTTTCAGCTGGTAATTTTTGAAAAATATATGCGGGTTGTATTCGAGTATTTACGGTATTTAGATGTGCATTTAATTAAAAGACCACACACTCAAAGATCCTAACAAAGTAAAATTAGTAATAAAATTGCTAAATAAGAATTAACTGATCACAAAAGCCTGATATCCAGTCCACTTGCTTTACTTCTGCCATATTAAAAGCACTGTATAGCACGAACAGGGAAACCATAATGCAAGAAAGGAGGCTTTTTACAAAATATTTAGCCTCAAATGAACATGGTACTGCCAGAACATGATTTTCTGAGGTATTTGTTTATTTATATATAGTCCACACCGAGATACAAGTAAAAAATTCAGAAAATAAGCTAGCATAGGTGCAGCATTAAACGTTCATTTGAAAAATGTTCTCTCAAGTAGGCACTTTGAATTTAACTTTCTGGCCAGAGCAACTTAGATTTTTAGAAATTCAGAAGTAAGCGACTTCAAAATTATGCTCACAACATGTAAAAATTTCACTAGAGAAACTTGGATTTCACTAGGGGAACTTCTGCTATTGATCATTCACTTCGCATTTATGCCTCATACATGAGCTCCAAAAAAAGATTAACTTGGGTTATAAAAATTAACTAGGAAGGTTTATGGGTAGAAAAGCCCATTACCCTAGGTGATAAAAAGCACTTGGCCATTCAATACCTAAGTTAAGCAAATGTGTGCCTGGTTGATTGCAATGATTCTACACAAACTTGGAAATTACGTGACTTGCGATATTTGCAACTGACAAACTTCACACAGACAAGCTTTGATCAAAGGTGTTCACCTGGGTGCTACACCTGTGGTTTCTTTGCTGTTTGACAACCAGGCCAGGTCAGCAAACAGCGCCTGGCCTGGCCCATTAACACCAAGAAAGTCAAAGGATAGGACAACCATCCCCAAATCATCAACATATTTGGCAAGAATGTAAACATTATGGCACAAAGCTGCATATGCCCAACAAATACTGAGTGTCAAAAATATATAAATGGGTACAAACTTGCAAACGACCAAGATCTGACCACAGAAGATTTGAATTTAATAAAAGCTTTTCCTGTTATTCTTGCTTGTCCAGTTTAAAATTATATGTGTCTTTAAATTTCATCACAGAATATTGTGTGTGTGAGTACCATGATCCATCCATTACAACAGATAAAAATGTATATTTATTAAATTTTTTTCCCCCCAGAAATGGAACATCATATGAAAAACACTGAAAGTATGGAGTGCTCCACATTGACAGATGAAAATTATTGCCCCATATTACCTTTTCAGGGTTATCAGCAAAGGAGGAGAGGCCAGGTTTTATTTGATAAAACAGCTCCCCATGAAGTTTTAAGTTTTTCTCACCTGAAACAAGTATTATTAGTCAACTTCAGAATACAGCTCAACTCTAAAAGTACAAATTTAATTTTGATTGATCATGGGAGAAGTATGTTTTAAAAAATCACATTACTTATGTAAAGAATCCTAGGTAAACTTGATAAAAAATGTAATTCTTCAATATTATTTCCACACCTATGACATCCTGTACTCACTCACAAGGGAAGGCAACAGATTAAGGTACCTAGATGAAATCAGAATTGTGGGCAACGTTAGTATTAACGTATTATTAACATACCATAATACCACCTTGCAATACTAATACGGTACCCTTACATTACATGAAATCCCATCCAAAAATCTGTTTCCCAACCTTTGGCTTTGCCCTGTTAGGTAGGCAAAACCTCAAAGACAGACAAGTGTCTATGATCTTTCCTGTGACAGATACTGGCAGATAATTTCTCCATAATTTCTTTTAATGAACTAATTTTGGTAATATTATGAGTGACCAAGGGCTCAGACAGTAAAACAAATAATATTCTAAACTAGTGGTGCTACAAATAGCACAAACTTTTTCATACTAGTTAGTTTCCTTTTCTCTTGAGTTAGTGCCTTATTTTATGTGCCAAGACTGGAGCCATCAGTTTCACTCTTTCATCTGACCACGCAAATTTCACTATGCTCCTTTCACCACCTAGTGCAGAAAGAAAGTATCACTTGTGCAAAAACAGGCAATTTTAATTTAGCTCAGAGGCTTCTTTTAGGCTTGAGGATCTTTTACATGCAGTTTTATTTCCCCTCTGAAGAATTTTTTTGCCCTTACAAATTCATGGCTTTGATTGGGTTTGAACCCTCAAACTTGGGTACAACAGTCCAATACGGTAACTGTTATACCATCGAAATCGCTGAGCTAGTCTGAGCTAGCTTTTCAGTTTTGCTCTACCCTCTCCCAAGCAGATATTTATTGGTGTCTAGAGCAGCTACCGCCCTCGTGGGTAGCTCATTGGTTAGCATGTTCGCTTTCCATCACACGACCCCGGGTTTGGGAAGATTATAGTGTGCATTTACCTTGCAATGCCCCAGTATATATTGCTGTGTGAGGTTGAGACAACTTACTCCCCAGGGTGAGAAGACCACAATACGGTGTCGAGATGTCTATGTGCTAACCAAAAGTACCCCTTAACCCATGGCTGTGAGTCAGGGACACAGCTGCCTTGGCCTGTGGCATAGGCCTTGGCCTGTAACGGGCTGTTGCGCCAAGTGCAGACAGACCTAGCACCTACCAGGGCCTCTCATGATACACAGCGCCCTCCTGGGGACATTAACAGTGACGAGCACCTATGCGCTCTTTGATCATCGCATGGGGCTATCTCAGTCCCTGTACCTTTACATGATATCCCTTGGCCCATCTCAATGATTACACCATTGTTCTGGATACATGAAACAATTTGTACATGAACGATTAGCTAAAATAGTATATAAAGAACACATGACCAATGAGATTATAATGGATTTCACTGGAGCAAAAAGAAAGGATTTCTTTATAATTTAAAATCAAACCCGGCTAATGATGTGATACTTTTATGTTCCTGGAGATTTAAATGGAATTTTTATTTATTTTTTTTTAAACGAATATTCTAGGCCGATTTCACTGTAGCTATCCCATAAACTTTTCAACAAGTTAGTGGTAGCTGATCGCCTGGTAGGAAACAAGGTTGGAGTTAAGCTGTTGTTTAATAAGAAGCATTGAATGTTAAGCACAGTAACTTTCTTCAAGCTCTTACAAACTATCAATATTAGTCATAACAGTCTACAGCTTTTAGCTAGTGGTTTGTCTCCTTTTTTGAATAATGGCACTATGTAGGACATCATCCTATAGTGATTTAGATTACAATTCACGATTCCTGAGAAAACATTCAGAGAACATTTTTAGAAGTAGTGCAGGTATATCATCTAGTCTCATCATTGGTTGCAACATGTTCAGTTATTTCATGTAGTAATCTGGCGATATTTTTAAAAGCGTATCAGAGCCCTTTTCTAACACAAATGATTTTAAGAAATTGAATGATAGAATATCTGGAATTTTCTCATTAGATCAATTTATTTATTTACAATGATTGTAAATGTGTTCATAATTATATGCTGTAAAATTCAAAGTATTTACTACACAAACAAATCAATTTTTAGTATGTATCAATTCACAATACACAAGTATTCTTGTTCTGAATATAGCGATTTAAGAACATTGAAAATATATATTTTATTATATGGATGAATGGATTTCATTGTATTCGATTTTGGCTGGTCCATGATCGATAAACTCTGACACCGTTTGACCACTTTCCATGAAAGTTGGCACATCTACAGGTTTCTTCATGGAGAAGGTTTTTATGCTGTTCACTTCGTTTCACTTCCCCTAGACAGCAGCACACAATTACACTTCAGTTAAATGCAATTCCTAATCCATCTGGGCTTCATTGTTGCCGGGCGTTGCCATGTGACGCATGGTGGGGTTGAGCAGAGCAGGACAAGTGGGCGGCACGGACAGGATGAAACTTATGCTGAGTTAGGAGATGACAGTGAGAGAGCAATTGCGGCATGGGAACACCAGGTTGTAGCACTACTGATGGAGTGGGAAAACAGCGGTTGGGTATAGTTCTGCAAATACAGATATATAAATGAAAATATTCCTACGCTGCCAAGAGGAATTGAATGCTGCCCATTCTTTCAGAAGTTTCATAAATGTTAGCACTTACCAAAAATTGGTTCATGGAAAGAGAACGCCAGCACTCTCGATCCAGTACTTCCCGCATCGATGATAACTGCATGTACATGCTTATGCAGCCTCAACATGTATGCAAGGTCATCTAACAGGTTGGTTGCATGCGAGGACACTTTCCATGTTGACACATTGCAGTACAATCCTGGAGAAAGGCCACACAAATCAGTTTCATGAATTGGCTGATACTTCCGGGCATCCAACTGCTATGGTCATTAGCACTGTTGCACCCACCCCAAACAATTGAAAAAATTCATATAATATGTCAGGAATATACATTTTCCAATTAATGACATTCCATATTGAGAGATTGCAGCAATATCAATGAATATGAAATCATTGTGAAATCAAAGAACTCCCTCTCTGGCATCTCGTGTACTCCCAAAGAGTGTATCATGATTTCTCTGCAATTAAATAAGGGGAGTTTCTTCTTAGAGTTCTCAGAACTAGTGTTAATGTACTCGGGTCCTTTTCAATAAGTCATAATTCAATTATTTAAAGAGTCTACCAAATATGATTGAAAGGCTCAACTCTATATAGTCCTGTACCACATTTTCAACAATAAATAAGATAATTCTACTTACATCCTTGCCATATCAAGTAATATTTTATTTTGTGGGAATATTGTGGTGGTGATATAACAAACGGTACTGTACTATGGAGACATTTCTGCTTCACTCTGTGACAAGAAATGCTTTGAAATCTTTATCTTATTTCCCAGAATGACTTCAATGTGGCATAGGATTATCTAGAGTCAAGACCTTGAAATCTAAATTGATTTCTCAACTTTGAAGTGGTTGAAACATATATACGATCTTGACAAAAATAACTGGTAACAAGCTAAGATTTCTTTTCTAATTAGCTAATTGACATCTTTCCCACCTTATTTCCACACAATTTATTTCCTTCCCTTTGAAAAAAATGGTAATGAGGACAACTCCACTGGTATATACAAGATATTGCCATTACAAATGAAACTGTCATATTAACTTTCACTACATTATTACTGCTATCTACAGTTACAAAGGTAGTAGAAAACCTATATCTCATTTATAAATAATAGTCTGAAGTAATTACACTCAAAAGATAATTCATTTCCTTACCTATAAAAAACGTGCTGACAAGGCCAAATCCTAGAAGAAAAAAGAATTTTTTCCTCCAATATCCAGATGCTCGGGGCCTGGGGGATCTGGAGGACGGTGAAGAATCGCTTCTAGAGACGTCATTCTCTTCCAGCAGCTGAAAAACGTAGTGACTTTAAAATTAACTATTTCATAACCAGGGGAAAGGGTAAGCCAGTGGTAATAATAATAATAATAATAATAATTTGGTGTGTTATGTTTATGTATATGTAAATTATGGTTTTTCAGTAATTAATTATAGCAGAAACAATTTACAACAGACAAAAGCTTATTGAATTGTTACTGAAAACATTCTAAAAGGTTATTTTTTTTTTCTTTTCATTTATTTTAACACTTCCCTGTCCCTATGAAAACATCAAAATCTCCACACCTCTGAACATTCCTCACACTCAGAAAGTTTTACTGCAATATTCTCGAAAATAAAAATATTTTTCCGCATGTCCCAGTGTATTTCTAAATTCTAGGACCATCCTAGCAAGTCCACACCAAAATCTGTGCAGTTCCATGGAAATATTTGCCATAGAAGTTGTAAACATCTGTGACCTACATATGATTCATGGATGTAGTAAAATGGATTATAGGGCAGTGAGCATGTTAAGTTGCATCAACACCAAAGTTATTAGCAACTATTGTAAGAGTTGTAATATTTATTATTATACTCTAAAGTTGGAACTCTTTTAATTTCCTCTTGGGAATATTTATCTAAATTCTCATTTTATTGTGTTTGTTTCTGTACAATTTAATCAATGAATAAATATCAATGCCATATCAAATAACATTCAATGTCATTTAAATTAAATTTACCCCACTTTTTCCTTGGACAAAAACATTTCACCGTTGAGACAAATTTGGAAGGGCTAAGCTTGGAACTCACTGGTTTTACTTCTATAAAACTTGTGTGTATGATCCATGAATTAACTTTCCAGAAATCAAATCTTATTAAAACTGAATGCAGGGCTGTTGTACATTTGAAATTCCCAAATTCCCTGATTCTTACTTTTTTTCTAATTCTGAAATTTCAATTTCCAGATAAATTTTCTAAATTATAACATTCATTAGGCGATGAATATCAAACACAAGATTATGCATGGGCAATATAAATTAGGTTGTTTGTTAAAATTATGCACCTATGCTATGCCTAAAATTATGCACAATTTTAAATTTTAAAATATTTAATAAGGGGTCATCCTTGAATTACTTAAGTTAAAAATAAGAAGGGGGAATTAAGATGTTAAACAGGTAGGGAGTGTTGGTTTAGTGTTGTCATATCGATTTCTTTTTCCAATAATTGCAGAATTATTTTTATTCATTCTTATACAACAAACATTGCAACAAAACATTACATGACATTATATAAAATATTAAAAGATTAAAAAAATGTGTAAATAAATTTAAAAAGTTATAACCTGTTAATGAATTTTTTTTTTCCAAGTAAATATATATACCAATTGAATCTTGTAGATTACAAGGAAAATAATATTCAAAAATGATCTATATATTCTAGCAGACTCCTGCCCACTGAACACACTTGTCCTTAAGGGAGTGTATTTGACCTATGTACTAAGTAATTATTTAGGAAGGGTCTAAGCTTGCAATACAGTGTGCAGTAAGGTGTGTTACAGAGAGGAGGAGGAGGTATCATCCAAATTTGTGTTATGTAATTTAAGGATGACTTCTAATCATCTTTTGATCCATTCAACATATTCATATTTTATTTTATTTTTACAGGTGCTGTGGTAAAATTCCTCGACTTCTTCCTGGGATGCTATCAGTTACTCCAATTCTTCAGGTGCACAACAGTCCTGTGAATGTCAACCATTTTTATAAGCATTTTCTTGCCTTTTCACTTCCCATTGGGATATTCGTAATGCCAGATACTTTTTTTCTCACACCTCTCTGTGCATTTTTATTCAATTAACATTCTATCAAATCATCAGGATACCAATATTAAAAGTATCACATTTATAACAGGAAACAATTGTTCTCTTAATAAAAGGTGATATGCAGTTTGTCCAAGAAAACTCTAGGTCACAAAATCTCGTGAATGGAAAGAAGAAGAAAACCAAAAGCAATGTAAAAAAGGTTTTACAGCAATATCAAAAATAGAACATGATTGTGGCTAAAGCATTTGCAGATTCTACATCATAGCCTACTGATAAATTTTAAAGCAAAAGTGGAAAAGGAGAAAATAATTACAAATTTAATTCTATATCAGGTATAACAAAGCACTCCATACAATTCACACAATTCCTTATTATTTGACAATGTACAATAATATACAGTAGCTATTATTCCAGTAGTAAAATTGAGAAACCAAGGATGTTGTTCTTTACTGACATTAATAATACACAATTTCAGATAGTGATGATTTTTCAATAAAGTGAAACTCGTACGTTTCATGAATTCTCTGAAAAGTAAACGTTACAATTTTTTTAAATATAAAATAAACAAAGTAATTAATCTCTACTATGTCTGCTAGATAATACCGAAGATCCACTGATTTCAAGGACTTCACATTAACAAACAAAAGATTTGTTTATTAATTTTTTTATTGAAAAAAGAGCAATATTACTAACATTGTTATTGCTTTTAATATGATAATTATTTTATCATTTTAAATATGATGACTTAGGGATTTTAAAGTTAATCATTCTTTTTCCCTACTGAAAAATGGAGAATCGATTAAAATATTGGAAAATCTTGATAAATCACAAAATTTACTGAGAAAAGTGCCTAGATTAGCTGTTATAAAAGAAATATAAATCTCAGTTTTCATTCAGGTAAATCATAAAAGAAAGGTATTGACATTAAAAATGTAAACTCATTGTTTTCAAGACAAATTAAGGAACTATCCATCAACAATGTGGCCTCTGCAAACTAACTCAAGTCATGCAGAAGGTCAGGTGCAGGCTTTTGAAACAAGCTCGAAAATTTGACTCTAGGCATTGAAAACTTCACTCCCATGCCAAGATCGATCATGACTGCGAGGCCACGTTGTAGGAATACACTAAATTTTCATTTCTAAATATAACCTCAAAAATGCACTAGCACCAGGCAACGAACACTACATCATTCCATAATAAATGCTGTAGATAAGTAGAATTTTTATTAACCATAATTACTTTCACATTTCTGAAATGGGTCATTTTAATAAATATTAACAAGTCATTTCAACTTTTGGCACAAGCCTGTTTAGTATTTAGGAAGTGACAGTTCACTTCCGTGAAGTTCAAACAAGTTTCTCGCGTGAAACACTCCACACTAATCTCACACATGTCACACATTGCAAGACAACGAATGAATCAACTCACTGGGAGATAAATCATTAATATTTATACAGATTTCACGACCACAAAACATGTGGACTGATGGTCCAGAACTCCTCTCTCCTTAGTAGATAAGAATGCAGCACCCCGGAAAACCTCCCGCACTGGCCCGCACACCCACAACCTCGCACAGCAATGCGCCCTGCCGGGCATCGTTAGGGGAAACGGGCGAAACCTGGCGAAACGATACGAGGCTGACACAGCACGCTTTCGTAGTTTTTTTCCACTTGACATCTTTCGACACTTTTAAATATACTTTGCTTTAATAAATAGAAACCTACCTTCCTCTGTCGAACAGATGCCATGGTAGTTCTGCGAGATATACTAGTATCTAGCTCTGTTCTGTGTCTGAAGAGAAGCACTTCACGTGAGTGGCCTTGCAAATCTCACGATGACTGGGATTTCTCGTTAGAAGTGTCGAGTCATCACCGGCCTGTCCTTTTTGATGGAGGATTTGCCAATGGTGCTAATTTAAAACACAACTTCAGCGATTCCCTTGTCTCTTCTCCCCCACTTTACAGTGCAGAAGGCAGTCGTGCGAGCCGGAGAACAAGAGCACATTAGTTGACCTTGACACGCGAAGAGCTGCAATATCAGCTATCAGTTTCTATGACATAATAGCTGTTGCCTTGTGTCGGGTATAATAAGCTGAAGATAACACAAATTTGTCTGATTGTGCGTAATCAGTGCAGACCGGTTTCTGCTCCTTTGCATTCATATAGGTTAGCATGACCATGGCTGAATTGTTGCGTTGTGGTATTGGTGACTTATAAAACCGGACCCCGCCCACAACTCCCTGCATTCAAGGATTGGGAGGGAACTTAATTGCCCATTCAAACCCGGTATTGCTATTGTCATCTGTGATATATCATGTATAATTGGCATTGTCATGGGATGTAGACAGTGATTTCCATTGCTATTTATAGTTCTGTTTACACTATCATAAATACTTGTTATTACATAATTTTTGTAAAGCTGATTTTTATTCAAAGAATAGCATTGCAAGTTCCATCATCATTTCAAAAATATTGCATGGGTCCTCAGTTGACTGTGAAATCATGTCTTATTTCTTAGGAATCAAGTACCTATTTCAAAAATAACATTTTCTTGGCATGTTTCAGAAAATATGTGCACTTTACAAAATTCATAGTTGAACAAAAGAAATACACACAATATCACCATGCCAGAAAATACTTCTTTATTGAAGCAGGCGAGTATGCAGGTCGCTGCTGGTGGATCTGCAGGTGAGATACACAAAATAAGTTTGTGTCATTCCTCTCCCTTCTTACTGGCTTGACCCAAATCTGTTAACTCAAACAAGAATGTTTGTTTTGTTGAAGAATGTTTAATTTTTGATAAGTAAAAGTGCATTTTTCTTTAACCCTTGAAGGATATTTCATGCTTTGCTGTCAAATAAGAATAAATAAAGAATACTTCAAATTGTTTTATTAGTCTTCTATATCATCACTATATTTCATTGAAAATTTTTCATGAATATAGTCCTAGAGTATTAAAATTAGAGATAGTGTTCCTTTATTATAATGTTAATACAGAGTACTTGTTTTAATTCAAATATATTGTGTATAATATTATATATGACATCCTTAATTAATTTAATCTGGCCATTGGTTATAAAATATTTATTACAGATATGATGATATTATGAGATATATATTATAACAAGTTCTTTTCACACATAACATTTGTTGTATAGAAATGAGTAGTCTTTATTTCGCAGTGATACATTCGTAAATACAGTATTCTTTGTTACCTTCTATAATAGTTTATAACATTTAAGGCTGTTAACTAATATAACAAAGTACACCTGAAATTGTGATCCCCATTAAATTTTTCAGTTTCCTTTGGGCATGGCAGAAGTTCTTGTTAAGTACTAAATTTTTTTCTTCAGCCTTCACCTTTCCCTTTTTTAAATCTCTAAAATATTTGTCATTTTTACAATTTATAAACACCAAGCACATTCCAGAATCAAAATAAATTTATTATAAGTTTGGTGATTCAAATATTGACATGAATATAATTGGAGGGTATATCTATGATTTCAAAATAACTGCCTTTTTATTAAAAAATATCTCAAACACAAATGTACACAATATAAAAGCCCACTCAATTATTTTTACAACTTTTGTCTGTCTATTTGGGTGGGCTAATCTCAGGTATGTCTAAACTGGTTTGAATTCTCACTGAAAGTTCAGTATTTTGTTGGATACTTTTTAGGCTACTTTTTTCAGATCATTATTTTTCTATTACATAAAGGAGAACTTATTTTTAAATACAAATGCTCAGTTTTATTCAGACTTAAATTCATTTCTTTTAACCTTCAGATAAAAGTTACTGTTTGCATGAAATTTTGTAGAAACTATCTCCATCTCACTTTCCTTCCCTTGAAACAAAATTTTAGTGTTCACTCTTGCAGTCTTTTGCAAATATTTTGAAAATTGTGAGAACTGCATTAAATGATGGATTGACCAACATGGATTAAACGTTTCTGAAACCCCTTAAATTTCCTAATAATAAATACATTGCTTAAGAAAATTTTAAGATCTGGAAATAAATAAAATAAAAAAATTCAAACTATTTTTGCCAAGAGTACTGTAGAGTATTTTGATCTGTGAAAGGTGGTTGAGAGTTGTTCACACATCAAATGGCTGCAGTCAAGGGTGGGTCATGTTCAAGCCATGGGCTCAGAAAGTGAAAACACTTGTGGAGCAAAAAGCTGCACAGACTCTTGTTCCAAGAATTCTAGCTCTGATCAGTAGTTTTCTGTGGTTTCTCCAATCAACAGCAGACAAATGCTGGAGCAGTACCGTAACAAATGGGTCGACTACGTGCGATCTTTCCTACCTCTTTCTTTTCCTATTCTCTTCCCTTACACACTCTTACAGTAACATGCACTACACTATCACACAGGTCGGGAGACCAGTCAGGGGCTTAGAGCTTGTCCTGGCTGGGGCGGTGCCTCGCTTGTGGGATGCACCTGGTTGGGGGAAAACCCCACTAGCTCATGGTACATTGGCACCAGATCTTGCCATCCAGCAGGGGAAGACCACCAGCACCACCAGCACCAAAAACAACTACACCACCATCACCTCCCAAGCAAAATCATGCACTACACTTACGGGACTAATGACCCTCGTCTTGTAATCACTAACAATCAATCAATCATGTTGTTCCAGGCTTCATTGAAGTGTGCATCATGCACCCACTGGACCTGGTGAAAACGAGGTTGCAGATCCAAAGCACTCACGGGAAGAAGGGCTCCTTAGCCGGAGCCTCCACTGTCAAGATCTCAGAAGCCCAGTACAGAGGAGTGTTTGACTGTCTGTCCAAGATGTACAGGAACGAAGGATTTTTTTCATTCTGGAAGGGAGTGCTACCCCCTATTCTGGTGGAGACACCTAAACGAGCAGTAAAATTTCTGACTTTTGAACAAACAAAGCGATTTTTTATGTTTGGATCCCCTACTCCCACAGCAGTAGTAAGTAGATATTTGTTTTGTAAAAATTTGTTGCTACTGTTATATTAAGGGCATCAATAGCCACAGCCGAACTGCTTGGCCACACTCTGTGATGCCACAGAGGTTAAGCAGTTCGAGGCACTGAGACTTCCCGGAGGGTTATTTTCTGGGGACGCTGGATACTAACGTTGCTGGGCTCCTGGCCAAAAGGGATGAAAGGCAATGACATTGTGACAAAATGAGTGTATTTGAGAAGAATTACTCCATGTTTAATGACTTATGACTATGTTCAAGGAGAATCACTCTATATTCAATGCCAAATAATGGCATGGAACATTGTTGACAGCATAAGAGTAACAGAATTTAAATAAATAAATAGCTTTTTTAAAGCATAAATAAATGATTTCGTAAAAGTAATACAATCAACACAAATACAATCAATTTGTAATTTCAAGTAATACAATCAACAAAGTAATATTTATTTGTTAATCATCTTGAGAGTCTGAACTTTTTCATTCACAAATAAAATCTCATTTTGCTCTCTTGAATTATACATTGCCTTTCATATTTTTTTAACACAGTTGTTCTGTAAGTCAATTAAAAGCATTATTTTTAAACTGAATAAAGATTGACTAGCTTGATTATGTATGAGAAAAAAAAACAATTAAAATGATAGTGGAATAAAGTAGGAATTGTATGGAAGAAAAAAAATGTAGGATATAGGAACATGTTGAACTATATTGACATGTGTATAAGTAAGTTTACTTCTTACATTTATTTGTTTTTATTCAGACATTTTCAATGGCTGGAATGTGTGCTGGTGTTTTTGAAGCTGTTCTTGTGAATCCATTTGAGGTTGTGAAGGTGACTTTGCAATCTAACCGAGCTCATATGCATGAAACTCCAAGTACATGGACCGTCACCAAAGAGATAATTAGGACAGAGGTATTTTTCATTCCCTTTTTTAATTTTTTTCTTTTTGCAATTGTTCTTGTTAAGTTGAAAGCTTTTTCTGCTAAAACTCTGCTGTTTACTTGCTTGATTCTTTAAAATGATAAAGAGATTATTGGACAATTGGTCAGAATTCATTTAATATTTGCTCAACTTAGAAAAGTCTTGTTCAGTTCAAGTTTTTGCTTCATAATTTTGTTGAATAGTGATGTAATATTCCAAAAGTATCCAAAAATATATTTATTTTCTTAGAAAACATAATTTTTTCAATTACATGTACAGTTATAGAAGTAATTTAGGTCATTATAATAAATAAAACTATGTTTAAATTTTTTGAGGTTTGTCATGCTCATACAAAGAATTGAAATGTGTGCAACTAGAATTCAAATACCAGATTTAAAAAAATAAAACTATCTTTAACCCATTACTTGCCAAAATAAATGTGATGGGGATTTTCATGATATTTTTGGTTTTGTAGTTTAATTTATGTCCCCTGTGGCATTTGTGCAGGAGCTCTCCAAAAATTGTTTTCTCAAAAGCTAAATTTAGGACAATGGGAATATTTAGGAAATTGGACTATTGGCTAAATTGGCTAAATTTAGGACGATGGTAAAAAATAAATTCATTTTTATTCCAAGGTTAAAATTGCAAAAAATGATCAGTAAGAGGAGGAGGAAAATCCATCACAAAAGAATGAAACACAAATAAAACAAAAGCAACAAAAGGCAAGAACATATGCCTACGTATTCACCTATAATCCCAGAAATACTTTTTAGCAATATGGCTCCTAGATTCAAAGTCTGACAACTTTTCTGATAAAAAACTAACAAAAAACCTACCTTTCTCTTAACAAAAAAATGCATATTGAAAAGAGTCTCGCAACATTGTTCTAACAATGTACACATTAAAATTTTTGTATCTACAGATATATGTAGAAAAAGTTCCTTTGTCTATATATTTGGGAAATAAAATATCACTAATAGAAGAAGATAGGGAATGAAAATTTACAAAATATAATAAAATAAATGGATGCTTTATATGACACTTCCAAATATGACTATGGAAAAAATACAAAATTACTCGGTATTCTTACAAAACCCACCTTATTGTATGGTTGTAAAACATGAATATTAAAGCAGATAAAAAAGAAAAGAATCAGCACCACCTGAATATTTTAGGTCAAATTTGAAACTATCAAGGAGAGACAAAATAAGAAATGAAGAGATTAAACAAGAATTAAATATAAAAACATTGTTTTTATAATAATAATAATAATATTTTATTAAGTCACATATACAATTACTATCATGTATGACGAGTCAATGTGATGTCTTGGGTGCAGGGAGTGAAGTTACATTTAGAAATTGTGAAATGCCTAAAGAAGTTGCAAGAACATATAAAAAGATTGAAGATGTATTGTTTCCCAAGAAAAGTACTCAGATACAAGCCAAGAGGTAGAAGAAACTTGAGCAGTTCAAGAAAACACTGGGAAGACTGGGAACACCTATACAAGTGACGAAGGGAATATGGAAAAATTAAAAGGAACAGGCCAAAAGGCTTAAACCTGCTGATGATGAACTGAAATATTCCATTTTTTTGCACCCCTTGTTTTGTGATAATGACTGAAAATGGGTGAAGTTCAAGGCTATTATAAAAATATTTGTTTTGTGAGAAACTGAAATGCAAATTAATTAATTAATTAATTCATATTTACCTGTTTATTGATTAATACAAGAGTATTTGCTCAATGTACACAATTTTGTCTGTTTCAGGGTCTAGGTTTTAGAGGCATTAATAAAGGTCTTACAGCCACAATTGCTCGAAATGGTGTCTTCAATTCATTTTATTTTGGATTTTACCACTCGGTGAAAGGGATATTACCAGAATATGAGGTAAGAGTGTGTGTGTGTGTGTGTGTGTGTGTGTTTCTTTGGGGGGGGACCACATCCATTTTATTGACGCAATTTTCTCTGTGATGCAATTGAATTTGTTTCATTTCCACTTTTTAATATCTTTTGTACACATGCCCCTGGCAACAGTCATCATATTTTAGGTTTTACAATTTACAAGCATGTGCAGATACTACAGTGTTTGATATTTATTACATTCCTTGCCATTGTATTGTGTGTTGTATCTAAAATACATTGTTAAGTTGCTAATGATTTTTATAATGCTGCTTGCATTTAGATATGATTGAGAATTTTTTATCTATTAGGAGTTGTGTTGGTAATGGTAATTGTTTTATATTTGTGCTTTCTTTCTTTAAAATTACTATCCTACAATTATTTCTATTGGATATTCTTTTACAGGAACCACTACCTGAATTTTTGCGGAAAGTGGGTATTGGTTTTACATCAGGGACTTTGGCCTCCATGATGAATATTCCTTTTGATGTGGCCAAAAGTAGAATTCAGGGTCCTCAACCAGTATCAGGGCAAAGAAAGTATTTTAGTACTTTGCAGTCCATGAGATTGGTGTATGTTGAAGAAGGGTAGGTTAAATTGTTTATTCTTACAAGTCCAATGCTTTAAAAGCAAGTCATCTATCAATACTTGATGTTTCTTAATCGTGGTGAAGTTATTTTCATGTAACATTTCTTAGGCAGAAAGTGTATTTTTTATACTGACTTTTCAAGTTCTATTTGCCATCATGCAAGGAAACATACTGAAGTACCTTTTTTTGATTTAGATCTAAATGTATCGATATGTTTTTGTACATCGAAGATGAAAAAAAGGGGTATATTATTCTTATTTTGGTCTAAATAAGTTTTGAAGATATAAAATCACCTGCAAAATTTTGCATACAAGTGAATGAGAACATGTATCAATACTTGGTGATGAAGTACCCTTTTAATTAAATATCTGATTAATTATTTTTACTCTTGATATTCTTTTACATGCATACATTAAATGACAAGGGTCAGATATTTTACTTATGTTTCAAAGCATTTAGTAAAAAATACTACAAATTTCATCAGGTTTGAAATTTGTTATCATGGTTCAATACAGACTCTTACACCAAGCCAAGCTACAGTCTCTCTGCAGTGGTACCCTGGTGCAAATACTATAGAGACAATACAGGACAGTTCCCCGTTCTTCCATGCAACCGATGGAAACAAGTTCTCACTAGCGATCCTGGTGTCAGAACCTGGTAGTTTAGTGCCAAATAGAAACGTCAACGTGATTCTTACAGAAGAAACAAATATTTTTAAATCTAACTAATGAAATAAGGCTTATTTTTGTCTCCTCTCTGTGATTTAATTATATTGAAGGGCTCAAATTAAGGAAAATTATAATGTATAATGTGTTAGAATATAATGGACATGAGAACATTTAATGAACATACAATGAACATTTTTTCCCAGAATAAAGTTGTTACTAATGCAAGATTTTTCTTGCCTAAACACTTCCACTGATACATTTGGCCTTTTTTCCATTTGCTTCCTTTAAAAAGCACTGTATCAATACATTGATACCTCTGCTTTCATACAGAGTAGTACACCCCTTACATAAAATATTCTCCAAGTTAGTCCAATATTAATGATTTACATTAATTGTTTTTTACGTCAAGTTTACTTTGACGTAAACAATTTAAAAAGTGTTTATTGAAAACATATTCAGTCTTAGAAAACAAACTAATAGCGAATTCATTTGGGTAGAAAAGCGTGGCATTCACATACTGTTTAGTCTGAATATGCGAGTTTCTTAATTTATGCTTTTCATCCAAATTCTATAAAGCATTTCTACAACCATCATAATAATACACAATAATACACAACCAGCCACATACATAGGACTCAGCATTTTCGTGTACTAAACTTGTAGGAATATCTTCAGTGTTATCCATTTCTGCAATGTTCGTTACACATCATTCAATTGGGAATGGTAATGCGCAAGTAGTCTTCCATTTAAGTTATGTTATAGTTTTTAATGCATTTTATTACAAAGAGAAGTCAAAGTGTATAAACTAGCTTCATTCATGTTCAAGATTATTTCAATTTTTACGTGTTATAATCACGAGGAAATGTGAAGAACGAACGCGAGTTCTGCTGTATTTTATAATAAAACAGCCAAAAACTACAGAATTTTTTCCTACCATACGTAGATGGATGTAAAGAATGGTACTGTAATATTATTTTTCCAGAAATCGACCAGAAAGACAATCAAATGAAAAGAAATCAAACAGAAAACGAACACCAACAGACCACTGAGCTTAGGGTGTATGAGTTTTTACCAGGTTCTGCCGCTAGTTGGAACATGCATCAGTGTTTCTCGATATATCGCAAAGTGTCCTTATTGTCTCTATAGTATTTGCTTGGTGTTTGCAATAAAAATTGTGTTGGTAGCAGCATGTAACAAAAGAAAATGTAAATACTGCACTCATCACAATCAAAACAGATGGTGGAACTGTTGTCCCCTTCACTTGTATCCCAGCAATCTGTCTGCTACTAACATCATTGTCGTTTTTAATAGGGGGCTTTGACTCGGCCCAGTGCGGAGAGACTTTCCTGGCATATGATACACAGGATACAAGTATAGTGAAATGAATCAATGGCTAAAGAAAGGTTGTTAAATATCTTCAGAACAGGCTTACAGCCTAATGTGTGATGATGATTATGAAATATTATGAGTGATTATTATTTTTGATACAAGCACTAACTCAACAAGGTGTAACATTAAATTGAAATGGAAATGAATTGAAGTCATTCTTTTTCAGTTGGCGAGCACTTTACAAAGGACTGGTTCCCAAGGTGATGCGTCTAGGACCAGGGGGAGCGATCATGCTTGTAGTGTACGACTACATGTACCATTATTTGGTGAACAAGTTCCCCAATTAATTCTTCATGAGTCATTCTAACCAATACCATTTGTTTTAAAAAGTGGTTGGTAATGTGTGCACTGTGAAATACTTTCTGAAGCAAAAAGGTATTGTATTTTTACCTATATCTTTTTAAAGATGTGTCATGTTGGATAGTAAATAGTGACTGAGTACTTCATTTTGTCAGTTTTAGTAATTATTTTTTCCTATGCATTTGTGAATATTTGAAATGTTCTTTTAAAACTATATTCATATGTCAACTCAGCAATTGTGAGATATTTGTCGAGAATATTTTGTTGAATTGTTAAGCATATTTTTAAAGAAACATCTTTTTTTATATGATGTTAGAAGGAAGAAAATCAAGTTTTATTTGTCGACACAGAGCAGCATGAATAGTCTTATCTGAACTTTTCCCATGGATTCTCACACACCTGCTGTGAAAAGTTATTCTCAGGTATATGATTATGATGGGGTTCATACCCAGATATGTAATTGCAATCGAATTCGAGAAGTGTTGACAAAAAAATATGTGTGCAATATTCATATTGCCACAAGAAACTGTCAGAAAAGTGTTCATTGTCTCTTAATCTGGCATATATTGTTATAAAAATGTACGCAATTTTTAAAAACAAAACAAAACACATATATTAACGTGCTCAAACATTAAATTGCGGCCAGAACAGACAAGAGTATCTGAACAAGATCTCTGGAAACTTTCACTTTTTCTTCTTTGCTATAAGAAAAAGTGTTACTTTTTGTTCAAGGTTACACTATAAAAATCTAGTCCTTTCAGAATTAAGTTTTAGAAATCTGATATGTTTATCAATATTATGAATATAATACTATTCCATTATTCAAAATTTTGGATCAGAATTTAAAGAGATTTTTTTATATATATTGACTGAATATTGCAGTCCTATATTTGTTTAGATATTTCACTAAAAGAGAAAGGGGAATTATTAAATATTTCATTACAGAACAAGTAGTACAGTTGACTCTCTTTAATTTGACATGGTGGAATTTCAATTATATTGTGCTTTTTCTAACTTTGCCCCTCAAAGGCCACTCAAATCCCATCTTCACGATGGAATATGTCACTGTATTTCACATCTTTCTCAGTCATTCCGCTAGATTTTGCATGATCGTGACCGTATCAAGCAGTGCTTGCGATCATGCAACTTCTACTGGCAAGACCGAGAAAGACGCAAAATGCGAGGATAATTTGAAAAGTATCTCCCCTTTAATATTAATTTTACGTTTAATTTTAAACTGTGTTAAAAACGTAATTAATTCCTACCTTCAAATGATACATTTGGTTTACTTGATGTTAAAATGTTACATATTGGAAAGAAAATAATGTTGTAAAGCATGTGAAAGTAAGTTTCAAACACTAAGTGAATCAAGAGTTCTTGAAAAACAAAGTTGGGGTTAATGAAGAGATATAAAAATGCTTTATTGTTATTGAGAAGCATGTGGTCATATAATCATTGGCTCTTCTGTCGAAACACGTAGTTTACCAGTTTAGTTTAAGTTTGGAGGAAAAAAATTGAAGTCTTTTGAGAATGTAAAAACATACTATTTTATAAAAAAAATATCACTGTCAATTAATTCAAATTTCCATGAAAATTTCCAGTAATTTGAATTATTTTATTTCCTCATGGACTTTGAATTAAAAAGAGTTCACTGAAAAAAAACAAGTTGCAGTTGGTTAAAAGAGCCAGAATACTTTGGTAATGAGAGTAGTTGCTTTGTTGTTTACTGTATTTGGTTCTCTTTAATTGTCACTGGAATACAAAGCTGAAAATAAATCATTGCTTGGACTCCAAGCAAAGTGGAGCCATACAAAAGAAACAAGGAAGGGAAAAATTAAAGTACCAGAGACTAAAATTACACTTTTATTTATATAATAGATATGAATGATTCCCATTCTGTATGGGGTAATCATGCAAACTGCTGAAAATATGAAAAGGTAACTAGTAAAAGAGAATTATTTTTGCTGCACGAGGATAGTCTGGATATTCTCCATTATTTGATGAAGTCTTATGTAAAAATGTAAACTTAGCATTCTTGGTGGATGGAGGTTTCACCATGAAATGATTTGTCCAAAGCAGTTCATCCAAATTACTGGGTATACATTGGTAGTGCTAGACTCCTTTTTGCTCATATTTCTTGTATGGTCTACAGAAATTTATGATTAATGGTTCTTATTCAATAACAAATATGCCTAGCAAGCACATTTTGGAGTCTCCAAAACCTTGTATACTTACATTGAGCAATAAAGGTTGAGAAACGTAATTGTAAATGTGAACAACAATTAGCAGCAATGAAACGTGCAATTTTTTATGAAGTGCAATTCCAGGAATTAAAAAAAAAACACAAGTAACAAAATTATATTGAAATAAAATATGTACATAATCATTTCTCATGTGTTAAATTTTAGGATTGGTAATGAATTAGATGTACTAAATAATAATAACTGTGCTTGTACATTTTCCTTGAGGATTAAAGTGGCTACATTCTTGAGTCATTCAAGCAGGAAGCCTCCATGTGAATTCTACAACTTTTTAATCAGTATGAAATATGTGATTTCCAAATGTATTCAACTATGACAAATGGTTAGTTCAAACATTAGCATTGAATATACAGTACCTATATTTATAGCTTTTAACAATACAATAAATGAAGGCAGAATGAAACAATATTGAGTTGATCAAAAATTAAGAGATGTCTTACTTATCATCATTTTGTTTCTTTATATCTCAAAATTTAGACTGTGTACCAACATTCTTACAGAGTCTAGAAAGTTCAAACAGTCTTTAGTTATTGTAAAAAGTGTCAGGATGTCTCCAGATAATTTCACTTAAGCTCCCAAATTTGTATTTCAATAGTTTCTCAAACAAATCTTCCATGTGGCAGCCTTTCTTGAAACCTTATTAATAACTATACTAGTATGAAAGCTGCTTCCCTTCCGTCTGTGCTGAAACCAGATGGAATCACTGACTTTAATACATCCAGCTGATATGCCTAAAATGAAAGAAGGCATCAGTTTTAGCTGCAAAAGAAAACAAGATTTTCAATAAAAGACTGATTTTACTGTTTTTTAGGAGTAATTGGAAATCATATTGAAGTTGAATATATCTTAGTGCAGATTCTGAAAAGAAATACAATGTAGTAATATGATATACATATTATTTGACTTTGCAAATCACAATGTTTCATATTTTAATAACCACTAATTTCCTCAGGTGAAAATTGATTATAAATTTCTCAATCTAATTTTCAGCAAATTTTTATTCCTTTTTTAAATTCTTTGATATGGTGATGTCGAAGGACAAGTATAGTTGCTTTGTTTTAGTTGTATTGATATAACACTAGTCTAGCAGAAGTATTGTTGGTTTGGTTTCCAGATGTAAAAGATCTGGGTTTGTGTTTGTGCACAATTTAATTCAGTTATCAATAAATATCTTAATATTCAAAATAATAATTATAATTTTGCAATATCAATATCGATGATTTTATCTAAATAAATGGGAGATGAAATAATGATTTTAATGTCTGTGTCAGCTTTAGTATAGTAAAAAATAATTTTTCATGTGGTGTGTGTTTGTATGTAATTGATTTAAAATTAACTTTAAATGCTTCATTTCATGATGATAGAAATGTGATAGAAATTATGTTCAGTAAACCAAAAACCCAGAAAAACAAGGAACTGTATTGCAAAAATTCATATTTTTTTATTTGTGAGAGCAAGAATTTATCACTATGCCAAGTGTGATGAATTACACAGCCCGTAAATGATCCTTAATTAAAAATTTGTTTGAGGAAAACTTTCATTGTCATTCAGAAGTCAGTTGTTTGCAATATTATGGATATAATACCGAAGCGTATTTATCAATTTAGAATTTCATGATTGCACAAAATTTCTAAAAGAAAGGAATAAATTTTCTTTTCTTTTTCATGTGGATGAACAGTTGTATGTAGCTTGTGTTTGTCTTTGTCTTTAATTTTTATCCAATAATTTATCTAGTTATCATAGTTTTTATTACAATTTTATATCTATTTCTGGAAAATAAACCCTGTCTTCAGTCATTTCCAAAGTAATAGGTTAGTTTTTAAGACTGACTATCAGCAACTAAAAAGTATATAGTAATAAATAGTTCTATGAAGAAAGTTGTGCAGAACAATTTGGATGTCACCAGTTCTACAGATCCAATTTTTGTTACAGTGATTGAATTATATACTATTCGAAAAAACCAGTTTCTGTTTATTAATACGTAAAAATCATAACGTACTTTGGTGTAAATGTAATTTCCATGTTGTTTTTGAAAAAAATAATTAATTACTTTGTTAACTGTCATGTATCTTTCAGTATACTGTAGAGATGTTCTTTGGGATTATTCATGCTTGAAAATCAAAAATTTCAGTGCAAAGACATCGTTATAATCATTTGAAAACCGTTTCTTTACCAGAAATCATGTCAGAGAATTTTGACACAAGTGTATCATTTCTTGTCAATAATATGATGACAATCTGTAGCCTGCATAAAATTAATTTATAACAGGTGTTCAAAATAACCATGAAAAATTGTAATAATTGAAGATATTTTTACTATTTTTATTGTTCTTTGCATTGATGTTTTGATTTGTTAATATCTTAAATTTATGTGTAATAACATTTTTATTATATTTTATCTTTGTGTTCTTGAATATAATATTTGAATGTGCCTTACTGTTAATGTGGTGTGTTACATATCAATTTTTCTAGAGAGTGCAAAGATATCTATGCATTTTTTACATTTGCATTAATTTTAAGATGCAGTAGCCAAAGAAGAGGAGTATTTCTAAAAACTGTCATGGTGAACATCATATTTCAAAATTATTATATATTTTACATATTGTAATTGATTTTGGTAACCAGCTGTGGAAGTTTACTGAATTGTCATCTGAAAAGAGTCAATTTTATCTCTGACCAAGAGGCATAGGGCAGTGTCTTCAAAAGTCATAGCAGTAGGTTACTTTACAATGTGAAGATTGGGTATAGACAAGTTAACAGAAGGCCAAATTAGAATAAACTGTGAACGGGTCAGGTTGTAGGAAGGTGGTCTGTGAACTGTTTTAAGTTCACTTTTGAAGTTCACTGTGAAGGAATTTGACTGGCAGGTTATTTTTGAGACTGTATTGATCACATCATATTTTACATTTTCAAAGACTAATCAGCATGTTTGAATGATTCAATGGATACTAAACTAAGAACTACTTGCAGAGTGGAATTGAACACTTTAATATTTGTTTTAGTTTAAATTTAGCAGAAACTAAGTTGATGAATTAAAATGTCTAAATATTGCTAGTTTATAATTCTGTGGGCATAGCCCATTTGTTTTGTGAATTATTGAGAATTTCTCTTAATAATTAGATCACCCTGGAACTAAATGCAGTTTGATTAAAAACTGAATTTTGTGACAATATGAATATCTCTTCTTCTTCTCCTCCTTCTTCTTTTTTTTAAGAGAAGGAGAGAGAAAGAGAGGGAGAGGGGGAGAGGACAGACAAGGTTGTTGTTTACCATTTGCAAAATTTTTTCCAAAATAGATTATCAATAGATTCTCTGATCAATCTGGCTAAACTCTGTGTGAATTTGAAATGAATATCTTAATTATCGTGGTACTTAATATTAAGCTCTTGAGTCATTTTAAAAATTTTCTCTCCAAATCTTTTGCTTGCATAGAATAACGTGCACTTAGAAGTACAATACAGGTCCGATTTTTGTTAAAACCTCCAAATTTTCAAAACTGCAAATGTTCAAAGTTTCTCTTTCAACTTTTTGTAATAAGAGAGAACAATTTATTGAATTATTTAATGTAAGAGCCACTTTTATTAAAACTTATGAATTTTCAAAAATTAAACATGTTTGGGTAACTTAAGTATTAATATTTTCTTAGTTGTGTATTCTATAAAGTAATGTTTGTTTGTAATAAAAATTGTGGATAAGTTTCAAATGATTTCTCATAATGTTCCTCAAAATTTCTGAGAGTAAATATTTCTTTTGCTTTTTAGGCTTGGAAGGTAGGCAAAAGGTCTTTTTAATATTGTTTATAAAGCTTTTGACAATAGGAATAACTTTTTTTGTGTGTCATTATTTTCCTCTTTTCTCTTGGAATTAATCTTGATAAAGCTGGAAATATAATTGCAAGTCTAAACATGAAGGTATTGTCATATTTTGTCTTTTTCTGCAAAAACAGGCATGATATCAGGCAAGAATAATGTTGAACTTAGACTCCACGGCCAGAAAGTGTTAAATGTGGCTAGAAGTGAGCAAAGTGATGCCAATCACGATTTTTGAATTTCTTTTGTTGATGCTGACAGACTTTGTAAGCAAGGAATCCCATCCTACCTGTGAGTATGGCCTCCAGTCCCTTTTGAGTGTAGATCTCTTTGAACATGACATACACTGCAACACTTCTCAGTTCTGGCGAAGTTTAAAGAATGAAATGATTAATAGTATTTTCGCTGATGCCATTCTAGGATTCAAAAGAGTCCACAATAGCATTTTGTAGAGACAGCATCATGACTGAAACAAGTTCATTGGACAAGTTCAGTGAACTGAAGTGTTTCACTAAGAATAATTTTCAGTCGTAAAACTGAAAAAAAAAATCTCAGATAGAGTGAGTGTGCAAAAAATGTTGGGATCATGAGCAATGAAGATTACAAAGAAAAGATAGTTTCCTTCTATGTTCTGATGTAAATTTTAGTCAGAATAAATATTTAAATAATTTTAATCATTATGAATTTTTTAATTATTCATTGTCAATGGTGTTTTTTCATTGTTTACTTGTCTTTTTGCATCCCTGTTTTAGCCAGAATAATGCCTGTTTGTATGCCTATTTTAGTAAAAACAAACGCCTACTATTTGAGGTAAAATAATTGCCTCAACTTCCAGGGTTTACTAATAAGATAATGGGATCTTGTGGAGCCATGGTCATTGATTTGGTCTACTAATGTGAAGGCTGGGGGTTCCCTTTCAAGGACGTGAACCCTTTTTTCTTTAAATTTTTTATTTCAATAGAGAAAAATGCACCGAAGAATACAATATAAGACTGATTTTCTTTCAAACCCCTGAAATTTCAAAAATTATTCGATCAATTCTCCTGACCCTCCCCTTTTTTTTTTTTTTTTTTTTTTTTTTAATTTTTAAAAAATGTTTTACTACATTATAATATTATATAACAATTACGAATATAATGAGAAAGTATTTGCTATTGTAGTTTGGCTCTAAATGGTCTATGCTTTGCTATAAACTACAGAGCAAAGTAAGGCAGTCAAGAAATATTACTTCAAAGGCTTTCACGACCAGGGTCAATATTAATGGTTACTTCTGAGTTGTATCACTGTAGCACTAGTTTGGATCTGTGTTTCATGCTTCGCTATAAACTCCATAGCAAAGTAAGACAATCAAGAAATATAACATCGAAGGCTTCCACGATGAGAGTCAATATTAATGGTTACTTCTGGGCTTGTCCAATTGTCATTGAAGGGCCAAACGTTTCCTCTATGACTCTATGACTGTGGGTGAACATCTTCAGTGGCGGTGGGGTTTTGCAAGAAATGTCCAGAATGGCGGCTGGCTGGCAACATCAGTCAGGACAAAGAGTTGCCAATTGGACCACCAGCCCAGAAGTAACCATTAATAATTTGTGAATCTGAGATTGTCCAATAAAGCCTTTTGGTTGGTTGTTTATCTTCAGTCATTTCAAGCTTGCTAGTTGCTCAATGTTGCAAATAATTCTTATACCTTTTGAGATTGGTACCCCATGCCTCATGGTTTTAAATGAACTTCTTTTGCAGTATTAATTTATATTGTAAACAGTTCTTTTCCTTTTGTTGTCAAACTAGCCATTTGAGTGCTTTTGAGGTAACAGAAGGTCTATCTCATGTCTGCACGTGTATAAAAAGTCTCATGATATAAACTGTTTTAATGCACAGGCCATATTATAATCTAAGATTGCTTTGCTGCTGTAATCAACACTTTTTATATGCATTGACACATTTAAATCTTTCACGACTTCTGCAGCAATGTCCTCTAAGATCTGAAATATATTAATTAGATCTGAATATTTCTGAAATATAAATTGGTCAATTAAAATATATCAGAAATATGTTAATTGGTCTTCCTCACTTTCTTCAACTAAGTATCTTCCTTTGAGTAACTGAAATGTTGGTTGTGACAATGTTATTTGCTATCACATAAAATGGTTTGTAGAAAATTACGAGTCATGAGTGGGAATTAGTTATTATGACTTATGAAAAAAAAAAATGTTTTATCAATTTAAATTTATGCTTCAGAAATAACTGGTTTGTTAATAACATTTGATTTTCTCATTTTATGAAGGGCTTCTTTGTAGAGGATTGTGTGTTGGTGATGAAACTCCACTCTTGTGCCTGTTAAAATAAGTGTATGATTGACACTTGCTCAAAAGAAAGCAATTGTGAAACTTCCCAGTTGTTTTACATTGTTTTAAAACTGTGATTGGTGGTTTCTATGTCTATGTCATGGAATCACATAAATGTCAAATACTTATTTTAGTGGAACCTTTGCAGAATGATAATGCACTGATGGGTATACTTGTAAAAACACATAATGTGTGTTGGAACGTTGTTTTTTTTTTTCTCAAAACATTGCTGACTCTTTCTAAAAATGTTCTGTTCAAAACAGCCAAAAACTTTCTGAACATTTTTATTTGTATTTAACATTGCACTGCAATTCTATGATAGCCTGCAAATATGTTCCCCACAAGCAATATTTCAAAAAAATTTGTGAGTTAAAAATAAATGCAGAGAACTTGAAAAAATAAATTATTATGACTTCAGACATGAAATTATATGACTCAGTTTTAGCACCATCTGTAATTACCATCTTCTGATCCTTTGGAAAATAATTTAATGACTCACATCTATAGCGATTGTCAGTCATTAAAGAAGCAAAAAATGATTTTTTTTGTTTATTTAAGGTCACATCAACATTAGGTCATTAGCGACCACTATTGGATTTAACTGTTACGGTAACTATAAAGATGACATGATATGCTGATGATAGGGGGTGACAGGATGAACACAAGTACAAGCATGCTCGAGGCGGGACTCGAGCCCGCGACCCTTCGGTCCGAGATCGCTACGACAATACTGCCTTTGTGATCTTGGCCACCGAGAATCGGCAAAATGATTTTTGTTAACACCGTTATTTTATTATATTCTTAATAATTGTTACATTTTGAATGTTTGATTATAAACAGTAAATAGATAATGGCTTTCAAAGATAATGGGTAAAATAGCACATTATGTTTGAACAGTGGTAAAAAAATTGTTTAATATGAATGAAAGACTTAGGCCCGCTGACAATTTAGAAAAATGCCATTGTGTTGAGCTCATTTACAGATTTTAGAGGCCTTCTCCCACTCCTTACAGTATTTACTTGCTCTACTTTTCTCCCTCTGGTTGAAGGGATGTCAAAATAATTGGTGCTGACTGTCATTGATACACTTTTGCAAGAAACTATCCTTTCAGTTTCCTATTTTTCAAAATTTGTTTGGAAAAATAAGGAAAAATAGTGAAAAAAAACCTTTTTTCACTATTTTTCAATGATTGTAAATATACTATCTTTTAGGTATCAAAAGTCTTTTATTCAATATTGGAAGTCTATGAGAACCAAAAACAGATTGTGGGTCATAGTGTACTGTGCATCCTGTATGACATCAATCTGACCTCTCTGGGGAACCCCAGGAATATCAGGGACTCGTGTCCCTCCATCTTCTACTGTTGCAATGATGGTATTTGCTTGAGATAAATAGTAGATAAAATCTTCCGTTTTGTTGAGATATAGGATTATTCAATAGACTCCATGGTATGAAGTGACAAATTTCTCCTCTCCAATCCAGGAAAATATGTGAAAATTCACTTTTGATACCTCATGTATTTCATATTTTCAAAAAGAATATGTGCAACAAAAGGGAAGTTTTTCTGTATGCCAAAGTCGTGAGTAAGGGAGTTGTTGGCCCAGGGCTCTTGTGGAAGCCTAGTCATAAGGAAGGTACTAGAGACTTGTTTGCTCATGTGTTGTTACCAAATTTTGTACAATACAGGATGATTCGTTTCACCTGCATATAATCTCTACCAATACTTTTGTATCTGCATGGTAGTAAAGCATCTCTTGACCATTTTTTCCCCAGATATGTGGTTTTAATTTTTAATTGTGGGATATGTACTTAAAGGAGACTTTCTGGCCTGGCTGCTTACTGTGTTATAAAGGGTTCTGCTTGTCTCTTCACACGACTAAAAAGCAAGGTCTCTATCACATGTGTGAATAGAATAAACACAAGATATAGATAAAAAATAGAAAACATAAACGTGAATATTTGTTTATAAATATTTTGCATTATTAGGGAAATATATTACTTAGATGTCAAGGAATTTTTTCAAGATTTCTATAAAATAAAGTGGTTTCATCTATGAAAAAGAAATTGACAAATAATTATCAAATAGTAATAAATAACGGTAAACATTTGTCTTAAATTTTACCAAATGTTACCAAAATACATTTTCTATATAATATTATCATGTTTATTGATAATCAATTTATCTTTTTGCACATTTTCAAATTAAAGAAAGTAGAACTTAATTGGTAAACATTGCTAACCTCTATATACCTAGTTGTCAGATTTTCGAAAATAAAAAAATATAATTTGTTTTGCGAAGTCAGTACAAATCTTGGCATGTATCACTTGTGAAAGTGGTTCTGAGCTCGTTTCTGTTGCATTTGTCAGCAAAAGGTCTGAGACAATGATGAAGATATGTGATGAAACAAATGATCCTGTATTTCTTAGTTACAGCATACCTCTAAATATTTATAACTTTTAAATCTTCTTTCCCTATGTGAAAGTGAAAGTACTAGTGATAATTTACCTCGCTGCGTAGAAATTTTAATGTTGATATATGAAATAAAAATAATTAAAAATATTATTTTCAATAACGATAAAATTCTGCACTTTTGTTCTTCTTTACTAATATTACACCTATTCTTAAAGTGAAATTCATCTCTCTAGTTTGGGTTATAAATAGCAATATGAGATAAAAATGATTCTTTTTTTATTTTTTCCATAATTTTCACAGCAGTTTGAATGTTTTTATTGTTGGTAATTGTTACACCAAATATTCACCAAAGTGTTGTTATATGGTGCTTGCAATTTGTATGAGAGAAAATATTGTTTTAAAAGAGTAAAACCAGTGACAGTAAAATAAACAACACATTCATTTTTGAGTAATTATTATATTATGAAATACTATGTGATTGAATATAAAATGTGTGAATCAGCTTATTTCATAGATTACAAAGTAAATATTTTTAAATGTTTGTTAATAAGAACTGTCATTGTAATTTAACAGTAGACTGAAAATACCTCTGTGGTGATAGGTAATAATAAAAATAAAAATAATTTTTGCTTTATATTAAAATTATAAAGAGTAAATAATATTTTGTTGTAATAAAAAAAGTATCTTGCTTTAAGGAAGGCATGGTACCAAGGATTTTGAAATAATTTTTGTAACATTTTATTGTCTTTTTGTACTCATAATACTGATTATTGAAATATAAAATATATTAACATGTTGCTCTTTTTTTCCTTTTTAAACTTGTGTTTGTTAAAATGGAGTAACAGTTTTCTGTAGTAACCTTTCTCATCGTCATTTCACTTTTTAACTCCTTTTTCAAGCATATCAGTACAAAAATATATTCCAGAAAATTTTACTGAATAGAAAAGATAGTTGATCTGATTTATAATTAGTCAGCAGGTGGGGTTGCCAGCTCAGAGGCTGATCATGAATTAAGTGTTTGGCTCAAATATAAGTGAGAACTGAATCAGCTTGAGGAGGTGGAAGTATATGATGTAATGTAATTCGTAAATGGGCAGATTTAAATTATGGCAATAATAAAGAAAATTTCCTTACAGAGATGATGAAATATAACAATTAAAATGAACTAAATTGAGATGACCATTTTGGTTTTACAGAAATATCAGAAGTGTAAAAGAAATTTTGAATCTTATGAAGTAATAAATTACTTTTTACTTTCTCCCCTTACAAATACTTCGTAAGAAGAGAAAATTATGTTATCGTGCGCCAGAAATCTCTCATTGTCGAGCTCAGGAAAAACTCTCACGAAAAAGTGGATAAATCCTGTTGTTAAATTTAGAAAATAATCCTCTATCGCGTGGTGTAGCCAGAATCCATGTTTTGTAACTTCTTGATACCGAAAAATCGATTGACGGCAAAACGTCCGTCCGTCTGTGGTGAACGGTAGCGCCTAAACCGTTCAGCCGATTTTCTTCAGAATTGATATTCCCCAATCGTTCTCGCTGATGTCTCAGCTCCTGGAATCTGAAACCGATATTTTAATTTTGGGGTGTACTTTACATTAAGCCCGTCGGATATTTTAAAAATGGCTCCAATTTTTTTTAATTAAATCGGTTGTTGAATAGTATGGAGGACGTTTAAGAGCAGGTAAATGCAGGTATCATTTTTCTTGATCTCAGATTTTTCGAAACTTGCCAAAAACAATTTCAAAACTACAAAATTGAAGATAGGGATTTTTGCCTCAGACAAAGTCGGTTGTACAAAATTAGGACTTTAAATATTATGTACGAGTTTTTGAAAAAACGAGTAGGTTTTGAGTAATTTACGCTTGAAATTTACAAAAATTTTGTTTCTCAAAACAGCTCCAAATTTTTTCTTTAAATTTTCTCCACATATGTAATAAGGGACGGTAAAAAATATGGCACTAGTCATTTTGAGTTATAGCTCCATTTTTTTCATAAATGCCAAAAGAACGTGAACATTTCGAAACTTCAATATTGGATATAACAATTTTTCTTTAAACAAAGTCTGTAGTAAAAAATTAAACTATTTAAAAAGGGTTATGTACAATTTTTTTTTAAATGAGCTGATTTCGCCTATTTTGTGTCAGCAATGTATGCAATTTCTAAAATTATTATTTTCTGAAAATCCGCACGAAATATTTTCATTTAAGTTTCTCCTCGTATGTACGAGCGTTTGTTAAATAAACTAGTACTATAGAACGACACAGACTTTCTCGCAGTGCTTAGTTTTCTAATATCTAGTCTGAACTAGGTTTTCGGTTATGAACGATTCTCTTCCCAGATACCTTCTTTGGTCGCCCAAAGGACATTTTTTCCCCACAATTTGTAGATTTTTCGGCTTCCTAGTGCTAGAACTGAAACCACCATACACTTATTACTTTTATATAAGTGTAAATGCCATGCACTTCGAAGTGGCCGAGGTGGCTAATTGGCGGTGATGGACTCAGCTCTTCGGAGGGAAAGCTTCGCCTGTTTGAGTCTTGGTCCGGGAGTATGGTTTGTCGCAATTCTCCGTTGCAGGAAATAATTAAGAATTCTCGAAACTTTATTGAAAACCATTTGAAGAAATTCACAAATAGAATTAATGACGATAGATAAACTGGAAGTGTCTGCATGTGATTTTCGATTTTTCAACCTTTTAACAATTTTTCACATTTCTTTGATTTGTATAACGTGTAAGCCGTCATATTAATTATTTTGCTATCAATCATTTACCTTTTTATGCTTCTCTTCAAATCGGATCCATATGGTGCTTGTGTGGCATAGTTGTATAAGTGCCGGCACGTTCAATTTGAGGATATTTGAGTTCGGGTTCGGAGCGGAAAAATATTTGCTGGTTAAAAGCACTTTTGCTGATTTATGTAGTAGTGTAATATTGCGGGGCATTTAGAAACAGTCCGTGAAAGTATGTACTTTGATAGCACCACTAGCTCTTTTACTTATAAAAATAATAAAGAAAAGATGAATATAATCTGAGTTGTTATACAATCAGTAAGAATAATAAAAATAATTAATTTTTAAAATGTGAATGCTTCATTTTTCTATTCTCTAATTTTAATAGTAAAAATGCAGTAAAATATTTCACTGGCAAATATCTTAATTGACTCATATCCAATTCTGGAATTTAAAAATGTTGAAAGTACCAACCGGCATCACATTGCACCTCTCTTTATTGACCCCAAAATTTGTCAATTTATGGCTAATTTGAATAACTTTTCTTGTGCTTCACGGAGTCAATGAGGTTGGCTTCTGCAATTAACGTAATAGATCATTGAGTTCGCCATCTAAAAATGTTCACTACATTTTTTTGACATTTAGAGTCGAATTTTCTTTACTTACTTTGACCGGGAGAGGTGGCTCAGGGCATCAACTGATGTCACTGCAATGCTTCTGACCGGGAGGTCCTAGGTTCGACACTAGTTTGTCAGCTAGGTCACTCACTCTGGAGGGAGAATTCTAGCGGCCGGCTGGTCTGCTCGGGAGAAACAGACCGCGCGCGATCTTTTCTTTCTCTTTTTGTCTGTCTCCCAGTCCCTCTCTCGCTCTCTCACTTTCTCTTTCCCACTCACGCTTGCTCTCCCGCACTCGCTCTCTTGCATTCGGTCTCTCTCTCTCTCTCTCTCCCTATCGGGGAGGAAGAGAGAGAGAGATTCGTCGTCAAATCCAACATGTTAATAGGGTGATTGAGTATCGAATAATGAAAATACAGCAGGCCTAAGCAACCGTTCGAAGCATGCGGTAAAAGCAGTTGGACGCAATTCAGGAGATCCGGGTTCGAATCCCGGCCGGAGTGACAAGATTTAAATGTAACTTTGAACACACACACACTCTCACTCTCACACTCACTCTCACTCACACACAGAGAGAGAGATATGCAGCGGCATAATGTCACGCCTCCCCTAATTTGAAAAAGCTGCCACAAATACTGCGTAAAACAGACTAGAAACCCTTCTTGGTCGAGCTGCCGTGTGAATAGTTTGTCGTAAAGATACCGTATAGTAGTATGAGGCATCGTAATTGGCATTCTGCTATTAGCAGAGAAACTGTGCGAAAGCAGACATTTTGTAGAGAACTGTGATCGGTGGAAACTGATACGAGAGTAGTTGAACCAGTGAAATTTGGAACAGTATTTTGAGCATATTAAGCGGCCGGCGTTTTAACGAAATAATTTGCATATTTGAAGCGACGAGAGAGATCTGAGATCGTGAAAACGGTTGTGAAGCAAACGAGAGTCGTCGGCAACGCCAGAACTGTTTAATCGCTACAAATTACGCTGGGTTTCAAAAAAGTTTTTAAATCTTAAGAGCTGATTTTTATAGTTTTTGGGTGTTGAATCCGCGTCTGAACTCTATTCCTTTCCATCACCCACAGTTTAGTCAGAATTTGATGTATTAAGATATGGGAGAATATACAATACGTGAAAATAAAATGAAAAATAAACGACCTCTAAAATACCAACGGAACATTATTTAAACATAGAAGATGGCTTGACATTCTTAACATTACATTCTACGTCTTTACGTGTCCATTGACGTATATTTTCTTTGTCTCTTTTCTTTAAAGCCCCTGATATACTTGCTATACTGCGATTTTTCTAAGAGCGACTCTCAAGGAAACTCAAATCCCATCTTCGCGATGGAATATGTCACGGCATTTCGCGTCTTTCTCAGTCGTTTCGCTAGATTTCGCACGATCGCGACCGTATGAAGCAGTGCTTGCGATCATGCGACTTCTACCGGCAAGTCCGAGAAAAGACGCGAAATGCCGTGACATATTCCATCGCGAAGATGGGATTTGAGTTTCCTTGAGAGTCGCTCTTAGAAAAATCGCAGTATAGTTCTCCTCTGCGCCGTTTGCTGACTCTCTCGGTGAAGTGACAAACCGTAATCTCTCATCATATTGGTGTTCCAGCGTCTATGATAACGTTTTTTCTTCACTTTCAGATTTTAATGAAAACGTGCACCTTGTTCTTCACTTACATCACTCAAATCGTACGGAAAGAATTGTAAATGACTGTTTAAAAAGTAAACTTTGAGGCTCATTAAACATCTCAATTTCTTGAAAGCATTCAGCATGTTGGCAACAATTGCTCGATAGTCTGGGTCTTTTTTGTTGGCTAGGAACTTATTAACATCATGATTAAAAGCACTTTACGCTTCATTTTCTGTCACACTTAGTTCAAATTGGGAATCAAACATCACTTTCCTAATATGAGTCTCAATGAAGATACCCTGTTTTAATAATTTTTGCTGCAGACAATTGCGTAAACTTTTCACAAAGGTACTTAAAAAACTGCTCATCTTTAGGCAAGGCAATTGTTTCATGAGACCTAATTTTATGTGTAATGGAGGAAGCATAATCTTGTGTTGATCTACCAGATGTTCCCGTAGAATGTTCTTTTCCCCTGGCTTTAAAGATTTTCTTACAGGCCAATTCTTTCTAAACAAATGCTAATCTCGTGCCCTAATATCCCATTCACATAGTAAATATGGGAATTTATAACTTCCTGCATCTCATACATCTAGATACTCAGAGCAGCATTTGGTTAGCTATACAGAGAAAATGTTAAAATATGAACAAATGGTGGGTGATACGGCATTTGTTATTTTTGTTATACGATAATGTTATTTTTGGAATCATCACACTTAAAATGATAAGAATTAGGTGAACATACACAAAAACTTGTTTGGTCGTTGGCCTGTGTTATTTGCAAATTGCAAGGAACATTACGTACGTAGACGTTGAACATAACGAGTGGACCAGAAGAAAGAAGAAGACGGGAGTGGACGAGCATCCCCCTGGAGGAAGACGAAGGAAGAAAGACGGCGTTATTTGGGCTGACTGCGGCGATTGGAGCATCGGAGGTCGCTGCGATCAGCGAAGGGAACGGCGCGGCCAACGGGGCCAAGCTGCGAGGCGACGCCGCGAGAGCAGCGAAGGTCGAATACGATGTATGATACCACGATACCGCGGATTGCAGTATCCAACTTCAACCAAGGTCGCAAAGTGAACTTTTGTTAATGGGACAGCGGAGTGCTTTGTAGGTCGAGAGGTCGACGACTGCCAGCATTTGGTGTTCAAGACGAGGTCCCTCCCCAGCTGAAGTATTATTAAAAACGACGTAAATAATTAGAGGAAAGTAGTAGAAAGCTTATTGTTGCTGCTTTCAGAAAGAATGAAAGAGGAGGAAAAAAACTGTGTTCATGAAATGAGGTAATGAAAAGTAAACTTGATGCAAATCATAGAAAGATATTTACCGTGCACGGACTAAAGAGTATAGCCGAATAAGGGGGGGGGGGGGTAAAAGTGCTCCCAAGCCAAATCGATAATAGCGATACTTATATGAAAGAGAATAAAAAAAT
Organism: Acheta domesticus; assembly: GCA_031308135.1. Classification (NCBI taxonomy): domain Eukaryota; kingdom Metazoa; phylum Arthropoda; class Insecta; order Orthoptera; family Gryllidae; genus Acheta; species Acheta domesticus. The sequence continues at coordinate 6,969,090 of JAHLJT010005437.1, forward strand.
ATCAGCCTCCTAGGGCAGTCTGTTGCAGAGATACAATGAGAAACGTGTTTTCAATGTTTTATTTTTCTTAGCTTCAATATTGCATGAATCAGGCTAAAAACAATTGAAGAGACGGAAAAAATAGGTGAATTTGAAGGTATTTTTGTTAACCAATTTTGGCGCCAAATTCAAACAGAAAAAATATTTTGAATGCGATTTTCGTGACAATGTTGGAATACTCAGTTTTTTTCTCTCCCAGAGTGTCTCGCAACATTCTTTCACATATATTTTTTGTGATTTTTTAACAATGTGGACGACGGTGAGAAATAATTAAAACACATTTTATCAGTTTCAAAATTGGAAATGCGCGCCAAAATTTGATTCGCGTTTCGGAAGAGTAAACCTTTCGCGTCGGCGTTTCAGAAGAGAAGCTTCCGTTCGTCGTCACACTATTTTTGCGGTCGACTTTTCTCCGCCTCGTTAGAGAAAAATGACGTCAACTTCCGGGGACGGGACCCCCGACCACCTCTTCACCTGCAAATCGGATAGGGTGCTGTGACCAGTGCCTCATGTAGCGTTCTTCTATTGACTGCTCCCTCGCAAGCTCTCTGTTTCAGTGACGTCAGCCGAGTTTGGTGGGCCTTTTTGAGATGTTTGGATATTGCCAAACATCACTATATTCTGACGTTTCTCCCTCATGCCTAGTCTCGCATAATTGAAAGGACGCAGACGAATACTCGTTGACGATGTGGCGTCGTTTAATTACTCAGACACAGACACGAAGGAATCGTAACAAAAAAAGTTTATTTGTAACTAAAGAAATATATACAATGTTGCACAAGTTCCTTTACAGTTATCCGTGCTTTACGGAACCCTCCTAAGAACAGCTTATCTTAGCCGCCACCCGCGACTGCTTTGCGAGTCCCCCACCCGCCCTTGCTTGACCGCAAGTTACAGAGAACGCTTGACCGCGTCGCTAAATAGGAGACTGACGTCTCCCCCGGACAAGTCCGGCAGCTCGCCCTGGAGCGCAGTGCGTGAGCACTTAATGAAGATACAAATTCGGCTCCGTGCCGCAAATGTATCCTGGCTAATATGCCCTTACCTTACCTTAAATAGATTCGGTCACATGACCGACCGATCACATGATCTACTCCCACTCGGTAGCTAAAGTGACGTGGGTGCCCCACGTGACCCCCCAGAGCTTGGTAGGCGCCGTCAGTGACGTATACAACCGACCGTGTCTTACCGCCCCCTGGCGGCGCCTCCGCGCCCTTTCTACTTCCTGGCTCAGCCTAAACCCCTTTTAGACACGCCGCCTTCCTGCTCAACCTAATGGTCTGTTTATATGTGGCTTCCATAGACAAAGGCACATCCTGTCTTTTATGTATGCAAGCGTCACTATGCCACAACGAGCTTTTTATTTACTTCAGAACAATGGGATCTTACTAGGTCAAAAGAAATGGGCCAAACACACATAGAAGATTTCAATAGAACAAAACATGAATTTACTAACCACAAAGCAGACTGTACAATGGCACAAATAAAATAAAAATAGCTCTTTAGTCTTTGAATGCATACATCCAACTTGCGGATGGCGAATGAAACCTTTCTGTACTTTCCAGTACTGTTTTCTCAAACTTATAACAATACTATCGACTTGTGCACAGTCTTGGCAAATTCAATTACTTTTGAACTTAGCCTGCCACGTTCGAAATGTAAGCCAGCAAAGTTTCGAATCGTGACACCTTAACTTCATGTGCTATTGAATTAACCACAACATTTAAATTACGCCTTCTTGGTGCATCAATTTCACTTCACAAATATTCATAAATCCTTTTAAATATTTACGAAATAAACACAATTATTAATTCTCAAGGCATAGCAAAATGGGTTAAATGGATGCTACTGGCTGCTGAAGTTCCTTTTCCAACGTTCCCAAATCGCCTATTTTCGTAGTGAACTGGCAAGGTGACAGTGTCTTGAGTGCAGCCGCACTAACGCCTCATTCACAATGCACACTTAAACGTAACGTAATGCTGTAAACTTAGCCGCAAAATTTACGCGTAAAAACTAGCGTTCACAATGACGAACGTAAGTTTCGCCTGAACTAATCAGAATTCAATGTACTGAAACTTGATCGATTCGTCTCTTACATGGTGAAAAAATCTTTCCACCATGGTTTCTAGCATTTTCTTCGACATTCCTGTCGATTGGTCTTTATATATAAATGCGAGTAGATGTTGTAGTAGTGCCCACATTTCCTTCATCCTATAAACAAGAATTCACATGAACCAAGTTCACGAGTAATTCGTCGGACATAATTAGTTTATTCGCCATCTCAGGTTAAAGTCACAATAAAAATTGTCCAAATTCTTTCACTGAATTCACTACACGCATCAAAAGCGTTCGTAAACTAGTTCTCTACATAACAAAAACAATGCCATAACCACAAACTACCTGAACACAATCTGAAATCGAACTTCCATGCTGCTCTCTAATTGGTCTTCGGTAGAATTCCGACGTAAACTTAACGTAAAAACTTGGAGCTTGCGAACTCTTAAGTTTACGGTCTTACGTCAACGGTTACGTCAAGGCATTGTGAATGGTCTCGCTTAGTAACACATTTCTAGGTTTTGCGGCTACGTTACGTTTACGTTTAAGTTTGCATTGTGAATGAGGCCTAAGTCCTGACCTACGGCAACGCCTCGCCTTTTCCCCTCTGCACCGGAGCTTCACCTGACCTCGGCGGAGTTTAGGCATCGGCCCCGCGGCGGCGGTGGGCCGGCCGTTCGTACGTTCGCCTCGCAGGCGGCTGTTAATTCGTGGATTTGGTATTCAAGTCACGCTTCTGAATGCCAAATCCACTAGCCGCGCCATGCGGGCCGGAGTGCCGCAAGGGAGCGTGATAGCTCCTACGCTCTTCAGCCTGTACGTACGTGACATTCCTACGCACCCACAAACGGAACTCGCCTTGTACGCTGACGATACGGCTGTAATAGCTACGTCTGAAAGAATCGAGCTTCTTCAGAATTACTAGGATCAACATTTGCTACAGATCCAGGAGTGGCTGAAGCTGTGGCGGGTCAAAGTCAATGTGGGCAAAAGTGCTGCGGCACTCTTCACACGGCGATAGCGATTCACTCAGCCGAGGTCGCTCGCGCTATGCGGAGACGAAGTTAAATGGGCGAAAATGTTAAATATCTAGGCGTTACGCTAGATAGCCCACTTACACATAAATTGCACATAGAAAACGTGCAAAAGAAAGTGCGGCAGACCAAAGGCAGATTGCGAAGCTTGTTTCACAAGCGGAGCAAACTATCTACGGCTAACTGCCTCACACTTTATAAAGCAATTATTAGGCCGCAAATGGACTACGCATGCCCCCGTTAGGCAATTGCAGCAGATTCACACCTGAAAAAAATGCAAGTAGTTCAAAATGAATGCTTCGGGGCCGCCCTCTGCCCCCCAAGGTATATTCCCATAAAAGTGCTACACAGCGATTTATCAATGCTCATAGATCATATCAAAAAAATAACATCAAATTTTTTTAAAGACGCCGCTGACTCGGAAAACTCTCATTTCCGCGCTCGCTTCATACCCACCCGAACAATGGGCGAAATATAAGCGACCGAAGTACTTTCTGGAGTAAGAGAAATCTGAAACAGCTAAATGAGACTTGAAACATAAAACTTTGTATTTCTGCACACGCAATGCGCGCGCCAGTTGGCTATTGTCGTTCTGACCTTCTGTTCTTTTCATTTGTTGCAGGATTGGCCATAGATGCCCGTATGGGTAGGAATGGCTGCACCGCAGTGGCGTGAACGCAGTGGCGCATTGCACTTTCGTGCGTTCACAAAGCTGCACAAAGTACTCGCTCTTCTTGCCCCGTCGTCTCCAATCTTCCCCCTCGTCTTGCCCTGGTCGGCGTGCGCCTCGTTTGTCTCACCTTCTTCTCTCTTGAGCACGTTCGGATGGCACACCTTCGTGCGTTAACGGTGCACGACGCAATCCGAAGAATGCGCTCTTAAACGTTCCTGGCATACTGTGCAGCGCTCTCAATTAATAGCAGAGCGATCAGTCCTGCGGCACGTTTGCGAATGCAGTTATTGCGGCAATACAGATCACTGCGCACCAACTGAATAATTTAGTGAGACTTTCTGGAGCAGATTCTAGGGAATAAGTTTCGAATAACGCACTTTTAAATACGTTGTCCTCTAGCGAGACTTATTAAAACAAACTCTTATACTGCGATTTTTGTAGGAAGAGCTCTCAAGATAACTCAAATCCCATCTTCGCGATGGAATATGTCACGGCATTTCGTATCATTCACAGTCGTTCCGCTAGATTTCGCACGATCGCGACCGTATGAAGCAGTGCTTGCGATCATGCGACTTCTACCGGCAAGCCCGAGAAAAGACGCGAAATGCCGTGACATATTCCATCGCGAAGATGGGATTTGAGTTATCTTGAGAGCTCTTCTTAGAAAAATCGCAGTATAACTAACATTCGTCGAAGAGACTCGTCACTCTATGACAGGCGGTTGTCCGAGATACCAGAGCTGAGAGGCGAGAAACAAGAAGGCAAGAGGGTATGCATTCCGCGGCATTTCTGCCATTTTCTCCCGAAGTAGGGGTGAGTCTACGTCCCCTCCCTCCCCGACGGACCTGGTGTGCGTCCACGCCCCCTTTCCTGAACCGCAGTGAGCCCCTGTCAGCTAATGCCAGGGTCGCGTTCTGCAACCAACTCAGCACCCACTCCTGGAATGTGTTGTGTGCGTCGCACACGTTGCGTGGGCGTTCCTGGGACGTGTGGTGTCTATCAAACGTCACAATATACACACTGATGTCTGTGAAAATTGCAACACCAAGGATACATACTATTACAATGAAATTTATTCCACAGATTAGGAATACCAGACACAACTATTAGAATTACAGAACTGTACCTGTATTTTGACTTTGAGAATTCACGTATTAGTTTTCTATTTCCTTTGCTCTCGGCTAGCTATTCGGACTTGCCACATACTCTTGACAGCTGCCATCTATCGTCCGAACTACATTTTTTTGACATTTTCTTAATTTTTCAGTTTCCTAATAGAACGGAAATATTTTTAAGAATATTAAAGAACAGTAAAACCTCGTCCTAAATGGCAATTTTCTTTGAAAACCTTGGAGCCATTTTTAAGAAAATGGCATTTAAGCCATACTCTAAATTCGAAATTTGAAGCTCCTTTTTCCCAGAAAATTTGAGTTTTCGAAAAACTATTGAAGTCATTTGGAACACTTTAATTCACAAATATAATTGTGTTTACAAATTGCTGGAAGTGTGCGTATTAAGTGTGTGAGAGATCTTTAAAAAATATTTGTGTAATTAAAAAAAGCAAAATGAAATTAACGTCATATTAAAGTGCAATTAGCATTATCCGTTCGAAAAGTTTGAAGAAAAAATTTGGAGGCATTTATGAGAAAATGACGTCTGAGAGTTTCTGAAAATGGAGAATTTTCAGCTATTTTCACAGGGAACGGTTGAGTATTCGATAAACTTTCTATGACATTATTTAAAGCCTATGTACTCATAATGTGAACAAATAACCGCTAACGTAAATATTAAAGACGTGAGAGACATGTAAAAAAATACATTTTTGTAATTTTTGAAAAAACAAACAAAAGAATAGAGCAATATGACGTTTATGTCATCTCATAGAATCCATTTAACACAATCTCTACCACAAGTTTAAAGAAAAAATTGGGAGCCGTTTGTGAGAAAATGTATTTTTTTTAAATTGCACATAAATAATCCAATATTGTGCGAAAACTACAATTTTTTTCAAAAATGTGTGACGTGCCACCCTCGGAGCTGACTGGTTTCAGCGTATTCCTGAGGTAGCGCGTCACTTTGGAGTACTGTGGTTGACTTGGGGGATTTTATTGAGATGGGGAAGGGGAGGGCAGTTTCCTCAAGAAGAAGTCTTGTTCCAAACAATGCACTATTTATTACGGTTACATGAAGAGACAGAGAGAGAGACAGAGAGGAACGATAGATCAGATGAGGGAATGTACAGGAAGTCGAGCTCAGACGTGGCGGCCTCTTACCCCGTCACTCCGTGGTCCAGGCGCGGCGAAGACGACAGCAGCGGCGGCGGCGGAGCTTTGCGAACGTGCCATCGTGAGTGAGCGTGCCTGATATACTGGTGCAGGTCGTTTCACAGTTCTCACGTACGCCTCTGACTCGCATGGGACTCGCCTGTGACTCACACGGTCCCGTCTGCTCCCCTGGCTCCGCGGGGCCGGTAGATATTGACCCTCGCGTGCATGCGGCAGCACTTTTTGGAGCTTGTGCCGCCGAGATGTTATGCTTGCCGATGCAAGCCGCTAAACTTGGGAGGAGTAATAGTGGCTCGCCACAAATATACATGACCTTAATGAAAAAGCTCAGAGAACAAATTTTATTTGAAGGACAATCCTGTATCTTCAATTTTGTATTTGTAGAATGACGCCGAAAAAAATCAAACTTTTGCAATTTTCGAAAATTCATAGTTAACCGTGGTAATCCAACCTATAACATCTTTATAAGTTTATTTTACTCTATTCTTCCAACCAATTGAAAGAAAAAAAAATTGGAGTCTTTTTGAGAAAATTTTGAAAATGTCCGGGGAGCTTCAGGTAAGTACCCCCAAATTTTGAAGAAGTTTTTCAAAATCGCCTCGAGTTGAGCCAGATCGACTGGGACTATCTATTGTGAAAAAAAATCCTACGTGTGGTTTAGGCTGTAGTCGTGTTCACAGACGGACGTTTTGCCGTCAATTGATTTTGCGGTATCAAGGACGCACAAAAATGTTAAGATGATTTCCCCCCTAAATTTAGCAACTGGATTTATCCACTTATTCGTTATCAGGGCCCGGCAATGAGTTTTTCTTCTGAAAATTCGTCGTTTTTTTCGCGCAGCATTACATAACTTTCCCTATTTATACGTATGTATACGGGAAAGTAAAAACATAATACCTTAATCCTTCGTCGTTTTGCAGCCTGTGATATTGGGGAATTTTTGTATGAATAATACTTCCCTAGATACCTCACATAACGGCCACGTTTCTTGATTGCAATACTTATTGTTGGTTTGGTGAGGCAACATATTTCCTAATTCACAATGACTTCGTTGTAAAGGTATTATAATTATCAAATGAATATTTTTCAAGGGCGTGAAATATTACTAAAGATATATGAAATATCATTGAACGTATACTTAATATGCATTAAATCTTTAAATGTATGTAAAGAAAACAAAGAACAACTGCTTTCTTTAATCTGCCGCGCTACCAACCAAGTGACGATCGCTCCCTTGTGACAGAACGAAGTAATTTAACCTGAAGTAAAAAAAAATTGTTATTTCCGTCGTTAAACACGCGCTTAACTCCTTAGCAACCATCTAAACAACATTTAAAGAACGCGTCCGTTACAATGCTGGAGATTCCATTAAAAATATTTTAGCGGACTCGGGTTTAGATTTTACCAATGTTCATAGATCTGATAAATGTCCCTTGTTCTTTTTGCTTGTACTCGTCCATTTTGTCCCCATGGCACATTGGTCGCACTGGTCGTCCTTTGCAGTTTGCCTCGTGTCCCGTTTTGTCCTGACGTCTATCTTGTACCATAGTCACATTTGTCCCTTGTCCCACTTTATCCTCTTTTGTTCCCTTGTCCCATTTTCCCATTGCCCCTTTTTGTCTACTTGCCCTCGTCGTCCTTTCCCAACGTCCTATCGCTCCGCCTCGCAGTTAACCTCCCTGAAAGACCCGAGGACTCGTTACATAAATATTAAATGTTTTCTGTTTCTATTATAGAAAGCCAGCGAAGTTTTTTATTTCTGAATTTGTAATTACATTACGTTGTAACCATTATAAAACATTTTTGTTATGGAAACTTCAAGCGAGGATGGAAATATTAAGGTTTAATTTTATGATGGGAGGAACAGCAGATGGAAAATCATCAATAATATGCATAACCTCAATCGGCACACCGGCTGGCAGAACTTTTGGCTTACCAGGAACTCCAAAACACAAACTTGCATAAGGAACTAATTACAACACAAATATTTGGTAAGGTGAGAAATACTCTTAAAAAAGAAATCAATTTAGAAAAATCTGGGTTACTTAATCAGAAAATCTATAAAAAGCGTATTTGGATGGCGAGGAAAATTTGCAATTTGACAACTACGACTTAGAAGAAATTACGAATATCTCAGATGAAACAATTGAGAAGCTATTAAAGACAATTTTAGAAGATAAGTAACAAATATCTGAAGTAAAAATCTTGAGAAACATTGACAATAATATTATGATAGATAAATTTAATGGAAGAAACTCAAACGCATGCCGATGGATAAACGAGTTTGAAAAAGTGCATGAATGCTGTTTTGTGGAAGAGGATAGAAAAAATCGAACTTCTAAAATTTTTTTATTGAAAATGCAAGCGCAGATTGGTACTCATGCATGATTTTAAAAAATACAGTAGAATCAAAATGGAGCGATTGGAAAAATAACTTTATTGAAACTTTTGGGAATAAAGGCTGCTCTCCAATCAAATATGCGTTCATTCAAGTATCAATCTGGGTCTTTGCTTGATTATGCTCTGATAAAAGAAAAACTGCTGTTACAAATAAGAAAATCTATAGATACAGAAACTTTAATTGATCTCATAGCTATTGGTTTACCAGTCTATGTATCAAACAATACTGACAAGAGAAACCTTACAAGAAACTCAAGATCTCTGCAATGAAGTAAGCTGGAGGTACAATGAAGTATGCAGTTTTCACAGAAGTGCATGAGGGAATGGGGCTAATTAATGTGTGTATTCATTTCTGTTTCATCACTTGTATTTTACGAGATATTTGTGGTAACTTAGTTTTTTCAAATGGAACTATACATATTTTTTCAGTCTATCATGACGAGAGTAAAAAAGACGAATCCAATGATATACATATTGTCATATGTTAGATAAGCAGTTTTTTGAGTAATTTTGATTTTTGCGGGTTTAGCGGATATTTTGAATGTACTCGTAACAGTCCGCTACGCAAGGTCACGCAGCGCTCCATCGGCAAACGCGCACCCGGGAAGGGAAGGGGGTTTAGTACTTGAAGATACGAAAATATTCCAAATATTCACAAAGTTGTTGCAGTTTTTTCCTGAACTCTACTTTCAGTCCTTTCCCATTTTCATAAGTAGTGTGTATTGAAATACGTTTGTTTCCATCCTTAAGTTATTATATGCTTATTAACATGTAAATGGTTTGCTCACGTTCGTGAGCAATATCCTTTGTACAGTCTTAATATTTATTCTGATAGTGTTTTGCTTCAAGATCCCATGCATATCCTGTGATATAAAACTCCATTGAAAGGAGCTAACAATTTTATTACAATACATAGTTATATGACAAATTCTTATTTTCAATCCTTCAACCAAAGAAATACAAAAAAATTGAATATGCCGAAGGATGGAAAGAAGAGTTCAGGGGAAAAACCTACAACAGTTTTGTGAATATTTTCGTATCTTCAAGTACTAAACCCACTTCTCTTAAAATTAACCATGACTTTATTTGAAAATGTATTTTTGATAAATATATTTCATGGAAAAAACCAGCTACCATCTACAGCCGCCAAAGTACATTTTCTTAATTTTTCGGTTTCCTAATGGTAGAACAGAATATTAATTTTAGAATATTAAAGAACACTAAAACCTCATCCTGAATGGCAAATTTCTTTTTAAAAAACGTAGCAGTTTTTAAGAAAATGGTGTTTAAGTGCTATTAAAAATGCGAAATTTGAAGCTCTTTTTCACAGAACATTTTTAAGTTTTCGAAAAACTTCATTTGAAGCACTTACATTCGCAATTATAATAATGCTTTCAAATTGCTGGTAATGTGCATATTAAAGATTTGAGAAACCTTTCAAAAAAGTCGACAAAATTTAATTTTTGTAATAATTGTTGAAAAACTAAAGAATATAGCAATATGGCGTTAATGTCATCTCATAGAGTACATTTAGTTCTAACCCTACCAAAAGTTCACAGAAAAAAGTTTGAGGCATTTGAGAAAATCTTGTTTTTGTAATTTTTTAAAATTGCACATATTGTACGCAATATTGTGCAAACTACTTAATTTTTCAAAAAATGTACATGACCTTAATGAAAGAACTCACTTCGGAGAATAAATTTTATTTGGAGGAAAAATCTTTATCTGCAATTTTATAGTTGGAGGAAGACGCCGACAAAAATTCAAACTTTTGCAATTTTCGAAAATTTAGGTTTCAAACGACATGAGACCATCCTCTGAAATGACCTTCAGACTATCCAACAACAAAATTTAGTCAAAATTGTTGGCGCCATTTTTTTGAAAATGTCCCAGGGGCTTCATATAAAGTACTCTCCAAAATTAAAATATCGGTTTCAAATTCAAGGGGCCGGAGATCATTCAGATCGATCGGGGATGATCAAGTTTGGAGAAAATCGGCTGAACGGTTTAGTCGCTAGCGTTGTTCAGACAGATTGACAGACAGACGTTTGACAGATGTTTTCAATTGGTTTTTCGGTATCAAGGACCCACAATTGATTGATTAATTAAGGTTTAGAGGGCGCTTCAACTGCTAAGGTCATTGGCGCCCATGTCGAAGTATTTTAAAAAGGGAATATGTTCAGTAAGTGTTACAGATGGAACTTACCCCCTGATTAAAAGCATATACATAAAAAGAGGAAAATAAAATATTTCCTACAATTCCGCATCGAGTATTCAAGTAGTATGACAAAAAGAATATAAAACAAACACGTAAAATTCACTGTAACACTAAATTGGCTGTAAAGGGGCCAAAAAACAACATAAAACACTATTCTTATCTCTCAAATAAGATTGTGTTCAGCTTTCCCTCAAGAAACAAAAAAGTTTTGAGAGCGCGGAATCGTCATCCCCGAGCACCTCCCTTAGCGAGTTGCCCAGGCTATGTCTACGTCGGTTGCCAAAATATTTCCTACAGTTCAGGAGGACGTGTTCCACAGAAAGAACCGTCCCGCATGAGTCACATATGGGAGGAGTTTCTCCTCGAAGGAGGAAACCGTGAGAAAAGTGGCAGTGTCCGATACGAAAACGGGTTAAAATGACTTCCTCACGCCTAAAGGAACGAGACGAGGAAGCCAGCGAATTACAGAATTCTTTATCCCACTTGGTTTAAAATAGGTATTGTGCCACGCTCTAAACAAGGATCGTTTCAAGTAAGCCTTAACATCGGACAATGGTACAGCAGGAACGTCGATACGAGTAGCTGATTTCGCCGCCTGGTCGGTCAACTCTTTCCCTGTGATTCCCACATGGCCTGAAACCCAACTAAGAACCAGGTCATAGTTGCGGGACATGAGACTAGGAATAAGTTTTTGAACTGATTTTGTCAGGTAGTCTGACGAAGGACGGGAGACAGCCTGAAGAGAGCTGAGAGAATCAGAACAGAGAACTACTGGCTGCAACGTTGTTGACTCTATGTACTTTAGGGCTTTGAGAATTGCATACATTTCAGCAGTGAATGTACTGCACTGAGCCGATATGATTTGGTGGCCCAGATGCAATGAAAACTACATGCCACTGCGTCATTGTACGATGACCCGTCTGTGTACAAGAATAGATGATCCGGATAGACTTCCCTCATATCCTAAAGCTGTTTCTGGTAAACCAGAGGACTAGTAATTTGTTTGGAAAGATTGGAGAGTCTGAAGTCAATATTGGGGAGGAGGAGTTTCCAAAGGGGAATCAGGTCATTTGGGGGTTTCACAGGAGTGGGAAGATTGCCATTAAGTCCCCGCAAAAGATTTCGCAATCGAATGCCTAGGCGCTGGGGTAGCGATGTTCGAAGAATATAAGAAGATTCATATTTTGGGCGAGTGATTATTCGGCGACAAGGATGATTAAAGAGTCCTGACATTTTAGCACCATAAGACGCTAATAATAAAATCTCTCCGTCTTTTTAAGGATGGCTCCCCAGCGCCAGCTAGAATGCACTCGATTCAGCTGGTGCGATACGCACCTGTTGAGAGGTGAATACCAGCGTGGTGTATGCTGTTGATGGGTCGAAGGGTGGAAGGAGCTGCAGAACCGTACACTTCACTACCGTAATCCAATGCTGAGCGAATGAGTGCTCTATATAACCGCAATAGGGTAATGCGGTCGGCTCCCCATGAAGTGCCACTAAGCATTCGAAGAAGATTGAGGGGGAGACGCATCAGGTTTGCAGTGTGCGGATATGAGGACGCCACGTGAGGTATTTGTCAAAAGTGAGCCCCATAAAACCTGGCAGTCAGCGAATGGAAACTGATTTCCTCCCAAGTATAGGATTGGATCGCTAAGCAAGTGCTGTATTCTGCAGAAGTGCACTCCAGTAGATTTAGTAGGTAAGAACTTAAAACCTGTCGACGTGCTCCATTCATGCAGCTTGTTGAGCACCAGTTGGAGTTGCCTCTGCATCACACGTATGCTGCTGAATGAACAAAAAATGGCAGAATCATCTACAAACAGCGATGCCTTTACAGGTTCCCTCACGACCGACGCTATACTATTTATGGCAATGGCAAACAGAGTCACATTTAGCTCCGAGCCTTGGGGGAAGCCGTTTTCAAGGGGGTGACTGCTAGACAGTTTGTCACCAATGCGAACTCTGAAAGATCTGTTCGATAAGAAATTTTGGAGGAATAAGGGGAGCTTCCCCCTGAATCCCCACGAGTGCAAGGTTCCCAGAATGCCATACCTCCAAGTGGTGTCATAGGCCTTTTCTATATCGAATAGTACGGCCACAAGGTGTTGTCTCAGGACGAACGAGGTTGAAATTTCCGTTGCCAAAGCGAGATGGTCCAGGGTTGACCGGCGTTTCCTGAAACCGCACTGGATTGGTGTGAGTAGGTTTCTGCACTCCAAGGTCCAGACCAAGCGCTGGTTTACCATCCGTTCCAGAACTTTGCAAACGCAGCTGGTAAGAGCGAGAAGTTTGTAGCTCGATAACGACTGATCCTTTCCGTCCTTCAGAGCTGGGATAACTATGGCTTCTCGCCAATAGAGCAGGGATGGTGTGCTCTTCCCAGATGCGATTATAAAGGCGGAGGAGAAATTGAATCGCCACATCAGGAAGATGTAGCATAAGGTCATGTATTTCGTCAGGACCTGGGGGCAGTTCTTTTTGCCAATGCGAGAGCAGAGCGCAATTCCGACATAGAGAAAGGGGTGTTGTAATCCACAAACACTCTGCAGGTGAAATCCAGCGGACGGCTCTCCATCCTCTCCTTGATGAAAAGAAAGTCAGGAGCGTAGTTCGCCGAACTTGACATGTTCATAGTGAGCGGCGAGTTCCTCTACAATCATATCTGGGGATGTAACCATTTCTCCATTTATAAAGAGTCCTGGCATCGCATTTGGTGAAGTGTCCTTTTATCTGACGAATTCTTCTCCATACCAGGCGTGGTGGCGTGTGACAATTGAGAGACGATGGGTACGCTCTCCACGATGTATTTTTGCTCTCTAAAATAGTTCTCCTAGCCTTCGCCCTGCATCTTTTACACTCGATGAGGTTATCCAGTTGGATAATGTCTGAGCCGTGCCAGTGCCTTTTTTCGAGCACTGGCCGCTCTAGAGCAGTTCCACCACGGAACGAAAGGGTGTCGCGGTTTACCACTGGACTTCGGAATTGCGATGGAAGCAGCGAGTATAGCGCTATTAAAATGTTCAGTCATTTCATCTACATTTCCGAAGGGACCATCTGACAGGTTAACATTATTTTGGAATGTCGATCAGTCAGCCCGTCGCACGATCCATTGAGGGGGCCGTGCAAAACTACGGCAAAGATGATCAATGTGGACAATAGTGGGGTAATGGTCGCTTCCATAAAGATCTAATATGGTCCACCGCATAGCAGTAGCAAGTGAAGAGCTGCAAAGGGCTACATCAATAGCCGTGCTAGAATTCGTAGCTACGGCAAAATGCGTTGATTCCCCAATGTTGAGAATCGCCAAATTCATGGTGTCGATGACAGATTCCAAAACAGCACCTCTTTGACAAGTACGAGAGGAACCCCAAAGAGGGCTGTGGGCGTTTACATCACCCACAACCAAGAAAGGTGTGGGCAATTGGTTTATTAGACCTAAGTCATCAACCGACACCGTTTGTCTTGGGGGAATATAGATGTTACACAGTGAGTGAGAGGGAGGGGGGGATACACCTGCACACAAACTGTTTGAAGGTCGGTTTGAACGGGGATTTCTGCAGAATGCAGCAAATCCTGGACCAAAGTAGTAACTCCGCCGTGAGCGCGGAGGCCGTCATCGACATCAACCCTATAAGGAGTGAAACCACGAAAGTGTATGGGCCGTGGTGGAGAAAGATGCGTTTCCTGTAAACAAAGATTGAGGGTGTATAACGGGACAAGAGTTTTAATTCGTCCCGTCGGAGAGAAAATCCGTTCAGATTCCAGGATAGGAGAGCCGTTGTTTAAGAAGTTGAGAGGATTTCTTTCCTTTTTTCCGCCTCTGCCGCCCGAAGGAGCGAGTGTCCACCCCGGCTGAAGTTTCCTCCGAGGCAGACTCATCCTAACCACTGCTCGACAGGCTGATAGATAGCTCAGAGCGAGTCTCAGGAGTCGGGGTAGGTGGTCGAAGTTTGGAGGATCTATCAATATTTTTCTTGTTCACGCCAGAAGGCCGTGTGACATCAGCCTTCTTGCGCGGCTGAGAAGTGGATTCTTGGCCTGTCTTCTTCTGTGTTGCCTTCTTGGGTGGTGTTTTGTACTTTGTGGGAATTATTATTTTTCCACCTTGCAGAGGCGATGTCTCCTCAGGGAAGTCCACTGGGGATACCTGGCAATAGAAGTTTGCTACTGGGGGAGTAGCAGGGGAAGACTGAATACTCGTCGCTTTCACCGTGTTCGCCAGAGTGCTAGAGAAAGAACGCCTGAGATCCACAGGGTTCTTCACCAGGTATCGGCGTTTCGCTTCCGGAAAAGATACCTTCTCTGTCACTCTGATCTTCTGAATCTCCCTCTCTCTCAGATACGTGGGGCACTTGTTAGAGATGGCCGCATGGTCTCCTTCACAGTTTACACAGCGGAGTGATGAACACGGGTTCGGATCATGTGCGGTTTTACCGCACTTTGCGCAAGCAGGGCTTACGGCCATGCACCTTTGTGGATATGACCTAACCTCTGACCCTTAAGGCTAAATGTACCGAAAAAAACTGGTCGGAAAATTCAATAGAGCGCAGCACTATCAGAAGGAATTTACTTTACCGATAACGTCTGAACAAATGGTCCGATTTTCGATCTGTAAACGGCATTTGACTCCTTTTTGTAATAGAATTTACGCTATGAAGCCCCTTTTCCAAAAAAACTAGCAGAAACTCAACTTCTAAAATTTTTCTCGTACTTCCGGGAACAATTTCAAAAATGTGGGCTTATAGCGCGATGGCGACAAGCTTCCAGAATTCAACGCCGTGTCAATCATGCAAATCGGATGAATAGGAGCGTCGTCAAGTCAAATTTGGAAAAACACCTCACACCCCTCCCCCTTCCACGCCGCGCCGTCGCGCCATCCGCCCGTGCGCCCACGCGCTCCCTGTGCGGCCACCGGCAGGGAGTCTTTGGGTTCTTGTCTTGGTTGCCTGCGCGCGAGGCTGGCAGTCATGCTTTCGATATTTTTCCATCTCAATATATTTTTTCCCCTTAAATGAAACTAGTGATGCTGTAACAGAGGTAAACGGTCTCATATCATATTTAATAGCTAAGGAGTATGTGAGTATAGATCCTCCAAGTTCCTAAGTTCTTGTTTCATTTTGATAGTAGTATAGATAGATAATTTGAATAGTAGTATAACACTATCTTGTTCACATACTCCCGTCTTCCTTCAAATATGATCAAAAAATTGTTTGAAGTATTAATCAAAATATCGATTACCGTTTGGAACCGATTTCAAAAAGAAAATGGAATATTAGTGATATTCACACAATTAATTCCATCTCCTCACATATTATTTTAGATATCTGTTACTTCTGAGATCTTCCGTTATCATTCCACTGTTGAAAGAATGAGCAGAGATTACGCACGAGCTCTTTTATCCTAAGACTCGATTTTTACTTTCCCGTTTACGTACGTATATACGGAATTGTTTACGTAGTATAGGGAAAGCTATTTAATGCTGCGCGAAAAAACGGCGGATTTTCGGAAGAAAAAAATTCATTGCAGGGCCCTGATAACGAAAAGGAAATAAATCTAGTTGCTAAATGAAGAAAAAAACCCCTAACACGTGGTGTAGCCAGAATCCCTCTTTTGTGGGTCCTTGATACCGAAAAACGAATTGAAAGCAAAACGTGTCTGTCTGTCCGTCCGTCTGTGAACACTACTAGCGCCTAAACCATATGTATGTTTTTTGTTGTTGTTTTTTTGTTTTTTTCAAAATGAAGAAGCCCCTGTCGATCTGACTCTAGTCAAAGCTTTAAGATTTTGAAACGGAATCTATAAAACATAGCGGTACTTTGCATGAAACCCCCCGAACATTTTCGAAATTTTCTCAAAAACGGCTCCAAATGTTTTCTTTAAATTTCTTGTAAGAATAGAGTAAAACACACTTATTAAGGTGGAATCGGTCATAATTTCTGGATTAACTCTGAATTTTCGAAAATTCTAAAAGTTTCAACTTTTTCGGCCTCTTCCTACAACTACAAAATTGCAGATAGAGATTTTTCCATCAAATAAAATTTGTTCTCCAAAGCGAGTTCTTTCATTACGATCATGTACACTTTTTTGAAAATTTTAGTATTTTCGCGCAATATTGCTTGCAACATGTGGAATTTGAAAAAGTTATAAAAAACAGATTTTCCCAAATATTGCTCCAAATTTTTTCTTTGAACTTTTGGTAGGGATAGTGCACAATGTAGTCTATGATATTACATAAACGCCATATTGCTCTATTCTTTTTTATTTGCAAAATTTACAAAAATATTTGTTTAACTTGTCTCTCACGTAGGTAATATTTACATTGGCGGCGATTTGTTTACATTATTACATTTATGAGTAAATGTTCTTTAAATAATGTGATACAAAGTTTCTCGAATACTCAACTGTTTTCTATGAAAACTAGCTCGAAATTCGGCATTTTCAGTAACGCTCAAACACCATTTTCTTATAAATGGCTCCAAATTTTTTCTTCATGCTTTTCGAACGTATAGTGCAAATTGCACTCTTTAATATGGCGTGAAGTTTATTTTGGGGTATTTTTTTTTTCAAATGTTTCACAAATGTAATTTTTGTGAAAGATCTCTCACACCTCTAATATGCACATTACCAGCAATTTGTAAACACTATTGTATTTGTGAGTTAATGTGTTTCAAATGACTTCAAAGGAAGTTTTTCAAAAACTCAAACATTTTCTGTGAAAAAGAGCTTCAAATTTCGCATTTTTAGTAGCACTTAAACGCCATTTTCTTAAAAACGGCTCCTAATTTTTCAAAGTAAATTCCCATTCAGATCGAGGTTTTACTGTTCTTTAATATTCTAAATTGATATTTCCATTCTACCATCAGAAATTCGAAAACTTAAGAAAATATCAAAAAATGTACTTTGCTACAACTGCAAATTTGAAGATAGAAATTTTTCCTTAAAATGATATTTGTTCTCCATACTTAGTTCTTTCAATAAGGTCATGTACATTTTTTTAAACTTTTAGTTTTCGCGCAATATTGCGTGCAATATGTGCAATTTTTAAACAACTACAAAAACAAGATTTTCTCAAAAACTGCTCCAATTTGTTTCTTTTTAAAAGGATAGTGCCTAATGTACTCTATGAGATGACATAAACGCCATATTGCTCTATTCTTTTGTTTTTTCAAAAATTACAAAAATGTAATTCTTTGACTAGCCTTTCATTTCGTAAATATTTTCATTAATGGCGTTTTGTTCACATTATTACATTTAGGAGTATATGTGCTTTACATTATGTCTTAAAAATTCCTCAACAACAGATATATTCTGTGAAAACGAACTGAAAATTCCGAATTTGCACAAATGCTTAAACGCTATTTTCTCAAATTGCGTTTGCTCTAGTTTCATTTGCGGGGAAAAAATACATTGAGATGCGAAGTGACGAAAGCATAACGGAGTGCCTGCCTTGCCTGCCCGTCCGCCGCAGGCCCTCGGGATTAGCAGTGCCGATGGTCTCCGCGTTGAGTCAGCGGCCCCTCCCCACTAGGCGGATGACGGGGGCGGTGTGGAAGGGGGAGTGGGGTGAGGTGTTTTTTCGAAATTTGACTTTACGTCGCTCCTATTTATCCGATTTGCATGTTTGATACGGCGTTGGATTACTCCCTTACGGTAGGGTGAGTGGTCATTTCCACTTGGGAGGCCGGCAATCTGCTTAGTTTTTAATCTTGTCTACTTGCTCGTCGGTGCGCGCTTCAAAGAGAATGGTACCATTTCTGTCGCACGACCGCTTGGAGCTTTCCAAAACTCTCAATTGCTCGCGCAAGGCGGACCGCACTAACACATTTAAAGGTTTTCTCAGTTTCAGAGCAAGACATCAAGAGAAACCGAGGATTTCTTGGTCTATCTTCTTCCCGAAGGAAGAAGCTATTTAGATCAAATGTCACATCGCCTCTTTCTTGCGGAAGAGGGCAGGGGTGATTGTTGAGTATCCATGAGATGGACATAAATTCATCTCCGTGCTCCCCACCCACCATGGAGTCCAACAAGGGGACACCCCACTGGGGTGCCAGGGCTGACATGGAGATATAGTAGGGGAATGTCACAGCGCTGCACCGCTGTGGATCCCCCCGCTCACCCTGCAGTTCAGTGCAAGACCTAATCCGAGCCGATTGATCGGGAGTGGGTTAGCTCCCGACTGCCCGTCTAGAAGAGTCTGAGGCCAAAGTGTGTATTGAAACCTACAAGGAATGTTCCCCAAAATACGTAAACGTATCCCTTAGTGAAAAAGTAGCACCAGGACTAGTTGGGAAACTAACAGGTCCCTCAACTGTCAGGACACACATTCCCTCCGACACGGGTCGCCATGCACGGCAAACATGGGTGGGCGTTCAGCATACAGAGAAGGCCAGTGAGGAAGAAAAAAGAGTGAAAAGAATATACATGAAATGAAATGAGAAGCAAGAGGATGAAAAAATGGAGAAAGGAACACTTGAGAGCCTTCTCTGCATCCTCCCGTCAGGACGTGGACCAACCCACTCCGACGGGAAGGACCCACAAAATAGGGAGTCTGGCTGCACCACGTGTTAAGATTTTTTTTCTTAATTTAGCAACTGGATTTATCCACTTTTTCGTTGCCAGGGCCCTGTAATAAGTTTTTTTCTGCCGAAATCAGCGATTTTCGGCGCAGCATTACATAACTTTCCCTATACTATACGTATGTATAGTATACTACGTACGTAAAGTATATGGGTATTATGCACCGGAATTTTTCCAGATATTTTTAAAACAGCTAAGAATAAGCCGCTCTTCAAAAAAGGCAACAAAAATGAAGTTCAAAATTTTCAAATTTCAAGTTCAAAATTATCAAGTTTTCAAATTGCCAACATGGATTCCGGAAATCAAAATCTACGGAAACAGCCATTTTTTCTTTTCTTAAGGATGTTGCCTCATCATTGGATCAAAACGAAGCAACTATTGGAATATTTTTAGATCTTTCAAAAGCTCTTGACGTCACTGATCATAACATTTTACTTTCAAAATTACCTTCGTATGGAATCCGTGGTATTGCTCTAGATTGGCTATGTTCGTACCTTAAACAACGATCTCAGAGAGTAGAAATACTTTACTGGAATGATGGAACTTTATGTACACACCTTTCCGGTTCTTTGCCAATTGCACGTGGAGTCCCGCAAGGATCGATTTTAGGCCCTATTCTCTTCCTATTATACGTAAATGACATGCCCTTAGCGATTCGGAACGGAAGAACAGTTCTCTTTGCGGATGATACAAATATTCTTTGCAACAAAGAAACCGTAAATAGTACAATATCAGACGTTTCAAATTGGTTCCGTAATAACAAATTAAAAGTAAATGAAAATAAAACTGTTTCAATGCAGTTTTCCATATCAAATAAAAAATTCTGTACTCCATTGAAAATGAAGGGTGTGCCATTAACTGATGTTAATGTAACAAAATTTTTAGGTCTATGAATTCAGTCAAACCTCAAATGGAATGCCCACTTAAATGAATTGAACACAAAATTAAGTTCATTATGCTACGCGTTCAGAATTCTTTCAAATTCCGTCAGCCTTCATACAGCTCGTTGTGTATATTTTGCCAATGTTCACTCCCGCCTGAGATATGGCATAATATTTTGGGGAAACACATTTTATAGCTCTCAGACTTTCAGATTACAAAAAAAAATTGTACGAATAATAAGCAAATCCAACCCACGTGATTCTTGTAAGTCACTCTTTATTAATCTAGGAATTTTACCATTACCTTGTCTCCTGATTTACGAATCAGTAGTTTTTGTCAAAAATGACTTACTTAAGGGCGGGAATATATTTTCAGCAAACGCCGATGTCTATAAGTATAACACACGACGTAGTAATCATATTCACCAAGTGGCAGTATCAACAGCTCACTACAAAAAATTCACATACAATTCATGTACATTACTCTACAACACTTTGCCAGAAGACATTAAACGATTGAATTCAATAGAAAAGTTTAAGTCCCAAGTAAAATCTTTTCTGCTGCATAACTGTTTCTATACAATTCGAGACTATACCGAGCATCAAAAGGAAAGTAGAATTAATTTTAACAATGATAGTTAATGTAATTATTTATCATTTGGACTGTATAATTCTAAAGAACCTGTAACAAGTATTGTACCACTGTTTCTGGGTTGATGGCCCCCATCTCGATCAGGTTTTTCGTCCAGTTTCCCTGATCCTTGAGCAAATGCTGAGATGGTCCCTTGTTTTGCTTCTGGACATAAATGTAACTTCATTATTTGTGCAGGTCTTCTGAATTTCAGTGGGAAATATAGTTATTCAAATTATCGTTTTTCATATTATCGCGGCAAAAAGTATAACTCTTTCATGAAGAACATGAGGGTTCAGGGCAGGAATTTATAGCTAATTTACCTTTGAAAATATATTTTATTATATAGGAGCGAATATTTTGTCAACAAAACTCGAAAAAAACCTCTCTTTTCTGTATTCAAAATTCGACTAAAATATGGTTTAGGATAGAGACCACAGAATTATGAAAACGTGCACAAAATTCACTTCTCCCCATAGCTCGTCATACGCAGTTTTTAACTGTTTTTTGACGTAAATAAATAAAATAAATAAATGGGAAAGTAAAATTACAAAAGAACAATATAGCAGAAGACTTATTAAATACCAATATAATAGTAGAGGCATTTAAATGTTTTGTTTCTATTACAGAAACCCAGAGTTTTTTTATTTCTGAATTTGTAATTACATTGACATTGTTACCGTTATATGTATAGTGAATTATATTTTATTATTATGAATTTTTCGTAGTTGTTTGAACATTCCACTTTTGGAACAGTAATTAGTGGTTACAAATTGCCCCACGTCAAGACCTCGTAAATTAATTTTCTTTCTCTTCAGACTCACCGCAAAACATTTCAATACTCAAGATAATTCAGGACCAGATTATTAGGTGATGCACCTACAAGTATTGGGAGCTTTCATTTTTTATTTGACATGTTATTTAACCCAATTAAAAGCATTTCACCAACTTGCCTTGCCCCTAAATTGCACCGCAATCAAACCCCTGCACCTATTTCTCCCCTATACAGGATGAGTCACGTAACTTTGGCACCTTCTGTAACTTTTGAATGGTTGAAGTTATTGCAATGCAGTTTGCATGAAAGTGCATGAGGGAACGAGTCTAATTGATTAGAGAATTTATTACTGTTTTATCATTTGTATTTTACGAGACACGAGATAATTTTTTCAAATAAAACTATATAAATTTTTTCAGTCTATCATGAGCATAAAAAGGCGAATCCAATGACCTACATACTGAATTGTGACTAGGTTTTAACGGATATTTTCAATGAAACAGTCCACCACACAAGGTCACGCGGCGCTCCACCAGCAAACACACACTTGAAGGGAAGGGATCGTAGTTTTTGAAGATACGAAACATACTCCAAATATTCACAAAACTGATGCAGTTTTCTCCCTGAACTACTTACCATCCTTCTGCATTTTCAGATTTTTTTCTCACTGACGGAAGGAATCAAAGGATTGAAAATAGGATGTCATAAGTATGTCTTGTAATACAATCATTACTTAAACTCCATTAATAGGATTTTGTATCACCTGATATTAATGGGATTTTGAAACAAAGCACAGTAAGAATAAATAAGATTGCACAAAGAATATTGCGTATTTTGAGAAAGAATTTCAATGTTAATGAATGTGTACTAGTAATAACATTGGGATAGAAAATCTTATTTCAACACAGTGCTTATGACAAACCTGTATTTTCGATCCCTAAGTGAGTAGGAAGGTTATTTTTCATTAGTCAACAGAAAAATAACTTGATAACTAGAATTATTTTTATATATATATATATTTATATATATATATATATTTATATATATATATATATATTTATATATATATATATATATTTATATATATATATATATTTATATATATATATATATATTTATATATATATATATATATTTATATATATATATATATTTATATATATATATATATTTATATATATATATATATTTATATATATATATATATTTATATATATATATATATTTATATATATATATATATTTATATATATATATATATTTATATATATATATATATTTATATATATATATATATTTATATATATATATATTTATATATATATATATATTTATATATATATATATATATATATATATATATAAAAATAATTCTAGTTATCAAGTTATTTTTCTGTTGACTAATGAAAAATAACCTTCCTACCTTTTTTGATTCAATAAGCAGTCACATCAAACTATCACAGCAACAGGAATTGAAATATAAATTGTCAAACTTGGCAATTGCTTTAGCACTTTAAAGTTTTTTCAGCAATCTATATGCTGAGCAGTTTTAGTTTGATAAGTATATTAGGTGTTTATGTGATAAATTTTGTACCTTAAATGGCACATTTTATCAAGATTTAGGTAAAAATTCTAGCCCTAATATTACTATTAATAAGATTAATGTAAAGGTTGTCTCAAAACAACTATTTTTGAATCTATGTTCTATCTAATATCTGTTCCCAATTTTGATTTTGTCAGGTCAGTAACAAGATGCTGTATTAAGTTATTATCAAGCTGTAATAACCACCACAATGCTAGAATCTGAGCATGTAAGTATACAGGGTGAGGAAGGGAGGATAACAAGAACAAAAAAATAAGAATCAGCACTCAATATATATTCAACACTTTACAGTTATAAATAACCAGCATAAGTTTTTTTTTTTCATTCTTCCAAAGTAATACAGGCGGTCCACACAATATAAACCACTTACTACATACAACATGAATTCGTTAGGAATAAAAAAGTCTGCACAATTAATATTAGCACAATGAAAAATTACAGAAAGACTTGCATTGCATATTCCTAGGGCATTAATTCTGAATAGTGATAAGTGAAGATGCCTAGTTATGACCCCTCTATTTTAGGTGGAATGGAATGAACTATGAACATCAATGTGGGGTTTGTTATTAAATATTGATACAATAAATTTCTTTACAGAGATATGTCAATCCTCTGATTTACTAAGTCTTTACCACAGGAAATAATTTGAATAGAGTATGTAATAAGTGAATATTAAAAAAATGAGAGGTCTTACCAATATTTAAAGGAAGGAACAAAAGAAGGGTGTCTGCTTTTTGCAATTTCTTCTTTAAGACTGAACTGGAAGAATGTAAGTCCCAACTTAAGTGCACTGGGTGACACTGCACTCCAGCTATTTCACCGGGATTGTGCGGCCACCAATGCCAAAAACCCTCAAGGACGTTAGCTTGATTGAAAGGATTTAACCCAATCCCACTATTTAAAGATCTTGCCCTGGTTGAATTGGCGCTCTTGTTTATCAGTTCCGGTCCATGAAAGGTACTGCTTTACCAACCTCTTAGTTTCTTCTTTTGAAGGGTCCAACTTTGTCCACTGATATGATTCGTAGTCTATAGTCCAATCAGGCGACAACTGCAAAAATAAAAATTTTTACGAATAATTTCTAACCTCCAGAAAGAAATATCCAATGCTAAATTATAAATTCAATTCACACCATTCACAGACTACATAACAAGAGACTTCCTAATCCATTTAAGGAACACTTTCATTATCTAGAAAGATGTGCAAAAACCAAGCACAGGGAATAAAATGCAATTGCACACACTTATTTCATGTTACCTGAATCCACATCTACAAATTATACTAAACCTTCCAGAAACAAAACTGAACACAACACATGAATCATTAAATAACTCTTGGAAACAACCCTCGTTGACACATTTAGATAAGTGGTGATTGCGTTGCACTTCAAAAGAATTCACTTTACAGCATGGAATAAATTTCACATTATATTCCTAAACTCACCCACATGCAGAAAAAAACAACCTTCAGTAACTAGTCTACATGGAGAGAAGGAACTATATAGAAATGGGAAGAAGGAAAAAATTTTAAACCAAGTTCAACAGAATCATTCAGAAATCCAAAACAAAGCTAAGCAAAAAAAATCATAAACGACAACTGTAAATGTTCCTTGTTGATTCATTTGCATCTCCAGTGACCACTTCGCACTGCAACAGCAATCATCACTTCGCAGCATGGGATAAGTTTCACATTAATTTTCCTTCCTTAACTAGTCTACATGGAGAGAAGAAACCATATAGAAATGGGAAGAAGGAAAAAATTTTAAACCAAGTTCAACAGAATCATTCAGAAATCCAAAACAAAGCTAAGCAAAAAAAAATCATAAACGACAACTGTAAATGTTCCTTGTTGATTCATTTGCATCTCCAGTGACCACTTCGCACTGCAACAGCAATCATCACTTCGCAGCATGGGATAAGTTTCACATTAATTTTCCTTCCTTAACTAGTCTACATGGAGAGAAGAAACCATATAGAAATGGGAAGAAGGAAAAAATTTTAAACCAAGTTCAACAGAATCATTCAGAAATCCAAAACAAAGCTAAGCAAAAAAAAATCATAAACGACAACTGTAAATGTTCCTTGTTGATTCATTTGCATCTGTAGTGACCACTTTGCACTGCAAAAGCATTCATCACTTCGCAGCATGGGATAAGTTTCACATTAATCTTCCTTCCTTAACTAGTCTATATGGAGAGAAGAAACCATATAGAAATGGGAAGAAGGAAAAGAATTTTAAACCAAGGAAGTTCAACAGAATCGTTCAGAAATCCAAAATGAAACTAAGCAGAAAATTTTAAATGACAACTAAATGTTCCTTGTCGATTTATTTGCATCTGTGGTGACCACTTTGCACTGCAAAAGCAATCATCACTTCGCAGCATGGGATAAGTTTCACATTAATCTTCCTTCCTTAACTAGTCTATATGGAGAGAAGAAACCATATAGAAATGGGAAGAAGGAAAAGAATTTTAAACCAAAGAAGTTCAACAGAATCCTTCAGAAATCTAAAATGAAACAAAGCAGGAAAAATTTTAAATGACAACTAAATGTTCCTTGTCGATTTATTTGCATCTGTAGTGACAGCTTTGCACCGCAAAAGAATTCATCACTTTGCAGCATGGGATAAGTTTCACATTAATCTTCCTTCCTTAACTAGTCTATATGGAGAGAAGAATCCATATAGAAATGGGAAGAAGGAAAAAATTTTAAACCAAGTTCAACAGAATCATTCAGAAATCCAAAACAAAGCTAAGCAAAAAAAAAATCATAAACGACAACTGTAAATGTTCCTTGTTGATTCATTTGCATCTGTAGTGACCACTTTGCACTGCAAAAGCATTCATCACTTCGCAGCATGGGATAAGTTTCACATTAATCTTCCTTCCTAAACTAGTCTATATGGAGAGAAGAAACCATATAGAAATGGGAAGAAGGAAAAGAATTTTAAACCAAAGAAGTTCAATAGAATCCTTCAGAAATCTAAAATGAAACAAAGCAGAAAAAATTTTAAATGACAACTAAATGTTCCTTGTCGATTTATTTGCATCTGTAGTGACAGCTTTGCACCGCAAAAGAATTCATCACTTTGCAGCATGGGATAAGTTTCACATTAATCTTCCTTCTTTAACTAGTCTATAAGGAGAGAAGAAACCATATAGAAATGGGAAGAAGGAAAAGAATTTTAAACCAAGGAAGTTCAACAGAATCGTTCACAAATCCAAAATGAAACTAAGCAGAAAATTTTAAATGACAACTAAATGTTCCTTGTCGATTTAATTGCATCTGTGGTGACCACTTTGCACTGCAAAAGCAATCATCACTTCGCAGCATGGGATAAGTTTCACATTAATCTTCCTTCCTTAACTAGTCTATATGGAGAGAAGAAACCATATAGAAATGGGAAGAAGGAAAAGAATTTTAAACCAAAGAAGTTCAACAGAATCCTTCAGAAATCTAAAATGAAACAAAGCAGAAAAAATTTTAAATGACAACTAAATGTTCCTTGTCGATTTATTTGCATCTGTAGTGACAGCTTTGCACCGCAAAAGAATTCATCACTTTGCAGCATGGGATAAGTTTCACATTAATCTTCCTTCCTAAACTAGTCTATATGGAGACAAGAATCCATATAGAAATGGGAAGAAGGAAAAAATTTTAAACCAAGTTCAACAGAATCATTCAGAAATCCAAAACAAAGCTAAGCAAAAAATCATAAACGACAACTGTAAATGTTCCTTGTTGATTCATTTGCATCTGTACTGACCACTTTGCACTGCAAAAGCATTCATCACTTCGCAGCATGGGATAAGTTTCACATTAATCTTCCTTCCTTAACTAGTCTACATGGAGAGAAGAAACCATATAGAAATGGGAAGAAGGAAAAGAATTTTAAACCACGGAAGTTCAACAGAATCGTTCAGAAATCCAAAACAAAGCTAAGCAAAATAAAATCATAAACGACAACTGTAAATGTTCCTTGTTGATTCATTTGCATCTGTAGTGACCACTTTGCACTGCAAAAGCATTCATCACTTCGCAGCATGGGATAAGTTTCACATTAATCTTCCTTCCTTAACTAGTCTACATGGAGAGAAGAAACCATATAGAAATGGGAAGAAGGAAAAGAATTTTAAACCAAGGAAGTTCAACAGAATCGTTCAGAAATCCAAAATGAAACTAAGCAGAAATTTTAAATGACAACTAAATGTTCCTTGTCGATTTATTTGCATCAGTGGTGACCACTTTGCACTGCAAAAGCAATCATCACTTCGCAGCATGGGATAAGTTTCACATTAATCTTCCTTCCTTAACTAGTCTATATGGAGAG
Source organism: Acheta domesticus (assembly GCA_031308135.1). Lineage (NCBI taxonomy): Eukaryota > Metazoa > Arthropoda > Insecta > Orthoptera > Gryllidae > Acheta > Acheta domesticus. The sequence continues at coordinate 6,996,590 of JAHLJT010005437.1, forward strand.
AAGAAACCATATAGAAATGGGAAGAAGGAAAAGAATTTTAAACCAAAGAAGTTAAACAGAATCCTTCAGAAATCTAAAATGAAACAAAGCAGAAAAAATTTTAAATGACAACTAAATGTTCCTTGTCGATTTATTTGCATCTGTAGTGACAGCTTTGCACCGCAAAAGAATTCATCACTTTGCAGCATGGGATAAGTTTCACATTAATCTTCCTTCCTAAACTAGTCTATATGGAGAGAAGAAACCATATAGAAATGGGAAGAAGGAAAAGAATTTTAAACCAAAGAAGTTCAACAGAATCCTTCAGAAATCTAAAATGAAACGAAGCAGAAAAAATTTTAAATGACAACTAAATGTTCCTTGTCGATTTATTTGCATCTGTAGTGACAGCTTTGCACCGCAAAAGAATTCATCACTTTGCAGCATGGGATAAGTTTCACATTAATCTTCCTTCCTTAACTAGTCTATATGGAGAGAAGAATCCATATAGAAATGGGAAGAAGGAAAAAATTTTAAACCAAGTTCAACAGAATCATTCAGAAATCCAAAACAAAGCTAAGCAAAAAAAAAAAAAAAAAAAAAAAAAAAAAAAAACCCAAAACAAAAACAAAAAACAAGAAAGAAAAAAAAAAAAAAAAAACAAACACACAAACATAAACGACAACTGTAAATGTTCCTTGTTGATTCATTTGCATCTGTAGTGACCACTTTGCACTGCAAAAGCATTCATCACTTCGCAGCATGGGATAAGTTTCACATTAATCTTCCTTCCTTAACTAGTCTATATGGAGAGAAGAAACCATATAGAAATGGGAAGAAGGAAAAGAATTTTAAACCAAGGAAGTTCAACAGAATCGTTCACAAATCCAAAATGAAACTAAGCAGAAAATTTTAAATGACAACTAAATGTTCCTTGTCGATTTAATTGCATCTGTGGTGACCACTTTGCACTGCAAAAGCAATCATCACTTCGCAGCATGGGATAAGTTTCACATTAATCTTCCTTCCTTAACTAGTCTATATGGAGAGAAGAAACCATATAGAAATGGGAAGAAGGAAAAGAATTTTAAACCAAAGAAGTTCAACAGAATCCTTCAGAAATCTAAAATGAAACGAAGCAGAAAAAATTTTATATGACAACTAAATGTTCCTTGTCGATTTATTTGCATCTGTAGTGACAGCTTTGCACCGCAAAAGAATTCATCACTTTGCAGCATGGGATAAGTTTCACATTAATCTTCCTTCCTAAACTAGTCTATATGGAGAGAAGAATCCATATAGAAATGGGAAGAAGGAAAAAATTTTAAACCAAGTTACACAGAATCATTCAGAAATCCAAAACAAAGCTAAGCAAAAAATCATAAACGACAACTGTAAATGTTCCTTGTTGATTCATTTGCATCTGTACTGACCACTTTGCACTGCAAAAGCATTCATCACTTCGCAGCATGGGATAAGTTTCACATTAATCTTCCTTCCTTAACTAGTCTACATGGAGAGAAGAAACCATATAGAAATGGGAAGAAGGAAAAGAATTTTAAACCACGGAAGTTCAACAGAATCGTTCAGAAATCCAAAACAAAGCTAAGCAAAATAAAATCATAAACGACAACTGTAAATGTTCCTTGTTGATTCATTTGCATCTGTAGTGACCACTTTGCACTGCAAAAGCATTCATCACTTCGCAGCATGGGATAAGTTTCACATTAATCTTCCTTCCTTAACTAGTCTACATGGAGAGAAGAAACCATATAGAAATGGGAAGAAGGAAAAGAATTTTAAACCAAGGAAGTTCAACAGAATCGTTCAGAAATCCAAAATGAAACTAAGCAGAAATTTTAAATGACAACTAAATGTTCCTTGTCGATTTATTTGCATCAGTGGTGACCACTTTGCACTGCAAAAGCAATCATCACTTCGCAGCATGGGATAAGTTTCACATTAATCTTCCTTCCTTAACTAGTCTATATGGAGAGAAGAAACCATATAGAAATGGGAAGAAGGAAAAGAATTTTAAACCAAAGAAGTTAAACAGAATCCTTCAGAAATCTAAAATGAAACAAAGCAGAAAAAATTTTAAATGACAACTAAATGTTCCTTGTCGATTTATTTGCATCTGTAGTGACAGCTTTGCACCGCAAAAGAATTCATCACTTTGCAGCATGGGATAAGTTTCACATTAATCTTCCTTCCTAAACTAGTCTATATGGAGAGAAGAAACCATATAGAAATGGGAAGAAGGAAAAGAATTTTAAACCAAAGAAGTTCAACAGAATCCTTCAGAAATCTAAAATGAAACGAAGCAGAAAAAATTTTAAATGACAACTAAATGTTCCTTGTCGATTTATTTGCATCTGTAGTGACCACTTTGCACTGCAAAAGCATTCATCACTTCGCAGCATGGGATAAGTTTCACATTAATCTTCCTTCCTTAACTAGTCTACATGGAGAGAAGAAACCATATAGAAATGGGAAGAAGGAAAAGAATTTTAAACCAAGGAAGTTCAACAGAATCGTTCAGAAATCCAAAATGAAACTAAGCAGAAATTTTAAATGACAACTAAATGTTCCTTGTCGATTTATTTGCATCAGTGGTGACCACTTTGCACTGCAAAAGCAATCATCACTTCGCAGCATGGGATAAGTTTCACATTAATCTTCCTTCCTTAACTAGTCTATATGGAGAGAAGAAACCATATAGAAATGGGAAGAAGGAAAAGAATTTTAAACCAAAGAAGTTAAACAGAATCCTTCAGAAATCTAAAATGAAACAAAGCAGAAAAAATTTTAAATGACAACTAAATGTTCCTTGTCGATTTATTTGCATCTGTAGTGACAGCTTTGCACCGCAAAAGAATTCATCACTTTGCAGCATGGGATAAGTTTCACATTAATCTTCCTTCCTAAACTAGTCTATATGGAGAGAAGAAACCATATAGAAATGGGAAGAAGGAAAAGAATTTTAAACCAAAGAAGTTCAACAGAATCCTTCAGAAATCTAAAATGAAACGAAGCAGAAAAAATTTTAAATGACAACTAAATGTTCCTTGTCGATTTATTTGCATCTGTAGTGACAGCTTTGCACCGCAAAAGAATTCATCACTTTGCAGCATGGGATAAGTTTCACATTAATCTTCCTTCCTTAACTAGTCTATATGGAGAGAAGAATCCATATAGAAATGGGAAGAAGGAAAAAATTTTAAACCAAGTTCAACAGAATCATTCAGAAATCCAAAACAAAGCTAAGCAAAAAAAAAAAAAAAAAAAAAAACAAGAAAGAAAAAAAAAAAAAAAAAAACAAACACACAAACATAAACGACAACTGTAAATGTTCCTTGTTGATTCATTTGCATCTGTAGTGACCACTTTGCACTGCAAAAGCATTCATCACTTCGCAGCATGGGATAAGTTTCACATTAATCTTCCTTCCTTAACTAGTCTATATGGAGAGAAGAAACCATATAGAAATGGGAAGAAGGAAAAGAATTTTAAACCAAGGAAGTTCAACAGAATCGTTCACAAATCCAAAATGAAACTAAGCAGAAAATTTTAAATGACAACTAAATGTTCCTTGTCGATTTAATTGCATCTGTGGTGACCACTTTGCACTGCAAAAGCAATCATCACTTCGCAGCATGGGATAAGTTTCACATTAATCTTCCTTCCTTAACTAGTCTATATGGAGAGAAGAAACCATATAGAAATGGGAAGAAGGAAAAGAATTTTAAACCAAAGAAGTTCAACAGAATCCTTCAGAAATCTAAAATGAAACGAAGCAGAAAAAATTTTATATGACAACTAAATGTTCCTTGTCGATTTATTTGCATCTGTAGTGACAGCTTTGCACCGCAAAAGAATTCATCACTTTGCAGCATGGGATAAGTTTCACATTAATCTTCCTTCCTAAACTAGTCTATATGGAGAGAAGAATCCATATAGAAATGGGAAGAAGGAAAAAATTTTAAACCAAGTTACACAGAATCATTCAGAAATCCAAAACAAAGCTAAGCAAAAAATCATAAACGACAACTGTAAATGTTCCTTGTTGATTCATTTGCATCTGTACTGACCACTTTGCACTGCAAAAGCATTCATCACTTCGCAGCATGGGATAAGTTTCACATTAATCTTCCTTCCTTAACTAGTCTACATGGAGAGAAGAAACCATATAGAAATGGGAAGAAGGAAAAGAATTTTAAACCACGGAAGTTCAACAGAATCGTTCAGAAATCCAAAACAAAGCTAAGCAAAATAAAATCATAAACGACAACTGTAAATGTTCCTTGTTGATTCATTTGCATCTGTAGTGACCACTTTGCACTGCAAAAGCATTCATCACTTCGCAGCATGGGATAAGTTTCACATTAATCTTCCTTCCTTAACTAGTCTACATGGAGAGAAGAAACCATATAGAAATGGGAAGAAGGAAAAGAATTTTAAACCAAGGAAGTTCAACAGAATCGTTCAGAAATCCAAAATGAAACTAAGCAGAAATTTTAAATGACAACTAAATGTTCCTTGTCGATTTATTTGCATCAGTGGTGACCACTTTGCACTGCAAAAGCAATCATCACTTCGCAGCATGGGATAAGTTTCACATTAATCTTCCTTCCTTAACTAGTCTATATGGAGAGAAGAAACCATATAGAAATGGGAAGAAGGAAAAGAATTTTAAACCAAAGAAGTTAAACAGAATCCTTCAGAAATCTAAAATGAAACAAAGCAGAAAAAATTTTAAATGACAACTAAATGTTCCTTGTCGATTTATTTGCATCTGTAGTGACAGCTTTGCACCGCAAAAGAATTCATCACTTTGCAGCATGGGATAAGTTTCACATTAATCTTCCTTCCTAAACTAGTCTATATGGAGAGAAGAAACCATATAGAAATGGGAAGAAGGAAAAGAATTTTAAACCAAAGAAGTTCAACAGAATCCTTCAGAAATCTAAAATGAAACGAAGCAGAAAAAATTTTAAATGACAACTAAATGTTCCTTGTCGATTTATTTGCATCTGTAGTGACAGCTTTGCACCGCAAAAGAATTCATCACTTTGCAGCATGGGATAAGTTTCACATTAATCTTCCTTCCTTAACTAGTCTATATGGAGAGAAGAATCCATATAGAAATGGGAAGAAGGAAAAAATTTTAAAACAAGTTCAACAGAATCATTCAGAAATCCAAAACAAAGCTAAGCAAAAAAAAAAAAAAAAAAAAAAAAAAAAAAAAAAAAAAAAAAAAAAAAAAAAAACAAAACATAAACGACAACTGTAAATGTTCCTTGTTGATTCATTTGCATCTGTAGTGACCACTTTGCACTGCAAAAGCATTCATCACTTCGCAGCATGGGATAAGTTTCACATTAATCTTCCTTCCTTAACTAGTCTATATGGAGAGAAGAAACCATATAGAAATGGGAAGAAGGAAAAGAATTTTAAACCAAGGAAGTTCAACAGAATCGTTCAGAAATCCAAAATGAAACTAAGCAGAAAATTTTAAATGACAACTAAAAGTTCCTTGTCGATTTATTTGCATCTGTGGTGACCACTTTGCACTGCAAAAGCAATCATCACTTCGCAGCATGGGATAAGTTTCACATTAATCTTCCTTCCTTAACTAGTCTACATGGAGAGAAGAATCCATACAGAAATGGGAAGAAGGAAAAGAATTTTAAACCAAGTTCAACAGAATCGTTCAGAAATCCAAAATGGAATGAAGCAGAAACAATTTTAAATGACAACTAAATGTTCCTTGTCAATTTATTTGCATCTGTAGTGACCACTTGGAAACGAAGCAGAAGAAGAAGAAAAACAAATGTAAATGTTCCTTGTTGATTCATTTGCATCTGTAGTAACAGCTTTGCACTGCAAAAGAATTCATGACTTTGCAGCATGGGAAAAGTTTCACATTAATTTTCCTTCCACAACTAGTCAGTAAGGCAAGAAAAAGCCACAAAGAAATGGGTTGAAGGGTATTAAATTTATTTTCAGTTTTTTAAAAGATCAATAATAATCACACACTAAATTAAAGAGAAATCAGAAAAAAACAAAAACAATGTGAATCTGTACACAGAAGAAGGGATTCTTTTCAATTACAGTGTTTGGTTTCCTGGGCAATTTGATCTGTTAGGTGCAGTGTTGCCAGACATATCAGGATCCCGGTATTTTTGCAAGCATTTTAATGAAGATACCATGTACCAGAATGAAGTCATCCTGGAGGTAGTAATTGTTCAGAAGAATGTAAAAATGGGTAGTTAAGCAATAAATAATTTGAAAACTTCTTTCTGTAGTATTGTGATTTTTTCCCTGATTAATTATTGTGATTTTTTTCCATGAATAAACAACTTTGTTACCTATTGGGGGAAATTTTAAATGCCAGATGCCGAGAAGAATTTTCCAGGCCATTACCTAGAGTTTAGAGAAGTATTTTCTTCCACAATTCTCAATATCATTTGCCTTCAAGTATTTGTAATAGTCAACAAGGCCAGGGCTAAGCTGCCCACATTGATGCAGAGTTACACAGTGTGAAACACTTTACCATAACTGACTGCTTTTGGTGTGTTTTACTCACCCCCTATAATCTGAATTAAAAGGATTGAATAGAGAATGAAAAGGAAGAGTAAATGTGTACATCCAAAGCAATCTGCACTAGAGAAACTACACTAATTCCTTTCTAAAATCTCAACTGGTCATGAGAGCATTAAAAGTAGTTTTGAAACTTGCTCAGATGAAAGATCTGTCACATTTTCTACTTACCTCAAAAGCTAGGTTTTGACCTCTCCAAACCCAGATACCCGATATTGAGCTGTTATTATCAGTACCAAACAAGCACATAGAAGCAAATGCATTCTTCCGCATCTTGTCAAGTCTCTGGTACATCCCTAAAAGAATAAATAACCAAATGTAAGTTCATTAAAAAAATTCACAATACACACTCAATTAAAAATGTTTAAGAGGCCTACTGCATTTGCACAATTCTCTGTCTCAGTTCATCTGCCCCTGAAATGATGTACAAAGAGAAGAAGATTGGAAAATGAAAAAAAAAAAAAATGGTTGAGAAAAACATTACCATACTTGCTTAGAAAGCCTAAATGGCTCAGCTTTCTTCAGTCTGCAAAAAGACTATTTGTGGTGGCGAAGGGAAATAAAAATAAACCAGTAAACTTAAAAATTGATTTTGAAGACCAATTTTCCAAGGCACAGGGAAACAAAAACAGTCTCTTCTTAATATGAAAATGCACTGGTTTGAAAAGAGGAATCCCACACTTTTGAACGAAAGCTTAAATCTGTTGGAAATGAATACTTTCTAAAAAAATTTCAAAAAGATGATTAATAAAAAATTAGAAATTCAAGTTTTGTAAAGATGCGAAAATAGTGAATTTGGGCAAAAAAGTGAGCAGTACAAAAATTCTATAAATTGAGAAAACTTTATACTGAGAAGCCTGAAATTCTAAGATTTGAATCAACATCAAAGAATCCAGGTTTTCACAAAACAAAATCCAAAATTCAAGTTTTTTTGACAATGCAGTAAAATAGCATTTTTTCTGGGACAGAAAACGATAACAAAGAAAAAAGTGAATGATTGTTACTGACTGAAGAATATATGAAAGAGGAGAATGTATTTGTGTGCTATTGCAATATTATTGTAATAATAATACTCCACATTACTATAAAATAATTTGATACATTTCCACATGTTGTGACATTGACGCATCAGTGTGAGATATCTACACAAAGACTTATTTATGTCACTTTATTCTGCCTTTCACATTTCCATCATGAGTAGAAACTCGCGATGACTTGGAAGAAAGGCTTGACAAGAAGCCTTTCAGCAATTTGTTTTAGGTTTTCATCAATATAGTACCCAATGCCTTTTTTTAAAAGCTCTGCTCACAAAATTAGCTGTTGACCTACTTTGAAAGGGTTTTTATTTTTTTTATTTTTGCCATCTTCAGTGCCTCACGGAAATAGCCTTTCAATTTTTTCCCTCCATATTGCTTATTACACTAATAACAAATTTTCCCCTTTTGTCTGGCCTTGTCCGTCATTGTTCCCCCTGCCCCGTTTCCCTACAACTAGAAAGTCCCTAAAATTGCCATTATGTTGTAAAAAGGTCACTTTCCAGGATACTAGCATGTGGATTTGAAATCTTATTGTATTACAGATATGGAATTATATTATATTTACATGCTGCGATACCCCATTTCCTCACCCTAGGTACATAGAATGTCATCAAGAACCTGTGAATTGTGATCAGGATCATATCAATACATGGAATTCTTAACTTTAAAATAATTCATCTTATGTAGACTGCCACTTTCAATTCATTCATAATGCAAACCAAATATGTTAGGACTGAAATTAAATTCCCAGTAATAAATTAAAAATGCATTTCAAAAATGGTTTGCATTACATTAATAGAATATTACAACCTTTAAAGCCTCTATTCCCCAATTCTATCATGCTAATATCACCAGCATTCTTCAACGCATTATACAAAAAATATAATCCTCGGAAAATCATTTTCTTTAATATATTTCTATCAATTAAGAAGTCTCAAAACCCACACTTCACAAACAATATACTATTAGAAGGGCATTTTAACATTGTAATACAAATATAGTAACTCCTGATTTTGAAGAGGCTGCCTGACAATATTTTAAGGTAATTCTTGGAGCCGGGATGGCTCGAGTAGTAGCTATCTGGCTGACCTGAGCTATCTGGAAGGACACAAAGTTCGAATCTCAATATGGGTCGGAATTTTTATCTGGAGATTTCCATCCAGGTTAGCTTGACATCCTCTTTTCCAAGTGATAACCAGGATGTTCCCAGGGGTAAAGGCAGCGAGAGCATTGTGCTTGCCACACTATCATGTCTATAGAGAAGGGAGCCTTACGTTCAGCTCCTCCTCAGGCCACATCGATCTGGGTGTAATTGCACAGGGGTACTTTACCTAACCAATTCTTACAATTTAGTCGAAATAAAATTGCAAATTGTTGAAATGAGTAAAAAATTGTCATGATACAGTTAAGACATTTTGTATGATCACTTCTTTCAGGTTCCACAAAATTGTTTTTGCAAATGCCACTTCATACGTATCTTTGTTTCCTCTGGTACTCCTACACTAGATAGTGTGTGTTAGGCTGCAAATATATTTGGGAATTACAGATGGATGATATTTATCACCTATGCAGCTTATTGTTACATCAGCATTTGTCTCATGACAAGGAAAAGCAGTGTAAAAGCAAATCCCAACCGACTAGGCTTAATCTGTGAATGTAAAACAACCTCCTAATAATCAAATGAGATGAGGGAAAAACCCTCATCTTTTATTCAGGTAAATACAGCATAATTAAATTTGTAGTGACAAACTCTTCATGGTACTATCCCTCCACCATGACATGGTATTTGTCTCGTTCTTCTTCCTTTCACCGTTTCACAATGAGCAGAGACTCGCAATGACTTTGAGGAAAGGATCTTTACACTTCAGATATCTCCCTCCTCTGTTCCAAAACAAACTTCTTTGTTTGCTTGGATCCCTTATTAGTTCTCTAATCCAGTATGTTAAATATTTTATAAATACACTGTTGGCAACCCACATTATTGAGTTTTGCATACCTTTTAAGGACTGATAACAGATAATCTCTATTGTCTGAATTTTTAGTTAACTAAAAATTCAGACAGATTAAATAAAAAGACAAATATAGATGAAGTAAAAAATTGAAGATGCAAGAAATATGAACAATACTGCAAATAATTCATAATTCAAGTTCCATAGGTTAAAAATATCTGTACAGAAAAGTGACTACCTGATTGGATGAAATTTGTACAGGATATAAAAGTATTTTTTGGAACAGTTTTCATCCAGTTTGACTATTGTGTAGTGGGACTGTTCCTTTGTGCAGTTTGGAAATGTGTTGGAATGTGTTATAACGTGCAGTGATTTACGTCTTGAGAAATAAAAGTTCTCTCTAAAAGTTCTGTTCTAATGGCATCTCATTTCTTGATCAGTCCTAATATAACCTAATTTAATGCTACCATAGATGCCATCTTCAATTGTTAAATCTCAGTGAATAAACTGCAGTGCATTTGGCAGAGCCCAGAGGAATTATTTTCATCACAACTGCACGCATCACAACAAAACAAAAGGACTGTGTAAAACACTAGTTGATCCTGTTTAGATACCAAAACAGTAGCACGTAGAAACTAATGTCCCATTTCCATCCATTTTCCGTACAGAAGAAAAAAGAAAAAGGACTATAAAACAGGTTTAATGCAAATTTATTTTATCCACAATGGTATGCTAGTTGCTAAATGGTGCTTGCTTTCGGTGGTTGTTATGAGCTTTTTTATGATGTATTATGATTATTATGTATCTTATTGATACATAACTCTCAAGGTATAAGATTAAATAAATCAAATTTCTAAACATAACTGCAAAATTTTACTATAGTTTTACATGGTTTGATGGAAATATTTTAAACCAACGGAACTCAGCAGACTTTGTTCTGCCCTTGATCTCCCTCTCTGCTCTCTCCACCTCAGTCTTCCCCTCTCTCCACCTCTCCTTCCCTCTCTCCTCTGCCACTCATTCATGTTTAGTTGCAAATTCTGCACGTCCGTGCAGATGGGGTACCAGCGTCAAACCAGCAAAAATGCAATAGAATGTTCTAGTTCTCTTTCTCCTTCTCTCTCCCAGACTCTCTGTCCCTGTCTCAGTGTCTCTGGGCGTCCCTCTCATTCACATTTACTTACTGATTCTGCAAGTCTCTGAGCAGGTGGAATAATATCGAGAAGTGTCAGACCGACAAAAATTTAATAGAATGTTCAAGATCTCATCCTGTAGATTACAGGGTGGAAAACATTCCTTTCAGGCCTTTGGCCTCAAAATTTTTGTTTTTAATACCCTAGAACACTTTGTTCAATTGTTATTTAACAACAGATTACCGAGTGTAGTGGGCTGCATTTACATGAATAGATTTTTTTTCTTCAACGCCATGTAGCGCCATTTTTCGACATTTTATTAGTTATTCTGTTATTCAGGGCGGAGATGAATCCAACAAAATAAGAGATAATTAAAATTGGTCCAGCCTTCCCGAGTTAGAAATGGTGTCACTAACACAACCATTTTATACATGTATATCTACACACACACACACACACACATATATACACAGACATTAACATTACCCAACACTTTATGCAAACCCCACAACAAACAAAAACCATTACTGTCAAAACTAACAAATTCAGCACCTAAGGTCTGTTCAGCCTTAGAACGATCCTGATGTAAACAAATACACATGCTTAATAGAGCCTCTTATTGGTTGCTTTGATTTGCGGGTGTGTACGTGTAACATTTCATTTCTGAAAATTGTTCTAGGCAAAATTATATATTTCCTTAATGCATGTTTTGGGGTCCCCTGATACCCAAAAAAGGTTTGGTTTTTTCTTTCAAAACTCCCCTCCATCCGTGAATAACACTAGCGCCAAAATTATTCGTACGATTTCTTCCAAAATTAATATTTCGCGATTGATCGGGTTCCGCTTGAAACTCTGCGGTTTTGAAAAACGTTCTTAATTTTTGTGGGTACTTTACATGAAGCCCTTGGGACATTTTTAAAATTTCCCCCAAATGGCTCCAAATTTGTTCTTTAAATTTCTTGTAAGAATAGAGAACTTCATATAGAGGTGACATAGAATTTTCACTGTTAACTTCCAGTTTTTCCCCCTGTGTTTTCTACAGCTGCAAAATTGAAGATAGAAATTTTTCCTTCCAATAAACATTTTTCTCCATAATTAATTCTTTCATTAAGAAATCAAATTGTACAATCTCATACAATGTTCTTTTTCTGAAATAGTGCTTAGAATTAAATTATGCTATAACTAATCTTGAACTAAGCTCAACCTCTGATTAATGTATTAGAATAATTAAAAGTAACAATATAATGTGAAAATAATGTATTTGTAAGCTGTTGTAAATGTATGATACCATATAATGTATTGAAAATGTAATGAAAATTAGGGCCGCTAATAACACACGTGGTTGATGCGAACTAAAATACACATTATCTATCTAGTTCTTTCATTAACGTTATGCACTAAAAAAATAGTTTTCAAGCAATATTGAATGAAATATTAAACATTTGCAAAAACTATTCTCTCAAAAACAGCTCCTAATTTTTTCTTTAAACTTTTGGTAGTGATAGTTATAAACATGTCTATAAGACTAAACATAATTTTGCTCTATCCTTTTGTTTTTCTTTCAAAAATTACACAAATATAATTTTTTTATATCTCTTGTGTCAATATTTACATTAGAGGCGATTTGTTCACATAATCCATTTATGAGCACATGTGCTTTAAATGATGTCAAAGTTCACTCAATCTGGTTAAATGGGATCTGGAATCAACTAATTTATGTTTCCTAAAGTTTAAAATAGTGTACAAATCATACTAATCCACAAAAAATAAGTCAATTGTATCAACAACCATGTAAGTCTCATTAAACATGTCAAAAACCTATTTCCCATTTATAAGAAACAAATTTCCATTCCCCAGGTGTCTCTCATAAAGGGGTTTTACTGTATTTTGGCGATGAATCTCTTCCAGACACATCGGCAATGAGTAGGAGTGACTATTGTGAAATGGGATGCGTGTCACTACTGGAAATCGAAACTTCATTTTTATCACAGGTGAGAATGCTGCTGTGGCATATGCTTCTGTTAGTTCGTATACACATGAACCATTAAGGAGGAGCCTGGGGCAATCGGCCAATGAGATTAGTAGACGCGGATGAATACTACGCTGCTTTATTTAGATCAGGATCATTCTTAGGTTGTACAAAGATTAGACGATTAATTTATTTTAAAATGAAAAAATTACTGAAGTTCTGTGATACAAACTATACTCAGCTGTTGACCTACACAATTAAATTAGCATCCTTTTTGTCTGACAGAAGAGTCCAAGTTTAACATCCAAATCAAAACAAGTATAATTATTAGGTGGTGATTACCCATTATTAAATTCTGATTTTTACTAACTAATAGTCACAGGAATTAACAAAAAATTTAGATTCATATGCAAATTTGTAGTGACAAACTCTTCATGGTACTATCTCTACACCATGACATGGTATTTGTCTCGTTCTTCTTCCTTTCACCGTTTCACAATGAGCACAGACTCACCATGACTTTGAGGAAAGGATCTTTACACTTCATATAATCATCTCTCCATCTGATCAACATGATGAACTACCTCTGTTGCTTTCTGAACCTCCATAGAAATGTCAACTTCAGGGTACTGCATATCAGTGAAATCCCTACCAATAAGAACTATCAATGACCTTTTCCATACCATTGGGGACAGCTTAAAACTTGACAGCAAAGAGGGAGCAAGTAGAAATTCAACATTAAATTTTTGACTAAATTGCCAAAAGAAAAAATTTGGACCTTTTGAGAAAGCAATTTTTTTAAAATTGCCTAATACATATGCAAGCGGCGGCGGCGATGGTGTAGCGGTTAGCGTAACGGACTGCTATACCCAAGTTCGCGGGTTCAAACCCGATCGAAGCCGTGGATTTTTAGGGGCGAAAAAATCCTTCGTACGCCTTCCTTCGGAGGGGAAGTAAAGCCGGCTGTCCCATGTTAGTGGATTTACTTGCATGTAAAAGATCCTCAAGCCTAAATGAAGCTAAATTCAAATCGCCGGTTTCGTCGCCTCAGTAATACCTTCTTTCCGCTCTCCGGGGAAAGGAGTGTAGCGAAATTTGCGTGGTCAGACGGAAGAGCAGGCCTCATGGCCTGAGTCTCGCCACGTAAAATAAGGCAATTCAATTCAATTCAAAAAAATTCAATAATACACACAAAATTGTGAAAAATGCTAATATTTTCACAGAAATGTGCTTGCCCTTAAAGAAGAGTTTTCATGAGGGGTCTTTAATATTGTAGTTTTAAGATGCTAAAAAAAGTAACTTTTGCAATTCTCAAAAAAGTCAGAAATTTTACAAAACATGACCTCATGCCATGTTTTTAAGCATGCTTTACGTTATACAAAGTTTAACCCTTTGTTTGGCAGTGTAGCTCTCAGTCAACATGAATTTTCAATGCACCATATGTTGGATTGTCAGTTTAAAACTACACCGCTTGGCAATGTTGTCATCAGTTAACATCGTATCTTTGATTTCCATGTTTATTGTTGCCATTTGGTTCAGGTATATGACCGTTAGACATCGTTATCTGCTAGTGTGTGCAGGAGTGTTCGGTGGTGTTGATGTGGTTACAATTTTGTTTAGTTTCTAATGAATGGAGCCGAAAACATAAAAATCTAAACATTCTATTGAAAGATAAAAGTGTAAAGAACATTCGTATTGTTTAATTTCGGATTTTTCACTGATGGTAAGTAATTTATGACTTAGAAATAACAGACGTGGGCAACAATGCCAAGTGCTGCCATTATGAGACGCTTGTACAAATAGGTTATGTTTCCTTCCAGAGTGAAGTGCAGAATGGAGCCCATTAGTCTTTATGGTTTGAGAAAATGCAGGGCTATTGTCTTGTGTGATCCTATCTTATCAGACGTGGAGGAATCTGATGAAGAACCTGATATTTTGGCCGATGATAGTGAATGATCCAGACTGTAGTTCTGAAATACTATCCAAAACGAATAGTGGGTTAGTTGTTCCAGAAAGTGATTCAGAGGAAGATTAAGACGATTCAAATGAAGTTGAAATGAATGTTGATCAAATTGCGACTCATCAGATAACTGTAAAACAGAACAAACCAGAAAGAAAGCAGAAAATAAATTGTAAATGGGTGAAAAAGATCTTACTTTTGATAAAGTGGTTAATAGTGGTAGTGATTTCTCAAATGATCAATGAACTGCATTGGAATATTTCAAAGACATCTTTGATTTACATATTGCAGACCACATTGTATACCAAACAAACTTTTATTCTGTGCAGGAAACAGGATCATCGATAAATACAAGTTGTTGTGAAATGGAACAATTTTTGGGAATATTAATACACATGGGCATTGTCAGCATGCTTTCCTACACTGATTATTGGGCGTTATCTACTACTTATCCATTAATTTCAAATCTAAGGAGTCTGAAAAGTTTTCAGATTCTACGAAGGTATGTACATTTCTCTGATAATAGTTTGGATAGACAATCAACTAAGACTTGTGAAGATACGACCAGTTTTAGATTTTGTATTAAAAAATTGTCGTAAGATACCACACGAAAATGAGCAGTCAATAGATGAAATGATGGTACCATATAAAGGGACATGAGCAGGTAATTTACAACAATACATCCAGAACAAACCTCACAAATGGGGGTTCAAATTTTTCATAAGGGCCGCTGTTTCCGGCATATTTATCATTTTGTACCATACTCTGGGAAAGGAATGACAACTGATCTATAGGACGAAGAGAAATTATTGGGCATTGGAGGTCCAGTGGTTCTTCTGTGCAAAACCATTCCTATTAATTTGAATGCTCGAGTCTATTTTGATAACTTTTTTGTTCCTTTGAGCTTATAGTTTATTTCCAGAAAATGAAAATTCATTGCCTCGGGACACTGAGGAAGAATCGAGTAAAAGATTGCTCACATGCAGAAGAAAAAGATCTACAAAAAAAGAGGACGAGGGAGGTATGACTTCAGACACTGAAAACTGGTTTGATAGGAGTAAGATGGGCTGACAACAAAGTAGTGACTCCTGCCAGTTCGTTTAGTGGAATTGAACCAATGAGTTCTGTGAAAAGATGGAACAGTACTGAAAAAAGAAGACATCAGTTCCTCGTCCAAATATAGTGACTCAATACAATAAACACATGGGAGGAATTGATAAAGCAGGAATGTTAAGAGTTTTATAAAGTTCCACTCAAATTAAAAGGTGGTACCTGTGAATTTTTGGTTATATCTTAGACTTATGCGTTGTCAACCAGTGTTTAGAAGGAATGTGGAAAACAAAAAACTGCTAAAAGATTTTCAGGCAGATATATCAAAAGGACTCTTGCAAACAAGAAGAGTGGGCCGGCCATCCCAGGAAAATACCCCACCCATGAAGAAAAACAATGTCAGTCCTTTGCCAATAGACTATGCACGATTTGACCTGCTAGATCACTGGCCAGAATATGGAGGGGAAAAAAAAAATTATATACATGTAATGTTGCCTGAGAGCAACACACTATTTTCCAAATTATAGATGAATTTGAAAAAATGGTGTTTAATATTGTTAAAGTAACTCCTATGAATAACGAAGACACATAAAAAAAATGTTTCTGAACTGTTTTTCTAGGTTTGCCAAACACAGGGTCAATAAAAATGTTTGAGGAATGTGGTTCATAGGAATGGTTGGCTCCATCCAATCTTGTGAACTACTTCCCTCATTACATCATGGTCCTGATTTCTATAATGGTTAAAAATTTTGAGGCATTTTTCAGGCAATTCTTGAAGATCAATAGGGGAACATCAATTTCAGAGAAAATTGAACAGTTTAGGCACTAACATTGGCCAGACTTGCTGTCTTGATATCAAGGACCAAAACCAAATCTCTCTACATTTTAAAGAGGAAGTAATTTATCTAATATACGAACAAGATACATCCAGTTTCATTATCTGGGACCAACAATAAGATTTTTTCCTGTCAAAAATATCGGTGATTTGTACTGCAGTATTAGAATACTCTCTTTACTACATAAAGCCAAAAAGGAAGGAGGAAACTATTGATAATTTAGTCCATCCCAACTCTTAAGCATGTGCATGCTTTAAGGTGTGCAAACTAATAGAATGAAAGAATTTGAGTTTATGCAAACTCAGCAAGTGTAAGGAACCTGTTCACACACTGGATGTTAAAAGTCATGTCCAAAACCTGAACACAGACCATTTCTGTCCTTTAATATTAAATGTTCATATACATACATGCATGCATGCACTCATGTACACACATATGTACATTGAATTCCATTGCACTCACCCGAAATAAGATTGCAGCTCATGAAGACCTTCTGTAATTCATCATTGTACTTGTATTCTCCTAGCCAAATTGAATAATTTTCTGGATCAAACTTCTCCCAGAAAAATGGAATAGATACAGCCTCATCTTCATTGGAATAACAGCGTTTGAATTCATCCATGTTGAAGGTTCTGTGCGAAAGAAATTTAGTTATTTCAACATCTCAAATACAGAAAATAACTTGTATGCAGTATTTTTTGCTGTGCCATTTAATACAGAATTTATTTATCACATCACATGAGCCAAACATCACTGCAGAGATTGCATTGATCTATTTTTGTGTAGATATCAATAATTGGTTGTCAGGCAAGTTTTGTCATTTATTAGACATAGTTAATACAGATTAACATGCCCTTGCAATAATATTTTTATCATTGCTTATGTTATTTTGATTAATAATACTATATCCACCCACATATAGGCTACTACGATAATTTCAATGACGCCAGGAAAATTATAATCCATATCTACCATGCACTGGAGAATGGAAATCTGACAATACTGTTGCACACTTAACTTTGCTATGATCGAGATGTGCTTTGAACACCAGGACATGACTATGCATTATTCGATTTTTGTCTTGCATGTTCTAAATTAATGTTTAAATGAAAAGTAAATCCCACACAGAAGAAAAGTACTCAGCAAATTTGGTAGTGTACAATGATTTGTCGATGTGTAGTAAGCAGAACAGAAAGGATTCACAGTATTTTAACTGTCATTTCTCTGTTCAACCTACAAAGCAAAGAACTATGCAGGGGCGACAGAGAATATTACTATAGCACTTCTATCTTATATGGCATTTATAACAAAGACCTGTTTACAGAAGTGCCCCTTCTTCAAGAATTGAGCCACTATGCCTTGTATTCTCACACAGGTTAATGAAAATTTAATAATGCTCAAGGCATTTTATTTTTTATTTTATTAGTTTTAATATAGGCAATTGCCCCAATTACAAATTCTAAAACATTTCAAGAATTTAGATAGACAACCTCATTGCTTCTCTGCTAGTGTCGAGCTATTCATTTGCTACTGGCAGCAATACTGTTTAGTAAGATTTTAAAGTATGTTTAGGGTCACAAGCTGGGAAAGGATGAATGTTGCAGATGCTGTTGCCTGTCAATCAGTCCCCTGAACAACTTTTCAGTGAAGTTTTACTGTTCATCCTAATGAAGGGAGAAAAGAAAAAAAAAAGTATGAGAGAGTATTAAAGTATTAAATATTACCAAAACAAAAACTCAACATAATATTGGCACACTCCACTTTTGGCCCTGCTTGCATGAACTGCTACCAACATTCCTCTTGATTGAAAGTCAAAGAACAATGAAAACTGTATGTGACCTATTTGGGTCAGTAAATTGAATTTTTTTTATTGCTAACAAAATAATAACACTTCCGGCTCTACTACGGCAGAACTACTCCAAAGGAAAGTGTATGAAAAATTTGTTTGCCCCTAAAAATCCACAGCTTCGATTGGGTTTGAATGCGCGAACTTGGGTATAACAGTCTGATAAGCTAACTGTTACACCATCGTCGCCGCCAATTTGGAAACAGGGTACTTTTACAACTTACCCTTTGGGTAGAGCATCGAAGGGGTCCTTGCTCTTCGGTTCCGATGCCAGAATCATCTCTGTTGCATCCATTTCTTCTGCAGGCTCTCCAGCATTGTTGATTTTTTCTTCCTTCTCTTGTTGCTTTTCCTTCTTCTTCTCCTTCTTGGCACTGCCTCCGCTACCTTCTTTGGGAGAACTGCCCTTCAGAGCCGCTGCAGAACAAAATAATTTGCTGCGTACAATTACACAAGTTGCTCTTCTACAAAGGTTTACATTACTATAGTCAGTTCAAACACGTGATCAATTAATTTGACAATCCAATTAAATTGGGGAATGATTCCTCATTATTTGCGATCCTGCCATCTAAAGAATGCACATGAAAACTATTTGTTAACCAAATTGAAGTAGTGCACCACTAAACTCTTGCAGAACATGTTGCTCGCCTTTCACCACCGAGATCCGGGTTCTATTCCCATCGATATCACGTGAAATTTTGTCCGACAAAACCAGTTCGGCTGCTTCACAAGGACTAGTCCAACCTTTGTGAAGTGTCCTAAACCTTACCCCCCTTCCTTATTCCTTCCCAATTCTGGCCGCTGGGTAGTGACTCAGAGGCGTGCGGTGTGAGGCGTGTACGCGGAGATACTACCTAGTGGCCCTCTTGACAATTGACAGACAAGACGTGAGACACATACAGAGAGCACTGAAGTAAATATAGATAGCGCTGATGTTAATGGAGGATTACTCTGAATTGTGCTCAATGGCCCAAGGGCTTAAGAGACGTAATGCCCGCTTAAGGGCGTAATGATGCAACAAATGTAAAATAATAAATAAAATATTTTTAAGAATATGTGAAAAAAAACTGGAGTTACTGAAGAATAACTTTGAAGGGCAAACCCAGGCCACTTATTTAAGGTAGCAACTGTTTATAAATCTAAAAATATTCACAACTTTGCATAAATCAAATGAAACTGCAAATCTAGTGAAAACTTTAATAAAATAATAATTTACATTAGATTTAGCAAACATTGAAATCTTTCACAATTTGTCTCAAAGCAACTCTCAGGCAATTGCATATCTGCTATTTTTCTCTAGTTTCAAACATGGTGCAATAAAATCATTGATTTTATCAGAATAGCTTCAAACAAGAACATCAGCTCTGCTGAGCACTGGAAAAATATTTTTGACCCCTAACTAAAACTTACCTTGATGCTCTGCAAACTTCTTTGCATCAAATTCTGCCATCTTCTCACACAACTTGAACTCTCCAATGACAGCTTTGACTTCAGGTTGATTAATAATAGTGGTAAACCAACGGTTGACATTTTGGAAAGGCTTCCTAGGGAAGAAAAATTCAATTAAAAAAAACCCACACAAACTTATGCAGAACAAGGTACTCAGAATCACTTTGAACACTTGAGAATGAAGTTATTTTATATCATGGCACAACTTTTACATTCAGATTTAATTTTATACTAAAAAATTCCACTAGGTTAACCTACCACACAGTTCTGAGAAAGAAAGGAGATAAGAGATAAGATAGAGGACAGAATTAAAACTAATTAGTAAAAGCTCAACTTCTCAAGAGCACTTTTATTTGTATGCTTAGGTAAGTCCTGACAATAAATATTATTGACAGGGTGGAAATAGCAATTGATGTGCCTCCTTTATTAACACAAACACCACTAGTTATGTTCATGTCCTGAAAAGGAGAACTAACTCGTCTTTGTTAACTCTGGAAGTTTGTAATAACACTAGGGAACATGATTTTTAGCTCCAGAAAGGTGTGCCACACTATTTTATAAAGAGATTATGAATGGAATGGAAAGAAAAAACACCCCCCATCATATCACAGTTTTTAAATATACTATATTTTGCTATTAATGCCAGTTCATTTAAATTGGACATTCATTGCTGTAAGATGTGTAGAATCAATACCCATACAATCTATTTAAAAGTAAAGTATTTGTTCAGTTCAATGCTTTCACAAGATATAAACAAAATTAGGCTTTCGTGCTTGTTTATTTTTACCTTTGTATTTGAAGACTGGTGGCTTTATTATCGTGTCTGGTAGTTGTGCTCAAATATGAGTAGGTCATTGTGGTCTTAGTACATGTCAGTAGATGTTTCGAAAACAAGTCATGAGCACCCTCATATTTCCTATTGCACATCAATCACTGAAAGGAATTATTGTAGCCTCTTAGCTTATTGCAAGTATACAAATATCCAACAGTTGGGGGTGGCAGATTCCAAGTCAGTGTCATACGGAACTGTACCCGCAAGGGCACATGAAGTTTGCATCTGGTTTGCGTGTGCCTCAAATACATTAATGCATTACTGTTCTCTGTTTTTATGAAGCGACATTCGCCATATGAACTGCAGACTGTAATCAGTTCGATGAAATGCAAATCGTTGAAAGTGTGCGAATCGACACGAGAACTTCTGTTACGTATGTGGAAGATTTACACTAACTTCAACAGAAAACAAACAAACGACATTACAAAACTATTTTTTATACTTCGGCTGTCATGTTTGTGATCAGAACAAACCATGGGGTTGTTCACCAGTGTTGGGTCACCTGTACAACAAACCTTAGGTTGTGGTTGTACGGAAAATTCAAATCATTGTCATTTGCTCTACGAATGTTGTGGAGAATACCAACAAACCATTTTAATGTCTGCAAATTATTGCACAAATGTGCAAATATTCTTTTCAACTTGCATCATTTTAAACTTTAGATTAAATACACCTCATATGAAGCATGCTCATAAAACAGTAGTAATATAATCGGAGTGACAATGCGGAAATTAGTATTGGATTTTGTTTAATTCAAACGCTAAATATGTTCATATTTTTGAACCTTTGTGATAGCAACTTTTTATGAAAATCACCTACAGGAGATCTGAAAAAAATATTCTGTTCCCCAGTGTAATTAGTGTATGCCAAAAGAAGTCCCTAACAGCAACTTGAAACTTGAGGCCTCCGTGTCTAGGCTTACAAGTAGCTCAAGATGCTAAACCTCAAATGATAATGATGCATTCATACAACTCATACTAATTATTAGTCCCAATTATCTTCAAATTTAAATCTGAAAGATCTAAAGGAAAAAAGCCACAGAGAGGGAGATTCACAAGTTCCCTTGTTTAATATGTTTGTTAACACAATTTGAAGTATTTGAATGGTTTTGTGAAGAGGAAACTAAAAATTGGGCATTTTTGAAAATGCAAAATGGCTGAAATTTTTATTCTTGGAATGGGACTAATTCTATACAATATTCTGAAAGTTCTATTTTGATCAAAGCATATGAGGTCTGAAACCTAAAACAAAAATTGAAAAATGTAGGCCTTTTTTAATCAAGCAGTGATTATACAAAAAGGAAAATTTAAACCATTGTGTTAATTGAAATATTCACTAAATATTTTTTAAAATTTATTTTAATTACATTTTGTTAAAAGTTAGTAAATATTAAAGAAAAAGCATTTGGCATCTTCACACGCATACAAAATGGCAAGAGCTGAAGGTTTAGAATCTGTTACCATGACAAAAACTATGGATAAATAATGTTTTTTCCCTGACAAGATCAAAAGTTTGAATGATTCAATATAGTGACTCATGAATGGAATAGTGAAAGAATAATATAACGTGGCACATTTGTACTAGTTTTATATTTACATAGTAACCAATTCAAACTTTTATTAGAGTGAAATCAATAAATGTTGCAGTAACATATTTGCTTCAGTTCCATTAACACACTTTTTAAAATTAACAGTAACCAAAATCGGGGTGTTTTAATAAACTATGAATATCTTCAGAAACTATGGACCTAAATGGGAAGTAGATACATGAAGAGTCACATATGAAAAACTAGACTTTGGTAAGATTTCTAACAATAATATCAGGGTGACCCTAACAACGACGCACAGACAGAAGATGATGGTCATATATGTTACAAATAATCCATGTTGAGATTTCAATTTCAATGCACGTACCAGGGGACCTAGATACTGAAAAAAAGATTTGCTTCACTTCTGCCTTTCCATTGGGGAATAACCCAAGCTAGCACCTAAAACAAATAGAATTTTCCCCAAAACCAATATTCCACATTTGATCTGGGTTAACAAAACACTGCAAACACGATATCAATCTCTTAATTTTGGGGTTACTTTACATGAATCCAAAGAGTTTTTGAAATTGTTGCAAAAATGTTTCAAAAAGACCGAAAAATGGTGCAGGTCCAGTTAACGTATCAATTTTTGAAAATTAAAAACACTTCAAACATTTTAAATGTTCTCCTGCAAAACATTATGTTCTTTATTAAATCCATCCGAGATTAAATATTTAATGACATAATGCGATTTTTCAAGATCTCTGGAATTTTCATGCCTCAATGAAATCAGGGCAATTAAAAAAATAAACATACAAGATTTTGCTTCAATTGCTCTGTAATTTGTTCAAATAATGCAGACTGGATGAAAAAATCCTGTTTAACCATACTAGGTTTAAGAAATATCTCACAAAGGCTGCTCTTGTACACAGCAATTAGATTTATCAAGACTACCCGAGTGTACGGTTTAGCCAGATATAGGGAAGATTATGCCAAGACCCTCTCTCACCTATCTTGACTGCTGGCACTTATTTCTCCTTTTTCAAGAACAAGCTGGAATCAATTGTTATCTCTGGCATTTTTTCCTCAGGGTTTAAGAAAATGTTGTTTCTTGGTTCAACCTGAACAGAAATAAACCGAGCAGGAGCGACAAGTACCTTTACTATAGCACATCACCGTTTCGATTTTAATTCAAAAAACCCATTTACTGGAGATGTGCAAATACATGGTTTCATTTTTTATCGGTATTTCTCTAGTGTACTAGTTCCCCCCCCCAAAAACAGAAATCCACAGACAACACTGGAACAACACAGACACAGAAGCAGAATTGCTGATCTAGCAAGTGGACACGTACCAAGAGCAAAAAGTCTTCCAAATCTCTTTGTATACTATTTATCTCCCAGGAGATAAGAATTCTCATCGATACCAGTCTTTACACTGCTCTCTCCTAACCAGTTCCGGAAAGTTAGGAGGCAAAAACCTCTCCATGTAAATGCGCCTGAAGTTTCTTGTTGGCAATGAAACTAAACTATAGTTAGATTCTTCTAATTGGTCTGGTTTTGTTAAGTAATAAATTACAATTTTGATTTTTCAAAAATTTTCAAATCTAGTGCATTCATTGAGGACTTCTAAAAATATTCTAATGGCCATTAATAGAATCCATAGAGGTAAAAACGGTATAAAACCTCAATTTATAGATAAGAGTGAATGTGTGTTGCACACATACATAAAAAACTACTAGACCAATTTCGCTGAAATTTTCACTTTTTTTTAGTAAAAGAGTGGTCTGAATGAAAATGAGAGTGATATGTAATACACTAATAGTGAAGCTTTGCTGTGTCCCTAGTTGGATAATAAATGAAAAGTCAAAATAGCATCAATCCTAGTTCCATTAGAACATGAAATACCCCAATAGATCTTTCAACTATAATATAAACAAGGGTTTTCAGGACTTACTACCATGAGACATCTTATCAAACAAGTTTTTAGCTGTATGCGCAGTTGGTCCTGACAATTAATAGAAATTGCGAGGGTGAAGCAGGCAACTTAATGTGTCTCCTATATTAACACAAAATATAATGAAACATTCATGTCCTGAAAAGGAGAAATCTTTCCTAAGAAGCGAAATACCAACATTCTGTAGTATTGAACAAAAAATTAAGAAAACTTTACGTTTTGTTCTTGTTTTAATTATCCAATCAAAAGTTTTAATGACTAGAGGCGTTAATTAAATTTCTTAGTGGTATTACAAGGCTAATCATTTATGTGACAAACTATGTTTTAGAACAGCGTAAAGATTTTAATTATTTGTAAGGTTATATAACATTAGAAAATTGCATCTTGAAACCAATGAATTGCTAAGGCAACTCTTGAAAATATTCAATTCCAGCACAGGAGATAAATAACATCAAAATTATCTTAATTTTGAAAATTAGGAAAATAATGCAATTTGTCCTTTTGCCATTCAATTTAGTGTGCTGTGCAGTGCAATATCATTACAAAAACAATTACAGGAGTAATAATTTAAGGAAGCTAGCTCAGGAACTCTAGTGCTGAGATTTCTAAAGCAAGATCATTAGTTTTCATTGCATGAATTTCAGACAAGTAAATCAACTTTCTCCAAGATAGTGTCATAGAGAACACACAACCAAATTTGAGGGAGGTTATTAACAAGATACTTCACAACCATGTCCTAATCAGGACATAGAACTTGCAAGAAAGCCTCTCTTCGATTAGAATTTTTGCACAACATAGCACATAACATGATTAACAATCACATGACCAGTAGTGTGTGGCATGTAGACTTTAATAGCAAAGCATTGCTGGGTCCCCTAGTTGTACAATAAATGAATCAACAGCATCAATCTTAGTTTCATTAGAACATGAATTACTCCAATAGAACTTTCAACTAATATAAGCAATGGTTTTCGGGACTTATTACCATGAGATCTATAAAACATGTTTTTAGCTGTATGCTTAGTTTGTCCTGACAATTAATAGAAATTGCAAGGGTGAACCAGGCAACTTAATGTGTCTCCTTTATTAACACAAAATATAATGCAACATTCATGTCCTGAAAAGGAGAAACCTTTTTCCAAGGAAGCAAAATACCAAAATTCTTTAGTATTGAACAAAAAAATTAAGGAAGAAACAACATTTAGTTCTTGCCTTAATTATCCAATTAAAAGTTTTAATGACTAGAGGCTTCGATTAAATTTCTCACATGTATAGAGCATTCCAAATAACTCAATTTCAAGCCAGACAGACTGCTGACATTTAACACAGCCTTCTCTGCACCCTGTCAGGATGTGTCAATAAATATATCAAACACTCTCAACAATAAAAATATAAATAAATTCTGTATGGGAGACTTCATGCAACCCTTTGGTAAACTTTTCACTAGTTTCAAAAAGGTGTCCACATAAAAACATTTTATTGCCTCATCTAATAATGAACAGTTCAACTCTGCAATGGAAGTAAAAAAACAAACCCTCAGCCCCTGGGAAACTAGAACACAGCAGCACTTCAGGCATTTGTTCAGTTTCATTCAAACCAGATGTCTCATTTACAAAGTACACATTATGTTTTTGTTTGCAAGTAATGTTTTTCCTTCTCAAGAAGAACAGGAAGATGTGCGGTTTCTTTAGTCTCCTCTTGCCGAAGGGAAAATGGGCTCAAATTGTATGATCAAAGTCTCTCATCATTCTGGGAGAGGGCAGGAAGGGGATGTCCACGCGATTGTTTTGTCTGTGCTCAGCACTCCCCATGGAATCCAACTAGAGGACATCCAACTGGGGTAACAGTTGACACAGGTATAGTAGAGACGTGAAATTGTTGCCCCACCATGGCTCACTGTGGTCACCGTTCAAAGACTCAGAGTGTGTGTAACACCGCCTGTGTCAAAGGCTGAGGCCAAAGGTAGTGAATTTCAGCAAGCAGTACATAGCTACACACAGTCACCAAGACATGCTAGAATTTTCACAGCAAACAGTTTGAGTGAGTCTACTGCAAGGTACCAGCATCAAGGTGGAACACAAGGTAGCACGAGGATGCCTCAAACCCCAGATCTCCTATTCCCTTGAACATGAGTGGCCATACATAACAAACCCAATGGTGGGCACTGTGTGACATGAAATGACGAGCAAGGGAATGGAAGATTGGGAATGCAACAGGAGTGCCTTCTCTACATCCCACTGCCTTCGTGCGGACCAACCCATCTTTTAGGGTAAAAAATGGTGACTCACAAATGCTTAGAAATGGATATGGCAAACAAATTCTGTGGATGGGTGACTAGACTAGTAATAATAAATACTGGCAAATAATTTCACTTGTTTTAACTGAGGTTTCAGAGTAAAAAAACTTCATTGAATTGTCCAATCCCATGATAGTGAGCACCTTATGACAGTAAAAACATCTTTCTAAGAGACAATTCTCAGACTAGTGCATACTGGCAGTTTTTTCATTTGCATCAACTGAGGTGTCAGAATACAAACATCACTGAATTGTCCTATCCCATGAGTTTTAACCCTTTCACTGCTAACGACGCACCGGTGCGTCAGACTTCGCCGTGCCACCGCTGCTGACAACGCACTGGTGCGTCGCGCTGCTCTTTCGGGTTAGGATGTCTACGTTTACTGAAGAAGTGTTGTGGGGTTGAATACTTTCAATATCGTCAGTGCCAGTATAAAGCCTGGATCTAAAAGAATAACGGAAAGTAAATATGCACCTTATGAAATATATAATAACTAACAACAACTGAGAGCCCGCGCGAGAGAAGACCTGCGGAGCGGCCAGCGCGCCTAATGCGTAGCAGTGAAAGGGTTAACCCTCATGACAGTAAAGAAAGTAATAGCCATAAGGGGAAAAAAAGGGTAAATAAATATCTCTGCTTGAGAGACTATTCTCAGACTGGTGCATACTAGCAGTTTATTTCATTTGCATCACATGAGGTATCAGAATACAAACGCTGAATTGTCCCATCCTGTGGTAGTGAATGACAGTTCAACTCTGCAATGAAAGTAAAAAAATCTGTGCAAGGGGGACAATTCTCAGACTATTGCAATTTGGCAGTTTTTTCATTTCCATCAAATAAGGTGACAAAAAAACATCATTGAATTGTCTTATCCCATGCCTGAATGTTTTAACCCAAATAACAGTAAACAGAAATAATAGTAATAAGAAAGTAAATTATCTCTGCTTGAGAGAATTCTCAGACTAGTGCAAACTGGCAGTTTTTTCATTTGCATAATTTGAGGTATCCATACAAACATTGAATTGTTCCATCCTGTTATAGTGAATGAAGGTTCAACTCGGCAATGAAAATAATAAAATTTTTGCAAGGGGGACAATTCTCAGACTATTGCACTTTGGCAGATTTTTCATTTGCATCAAATGAGGTGTCAGAAAACAAACATCATTGAATTGTCTTATCCCATGCCTGAATGTTTTAACCCAAATAACAGTAAACAGAAATAATAGTAATAAGAAAGTAAATTATCTCTGCTTGAGAGAATTCTCAGACTAGTGCAAACTGGCAGTTTTTTTCATTTGCATAATTTGAGGTATCCATACAAACATTGAATTGTTCCATCCTGTTATAGCAGGGCCGCTCAAGCAGAGCAAATCGGCAGCGCGGAGCCGTAGTTTCTGCCGAGAGCGGGACACCGGAGCGCGAGCGTTGCGCGCCTGGCGATAACCACTGTCACAGTGTCCCGGTAACTCCAGTCGCGGAAACATGGAAGTCGACGCGAGCACTTCACAGACCAGAGCATCTACACCGACAATTTTCAATGCAGTATGGGAAGAAAAGAATCTTTTCGCCGACTACGGCTGCTATGCCAAATGTTTAGTTAGAACTTCCCAAAAAATCGTTTTCCAAAACCGCATCGTAATGCTGCTCGATTGTTAAGTACGTTTGGATTAACATACAACTGTGAGCAATTTTTTGCTTCTTTGAAAATTTGTAATCTCGAATGAGAAGTACAATTACAGATCACAATCAGAAATGCATGTTACGGCTCAATAGCACCGTGTCATGTCTTCCAAATATAGAAAGTATATTGCGAGAGAAAAACACTTAAAAGGTAATAAGAATATTTGATTTTGCAATCGACTTCATTTTTTAATTTTAATTTCCTTTACTTTTAGTATTTTTATTACTAGTTTATTTAATCACATTTTTTGTGCAACCTTCATAATACTTTTCATATTCAGCAGCATGATAAACTGTGTAATGTCACCGCTATTAAATTTATTTTATTTAGCACTTTTTTGCAACTAAACAATTGGCATTGCCGGCGCAATCTGCAAAAAGATTCCTTTCTTTCCATGCTGCATTGCAAATTATCGTTTTTTTTTAATTTCCAAATTACACTAATACGTTTATATCTAGTAACTGTTCCAATTAATGTTACAAAAGTATCTTACTGTTTTTTCTGTCGTAATATCCTTTCCCAGAGCTGTGAGATTTTTTCATTCCGAACAACGAAAAATATCCCGTAGAAGTACGACGCGACCCACTGTGCCACATGCCGCCGATCGATATTTGATGACGTCATTTGCTCTTTCTGCGGCGAAAGAGAAGAGAGCAACCGGCCGGTCCTCCTCGGAGCACATGGTTGAGCGGCCCTGTGTTATAGTGAATGAAGGTTCAACTCGGCAATGAAAATAATAAAATTTTTGCAAGGGGGACAATTCTCAGACTATTGCACTTTAGCAGATTTTTCATTTGCATCAAATGAGGTGTCAGAAAACAAACATCATTGAATTGTCCCATCCCATGACAGTGAAAGTTTTAACCCAAATCACAGTCAGCAGAGGTAATAGTAATGAGACAGTAAATAAAGTAAATATCTCTGCCTGAGAGAATTCTCAGACTAGTGCATACTGGCAGTCTTTTTCATTTGTACCAACAGGGGTTTCAGAATACAAATATCATTGAATTGTCCTATCCCATTACCATGAACCAACTTTAATTTGTTTTCTGTTTACATTCAATAAAAACATACTGGCTCCAAGTACTGGGAATGATCATCTGAGACAGCTTGGGATATTTCTCGTATTGTAACACTTTTCAATAAAAAAGTGACATTTTTTCACAAACGTCATTGCAGATACAGGATGTCTGGTTGTTGATTTTTATTTGTGATGTTTGATTTATTGTTCTATCATTGTTGTGGAATTTGGAAGCAAACTACGCAAAGAATTAGAAATAATGTCTACATTATTTAGTTGCTCTTATCGAAAATCTCTAATAGTTATTTCTTGTACCTCCTTGAGAGCGCCAATATGAATTTCGCTAGTCATAAGTAACTTTCTGATTCTCTCTCGAGGCGAGAACGTTTTTACCAGGGCAATGGTAATTTGGAGTACTTTTTGTTGAGAACTTTCCTGAGTATTATTTGCAGCTGTGTCAATATTTATTTGTAACAGTGTCTTGTCCGTTTTAGAACTAGTTTCATCCAGTTTTTAAGCGATTTTTTTTTTCTTCACGAACACTTCTATTTTGAATTTTTACTTTTTGGAGCGTGTAATATAGATTAAAAATAAATACAGATAAAATAATAATTTTCTATTTTTTTTTCGTTTTCGTCCATTGTCTTTAAAAACCTTAAAGACATTATGTGCATTAAAGTTCTCTTTAAAAACCTAAATATAAGGTAAATATCAGAAATAATTAAGATTATTGTATTTTATATGTCAAGAAGAATCGCTACTGGCTCACTAACCAAGTACATTTCACGCATGCTATGTATTTGAGGTTTAAATTGAAGTATTCACTCCACAATTTCTTTTAAGCAAACCGCACAGTGAAATATAATTTCAGTATTGTTTAGTATTACCACCATGAGTTTGCCATGCCTCATATCACTACATGTGACAAACTGCCAGAAATACGGGCATTTACACATCAAGGCGGCTTGAAGGTCTGGCGAATGGTCAGCGACCCGCGCTCCAGCGGCCACAATGTGAAACTTCGTATGTCCGCTGCCTTCCATAAGGATCGGCGAAGTGCCACGGCTGTTAGGCATACTAGCGGGCTATAGTTTAACTAACCAGTGGAATTTTCTGCCAGAGAAACCTTAAGTGTTTTAATAAATTAAAAACAACAACAATAACAACCCACCACTTACCTAAAGGCTGGACCCAAAACATACTGGTAAAGATGCAGTAATGTGCACGCTACACCAATATCGGCAAGAGAAATGCGCTCGCCAACCAAATATGTGCGAGTAAGCAGATGAGTATTAAGGGTGTTCAATGCTGCCTTTACGTCTTCCTTGGCACGCTCTGTTGACTGAAGAAAAAAATAAATAAAAAATAAAATAGAAGTCAAGCTAGGCAGTATAAAAGTGAACAAAGTTTGACATTTATTGGCCCTGCCACAATGGCACAATCTGTAAGGATCTAATCTATTTAGCCTACTGAATGACAATGCAATGAAACAAAGGTTTCAAATTTTGTTTAACACACCAAGCAAGCACAGCTTGCTAGCAGAGATGACGGGACACTGGAATGAGTACACAGAAATAGGAATGGTTATGGAACTATCAAATGATTAAATTCATAAGTTTTTTGTTCACTCTATAATCTTTCTACAGGGCTATATGTAAAATGTACTTCCAATGCACAATCACGGCTTTTTATCACAATTCATTGATGACATTACACCCCATTTAATTTGTGTTCCTTTGATTAAATTAAGTACCATCTCACAGGAACGCAAAATATAACTTCATGAAGAAGATGCTAACTTACATTTCGTAATACCAAGAACTTTTATTGAACTGATGCAAGAGCAAGTCCAGAAATTCAAGAATAATTTTTAAAAAAATTAATAATAATAATAATAATAATAATAATAATAATAAAAATTTCTTCAGGACCCAAAATTAGTAACGAACTAGTTTTAGGAAAGTCTAAAAATGAGGAGGTGAAGCATAAGCATTGTGTGCACTGTAGGCATAGGGCCTTGCTCTTCTTGAGACCACCTTCATAAAGTGAAATGAAGCCGAGACCCCTTGAGATGACCCTGAGCACTCAGGCTTTCAGGATCATTTTCTCTAATTTGTTTTCTTTATTTTTTTACATTGCTTTGTCCGTTGAATCTTAATTATAAAATAAACACTGCCAATATCAAATTAAAGACACCAATGTGTCACATCCCTGGTTAGAGAACAAAACTTATGGAAACCATAAAATACAAGTTAGCAATTATTATGAAGATTCACAACCCTTTCGCACTTTCTACACGTTTTTGTGGTTAATAATAAATGTCGCATTTAATCACAGATTGAAAACCTCCAGAAACATATTGCATCTAAGGTCCACTCGCTGTAACTTCACTCCGCATGTAAACAAACTGAGTGTATCCGTCCGCTCTATAGTTCGTGATTGGCTAAGCCATTCCCGGCAAGACCATACTCAAATGCCGGCACTTATCACAGCCACAACTGTCATAGCATATTATTTTTACTAGAATTTCTTTAATTCGACCAAAATACCAGCCAAAATATGCAAATATTTTGCTTAAACATCACGAACTTACATTTATGCATGTTCTTGCAAGGTAACAGTGAAATCCCGTCTGAATCACGTATTTCAATAGAACATACAGTGACGATCTTTTAAAATTTGGCAGTCCCAAATCTTCATTAACCACATCAAGAATTTTATTTAATGTTGGAAAAAAGTTTCTACGAAAAAATGTGCATGTGAATACCGATGGCAGATTAACAAATTCATTGCACTCGCCCTCCCTCTACTTTGCTCCACATCTCTTTTTACGTGGAGAAGTTACCTTTCCAACTTAATTCATTACACAGTTCTCAAACAATTTTGACACCGACACCTGCAATTCAGCAGTAATTTTTTCCACCTGCCACAAAGTCATTGACAAATTTTTTGCCGCTAATTATTCACACACATCAATACCACCTTCTTCTCTCCACTTCGAAGGAATATTCCCAGTGAATGTTTCAAACTGGATTATACCAGGAACTGCTTCACTTACTGTGTTCGATGAGGAAACAAAATCGACGCAATGAGCAAACACACTTATCACTAACAACTAAACAAAAATTCTTCTAGAACTTCCTCATTCGAGAACAGAACTGCTATTGATAAAATTTGGCAAGAGCAGCACCAATAGCCTGGCGAATGAACGTTATCTCAAAGAGGTCCGCTGGCAACTAAAGATTGGCAGTTGAGGCTACACTCAGTATAATTTTACTTCAAGGCAAAGGAGAAAATTGTTTAGAACCGCTTGTGTAGAAAGTCAGGAAATCAATCAATTTTTAAATGGACCTAACTCCCTATAGCGCACAACACCCTGAAGGAGAGTGTGGTGTCCATCAGCCAATGAGAACAAGCGACGACCACTTGCATTTGTTAATGTGCTGAGTAAAGTTAGAGTGAACAGACAAAGTTAAACGTACAATTACTCATTATTTCAGTGTTTGGTAATATTACGCATTTTTAGCAATTGCTAAAATCTACCATCTCTAGTGACGAGCATTTACCATTTTTTCAAAGCTTAAACTAAAAATCACACTTCAGCAATTTTCCAAAAATCGCTTAGGTCAGAGAAAGAGGGAGAGAAGGCGAAAAAATGAAAGAAAAAGAAATCAAGTTTTTGAGAAAAGTTAGAAAATGTTGTATCGCATGTTTGGCAAAATTTAAGACTATTTTTTCCTCAACCTCAAAAATCTCCTTTGAAAGAATAAGGGGTGCCTCATATTCACTTTAAGTATGGTTGGTTAGGATTTGGTTCTACAATGCCTTTCCATGTCATGAAATTCTTAAATGTGATAATGATGAGCTGCAAAGCAGGGCCTCTCAACTTCCATAAAGCGTGGAGGAGACAGTGGCGCGCTCTCCTGTAGTGTCTTCTTACAGGAATACAACAAACTGCTATCCTCATTTAAAACCTGCGTGGCTGCCGCATAGGTTTGCAGGATGCAAGCAGGCATGTATGTTTCAAAATATAGCGCCAATCATCACACTACCTTATGTGTACATGTTACGAATAATTGAACATTAAGAAAAAAACTTTTTGTATTTCTCACAAAGTAGCCAATTTGTATGAACGACGTTGGCAAGCCAAACCTGCAACCGTACCCAGCAATACCAATCCTGCCAGTAGTAGCATCCCCCTGCTTTGTCCCAGGTTTTAATGGAGAGTTCAATGGCCCTGCTGCAATGACAAAAACATCATGCATGTCTGGTATACCTAATGACAATCGCAGATATATTGTTAGGATCAACTGCAGATTTCCCAGGCAATTTAGAATAATTATTTTTTAATGGACTGGAAACGAGAATCTCAAGAATGGTATTTTATCAAATGCAATGAAACATGAAAATGAAAAACAAAATCATTGTCAAGATTTGGTTATGCTTATGATGCAGCCATAAGGATTATTTTAGGTCCAGTAAGTGCAAAGCAGTTTTGCAAGAGATGGAAATGAAAAAATTCACATTGATAGAAGTACTCATTCCACATCCATATAGACAAGGATAAGAAAACATAGCAAGAACTTCCCAAACATTGAAACCTGCCAATATTCCCCATGATACCCACAAAACACTAAGAATAAGATGTTAAAATTTGCAGATTACAAATCAAATCACACAAATTAAACAATTTCATTAGGAGCCGTCCATAAATTACGTACCGCAAATTTGGAGTATTTTCAATATACCCTCTCCCTTGTAATACACCCGTAACATGCCCTTGAACACCCCCTTACAATATAACACTTGCAACAATACCCCCCTTGTAAATGCAAGAAGTGAAAATAAATTATGGCACAGTAAAACAATTTGTAAGTCTTTTACTTGTGTGTATATTAAAATTAATGATAATTAAAGTAGAAATTAGTTGGAGCTGTGAGTGAAGGAGAATACTTGGGCGAGATGGTTGGTCACAAGATGTGCATACGCTGTGCACACATTGTCATGGATGATGCAACAGCGAGTTTAGAGAGCCAATTTAAATGGATTCTAGAATATACTTCATATCAGTTGTGAATATTTTTTGTAATCTTACAGACATCAATAAAAAATATTTCCATTTATTGTAATAATTTACTAACTTTATTTTATTTATGTTTTTAAAACAAATTAGTATTTTAATGTTTTAGTACACGACTCAAAAAAGGAATTATTTCAGCAAATGTTGAAAAATGTAAAAATCAAATGTTATGTAAAAAATCAAGGTTACATAAAACTTAACTAATACTCCCCTTCCACGACGCAATGCAGCACAACATTGCCTCAGACCCCCCTCTCCCTCTTTGTTACGTAATTTATTGACGACCCCATATCTAGCATAGAAATCCAGCACATTCAAGCAATGCAGAGTTAATGACAATGTGTAATCCAATTTACCTGTTTGTTGTACTGCATGATTCCTAAACATGGAAACACCCAGGTGCAAGAGGCCGGCAGAATCTCACTGTCCGCAAAACCTAACCACTGGAGGACTTGTGCCTTCTCTATATCAGTCTTGCCTTGCAGTTGCTTGTTGGACACTACAAATCAGAACCAATTCAATCAAAACTATTGACAAAACATTCATTATATTCTACAACTTAAAACATTCAAGATAGAGATTAAAAGGTTAAAAATTGAAAGAATAAATATATGATTTCTGTTGCATTTAAACCTACTTTTATGTCTAATAGTCACCACTACAGAAGTACTCTGGGGCCCAAAAAACATCCTTGCCAGGATGCCATGAGCACAAATTCTACCAAATTCAACAATATATCAACAAATTTGGCAGCAAGTAGACAACACACCTTTTACTGCTCACCATTATCTCACATTGTATTAGATTATGTTTTATTATTTGTGAAAGTAAATAGAGTAACCTGTGATTTTATGCCAAAAGCATTATCCGAGTATCTGCAACTGCAAAGAAAGCAGGGATACTCTTCAGTGCCTTTCACTAACCAAAATTTTGTAATTATTTTACTTTTAAAACAAGGGCAGCAGCAACAGTTCATATACACCTATCCAATTACATGCATATCTGACATTTTCATTGTACATATCATGGGAGATAACCAAGGTGAATAATAATCCAGAACGACCATTTATATTGGATTACAAAATAAAAAGAATAGAAGGAAAAGTAGTCAGATTTATTCATCTTGCAAACATTTACCGAAGTTTCAAATGAAGTTGTTAAAGTCTAGGAAACGCACACTGCAGGTAAATAGTTCCACGAATTGGCCACTTTTTCTCAAGAACTTGTGGTGTTGCACGGTTCTAGCCCCCTCCCTTCTAATATTTAAGCTGTGTCCTTTAAGTCCTTCATACAAGCTCCTATAAAATCATCGAATCTTTGGATGTTGCAAGTCTTGTTCAGGATTTTATACTTCTCTATTAGATCCTCTCTCTGCCTTCTCAACTCCAATGTCATAATGGACATCTCATGGCATCTCGTTACACAATACAAGTGCCGAAGATCTACAGCAATTTTGGTGTGTCCATTTAGGTGTGTAAAAGGTTTTCAAAATTACTTTAAAATTCTCATCTTTCCAAAAACAAAAATATTCATAGACTTACCTTTCCAGGAACAAAAAATTCCTGCTATATGACAAAAACTATCATGACTGCTATTTTCCTTTTGACAAAAATCTAACATCACATCAATTATCTCATTCCCCATGAAGCGAGTTGTATTACCGTCTTAGTACTGGAATTTAGAACAACAAAATCCAGTGTGAGTCAGTATCTTATTCTCCCTCCTTTAATTAAAGGAAAGCACAAAAAACCCTTTCCTTTACTCAACTAGAGGTCCCTATTAACATTCAGTTGTAGGTGTCAGCTTCTAGCATAAGCCGTGGATCAGTCGCACACACTGAAGGATCTCTTGTGATGTTCCACACACTTAAATTGCTTCAGATTGAAACTAAAGTCAAAATTTTCCCCTCAAAACAGGATCAATAAGATTTATCCATGCATAGGCACCAAAATATTAATGACTGTCAAACTTTAATGTAGCATCTCAGATTGAGGTAATCAGGACATTATTCCTGCAACCACACCCATATGAAGAGCAGTTTCTCTTCTTCTCTGCGAAGACCTGAAGTCCTTGAGTAGTCAATCAGGTGCTTTTGAGAAGACATCGCAAGCATTCCCATTTACCAAGACAAGCCAGGAAAATTCATTGCTTCATTGTAGTTTGATTATATAATACATGAACATGCCTTGCACTATGGCATAAAAAATGAATGTCATGACAAGTTCCATTTAACAAAAATCTAACATACCAATTACCTCATTCCCCCATGAAGCGAGTTGTATTACCGTCTTAGTACTGGAATTTAGAACAACAAAATCCAGTGTGAGTCAGTATCTTATTCTCCCTCCTTTAATTAAAGGAAAGCACAAAAAACCCTTTCCTTTACTCAACTAGAGGTCCCTATTAACATTCAGTTGTAGGTGTCAGCTTCTAGCATAAGCCATGGATCAGTCGCACACACTGAAGGATCTCTTGTGATGTTCCACACACTTAAATTGCTTCAGATTGAAACTAAAGTCAAAATTTTCCCCTCAAAACAGGATCAATAAGATTTATCCATGCATAGGCACCAAAATATTAATGACCGTCAAACTTTAATGTAGCATCTCAGATTGAGGTAATCAGGATATTATTCCTGCAACCACACCCATATGAAGAGCAGTTTCTCTTCTTCTCTGCGAAGACCTGAAGTCCTTGAGTAGTCAATCAGGTGCTTTTGAGAAGACATCGCAAGCATTCCCATTTACCAAGACAAGCCAGGAAAATTCATTGCTTCATTGTAGTTTGATTATATAATACATGAACATGCCTCGCACTATGGCATAAAAAATGAAACTCATGACGAGTTCCATTCAACAAAAATCTAATGCCATATCAATTGCCTCATTCATCCATGAAGTGTGTTGTATTACCGTCTTAGTACTGGAATTTAGAACAACAAAATCCAGTGTGAGTCAGTATCTTATTCTCCCTCCTTTAATTAAAGAGAAGCAAAACAAATACTTTCCTTTACTCAACCAGAGGTAACTCAACTAATATCCATGAGAATTGTGTGTGTGTGTGTGTGTGTGTGTGCGTGTGTGTGTGTGTGTGTGTGCGTGTGTGCGTGTGTGTGTGCGTGCGCGCAGGAGTGGGGGATCAGGGCACTGATAAGACCAGTTATACTGCGATTTTTGTAGGAAGAGCTCTCAAGGCCACTCAAATCCCATCTTCGCGATGGAATATGTCACGGCATTTGGCGTCTTTTCTCAGTCTTGCCGGTAGAAGTCGCATGATCACAAGCACTGCTTCATACGGTCGCGATCGTGCGAAATCTAGCGGAATGACTGTGAATGACACGAAATGCCGTGACATATTCCATCGCGAAGATAGGATTTGAGTGGCCTTGAGAGCTCTTCCTACAAAAATCGCAGTATACGCTAACACATTATTATATACTGTGAATCTCTTGCATTGTTCCATGCACATGTACTACATTGTCATTCTGTTTTCACCCTTATATTGCTTTTCGAAATCAGTTTGTTTTTGCAGCTGCAGTTGGACAGTGGAGGCAGAATGTTGTCAAGAACTAATCATTCGCGATTGTCACAGACTGAAATGAGTGAATCTGTAAACTATTCTGAGTGTGAACACTTCAGAAAATTAAGAATTAGAAAAAAAATTCCGTAGTGAATATGAAGAATATGATGAAAGTAACCATAGTTACAACTACTTCGACTGATGCAATGCAGTGTACACACATTTTGTTAATAGTTAGGTGAAGGTTTGTGCACCGAACAATCACTTGCATAATTTAGTATAGAGAACGAGGCCAAGTCAAAATGAATTTTCTGTAATAAAAGTAGTTTGTTTGTAACCCATATAGTGGGTACCATAGTGGATCCTATTGAGCACCATTTTCTAATGGCCATATACTGGGCCTTTATCATATCTTGCAACCCAGGTATGGAAATACCACCTCGTTTTGGCAATTTGGCAACGCGTGAAATACCTTCGACATCCCTTTCACCTTTAGCGACCCCCAGCCGCGTGCCCTCAGATTACTGTCAGAGAGAGTCTAATTTTAGTTGAAAGAAAGAAATCATCTATTCTGTCCTTGTTCCTCTTCAACGTACTGCAGCCACTACACTGAAAAGAGTAAATGCAAGTCTCTTCATAATCGGTGATTGAGCATTTACTCGACTTTTTTGTAATTTCAAGGAAATTAATTTTTTTGATTTTTTATTATTTTTAATAATTTTAAACGTACTACTTATATTTTATTAGTATTTTTAATAATTTTTATCGGTCAGATGCATCTTTAGCCCCTTTTAACATGCAACCCTATGTTTTTAAGTACACTTTTACCTACCTGTATGTTAAGAAATTTTAACATTCTTAGCAATGTGAGTAAACAACCATCGATTTATTGCAAATCAAATGTTTATTAAGAGAACAACATGGCAGGTACAAAACAAATCAGATTGAAACCATTCAGAATAAAAGGAACTCACAGGAGTTTTTGAAATAATTATTGTTCATCGTAATAGGTATAAATAGTGCAATTAAAAATGTGTTTTAGGTAACCTCATTTTCCCGGTATTCCACCAAATGAAACCCTTCTTCAGTAATCATATTTACTGACGATCTGACGTGTCGCTACTGGAAATCAACACGCCAACTTTCTCACCGAATGTCATTTCTTTAGTCATCTTTAGGTTCAGGTGAATTATTGCATCCATCTTTTCTCAAACCATGGTACACGAATATTGTTTAAATAGATATATCACACCCCACAGTAATGTAATAACATGCCACAGCAACAGAATACACGTTTACTATCCCAGTGATGTAAATTTTCGCATAAATCTAGAGATTTTTTGGTTGTTACATGTCAATGTCCTCATCCAAATTAAATATCTCGGCTCCGCTACGCCTCGATTTTTAACGTTTGGCCTCTGCGGTAATGAAACTCATAACATTTCTATGTATGTTCATGGCTATTACTAGGGCTTTCTTATTTGCTTAATATGCAGATCAATAATAATGTATTATTATGTAATTTTATGAATAATGAAGAGCTTGGCGGTAGTATTTCACGAGATATCTTTCCGATTTCTCTCTGAGCTGGCTTTTTAAAATAATAATTATTATTACATTGCTATTAATAAATCTATAAATCGGTTATAGCTTCCCTCCATATTAATATTATAGTTTTGTTTCTTAAGCATACTGGACAGAATAGCTTAAAGAGAAGTTTTGTTTCCACACTCATGCCTCAGCCCACCCACCGCACCCACTCTGTGAAGCGTGAAAAAATTCGGCGTGAGAGCTGTGTACCTGCCTACCGAAGCTCTTTAATGGGAAAAAGAAACAGGAAAGTTGTTGCAGCTTATGACCTGACTGTCGCCTCCTCCTTTACTGTCTCAACATGCCAGGAACATGTCTTGAAAGGTGCCAAAGAGACATGGTTGCCAAATTACCAGAACAAGAACAAGTGCTCTCAGACAAGAGTTGCAAGATGAACTAAAGACTCTGTATCAAGGCACACACTTCCTATTTAAAGACACAGCAACTATGTTGCTCCTAGGATCTTTAGAAAATTTTTGGTTCCCTAGAATTCTACAGGGAACTACAGCTCCTCAGCACTGACAGATATTCATAAACTAAATTCCTACATTGTAATTCATAATTCAATTCATCGATTGGTGGAAGAGTTCAATGGAAATCTTTAAGACTTATTGAGATAGTAAGTAGATTGCTTTAGGACACAATTCCCACATCTTGAGAGGGCACTTGTAGAGGACATTGGCATAGCCTGTGGTGCGAACCACCAGTGGCATCATCTTGGCATTTGAGCCAACTCCGAAGTTGAGTTTCCAAGAAGATTAATATTTTACCAAAATTTCCTTGCTTGGTCTTTCCGAAGGCTAGACCTACTCACATGGCATAGTCAACAACAGCAAACTCTTCCTATTTTAGAAAATAATCTATACGTGGGAGCAAGAAAAATCTACTTTTTCTTATCAAGGAGAAACTAAAGTTTCTATATAGAAAAATCAGCACATTTTCCTGTACCTTTACAATTATTTCTCAATTCATAGTAGCCTACAAAGGACACCCTACTCTTAAGCAAACTCTATTCATTACCATATTACATTTGTTCACAAGAAGCTAACAAAATTCACTAGGTTGCTGTTACTCTTGACCATGCATCAACCAATACACCCGTGTTGAAACATTTTTTGTGATCCATCTTGCATATGTTAGCAACATGCAGAATAACACACACAACCAAAGCAATAGCCAAAGTACCAGGTTTCCATATAGGTTTAGACAAGTGATAGCCTGGCTAGGTAATTTCTGAATTACCATGTGACTCCTGGCATAAGCTGATATGAACAATGTGTGCATTACATACAATCCTGCACCATTAAATACCAATTTTGGTTAATAAAAAAAATTTATTTCTCTCTACACACTGGTCTAAGGACATCCTACTCTTAAGCAAACCAATTTAATTTCCATACAACATTGTTCACTGCATGCTAATTAAATTTACTAGGTTGCTATTGCTCTTATACCATACACCAATTATATAAAATGCACACATTGCTCTTCACATGAGCTTTTACAAGGAGTCTTGTGGTAATTCAGAAATCACATTAAGTTAGAAAGTAAACATAAGTTAGCCCTTACATCACATCAGCCTAACTGTGAAAAAACTACAAGCATTACAACTACTAATCGAGAAAGAGTAAATATTACATTCACCACTTCCTGTAAAGTTGGTTAATTTTCAGAAATGTTCATTATGAGAAAGGATAATGTTTCTAAAGTTAAAGATACTCCAACACAGCTTCCGTAATGAATGATAATGCCCAAAAGAAAAATAATATTACTAAGCAGTTGCCAAATTGATCAATTTACTTACATTGTGGATTTAAGAAAACATGGTAAGGTGTATTTCAAGCAATATAACGAATCCGTATCAAATATTGGAGGTACACATCAGTACATTAATTTTATATAACTTACAAACTGAATGAGAAGTACCATGTGGCATTACATTAACCAAGAAATTACTTCCATGACGTTGAAATAATATAATTTTGTTAATTAAAAAAAAGGCACAAAAAATAGAAGGGTTTCGAATCCTTTGGAAGTCATTCCTACTTTAAAAAAAAATTAAAACTAGACCGAAGTAAGAGTATTGCATTAATGGAATCTGCCGCAAGGTATGCACATACGGGTTGAGATTATTAAATATACAATTTTTTAAGACACCTACCATAATAAGCAATAGCGTTGCTCTCAGTCAGGTATTGTCCATCGCTCGTTTCGAAGGCCGGAACCTGAAAAAATGTCGTTATACAATTAGATCGAACTAATCAATGGGCCAAAAATTAATGGTAGAAGCGACTGATGCATTATTTAGAAAGAAAACATTTTACTTTAAAGCAACTTTAATTTTAAAAAACTTTTAAAGGGCCAAGTCTATGACTGGCAGCATGGCGACACCAACACATGTGGGTGAGACTTTCAGTAGACATTACTTATTATCACGTTTATTTGAATGAACGCTTTGCATCATATTCTAAATAGTAGTTCTTACCTTCCCTAGGGGAAATTTCTTCAGGAATTCTTTCGACTTATTAGTCTCACCGAACACGAAGCCGGGTGAGAGTTTCACATTGCTGCCGGAATACTGGGCAGCTATGAGCGCCTTGTACGCTCGAAAATTCTCCGGATAGGTGTACAAGGTCTAAAAAATAAACGCCACATGCATTCTTCAGTATTTGAAAATGCATCTCAAACGCTGAAAATGACTTTCCGAAGTAGGATGCCACAAAGAAATACCAATAATAAAGATTCAACAACAAGCTCACCCCTGACGCCATGATCGCAGACTGCGGAAGAGGAAGAGAACAAGT
This sequence comes from Acheta domesticus, assembly GCA_031308135.1. NCBI lineage: Eukaryota > Metazoa > Arthropoda > Insecta > Orthoptera > Gryllidae > Acheta > Acheta domesticus. Next base: position 7,038,708 of record JAHLJT010005437.1, read on the forward strand.
GCCAGCAATGTAAAGTGAGCACTGCTACCAACATTAGCGCCTGGGGGTGACGTAGACAGTGCAATCCTATCCTACTCATTGGTCTAATCCATGATGGAAATAAATTTTACTTTATAATAAATATAAAAAATAAAATACTATTATATAAATGTAATAAATTTTATATTTTCATCATGGTCTAATTTACCGTCTATGCTCTGGCGGCATGGAAGAATACGAGTCACAGTTATTGGCTCCGATGGCAGCGAACGGCAAATCGTTGAAAGTTAAACCGTTTAACCCAGATAACCCCAACGTCCTTCTGGAAGGATGACAGTAGTTCGCGGGAACTACCGTTGATTACGTAGTTCTAAAAGTGACCCATAGATTTCAGTGCCTGTCACAACACAATAGAAGGTGCATTTATCAGTATCCCGCCAAAGGTTTTATAGAATTCATTGATTTATATAAAGAAAAAAAGAGATCAAAGAGAGGAGACCTTTTGCGATGGACGAATTGACCGACTTGATTTGTGATGGGTGAGTAAAATTGGATTAATTTTGCTGTAATATTCTTCAAAATTGGTATACATCGTGTTGAATGTTGGATTAACAACATGAAGAGGTTATGTTTACGAAAGAGTGTACGTGTTGGCCGAAATATTGTTAACAATTTTGACATCCTTCTGGAAGGACGTTGGGATTATGTGACATAATTTTACTTTTGCAGAAAGCGCTTGCTTCTACACGAGTTGATGGACATAATTGAAACCCATGAAAATGAATTACCTGAAAGTGGTGTTGATATAACATTACTGCCTCCACTGAATGCAAATGATGATATAACCGATGAAGATTCGGGAACAGAAGAAAATCCAGGTCCCAATAATCTACCTGCTACGCAACTGAATGCGAAGGTAATAGTGACGGATCCTGCAGTTGCAGCATTGTGTAGTAATGTTTTGTCAGCAACTTGTGTTGATAAAGCAGAAACTTTGAGAAATTCATATTCAGAGAACAAATTGACCACAGGTAATTCTCCTACAGCTAACCCATCGAAGAAACGTAAAGTTTTTGTTTCCCATAAGAAAACAAAGAAGAATGTGAATAGATGGAAAAAGAAAGACTTGACTGCTTCTAAGATTGAATGGCCCTTGATGCATTTAGCAGTTGAAGAAAGGAAAACCCCACTCACTTACTTCAGAAACTTTTTGAACGATGATGTAATAGAAATGATAACTAAACATACGAATCAGTATGCTGCAAAGAAAAACAAGTTGGGGGACTGTACTGAGGATGAAATACTTGTATTCATAGGAATTTTGCTGCTTAGTGGATATGTTGTACTACCCCGTAGAAAAATGTACTGGCAACTAGATAAAGATTGTCATAATGAAATAGTATCAAATGCCATGTCAAGGAATCGATTTGATTTCATAATGTCAAATTTCCATGTGTGCAACAATGATCTTCTACACCCACAAGACAGGTTTGCCAAAATACGCCCGTTGCTTATCATGCTGAACACACTTTTCAGAGATTTTGCCCCACATGAACAGTACCATTCCGTTGATGAATCAATGGTACCCTATTTTGGACGACATGGATGCAAACAGTTCATCAAAGGTAAACCAATACGTTATGGTTTTAAATTCTGGTGTGGCGGTACCACTGATGGTTACCTTACATGGTTGGAACCTTACCAGGGAGCTGGTACTTGCAGTGAATTGTATCAAGACAAAGGCATGGGCTACGGTGTAGTAATGACATACGCTGATCAGCTACTAACAGAAGTACCATACTGTTTATTCTTTGACAATCTATTTACAAGTGTTCAGTTATTGCATGACTTGAAGATGAGAGGAGTACAAGCTACTGGAACAGTTAGAGGAAACAGAATAGAAGATTGCCCTTTGACTCCAAATGATCGTTTCAAGAAAGAAAAGAGGGGAACATATGAACATTTTTCTGATGGAGAAGCTGGAATATCTATTGTGAGATGGAACGACAATAGCGTAGTGACTGTTGCCACAAATTTTGACCTTGTTCACCCCTTGCGGCAAGTTGGGCGCTTTTCTAGAGAAAAGAAGAGCAAAATACATGTCCCACAGCCACGTGTAATACATGCCTATAACAGTCATATGGGAGGAATAGATCGTGCTGATCAGAACATCTCATTGTATCGCACATCGATAAGGGGGAAAAAATGGTATTTTCCCCTTATTGTCCATTTGATTGATGTTGCTGAACAGAACGCCTGGAATTTGTACAGACGTGAAGGAGGACTGTTAGACCACCTGGGATTTCGTCGCAATGTTGCAACATCGATTCTGGAAGCATCTAAGCGAACAAGCTTCTGTAGAGGAAAATCATCCCAAATTAGACAAAATGATTCTCGTTATGATGGAAAAGAACACTACGTTGCAGACACGCAAGTAGATGAAAGAACTGGAAAAAAGAAACAATTACATTGTAAATGCTGCCACAAGAAAACAACAACTATGTGTTTGAAATGTGATCATCCCATTCATGTGTCTTGCTTCTTAAAATATCACACACGCTAAATGTATTTTTATGTAAGAATAAGAACTTTTTCATCAATTTCAGCTAACGTTCATTTTTATGTCACATGTTCCCAACGTCCTTCTGGAAGGATAGCTCATTTCTAGGATTCTAGGAGTGCGACAATGGTGAAAGATGTTTTATTCAATCATGTTCAGTAACTATAATAGCCTGCATATCTTGAAATTTTTAAAACAGCAAAAAAATTTTTTGGGATTATCTGGGTTAAGAAGCGGCACGGCGCGAGATTTGGCTCTACATGGCGTTTCCGAAAGACAACTTACGGTATTGTTTTCCCCAGTAGTCCAGTCAAACGGGGCTCAAAAATGGCAAATAGAGAAAAGTTTTGATTTTTGGGTCCTATATGTTTTGGGGTCGCTGAACACGAATATCAGGTTTGTCAACAAACATTTTGCCTGGAAACACGTTTTTTTGGTTTTGCTTTTTGTTTGTTTGTTGTTGTTGTTTTTTGCCAAAAAGTGTTAAAATTCAAAATTTTTCAGTTTTTTCAAAATAACTCGAAAACCATCAACGTTTCGTAAATGAAGGTTGATATAAAATGAAAGAAGATAAAGTTTCCTACATTTTATGTCGTTAAGTTTTTTTTCCTTCAACCTGTTGTTTCGCCGCTAGAGCAACGTGAAGTTTGGTGTTTTTAAGAAGAAAATTGTGAAAATGCGATTCATCCCATTTTGTCTCAATGTAGCTAAAAAAATACGCATTTTTCGTAAATATTGACCTTATATGAAATCAAAGATGATAAAATTGCCTACATCTTAGGACTGAGAGGTTCTTTGTCTGATGAACAGTTTCGCCGCTGCCGCGCGTCGATCCCAACGGCAAGAAATACTTGGATGTTACTGTGAGAATGCTACTTCACTTATGCTCTCCCATTAACTTTCTACAAGTAACTCCTATAAGTAATTAACTCCTACTCCTACTTCTAACTCCTATAAGTAATTATAAATTGATACAAGCAATAGAACTCCCTACTCCTAATTATGACGGTAGTTGAATTATTCCAAATGATAAAAAACAAAGTTGATAATTAACTAGGTAGAAAAGGAAAATTAAATATTTTCGATGCCGATGCACGTCACCTTAATCGACGCATCCTTTTGTTAGAAGGCCCTTGCCTTTCATCGTCATCTGTTACTTAGTTACAAAGAAATGGAATTTTATTACTCTCGTCATTGTATATTGTATTATTTCTTAAGGATTGGCTTTAACTAATACGAATGTCGAATGTCCTGCTCCACTTTCAGTGCTTCGTCAGTTCCATAGGTTGGGAAATCTGGCTTCATCTCGTTCCAATTCTGGTTCGTGTTCTAAGTAATCTTCAGGATCCAATGTCATGTTATCATGACTCTTGTCGCAATTGAGGCACAAGTTAAAGCATTTAAGTCTTGCCTTCTTTCAACCACAATTTTTTTGACAGTTTTTGGTGCATTTGCGTGAAAAAAGTTTCAAAAAAGCTAAGTTTGTAACAATGTTTTCACAGGCGCAAGGTCATGTTTAGTTCTTTTCCATTCCGCACTAGAGTGTTGTTGTGCTGCACCTGCAGTTGTAGGTAGTGCAGATGTATCTTCTTTCAAGTACAAACCAAGCATTTCCTCAAGTACAAGCCAAGCCCTACTTTCAGAAAAAAAATCCTCTAACACGTGGTGCAGCCAGAATCCACCACGTTTTATGGCTCCTTGATGCCGCAAAATCGGCAAAACGTCTGTCCGTCCGTCCGTCCGTCCGTCAGTCCGTGTCGGTCCGTCGATGCGTCGGTCTACCTGTCTGTCTATCTGCCTGCCTGCCTGCCTGTCTGCCCACTGCCTGTCTGCCTGTCTGTCTTCTGTCTGTGAACAATGCTAGCGACTAAACCATTCAGCCGATTTTAACAAAAATTGATATTCCCGATCATTTGGGCTGACATCGAGACGCGTGGCATTTGAAACCGATGTTTTAATTTTGGAGGTACTTCACACGAAGCCTCTGGAACATTTTGAAAATTTTCAAAAAAATGGCGTCTATAATTTTTTTAAAAAATTGTTGAGGATAGTCTGAAGAATGTTTGAGAGAATGGCGCAGGTCTCATGTTGGTTGAAAACTGATTTTTCGAAAATTCAAAATTATTTAAGCGTCTTCCTATAACTACAATTATGAAAACACATTTTTACTTTCCCATACACGCACGTATATACGGAGTTATATAAGTAGTATAGGAAAAGTTATGTAATGCTGTGCGAAAACGGCGGATTTTCGTCAGAAAACATTCATTACCTAGCCCTGATAACGAAACTAATGGGGGCTACATAATGGCACAGACTTTCTCGAATTAGTTTTCTATTTTCTTGGGTATGGGCCAGGTATTCGGAATTGCCACATACTCGTGACACCTGCCATCTATCGCCACCAAAAGTACATTTTTTTACATTTCCTTAATTTTTGTTTCGTAACGGTAGAATGGAAATATTAATTTTAGAATATTAAAGAAAAGTAAAATCTCGTCCTAAATGTCAATTTTCTTTGAAAAATTTGGAGCCGTTTCTAAGAAAACGGCGTTTAAACGCTACTGTAAATTCGAAATTTCAAGCTCTTTTTTACAGAAAACTGCTTTTCGAAGTCGAGTTTTCGAAAAACTTCATTTGAAGTCATTTGAAGCACTTATACTCACAAATACAATAGTGTTTACAAATTGCTGGAAATGTGCATATTAAAGGTGTAGAGATCTTTTAAAAAAAATGACATTAATGTAATTTTTGAAAACAAAAATACGCCAAATCGAATTTTACGTCATATAAAAGAATACAATTAGCACTATCTGTTCCAAAAGTTTGAATAAAAATTTGGAGCCATTTAAGAGAAAATGACGTTTGAACGTTTCTGAAAATGCGGAATTGTGAGCTAGTTTTCATACAAAACGGTTGAGTTTTCGAAAAAATTTACTTGACATTATTTAAAGCACATGTACTCGTAAATATAATAATGTGACCAAATTGCCACCAATCTAAATAATACCGACGTGAAAGACAAGTCAAAAAAATTACATTTTTGTAATTTTTGAAAAAACAAAAGAATAGAGAAGTATGGCAAGTGGTACTAAAGAATGGCACAGACATTCCCGTATTAGTTTTCTGTTTCCTTGGGTCTGGGCTAGCTATTCGGAATTGCCACATACTCGTGACAGCTGGCCGTGAGGCCTGCTCTTCCGTCGGACCACGCAACAAGTACCCCTTCGGGCCAATATCCGGTTCCCGCCGGAACGCAGTTTGCTCTCACGGCAACCTCCCCATTCAATGGATCCGCCCTGCCAGCTCAGAGCTACTAGCTATCAATATCGCCTGTATGACGACGCGGCACTCACATGCGTCCGGGACACCAAGTCCCTCCTCTATGCCCAGAGTATCGAGCCACTGCCACGACGAAGCCAAGAGCCCAACTGGGGGCCACCAGGGCGGCTCGGGGCCCCATCCTGTCTTCCCACTGCCTGCACCTTCAGGCTATCGATCTGGGTTGGACCGTAACCTGACGGTAGGTAATGTCCCGCCGGACTTCTACTTCTATTTGTGGATTCCAGAGTACCCTACGTCTCCTTCACCCAATCCTGCCCTTAAGGTCGACGCGCCAGGGGCCCAACTGGTGGGTTGCCGGGGTGAACCGTCAACCAGGCGCTTAGCATCGCCTACTCACTGCCTCCACCTTGAGACTAACGACGTGAGTGTCTCCGTCAAACTGGAGGTCCGGGTGGTCATCTCCAACTCTCCGCCAGAGGTCGTGTCCACCTACGCAGCCACGACCCCCCTGGCTAACATGGGACAGCCGGCTTTACTTCCCCTCGGAAGGAAGGCGTACAATGGAATTTTTCGCCCCTAAAAATCCATGGCTTCGATCGGATTTGAACCCGCGAACTTGGGTATAACAGTCCGATACGCTAACCGTTACATCATCGCCGCCACGGAGTAATCCTTCGTTTCCGCTTTTGAGTAATTCTCCGTTACTACAATGTCTACTTCTTACAAAGTCAGTAGTCCGTACGTCGTTGTGGAGAGGACCGCCAGGTAGCATCTCCGCACACGCGCCTCTCTCTTACGCACCCCTGCGTCACTACTCAGCGGCCAGAATTGGGAAGGACTTGGGATTGAGGTAGGGTTTAGGTCTCTTCATAGGGGTTGGACTAGCCCTTGTGAAGCAGTCAAGCTGGTTTGGTTGGAACAAATTTCACATGAGATCGACGGGAATCGAACCTGGACCTCCTTGGTGAAAGGCAAGCGACTTCGCTCTGAGCCACCAAATGACCCTGACAATTGCCAGCTGCCATCTCTTTCTTGCCAGCTGCCATCTATTACCGCCAAAAGTACATTTTTTTGTATACCAGTATTATAAACAACCCTTTTACATTAACAAAATCGTTCATAGTATGGCATATTATTGCACGAATCATTAAGTCATCGCTATTTCTGCACGAAATATGAGCCATCACTGACGTAATAGTCACGGCCCCTATATATTTTCAGTTATGGAGTTTAAAGAAGGCAGTGGTACCATATAAATAGATAGCAGTGTTCGCAGTAAAATCAAATAAGTTATGAAAAAACTTACTTTTAAAAAATTGGATTACAGCTGCATTTGCCATGATTGTATAATAAAAAAGATTTTTGTGTTTAACATGTAAGGGTCTTAAGGAAATGTATTTTTTACAGACCTCAACATAATTAAATTCTTCACTGGATACGATAGTAAATATTCCGGGCTTGTCATTTTTTGTTCACTATCAAAACAGAACCTTCTTCTTTCACATCGTTGATACACAAATTGTACAATTCGACACGTCTACAAGCACCAAATATGCCAAAAATAGCAACAACCGGAAAATCATACCAGTTATTAATACATCACTTAATAAATAAAACCTAACTATTATTGCCACTGTCATTATTATACCTTCATTAAAGAAAAGTTTCATCATCAGCTTTTGTAAGAAGTGTGTATACATCTTGTTGGGAAAATACCATTGCCTTTATAGGTTGATATCCCACATTTACGAGTTTCATAAGTCAACTTACTTTGTGAAAAGTTCCAATATCAATATTCTCTTTGATCTTTAGCATTTCCTTTAATTTGGAATAAGTGAACCATAGTGTCGACGCTTTACATGCTGTGGACGCAATGTTTAAAGAAGCATGCATTAAATTAACAAACGTCTTTATTCTAGCATGTGCATTATACTTACTTAACCAAACTGCTCCGATAGATACGAAAGAAAAGCAGCTTTGCATAATAAATTTGCATATTTGTTATCCATAAATTTCCTGAACGTTAGGTACTCTTTCTCATAAAGTTTGCAAGGCTTTTTCGCTATCATAGCATTTTCTGCTTTTGCAGCTTCTTCCACAATTTATCTTGGCAAATCCATTATGTTTGAATCACGACTTTCAAACTAATTGCCATATGTAAACAAATTTGTCGCTTAGGTAGCATTCATGAAAAAACATGAATTTGAGATCTACTACAACTACGAATTACAACTTAACACAATTAATTCCGCTCCCTTAAATCCTTATAATACTGTTATACAAAAAATAGTGCATGCAACTCGTTTATAATGTTAATTATTTGCACTCGTAAGAAGATATTACAGAACTCACTTCTAACGTCGTTCGTTCGGTAATATCTTCTTATTCGTGTAAAGAAAGGACAACGTTATAAACTAATTGCGTATAATGCTATTGTCATTTTCTTAATATTTCGGTTTCCTATTGGTAGAACGGAAATATTAATTTTAGAATATTAAAGAACACAAAAACCTAGTCATAAATGGCAATTTTCTTCTAAAAATGATGTGCCGTTCAAGAGAAAATGGCGTTTTAGCGCTACTAAAAGTGCGAAATTTGAAGCTCATTTTCACAGAAAATTTTTTCAAAATACTTTATTTGAACTTATTTGAAGCACTTACACTCACAAATATAATAATCTTTACAAATAGCTGGTAATGTGCATATTAAAGATGTGAGAGATCTTTCAAAAAAATTACAATTACGTAATTTTTGAAAAAACAAAAAAAACTCAAAATAAACTTTACGCTATACTAAAGAGTGTAATTAGCACTATCCGTTACAAAAGTTTCAAGAAAAAATTTGCAGCCATACACGAGAAAATGGCGTTTGAGCATTTCTGAAAATGCCGAAATTTGAGCTACTTTTTACAGAAAACGGTTGTGTTTTCGAGAAACTTTACTTGACATTATTTAAAGCATTTATACTCGTAAATATAATAATGTGAAAAAATCGCCGATAATGTAAATATTAACGACGTGAGAGACAAGTAAAAAAATACATTTTTGTAATTTTTGAAAAAACCAACCGATAGACCAATATGGCTTTTATGTCATTGATAGAGTACATTTACCACTATCCCTACCAAAAGTTTAAAGAAAAAATTTGAAGCCGTTTTTGGGAAAATCTTGTTTTTGTAATTTTTTAAAATTGCACATATTGCATGCAATATTGCACGAAAACTACTAAAATTTTGAAAAACATTTACATGACCTTTATTAAAGAACTCAATATGCAGAACAAGTTTTATTTGAAGAAAAAATCTCTATCTTTAATTTTGTAGTTGGAGAAAGACGCCGAAAAAAAGTCAAACTTTCACAATTTTCGAAAATTCAGAGCTGTACGTGAAAATCGGACCCATGCCATGTTAAAAGTGTATTTTACTCTATTCATACCAGAAATTTAAAGAAAAAAATTGGAGCCGTTTTTGAGAAAATTTTGAAAATCCCCGGGGGGCTTGATATAAAGTACCCCCAAATTTTGAAGAATCTTTTTCAAAATCTCAAAGCTTTGACTAGAAGCAGATCGACCGGGGAATATCCAGTTTGAAAGAAATCGTACGTGTGGTTTAGGCGCTAACAGTGTTCACAGACGGACAGACAGACGGACGGACAGACGGACGGACGGATAGACGGACATTTTCCTTTCAATTGGTTTTTCGGTATCAAGGACCTAGAAAACAGGGTTTTTGGCTACACCACGTGTTAGGGGATTTTTTTCTTAATTTAGCAACTGGTTTTATCCACTTTTTCGTTTTCACGGCCCGGCAATTAATTTTTTTCCTCCGAAAATTGGCCATTTTTACTTTCCCGTATACGTACGTATACACGGAGTGATATACATAGTAAAGGGAAAGTTATGTAATGCTGCGCGAAAAAATGGCCAATTTTCGGCGGAAAAAAATTAATTGCCGGGCCGTGAAAACGAAAAAGTGGATAAAACCAGTTGCTAAATTAAGAAAAAAAATCCCCTAACACGTGGTGTAGCCAGAAACCCTGTGCTGTGCCAACAAGTTCCACCTTCGTTGTTGAAGAAAGATTTTTTTACAAATTCTAACATTAGTGAAACTATGTAATCTGATTCCTACAATGTTTTAAATTTCTCCTTAGCACACTTCAAAATATTTTCATCTACTTTCTCTTACTTTTCGTAGTTGTGGAGAGACAACATCCCGATTTCCTCACAAATTTGTATGCATAAGGAGTAATAGAAAATAAAACACTGCAGAAAGCAGTCAATCAGCACTGTATCTGTATCACTTCAACGATTAATAAATCGATGTTTAATAACAAATTTTTTACTTGGTTGCACATATCATCTAGACATTTTACTAACGTACTCAAAATAGCAATTACAGCACTGAATGTACTGCAAAATAATCTTAGTTTTCCTTATTGAAATAAGTACATTGGAAGTTACGTTGATCATTTTTTAAACAAATAAGTACGTTTCGTTAACAACTTTTCCCCCTTAATATGGAAATGGAAAGATAGAGAAGAGGATGGAGTTTTTAATATACGAGAGTTTTCGTACGAGCATGCTAGTTATTGTTAGATTCTGTACAGAAGTAGGCCCCAAAGAAAGTTTTATTGGTTTTTATGATGCTTCAAGTGACCAAACTGCATCTGGATTATCAAAACTTAATATCAATGTGCTTAATTCTTATGACATTACTGACAAAATTATAAGCCAAACATATGATGGGGCCGCCGTTATGGCAGGAGATCGTGGTGATATTCAACATTTCGTTAAAGAAGTATGCCCTCGAACTGTATTTGTACATTCTTACGCTTACAAGTTAAATCTGATAATGTTACATTGTGCGAAAAATATCAAACAAGTTAGGCTTTCTATCTATAAACTTGCCGCTTTCAACATATTTCTCGCAAGTCTTCAAAAAGTACACAATTCTTGGAGAGTAAAGGATTCAGACTACTCCAAACATGCAGCACGCGTTTGAATTTTAATTCTCGAGCTGTCCATATAATTTATACAAAATGCAATGATACGAAAGACATTTTCCAAATTACACCGACTCTGATGAAGACTGGGACCCAGAGTCATTCAACTGCGCTTCAGGCCTGTAAAATATCTTGCGCAACAATTTCTTTTCCTTTTTTGTATTTATCGTCTCCTGTATTATTTCAGTAGTATACCTTTCCATTGCGGCTCTCACACGTAACCAATCTTTATAAATGAGGTCTCTAAAGAAAGAGAATTTCACGGAGACGTGACGAATTCCACTTTGACTTTAAAAATATGAAGGATTTGTTAAAAAAACGCATCTAAATATTGAAGTCAAATGCAACCCGCAACACTTTCCACAATTTTTCGTCAAATAACTCCTAAACCAAGCGTTTTAGGACCTTAAAAACTAAAATTTTGAGGCCAAAGGTCTCAAAGAAACGTTGCTCATGCCATAATCTATAAGATGAGACATATCTCGACATTCAATTAAATTTTCGGTTCCGCGCTTCAATACTATCAATACTTCAATACATCAATATTTCAGCCCTTGATGCTGGTAGCCATTTTTTGTGACGACCCGCTTAGAAGGCCTAGATTCCTCTAATCTTATATTTACGCCTTCTGTATACACCGTGGTTTGTCAGGTCTGATTAGGTTTATTTGCATGATCATTCATTCAAGATTTGCTCTCCAACAACAACTAAAAGTACTATTGTAATTGCTTGATACCAATGAAGATGTTTCTTATGCCTGTAAGGAAACTATTCAATTCACATCACATTTCGTCGTTTGCTTTCAATTGTTTTTTCGTTATCATGGACCCACAACACAGGGATTCTGGTTGCACAACGTGTTAGGAGATTTTTTTTCTTAATTTAGCAACTGGATTTATCCACCTTTTCGTTGCCAGGGCCCTGTAATACGTTGCCAGGGCCCTGTAATAATATTTTTCTGCCGATAATCCGCCGTTTTTGTTTGCGCAGCATTACATAACGTTTCCTATAATATACGTACGTATAGTATAAGGGAAAGTAGAACTTAACTGTCAGAGACCTTATGAAGTACATTCTCGAAAATGATCTTCAGAATATCTATAAGGAACTTACAAAATTGGCTAAGTTGATTTTGACATTTCCAGTAACTACAGCTGCAGCAGAGAGAAGTACGACTACTTTCAAATGAGTGAAAAATTGCTTTGTAATTCAATGAAAAATGAAAGATTAAGTCCTCTCAGTACAATTGCCGTTGAAAAAATCTAGTTGAGCTTACAGGTGTTGAAATTTTTCAAGACCATGTGATTAACAAACAAGCGACCATGAAAAACCGACGCTTGGACCTGCTGTATAAGAAAATATAAGTAAGTAGAATTTAGATAATGATACTTCAGCCTACCCAAAGTTATTGTTTCGCCACTATCATGCCCATCAGCGCCACTGTCAGTACGTCCCATTTCGCGATACTGACAGATTTCCTTGGAAACAACAGTTCAAACCGAATGTTTGCCAGCTGCGTTCACTTGGACGAAAGGAAGAAGCCTCGATTACGTCTGTAACATATCCAACAGCTATAGTTGTTCATCTGAACTGGTTTTGATGAAATTGTTACGTCATTTTTCTTTGTTTTAGGGCATTTTAAAAGCAATTCATTGATCATTTTTGACGATGTTTTAAGGTCCTCGAAATCCGCCCCTAGTAATGATGATGATCCTCAGCAGACAGAGGATTGACGACTAGAAGGATAAGGGAGACAGGTGGAGAGGGCAAGGCGATGCAGGAGGTAGAGTATAGAAGAGTATAGCAAAATGGGTGTATGGAGCGCATTGGTTGGAAGAGGGGAGGAGAAATCGACATGATTTCAGAGGGATGAGGGCGGAAGAAACGGGGAAAACAGAGGGGATGACGGAAGGCGGGAGGGAGAGGGAAGACCTAGCAGTGCGTGCGGCACCTTGGGTCCGACGTGGCAATGAACTGTGCTTTCAGATAGACAGAAACTGGCTGGCCTGGAACTAAAATGGTCTAAACAACATTTTGGCTGAAATTCAGATCGTGGTAAACTTGATCTGAATAGGTGAGCATCTAAACATTCTAAAGTGGTCTATGTGTCATTTGTCGTTGTATGTGCCCCATAACAAAAGTACCACTTCAGTATCGGCAGATGGTTTTAATGTTTTTCAATTCTTAAGTGGTCTGAAAGTCACACTTTGATTTGTACCATAAACCACTTTAGTTCCAGGCTAGCCAACTCCGCTCACAAATGTAGCACTTCTCTCTAGTGTGAATGTCTCTTTAAGTCTCCTTTTATTGCAAAGCACACCCAACATACGCAACACTAAAAGATTTAATATGAATAGAATATAATAGAATTTAGGGTAAGTACATTTTTATTGTGGAAGATTACTTCTTTTTACCCATCCACTAAAAGATACGTCACTAGCGTGTATAGTCGTGTGCTGTAAGTTTACTCTTTCACTGAAGCTCTGTTAAACAATAAACAATTGAAAAGGTTTCTCTACAGTATAGAGTAAATGCTGTTACACAAGACTTTATGGAGAGCTCTTCTGACAAGCAGTGCACCTAAAGAGTGACTCATTAATGTGACTTCTCATGTGCTTAAGTAAATATGTCTTGAGAGTGAAGTTCTTCTTACAGATGGTGCAGTGAAACGGTTTTTTGCCAGAGTTAAAGCGCATGTACAAATCTAAGAAAGCTTTCGGTGTTAATTTTGTCTCACATGCGGAACACTGAAACCGTTTGTGAATGTCCATATGACCGAGTAAGGTTCCTTTTTCACTGAAGCTCTTCTCGCAGACGGAACACTTAAAAGGTTTCTCTCCAGTGTGGCTGCGCATGTGTATTTCTAATTTACTTTTGCTTAAACAGTTCTTCTCGCACACGGAACACTGAAAAGATTTCTCATCGCTGTGGAGGTCCAAATGGTATTTTAAAGATCCTTTTTCAGTAAAGCTCTTCTCACAGATTGAACACTGAAACGGTTTCTCTCCAGTGTGAGAACGTGTGTGTCGCTCCAACTTACTTTTGGTTTCAAAACCCTTCTCACATACCGAACACTGAAAAGCTTTCTCGCCAGTATGGACGAACATATGCGTGTCTAGGAGCTTTTTTAACCTAAAGCCCTTCTCACAAAAGGTACATTGAAAAGGCTTGAAACCAGAATGCATTCTTGAGTGTCTTAATAAGGGACCCCTTTCAGTGTAGCTCTTCTCGCACATGGAACACTGAAAAGGTTTCTTGCCAGTGTGGGTGGGCATGTGTGCTTCTATTTGTTGTTTTTTTTCAAAGGTCTTATCGCAGACGGGGCACTGCAAAGGTGTATCTTCAGCGTGGATAAGTAAAGGCTTATCGAGAGAATCTTCTGTACAGAAGTTCCTCTCACAGGAAGAACTCAGAAGCAGTTTCTCCAGAGAGCAGGAATTCCCTTCATCTGTTAACAGAAAACGATAGTTTCAAATAAATAGGAAAATGTAGATGCAACAGAAATCAGAACATTGGCCAAGCCACTATTTCAAAAAGAAGTGGTGCTACAACAGCACAAACTTTCCAGCGTTATTGGAAACAGCTACGTAGTATTGAAGTATTGCACCTTCTGCGCTCCTAACATCTTAGTTATTTTTTGAAAACGTCCAATTCAACTAATAAGCGAACAACTCACTGTTTCCATCGCAGTGTTGTCAGAACTATGTGAATTATACAGCCGCATAAAAATATAATACACAAGGTTTTGTAAACTTGTACTGAAAAAAGGAAGCCTGATACCCCGAACAATATAGAAATGCATTTCATAGGGTCATGATTAGAGAAGAGTATTCCAAAACCTATTTGTACTCTACTGACTACAAATGGTACAGCATTTGGTGCGAAAACTAAATAGTTTCAAGCAAATATCAACATACATTTCACAATTATAACTCCTTTTCATACAGTTCCATCAAGTCATAACAATGACACGTAAATTCACAGAAATTTCCAGAAATTCCCTAGAGCGAAACGGAATTCCATTATTTCATTTAATTCATTGTTGATATTCTCTGAGAGCGAGGAATTTTTATTTCAAATATTTGAAAATGAATAATTTATAAAAGATTAATGTGTAAATGTATAACAAAAAGTCGAATGTAAGAAACGACCAAAGAAATAATTTACAAAATTGCAAATTCTAATTTACGATGCATCCAGCTGTTTGAAGCGCTGTAAATTTGCAGCGGGCTATTATGTTTGTCACGAAATTATAGAAAAACTATTCGTATTTAAAAAAAAAAATTAACATGACCTTATTTGAAGATGTACTTTTGATAAATACATTTCAATGAGAAAAAATCTATTTTCGCAATTGTAGTTGTAAGAAGAGGCCGAAAACGAAGCGCAGTTTAATGAGCATATTTCATGAAGAAAAACAATTGTATCTTCATAACTGTTGTTGTATAAAGACGCCAAAAATTTTTTAAGATTTTTGCAAAATCAGACACTTTAACGAACATGAAACCTGCATCATTCTCTTAAGCTTCCTTTATGCTATCTCAGGTCCCAATTTAATCAAAAAACGTTGTGCGGTTTTTAAGAAAATGGTTTAAAGAAAATAAAAAAATGTCAATGTTTGACACACATTTTCGCAAAAAAGACTTGTTTTTGAAAATTTAACACGACTTTGTTTGAAGAAGAATTGAACAATTTTGAATTTTTTTAATTTTCTAAAAATCAGAGTTTTCAACCAACATGAGACCTACGCCATTCTCTCAAATGACCTTCAGACTATCCAACAACAAAATTTTGTCAAAATTGTTGGCGCCATTTTTTTGAAAGTTTTGAGAATGTCCCAGGGGCTTCATGTTAAGTACATCAAAATTAAAATATCGTACGTTTAAAAACCAGGATTTTAAGTCCACGGTAATTGATGATTTAAGATTCGTATATGTTTATTCAATTATTTAAAACTAACACCGATATTACAAATAACTATGATGATGGTGAAAACACTGCTGTAAAAACATGGACATAGGATGGTCTTTTCCTAGCACAAGCTATAGCAGAACGTCTCAGTCTTCCATTTAGTTTATTGATATATAATGAACCGATATTGAGTTAAGTTTAACGAAATCCCAGTACGCCGTAAAAATTAGTTTTTATTTATTTTTGCCCATAGTAGCCTGGCAGTCTGCGCCTTTGTAACAATGCTTGGTACAGGGCGTCTTTGTAATCTAGGAGTTCTCCATTGCATTTCTTTTATAACACAATACTGAAAAAAATTAGCGTTTACAGGAAGGAATAAGTCGTTTCTTTGCGATGTTAAACTTTCCATCACCAGCAAGGCTCGACATTTCCTTTCGATCTTCACACTATCAAAGATGCCACCAACGATACCTTGGAAACTCATGAATTGCCAATTTCATCCGCTTTGTTACAGTCAATCTTTTCATCACCTACTACTCCAGTGCTAATGGGCATGACAGCATCACAAACAAGAAAGGAATCTTTTGATAAAAATCAGGCGTATCGCTTTTTCGCATTGGAATGGTCACTTTGTAATGCTCCATTTCTAGCACGCACATGCTGTTCAGCAGTTGCAAATGAAACACCAAAAAACCTGCCGACTTGGTTTATGATGTCAACTGTAGCGCTGATCAAGGCAATCCATCTTGCCAGAGCTCTATTAATCCTCCGCCGTGCGTCAAGACGCCGCATTCGACGCGTTAAAGCTTCCGCAGACAGGCGCGAAACATCCGCGACGGGTGCGACGCGGAAAGTTCCACACTATACTGCGATTTCTCTAACTTTGCCCCTCAAGAACTATCTTCGTGATGGAATATCACAAGGCATTGCGCGTCTTTCTCGGTCTTGCCGGAAGAAGTCGCATGATCGCAAGCACTGCTTGATACGGTCGCGATCATGCGGAATCTAGCGGAACGATTGAGAAAGATACGAAATACCGTGACATATTCCATCGCGAAGATGGAATCTGAGTGGCCTTGAGGGAGAAAGTTAGAGAAATCGCAGTACAATGCGATTTTTATAACTCTGCCCGTCAAGCACCAATGGTCTCGATGGAATATCATACGACATTTCGCGTCTTTCTCCCTCGTACCGCTAGAAGTCGCAATATCCCATGCTCTGCTTGATATGATCGCGATCATGCGATACCTGGCGGCAGGACTGAGAACATCGCGAAATACCGTGAAATATTCCATCGTGAAGACAGGCCTTGAGGGGCAAAGTTTGAAAAATCGCAGTTATAGACGCGGCGGCGAAAATCGCGGGCCCGTTCACGCCGCGTCAGTTCTGAGTAGACCTCGGACTTTAGAACAAATGTCTATTTAGTTCCTTTAGGATGTTTAGGAAAATAATTGCAGATGTTTACGAATCATCAGATAACATTATCTACTAAAAGCGTCTAATAGTGCCTAAAATGTGCTAAAAGGGCAGTTAATGCCTATTTTAATACGTTTTTGCCTAAAACAAGTGATTTTCAAGAACGATCAATTTCAAATGCTAAATTTTCATTTTTCAATGCTAAAAATTCAAAACGCAAATACATTTCCAAAATGCAAATGTTATAAATACGTTATCGACAACGCACCAAAATCTCTCACCAAAAATACCGAACACAAAGAGCCCTACCAGTCAACATAAGGATGCTTCACGTGCGTCTCCGATCAGCACGCACTTCTTTGGCAATTGCACCCACTCCTGGTGCAGCTGCGCTGTCGACATGTAGAGGCTTATAGCGTCATCATCGAAGTCCAGGCGAGGAAAAACACAGATGACGCAAAAGCCGACTCTTGGACAGGCGAAGATTACAAAATACGGTCCGGTGAAATGGGTCGTGTGGTACAAGTTTTTTGGGGGGAGGGAGGACTGACGACGTTCCAGAAATGAGCATGAGAAATGTGACTAAATTTGTTTGCTCCTATAAATCTCAGTGAAAAGTTCATTTTCAGCCTTCAAACGATTTTAATAGATAAGACAGCCTTATTGTTGAAAATTTGGAGAAAATATTGATTATATATTATAATGGTAATTATCAAATTGAATAAAATATCCATGTAGTCTCTCTTATAAATGCAACAATACTTTTTTCCTGCGTAACAAAAATTGCCTAATTTAACCCTTCTGGGATCAGTTCTCGATTCCAGAAATATAATTATTTTGGTCTATTTTTGTATGGCTTAATCATTTTGTAACCTATTTTATGTGCCTAAAATGTCGATTTCATGCCTATTAGTGCCTAATTTCGTAATTTTATCGCCTATTTTAGGTGCAAACTAAATCAAACCTCTTTTGGGCCTAAACTTCCGAGGTCTAGTTATAAGTCAGCGTTCAGTGACAGTTTTCCTCATCCGATAAAGACGAGGCGCTCGCTCCTATTCATGCTGGACAGAAATACCAAGTTACTCGTAGTACGTTTTCACTTGCAGTACGGTGCTTTCCCTTCTTTATTTACGATTTACCCTCAAACTGTTAATATCTCTTTAGAAAACGTAGATAAAGAAGGTAAAAGCAACGTACCGCATGTGCTCAGAAAACGTACTACGAGTATTGGCATTTTCTACCTCGTGCATGAATAGAAGCGAGGGCGTTTTGTTTATCGGATGAGGGAAACGCTGTCACACTTGACGCTCCGGTGTGAACGGGCCCGCAGATTTCGTCGCCGCGTCTAGAGCGGAACTCTCCGCGCCGGTCTGTGAGAGCCTAAAGGCCCACTCACAATGCAGACGTAAACATAAGCGTAACGTACACACATAAACTTAAACATGTGATAGACTGAAGCATTCACAATGCCCAACAAGCGTAAGCATTTTCGGTGGGCCATTCTAGATACTATTGGTTGGATGTGAGAATCTATATTTTATATATATTGAAATTTTGTTTAAAATATGCATGTTTATATAAACATATATAATATATACGTATATACGTATGTACTGTGGCACAACAGCTCTTTACGAGCTAAGGCCTACCAGCGGCGTCTCGGCCTTGCAGCCATGGGTTGGGTTAGGTTAGGTTAGATATTTTAATTTCAATAAAAATTTAAATTAAATGGTACTACTATGAATATTACAACAAAACTAAACTACAAAAAGATCGTATGCTACAAAACAACGCGGAAAACCGTCGAAAATCAACCAAGCAAGTTGGAAAACAAGTCTTTTGTTCGATCTATCGACTTCGATCCTATTTCGATACTCGATTTTGAGTTAAGGGGAGACAGTAGGTAAATGGCTTCAAAAATTCTATTTTTAGTTTTTATTTTATTTGAAAAGCCCGTTCATTTGTGTGTAAAATGCTTTTTGTTTCATTTGAATCCGACCAGTAGTTCAGACTCTATAATTTTTTTTCGTGAAACTCTTCGTAGGAAATACATTTAAATGCCCCTCCTTTACGTCAAAATTGAAATAAATTTGGAAATTTCTCGTATTTGTTTGCTCGCTATCGTAGTTTTTTATGTGAATGTTTGCTAACCTGCATTTACTATCGATAGGTGCCGAATTCATGCGTATTTACGAAGTTTGTTATTGTTTTGTTACTGTTACCCAGAATTTGAATGAATCTGTGAATTCAGTAATTTAACACGATTACCCAAAACTGTATTTGTGCAAATCAGTACTTTAAGATTTGGTGTATATGATGCCATCTTGTGGTTCAATGATGGAGTTTCAAAAAAACAAGAGGTTTTAAAAGTTCTGGTGTAGGTTGTGGGGAAAATACAAGAAAATCCTTGTTAGAAATAGAGACAGAATACGAAAAGCAGAAATTGCTGCCCCAAGTTGCACAAAAGAAGCAAGACAAAGTGAAATGAAGGAAAGAAAACCAGTATTATTTAGATGATGCCCAGTATGATGCAGAAAAATGTTAACTGAAAGTGTTTTTAAAGATTTTCTTCAGTAAAATATAATGATTAACTTTAAACCAGATTTTCCCTAAACTTCATTTTTTTGCTTTCAGGAACATTTATTGTAGAAACTAGAAGTCAAAGTAAATTGAAACTTGGACTGTGCATTAATAGTATATCAACAAGCATTCACAGCATGTTTGAGAAAATTTAGTTCAGAATTAATTATTTTATTATAAGTAAAATACTTAAAAAAACTTTTTTTTAATACTGAATTTAAAAAAATTCTTTGATTCTATTCTTTGTAAATAGTCAAATATACTTGTAATTGTTGATTAATATAGTATTTACTCGCAGTAAAAATTTGAGAGTGGTATCCTTTCTAATTTTTCCAAAAAACGTTCTTTAAAATGTCCAAAATTAGCATTGGCAGCATAAGGAAATACGGTGCATACTGTCTCCCCTTAAACGTGCTGTGATAAGTTCATTTCTTATTTCTGACATAAGCAAAAGAACAGAAGCTTAAAGATTGCAAGCCTTTAAGTTAACGTCTTATGTGTTATGCTTCTGCGAAGGCATTGTGGATGAGTCCGCTTATGGACTAGTCCTAACTTTTATGTTAACGTCATGCTTATGTTTATGTTTGCATTGTGAATGGGCCTTTAAACGCTGTCAAACCGCTGACGCGGTCTGCAGGTCGTCATAAGTCGGTCGTCGGCGTGTGGCGTGGGGAGGGGCCGAGCAAGACCAGACGGAGAGGATACAGCTGGCTGATAACGACTGTTAGTGATTCCGGGCGCGGTAACTACTAAGGTCATTAGTCCGGTAAGTGTAGTGCGTGTTTTTTTCTCGGGAGGTGGCGATGATCTTTTCCCCGCTGGATGGCGAGATCTGGCGCCGACCTACCGTCGACTAGCGGGGTTTTCCCCTAACCAGGTCTCTCCCACCAGCGGGGCACCGCCCCAGCCGGGACAAGCTGTAAGCTCCCGACCGGTCTCCCGGCATGTGTGGGAGGGTAGTACATGTTAGTGTACGTGTGTGCGTAAGAGGGTGAGGATAGGACAAGGAAGAGGAAGGGAAGATCGCGCGCGGTCCATGGCCCATTTGTTAGGGTACTGCTCCGGCATTCGCCTGGTGTTGATCGGAGAAACCACGGAAAACTACCGACCAGAGCAGCCGGCCGTTAGAATTCTCCTCCAGACAGCGACTGAATTCGACATATATTTGGTTTTTTTTATTTCTTCGCGCGTGGGGGCTTGTCAGGATGGAATATCTCACGGCATTTCGCGTCGTTCTCGGTCGTGCGGCTAGGAGTCGCATGATCGCCAGCACTGCTGGATACAGTCGCGATCATGCGACTCCCAGCGGTACGACTGAGAACGACGCGAAACACCGCGAGATATTCGATCGTGAAGACACGCCCCCACGCGCCAAGAAATAAAAACCCAAGTACATCTGACAAACTAGTGTCGGAAATCCTACCGCCGTCGGGACTCGAACCCTAGGGACGTCCCAGTCAGAGGCACTGCAGCGACATCAGCTGAGGCACTGAGCCACCTGTACAGGCGGCGGAACGGGAGGGGCGGAAGCACACTAAGGAATGGGCCACGCTGAGTAGTCGAAAAGAGCGCGGGGAACGCGCAAGGAGAGGGGGGGCAGCTAGCGCAGGAGGGGGGGGGCAAGAGCAGGCCGAGCGGAAGAAGTGGGCGTGGCAGGAGGACGGAAGAAGCACGAGGTGCGTGAAGGAGCACTATCAATTAATAAAGACTCAAGTGACAGTTTTGCACTTCCAAATTCATTAGATAATTCAAAAATAAATAAATAAATTCCACTCACTTGGCAAACACAAATCATTCTCCTCTTTAATTGAAGCAGGGGCGCCTTCAGGGCTTGGGGCAAGAGGATCCTGCAGCAAAAGACGTCAAAAAAGTAACTGAGAAGCATTGATTTTAAACATTTGTTTTAGGCAACCACTTTAATACCGTACAACTGTAGAAACTAAAAGCAGGCTACCAAATTTACAGTGTCCACTGTTCGACGACTGGTCCTTTTTCTCCTCGATATCTGATAACCTGCTTGTGATGACACGATTTCGATTTTGGTTATTGTAAACTCACACGGAATAAACACTTGTTATTCTTATTTATTTCTAAACAGAAAAAATTTAATACCGATTTTCCACTGTATACAAAATGAGGCTTTCTTTCAACATGTCACCGCGAAATGTTTCCCTGTAAGAAACTTTAAACTTTTTAAGAGTTATCCTTACCTCCTCTTCCTGAACAAAATCTTTCTCGTACTTATTTTGCTCAATAAAGACAGCCGTTGGGGGCTCCAATACCTCCTGCACAGAAGAAACGTAAAAACATAACATTACTCACAGAAATAACATTACAAGTTCGATTTTGTTAAATTACCCTTGAGCGCATTCTCCACTTTGTGAATGATTGTTTAAAAATTGAAAACTACTCCATATTGGAATTCAAAAACATTGTCGGCTATTTAATGAACTACTTGCGACAAAATAGAAACTACACTGTGCGTGAGTGAATACTCCTCTCAGGATCTTTATTTACTTTCCCGTATACGTACGTATATACGGAGTAATACACTTAGTACAGAGAAAGTTATGTAATGCTGCGTCAAAAAAGGAGATTTTTGGACAGAAAAAATCGAATTTTGGGGGCCCTGATACAGAAAAAGTGGATAAATCTTCTAAAATGAAATAAATTACTAATTATACTTTTATCTTTTCTCAGAATTATTTTTCTCATTTTCATTTTTCCTTTTTTACATTTTTCACATTTCATAGTGCTCTTTCGTATATTAATAAATTTGCACCACATTTGAATCTCCTTCAATGGCGATTCTTCTATAACAATGTTGTAAACTTTATAATTTTGGGGACAACACCAAGACATTCAAACATTAATAAATTTAATTTAATGCAACATTTAATAAATTGCGAGTAACTGATCTGATTCCTTTTGAATTCCCAAGGCACTTTGTATAATTACAACCCAGATAAAGCAACATAATTGCAATACTGTTTATCATCAATGAGAGATGTCAAAAGATAATTTTGATACCGGATTCGGACTCCGCGACAGCAATACATTGAAATAAGATCTTTTAGCAGTGGCGAAGCTGAAGGGTATTCTGAGAGCCGTAGAATACTCAAATTATTTTTCAATACAATCTGTTGTTGTGTGCCATTTGTCAATACTTTTTTATTGAATCGTTGAGGAAAATTAAATGTGTTCCTTTTCACGCTTACACGCGAGGGAATTAGCAGGGCCGCTGAGATATACTCTTTGGGGCCGGTAGCTGAGCGAGGAGTCTGCCAGTGGATAGACACCGGCTGGTACTGCCGCGCTTGAGCACAAGAGAGCGCGCGCCATCTCCCTCTCACTCGCACTCACTGGGCAGAGAGCCTAGCAGGAGCCTAGGCTCTCGGCAGGCATGGACTTTTACCGTGATGAACGCCCACGTCTCGGCCAGGCAAATTCACCTCATGGGTTCTGGGTAAGTAGAGTTGTTTGTGTTTTTTGTTAATTTTATTGGTGTTTTCTTTATGAAACAATTAATGAAGCTTAAGATTTAGTGTTACCAGAAAGTGTCCTACTGACTACGCTCCAGTCCCATAACTTCTATACGGTTCACGATATCGAAATGCAGTTTTTGCTCAACAATGCGGAATCATCAGTCAAGTAATAAGCCGTAGAAATAGAAATAGTAGCGATACGTAGCAATATGCCGTGTTAGATGTGAAGAGACTATTGAAATCTGCATCAAAGCAAGCTATGAATGAACTTTCAGGAGAATTATTTGAAATATACAAAATTGTGTCTTAAAATTATTGATACAGTAGTGACTCGATACACGTTTCAATATTTTAAAAACTTACATTTTATTCAATTTCTTGACGAAAAGTAGTTTTCCGTTTACAAAGTGTCCCTTCGTTCAGAAAAGTTTTCTTTCCAAGTAAAACTACCCATTCCTTGATAGTAAGCAGCCTCGAAATGAACTGACAAATGTATACCTTGATAATGGAAAATACATGCCTGCAGTTTTTTCTGAAGTATTTGTTAGACAAATTGGTCTAAAAAAAAATATTAAGAGACGGTTTGGTTGATACAACTCAGTCTAACTTTCCCTTTATCTACAGACTTATGTGAAAGGAATATGATTACATTAAAGAGCTAAGACATTCCTGAGAAATTCCATGTGAAAGTAACTGCACAAACGAAGCTTTAAAGAATAAATTATCGACGGTTTTGTTGAATAAAAAAACGAATGGAGCTAACTTACAGAAAAAATGTACGATTTTCTGAATACCCAACTGCATGACTCTAGCTTTGCCACTGCATTTTAGGCTTCAGACTCGCTCAGCAGCCGAACTAAAATTCTCTAACTCTAATTCTTTTCAACAAATCTTAATCACTACCCCATGCTGACAGTTTTAACTTGTGCTGAAAGCGGTTTCTTACATTCTTGCAAAACCAGAGCCGGCATCAGACTTCGATTATCGAATTAGGTTCGCATTAAGCATTTTTAGGTCAAATAAACATAGAGTTCGTTAAGAGTTACCACACTGAATTGGTTTGTATTAATCGAAACTGAATTCTAACAAACACCTGAAAGCAAGATTGTTGCCGTTTTATAAACATACCATTATTATTACTAAGTTTAGCTAGTTCTATTCCCTTTGAACAACACTTGTTACTTTTAAGCTGAGTCCATGTGTTGAATTCAATTTTTCCCACAATTCTTTCGTTCAATTAGTGACAAATATTCATATTAAGTTGGCAACACTAGTAATGCGCACTTGCGCAGTGTATTTGATTCCGACTTGGGATATGTTACTAGTTTAGATATATTTCTTTGAACTAAAAATATATTTAAAGTAATCTTGAACACAGGTATGGGTAAATCAGAAGTTGACGGTGCCCGGTTCTTTCAGACGAAAAATTTCGTTCACCAGAAAGGATTCGGTTCTTAACAGATGGTTCTTAACAGAAGGGTTCGGTTCTTAACAGAAGACCGGCGCCACCCACGCCGCTCGCCCAGGAGCCTGACCAACTCCTTAAAAAAGAAGTGAAATGAAAAAAAGCCCTCAGATTTAGGGCTATCTGACATGAATTTTTGAAACACGGATGAAGTTGAGACGTAATTCAAATAATGATTCTCTCATACAAAATAATACAAAGCTATCGATTCATTCTATTGATTCTTTCGTTCAATGACACGGTTCATTGTATTGACTTATTTAGTGAATGGGCACCGTAAACTTCCGATCAGCCCAGGTATGTTTTTATAAATAAAATTCCAATTTCTAAATAAATGCATTAATTTGAGCACTACTACTGCACTGCAAATCGTTATCCCTGTTTAGTGCTTATTTTATTTAGTTCTTGGGATTTTGAATTATGCCTAATTTACACACTCGGTACTCATTTAGTACATGTTTAATAGCTCTGTACTTGTTTCTATTATCATTCGCACATATACCCACATGAAAACAAAGGTAAGTATGTAAAGTGGCAAGTGCAAGTGTGTGTGGAAGGCAAACTTATTTACTAAATGGCAAGTAGCTGCCCCTATCACAATTCTGACAAAGAGCGATGAAGAACAGTAGCCGATTCCTGATGCTGAGAATGAAGTAGTAATCTGTGATTATTTTATTTTGGTTTGTGTTGCAGCTCTTATTAGCATCTGTTCATTGCATTGCCATGGTAATTTTTCCTAACAAAACATCACAGAGTGGTTCTCATTCTCATAAACTTTTCTGTATTCATTTCGATCTTTGGTTGCCAGCTCTGTTAAAAGTTGAGCATAAGAATCAATACTATCTCGTGTGCTTTTATTATTTTAAAGTTCAGTCATCAATAACAAAATATTGGAATAGTGTTAGAACCCATCTCTCAGAATGTGGCAGCAATGGAAATGCAATCTGTAACTTGTACAGTTTCACTAAAGTTATATCAATAAGTTTTACTTGAAACTAATTCTCATTTCTTCGCATCAGTGTAATTGATACTTGCCCCATTTTACTGAGCTGCTGTGTACTAAATAAGTAGGGAGCATGCGTTAACTTGGCATAAAAGATAATTTCATATTCATAATTATTTTGAATTCAAAGAAGTTTAATTTTTCCTCAGATTTTTATTTATATGTGTATTGTTTCTGGGTTTTAAAAGCTTTTTTTTCTTTGAATGTCCAAGGCAATCTATTTTAGTTTGGGTTTCGTATGTGATAGATTTCTGTTACATATTGATTTACTGTTATCTTTCCAACAAGAATATACAAAATTCAGAAGTTGCTGTTCACCTGAACTTATAAGTAGTCAATTTCAGGATAACTAATGTTAATAAAGTACTTTTACTAGTCATCTAATACCATAATATAGCAACAAATATTATTGAAACTGGAGAAAATTTTTAGAAATAATTTCAATGCAAAATGTTTATAATATCTTGTACAATTTTATTCCTTCATTGAATTACGTGACAAATTATTGAATGAACACATGGCAGTGAACAACGAAAAGAGCCATATCTCATTAATGTTAAGTTATTTCATATAAACTGTGTTGAGAAATATATATAATCCAAATTAGTAAGTAGTTTCTGGTTTACATGAGGTGTCAGTCTAACTAAACCTCTTCATATCCTCTTTGCCACTCTTTGAGCAGGTTGTAGCATTTTGTGTCCCATTTCCCACTGAGATGAGAAGTCCTTGACCAGTGTTTACCACAGAGCCCATCACATAGTATTCAGACTACTTAATGAGAGCCTATAAAAGATGCTGATTTAAAACTTAATAGGACATTAAAATATTCTATTACCAAATAGAACCATACTTCATGAATATAATACAGAATGAAGTTTTTAATTATCACATTTATGAAAGATATGGTAAATGATTTAACACAAGAGTGTAATTTTCAACATTAATAAGCATTGTTTTTTTGTTGACAGAAAGGGAAACACTGCATGAGTGCTTATGAAGAAGAAGAAGTGTTAAAAATGCAGGAGGAACAACACAAGTTCCGAATGGAAAGTGAGGAAAAGGAAACGCTAAGGCGAAATCAGAGGGAAGAAGAACTTTTTGAAATTAATAAAGAAATACTTCTACTTCAGAAAAAAAAACAACTTTTATTGGAAATGGCAGAATAAGAAAAAAAAATTAACAATTATTTAAAATAAACCATGTTTGAAAATGATTGTTTCTCTCATTGTCCTGAGCCATAATAATGTCTTCCATCGACCTCTTCCTTCCACAATATTATTAAATTGTGTAGGACTGCACAAGCAAGAATAATATTTTGGAGGTGTTCAATTTAGTATTATGGCCAGGTGACAGGCAACGAAATCTGCCTTTCCAGCATCCAAAACACCTTTCAATGTTTCTCTGTTATTCCGAGGCTAAGTGGAGTAAACAGATACTTCTGTAATGCATATCCTGCATCACAAAGCAGGATATATGGATTATAATCACCATTCTCAAATTTCCTTTTAATTGAGCATTCGTTAAAAATTCTAGAATCGTGTGCAGACCCTCTCCATTTTGCCACAATGTCCAGAATTTTGAATCTGGCATTGCAGATAACCTTCACATTTAATGAGTACCAACCCTTTCGATTAATAAAGGTTCGGGCTTGTTCTCCTCCAGGATTTTTTGTGAATGTGGGTGCCATCCACCACACCTATAACCTAAAAATGACAAAAATTGGGATGCGAACAGATACTCAAACAAATCCGTTATTCATTTGTATATTAATTAATAATTATGGTTACCTGTGGAAATGCTGCAATTTCATGGAATTGCTCCACCATTTTCAATTGATCTTCCCTTGATGGGAATTTAATTACGAGCGAACGAGCAAATCGCCCTTTACACTTCAGCCACAATTCGGCGTGCAGTCGCTTGACTGACATTGTGCAGGACAGACAAATCGTCCTGGAATCCGCCTCTCGCGAAAAAACGCAAAGCAAGCAGCACTCGCGTTTCCACTGAAATCGGGAGACCACGCTGATTAGCGTTCTCCCAAAGTGAAGGCCGTATCAAATCTATCAAGTTTCTGGCACTTTCTTTACTGACTCGATATTTCATTTTAAATGAATGATCATTATATTTATTCAATATCGTAATCCTCTGAAGGTACAGTTTCCTTCTCCTTCTAATAACTCCCACATTAACACTTCACGAAACATGTCCATGAATACAGACTTTCTTAGTCCGCCTCTAGTCTGATGTTAGTCCGGACTAAAAAGAACTATGAATAGGGCCGTTAGTCTTTAAGGACTTGGCCGGAAGGCTATACTTGGGTTTTTATTTCTTGGCGCACAGGGACCCGTCATCATGATGGAATATCTCGCAACATTTCGGTCGTGCCGCTAGATCTCGCATGATCGCCAGCACTACTCGATACGGTCGCGATCATGCGATATCTGGCGGCACGACCGAGAAAGACGCGAAATGCCGCGAGATATTCCATTTTGAAGACAGGGTTCCACGCGCCAAGAAATAAAAACCTAAGTACAACTACTCGGCTCCGCTGTCGCTCTGCCTCGCAAATAACCTTCTGGCCTCTTTCTTGAAGACTAATTTAGAGGACTTGTTACATAAATATTTATTTTGTTATTTACGTCGTTAAACACGCGCTTAGCTTCTTAGCAACCAACCATCTAAACAACGCTTTAAGAACGTGTCCATAGCAACGGCCGCTAAAATGCTCGAGAGTCCATTAAAGATATTTTAGCGGCCTAGTTTTACCAGTGTTCATAAATCTTTGGATAAATATGTCCCTTTTGTCCCACTAGGCTCTTGACCTTTTTGTCCGATTCGTCCATTTTGTCACCATGTCCCGTTTGTCCCCTTGACCCATTTCCTATTTTGTCCCCTTATCCTCGTCGTCCTTCTTTCCCCACTTTGTCCTTCTCCGCACTGTGATTGTTATTTAATAACTACTAAGAATCTGTATCAACAACCCATGCAACAGAACAGCAAGAGCAACGGCAATTCTTAACTCATGAAAGTGTTAAATGTTTATTTTGAATAACTAGAAAAATTAGAAATAACAAAAAATATTGTATGTGACTCATCCTCTATTAGTCTTTTAAGGACTCAGCTCGAAGGTTAACTACTCACCCTCGCTATCACTCCACCTCACAGTTAACCATCCAGCTTCATCCTTAAAGATCCATTTAGAGGACTCGTGACATAAATAACTATTAACATAGCCTCTGCTTCCACAGGAAGACAAAATATGACTGTGTCTTCAAGTTATCCACACTCACAGGTACACATCCAACCTGATCGAGATAGAGGAGAAGCAAGGAGTGTGAGGAGAAAAATAAAATTAAAAAGGCAAAAAGAGAAAAATGAGACAATATTGACAAAAACTGGCATAAAAAGAGGAAACGAAAACCTGCTAAAACAACTGCAGAAGTACAATTAAATGATTCCTGTTATTAAAAGTCATAAAATAGTAATAAGTCATAAGTTAAAAGTCATAAAAAAAAGGTATTTTGCCAAATGTGCGGGCTCTAGTGATCACAAATGTAAATTTTACATAAGTGTTACAAATAAATAAACAAACAAACAAAGAAATCAATAAAGAATGAAGTAACAATGCAGAATGGGTCTACACTAATGTGTCAGAAACTGAATAAAATGGGATGTGTTGAATATGTCATGATATTGTGGAACCTCTGATACATAACTAAATTGCTATATATATACTTCTCCTTAACCCTTTTAACATTGAGTATCATTACTGGCAGCCCTTTCTACATATAAGAAAGAAAATTACACTGAAATACCAACAATTGATCAGTAGATCTTAATCACTATAAATCTAGATATCATTAACTGTTTACACTTCAGAATTCAAAAAATTGACAAGGTATCCAAGTGTAATATCATTTATTCACTTCCCATTTGATAAAGTTAAAGATATATTTATGTGTTTAAAAATAATGGTAACATAATCAATATACTCACTTCTTCTACATAGTTTTCTACCTTCAGCAAACACTGTTCTGGACTGCTTTGATCTTCCTACAAAAACCACAGTGTTCATTAAAAATGCAGCTGCTACAAGGGAAGAAAGTGTGAATACATTTCAATTATCAAAAGGAGACCAAAATGCATTAAAAAAAGCACCTGCTCTCAAGCTGATTCACAATCACGATGTGCTATTTTAATATTGAACACGTTTTCATCACTTTCAATGCAAAAAACATGCTAAAATGTCAAATTTAGAACACACTTTTTCTTCAAAAAAATGTTTAGTGTTGGTTATACTAATATTTAAACAACATTGTGACATGCTTTTATGCTAACATCAGTTTGTTTATATCAAAATCAGATCCATTCTCTAGCTCAAAAGTTATTAGGCCACCACAATAAAAACAATGTCAGCAGTGAGAACATATCTCTTCATTCTTCATGCAGTATTTTATAAAATGGAATGAGAGATTCAGGAACTATTCTGTTTCCTAAGATAAACGAATAATTCTCAGTTAATCAATGAAGGTGAAGTTCTGCTACAACAGCAGTTGAAATCCATACTTTTCTTCAACCAAAGGTTGAGTGGAAATGCAATTTTTTATGGCCTTGAATTACAGTTTGATATGAAGGTTATAAAGAAAACAATCATGAATTGAAAAATTGTCTATGAACAAGATACATAGTCACATTACACACAAATATTTATATTTAATTTACCTCAATGTTCACGGTACTTTGTCTAGCAAATTGTTTTGGTACTTCAAGTTTTTATTTATGATACTTTTAAGTTTTTATTCTTTATGCAATTATGTCTTTCATAATAAAGGTTCCATTTATTATTATTATAGACAATCAGGTGATAATATAACATAATTCATAAGACAAGGTTGATGTTTGTACATAAAACAAAGTTGGAGTTTGTACGTTTCAGAGATCTGTTTGTCTTCATTATCAGGTATTTTCGGGCTAAAATCAAATTTATTACATTAATATTGAGATGAAATCTCTCTTTATAAATCTTTATCAATTTAGTCATTCCACATGTTCGTGGGATCAGTAATAAAATTCAGAAATTTGTTAGGAATAGTTTCACTGGGAAATACAATCTTCGAAATAATATTCTGAATAAAATTAATGTAATTAAGAATGTTAAAGATGTCATACCATATAAGGAAAGATAAAATACTGTATATCAGATAACTTGTCAAACTTGTGACAAAAAATACATTGGTCAGACTAAAAGAAAATTATAAATGAAAATCAAAGAGGATGAAAGGAATTTAACAGACAGAATTCGGAAACTACTCATAGAATAGAAACCGGTCATATATTGGATTTTGAAAATGTTAAAATTCTTGATAATGAAACCAGGAGATTCCCAAGAATCATTTCTGAAACTCTACTTATTGAATTAAATGAAACTATAAATTCAATGGTTGAATGTAACAACTTCACCAATGCATATGATAATATATTACGCAGAATTAAATAATATTTTAAAACAATTTTCTTCTGTTATTGACCCCTCCCTACCTATGATTACCTGACCCCTGCCTCTAAATTCTATTCATTTGTTTTTCTTCCGTTTCATGTACTAAACTTGAAACTTATATCTAATATAAGATAAGCTTCCATAATTTAATATTGTTTTCTGCTTACACAATGTTTTTATAACGATTGACCTGATCTCAATACTAATGTAATAAATTTGATTTTAGCCAAAAAGTACCTGATGGTGGAGACAAACAGATCTCTGACACGTTGTACAAACTCCAACTTTGTTTTATGTACAAACTTCAACCTTGTTTTATGAATTATATTATATTATCACCTGATTGTCTATAATAAATGGAACCTTTCTTTATGCAATTTTTGGTACTTTATATGTGGTATACGACTATTTGAATTTTGCATTCAATATTATTATCTAACTTATCTTATTAAAAACTAATTTGTATAAAATATGAATGTCCAATCCACATATGAGCTGTGTAAGTCAATATATAATTCAAATTTTGTCTTTAGTGAAAACAAGAAAAAATGGACATGAAGTCGAGAAACAATATAATCATTAATTCTGACCCATGGGACATCAGTATATTATTCATGGCCACATTGACACAGAGGTACAACTTCAATTTCTAATAAGGCATCAAACTGTTTCATATAATGTTCTAGGTTCAATGACAGTTACTACCTTGTTTAGGTTAATATT
Organism: Acheta domesticus; assembly: GCA_031308135.1. Classification (NCBI taxonomy): domain Eukaryota; kingdom Metazoa; phylum Arthropoda; class Insecta; order Orthoptera; family Gryllidae; genus Acheta; species Acheta domesticus. The sequence goes on from JAHLJT010005437.1 coordinate 7,070,612, forward strand.
AGCATGTTTCATTTCCGGTTATGAAACTGTTTCAAATGATGTTTCTGAAAATTTTTACTTTTTTTTTTAAGGTAAAATTTGATGTTGTAAAAAATTTATCATTAATAATACTCTAAACTTCAAGTCAAATTAACTCTTCATGTCCTACAGATGAGGTTTCCTCTAATCTTAAAGGCAAACATCAAAATCATGTACAACATACTCTTCATAGCTTTAAAAATATGAATGTACACACACAATTCTTTACTTTATTGTCTTTCATTGTTCATGACACTCAATTACCAAAAAAATTACATGTCGCTACGAATGCTATAAAATACAACTCACAGTGTAGTTCCAGAGACTCTCTTCTTGATAGTCAGATGATTCTTCTTTAATCTGGGGATAATTAGAAAAAAATTCCTTTACATTGTTTACAAGTTTTAACTGTGAATCAAATATAAGACACTGCTTACTTTCTCTATTTTGATTACACTTTCCGCTAAGATATTGATATTGTCCATTATTATCACAATCCTGTTGGCAAGAAATTAAAGAATTTTTGAAATAGCCTCCCAATTGCTGGGCGCCACAACATTTACAACTTGCGATTGAGAAACTATTATGTAAGCCTACTACCTGCCTACTACAACTAAATATCGCAATCAGTTTTATGCATTGCGTAAGTGTTGCGCTCTTAGGGTTGGTTGACAGACTACTAGTGATATCATTCAGAGAGGTGGCCAAGCGATTGGTTAAACTGGTGGAAAGATATGTATAAGCTCTTAGGCATAACATCCGACTTCAGCCAATGAGCTTCAGGCACCAGTTTGCATAACAATATTAGCGGGAATTTGACATGCAGCCAGATAGCAAAAATATCTCATTACAAGTCATTGAAACATATATATGAAGCTTTTCTTTTCAATATTGTAAACCTCTTCATGAAATTTTTGGTTGGTTAACGTTGAAAATTGTCACTTTATGCCACTTTCAAAATGTTTCTAAAGGTTTCTCACTCTCTATGCAACATGGCAGCTAGCTTCAAGTCTAGCCAGTGAACTCTAGTGAAGAGCTATGGTCTACTGAGAGACAGAGAAAAAAGTGACGGTGAGGGAGACAGAAAGAGTGAGAGACGGAGAAAATGAGAGATGGAGGGAGTGTGAAGCGGAGAGTAAGAGACGAAGAGAGTGAGAGACGGAGAGAGAGGGAGAGGGATGGAGAAAGAGGGAGGGAGGGGGAGGGAGATAGGGGCAGAACAACGTCTTCTGGGTTCTGCTAGTTAAAAATTATTAATGCATGAAAAAATGAAGACCCAAAATAAGTAGAAAAATTGAAATTCCCGCATATGGTTTATTTCAAAAGTCCCTGTTACTTCTACGCGATTGGCTAATGCAAATCCATACAACACAGTATGGCGCCACGGGAAGTTAAACAAATAAGGGTCCTCAGTTTAACACCAAGTGCCGTCTCTGAGATTTTCAAGCCCTTCGCTGGCCCGGGGCTAGCATTGGGCGAGCGGCCGACGGGAGACCTCGCCATCCGGAAAGGTCACGCTGCCCCTTCGTGACGCGAGAGGGGCAGGCGAGGGCCGCTTGCAGCACGGAGGTTTTGGACGCGGAAGAACAGGTGTAGGGGACTGTGAGCGTTTGAGGCTCCGGTCACGCATTAGGAATGGCGAGCCATTGGTTAAGGTAGTATTATGGACACGAAGTCTACAGGAAGGAGATTTAACTCCGGTATCGGAAGCATGGTGGGGGTATGTACGAAAAACGTTGGCAGCTATTTGGAAAAATAACAAAACAAAACTAGACTTCTTCCTGCTTCAGTGACATCACGCGGTGGGTGAAGGAACTTACAAAGGCGCCGGTCAGTTGCATAATGGCGCATGTTGGCATGTTGGCGCTCGGAACTGCTGGAGTGGTCTTTGGGCGTGCCTCAACCCAAGACAATGAGAGGAACAAGAAGTATACTTTTAGTAACGGGTGCAGTATTATAGTGTGATATACCAAAATATATAATATTTTGTTAATAATGTTGGCTGTAAATGAGTTGGACAAAAGGGTATGCAAATGGCGATACACAGCCTTAGCAACGCCGGCGCAGTGGTTGGCAAGGTCAACAAGCTGCATTCAGGCCTTGAGTAGGTGGGGGCGCTGGCTAGATAGACAGATAAAATAATGTGTGATTGGTCTGAAAAGGAATGACTGTCGAGGGCGTGGCTACTTGGTTTGATAAGAGGGGGAAGGATTGGCTAAGGGAGAACAGACTGTCTAATTTTGTCGTTTTGTTTTAAAAAAAGGAACGAAGGACGAATACTGAAGCGTTGAGGGCGAAAGAACGGGGAGAACTGGACATTCTGATAGTGGTCGTCGAGTAGTAAAGATCGCTCGCGAGATCAACATTAGTAAAGTAGGACTTGTAAGTTTCGAGTGAGACTCAATAGTTTTTCGGAATCTGGAAGTTGATGTGCAACGGGAAGTTCGATTAGGACTTTGAAAGTTTTTTCTTATATTGCGGTTTTGGACTTTAATATTTTACCACTAGTTGGGGAAGACTAGGAACTCTGAATATCAAGTAAGAACCGGTAGATATTCTAGTCAGTGAGGGCTGGATGCGTCGGCAACGTCGCAAGATTAGAAGAGAGAAGCGGGACTTGGATCACCTACATTCAAGTGAGAAGAGGACTGCGGGGCGTCGGCGACCAAGACGGTAGATAAGTACTGCAGTACAAAAGATATATTTTAAAACGAGGTCATGACCTAAGGACAAAAACAATTGTTAATAGTGTTAAATAAATTGTTGAATTTTTTTCTTTTGGAAATGAAAAGATTTTCATTTAGTCAATCAAAATTGTTAAATAGTTAGAAATAGATAATTATTCCCTTTCAGATTCCTCGCCATACTGTACAGTTGGCAGATCAAGTAATCGGTTATCTAGGCGATAGCGATTATCCATAACGGGACCCATTGACCCAGCTAGCCGGACATTTACACATTTGTTGAAATTAGCTGTGGAAGTATTGGTTTTAATTAACGTAACCTGTTCCTGGTGCCCAAAATTTTAATATAAATTCGGAACGGGTCACGATTATAACCATCTTAGATGAATGATGCCAACGATCTTGTAAGAGTCTACGACGAGACGTTGTTGGTACATTTCAATAGTGCTAGCCGACTTCTTTCGGTACATATCCCCACCACCGGAGTTGAGTCTCCTCCCTGTAGACTTCGTGATCATGGATGAATACTACACTGATCTGTATATAACACTGGATAGGGGGTAGTATCCGAAGCGTGACGCACTAAGAATGGCGCCATGACACCGAAACTGACCACCGCTGGCAACAAATATGGCGAACTAGTGTCCACGTGTTTCTAGTTTTTTTTGGTTATTGTTATCGAAAACGTTATTTAATGTATTAAAAATGGGTGTCACTTGTGTATTGTGGAACAAAACATGACGAGAATATTAATTGCACACTCCACAAGTAAGTGAATTATCTTCATTTTATTACTCGTTGTTACATCGTCAAGAAAAAATGTGAATGTTTAATAATAAATGGAAAAATTGTTTGACTAGATTTCCACAGGACGAAGATTTATTGCGACAATGGAAGCAAAATATGGGACTGCCGAACATTGTTCTAAATAAAAAGAGTAGGTTATGCTCACTGCATTTTCAAGAACATTGTTTGAAAAAAAATAAATATTATAACAAGTTACTTCCAAACAGTGTGCCAACAATTTTTGCTTCTTATAAGAATCTGTGTGTATTGTGTAAAGAAGAAAATAAGGAAGAGGATATTTTATTTCATATGTATTAATTTATTTTTTTGTATTCTGTCCTATTTGTCTGTGCATAAATTCAACATTCAAGCTTCAGTATTTTTAAAGACATCTATATGTATTATAACACAACTCGCTTATAAGTCTGTACTACACTGTTGTAAAGACTTAGTGTTATAATAAATATAGTTGTCTTTAGAAATATTGAAGCCTGAATGTTGATTAAAGATATTAATTTTTTTACAGAAACATTTATGAAGAATTCTGATCAGAAGTGAGAATGGAGAAATAATAGAATATTATTACAATTGAAATTTGTGTTTTTTCACGGGAAGCTATAATGGTTACTTTCGATTAATTGTAATTATATACAGCGCTGAATTGTAAATTTCATTAATCTTAACTATCAATTTAAATGCAATGCAGATTTAATTAATTTTAAAGTTATTACAATTATACAACCACTTAATAATTACTATTGCTTTTAGTAAACTGGATGTAATTAATTCTACGTACATCTGTGAATTGTATATTGTATTAATTGGAAATAACAACTTAAGTGAAATGTAGATTTAGTTAACTCAATACATTCTGAATTGTACATTTCATTAATTTTAATATCAATTGAATAAAACTCATTTCATGAATTTTACATTCACAGCGATTGTAATGTCACTTAATTATAATTGTTAATTTCAATGGGGTTTATATTTTACATATCAGTGATTGTATGTTTTATTAATTTTAATTATCAATTTTCATTATATATTTATATAAATTCTAAATTTATTTCAGTCGTAATATGACCAGATTATAATTGTTCATTTAAGTGAATTGTTTATCACATTAATTAATTGCAATTGTTTTATTTTCATTTACATTTTTCAGTTCATATTTCTGTTTCAGCTTAGTGTTAATTAACTTTTAATTAATATAAGTTTCAGAAAAATAAATATAGTATTAATTTACATTCCACAATTTAGAAAATCTTTCTTTAATATTCTCTTGAAATGATTCAGAATAAAATTTTTTAAGTATTATTTTTCACGTAATCATAATAATGGTTAAACTGCGTATATACGTTTGAATTTCGCGCTAAAATCTTGCCAGCGGTGGGCAGTTTAGGTGTCATGGCGCGATTCTATGTGCGTCACCCCCACTCCTGGTATTTTAGTTCTATGCCCTATCCAGTGTTGTATACAGATCAGTGGAATACTAGGATGAACAGCTCCATCTTTTCTTGCCCGATGGTGCTGCGCTCTTTCGTGGGGTTACGTAGATCTGCACTCAGTCGTTCTTCATCACCATCCTGTTCGCATTGATCTGTGGTACTGCTCATTTGCTACCATGTTCCTTTAGCGTGGTCCGTATTGTGCTTCCTTTTGGTGCAACAATTTTTATTGTTGTCGAGTCGACGTACTTTTAGATCGTCGTACTTTAAGTCGATCTTTTTTTAGATTATCCAGAGATCAAAAGATGAGTTTCAGAAGAATTTGAGCTTCTTATGGGTACATGCAACTACAACTGGATTGCACGTGGGTCCACACCACATGTAATCAATTTTTATTTTGACCTCAAATTTCATGCTTGATAGAAACTGTAATCGAAATATACCGGAACAAGATGTAAAAGAATCGTATAATTTTCCAATTTGGGTACCTGGTGATTTTAGAATTCAAAATATATTGAATTTGCATTCCACTGGCGTGTAAGCATTGATAGAATTAGCATTCTGAGTAATTCTATTAGCAATGGTTTTCTTTCTTGTAATTTTTAGTACCAGTTAGTAAATTTTTAAAATATGAACAATATTTATAATAATTTTCACTAAAATACAAACACAAAACTAAGAATTCAGTAGTTAGAAAAAAATATTGTGAGAAAATTGGTTTGAAAGAAGCCATTGATGGTGGATGTAATAAGTGCAGAAGGAAGTTTTTATTCAGAATTCACCGAAATCCCGTCGTACACATTAATATGACAACTTAAATCTCTGACATGGAGACACAAAATGTATCTTTTAAATCCAGATAACTGTATCTACTTACTTAAACTGACAGGCTGTGTAAAAACTTGACAAGGATTGTTAACTTTTTCAGATTCTTACAGTGGACCAAATTATGTTTGAGAGAGGATCTCATTCCAAACCTCCCTGAAGAAGCAGTCGTTGAGATAATGCAGTGCTCACTTTTGCAAGTCAGATGATGTCAACTCGTAACGAACAAGTGAAGATTATAAGAACCCCGAAGTCTTGTAGTCAGTCTAAAAAGAAGGTATTTATGAAATTGTGAATTACAGGAGCCCCCTTTGTCGTGCAATTGAAAATATTTGTCATGAGATGTGGTTGCTTGCAGGAGTATGAAGGTTAATGGCTCAGAGAGTTATGGTTTAGAAAATTTCATTACTTTTTACGTAAAAGGTTTATACCATAACTTCCATAATTGTTATGCAAACTCAATTTCGAGCTGCAAACAGTAAAAATTAACTTGTAACTGGAGAAAGTGGAGTACTGAATCTGACAATAAATAGTAAAGACGATGCAAGCTCAGCAGTTGAAATTATGGGATTCACAATTATAGGATGGCTAAAAACTTAGTCATTGATATGCTTGGTTTTGATTGGTTATTGATTAGTCATTGATGATTGGTTTTCTTTTTGAAATGATTTGTGCGTGTTAGTAATTTTTAACATGTTAATCTTTATATTAATTTCACTTAATCACAAACAAAAATTAAGAATACAGCAGATAGAAAAATTTAAACATGTGAGAAAATGGGATTTGAAGGAATCACTGACGGTGAATGAAGGGTCAATCATAATTGATTGCATTACGCATACATCCTCTGGGTGCTGCAAGAAGGACCACTGGTGATAATACTCACAGTGCAGGTCATCAAGCCCGCGATTTCAAGCTCAGATGCTGCCATTGCCATAAATAATTTGAAGGAGTGCAAATGAATATACATATATTATAAAGAAAAAAGGTAACATACAAAGTTAATACATGACACCTTGCAAAAATTTAGTTATTGATTGAATTTAAATTCAAGCAATTGTTAATTAAATGGTCGTTCAACAATAGATGACATATTTACATTAAAACAAACTAGCGTACCCGTGCGAGAACTCTCGCACGTTAAAACCTCGCCCTTTCCCTATCCATGTCTTTCCTTTCCATTAAGAAGAAAAGTTGTTAATGAAACGTGTCTATTTGTTTAAAAAATGTATAAGTGTAACTTCTAATGTACTTATAGAATATCAAACAAAAATAACAATGCAATTGATGTTGGAAGCAAATTTGCAATAATGATTTATTCAGCATTATAGAGAGATGTTCTCGGAATAATTCATACTTTTTTAAAAACAACGTTTGAAGAAATTATTCAATCTCACTCGAAAGTTAACTTTTCGGTTTCCTCGATAGTGACAAAAATAATAGAAAAGGTTTTTACTTTTGAGAAAGCAAAGTAAAGTAGTGCGAAAATATCCGGATAAGGGCAAGTACAACCCTACTCTTTGCAATATTATTTAGCATTCCTTGATTTTTTACGAGGAACAGAGGGGGTTTTGGAGAATCAGGGTGCCATCTTGCTGGGGTGCGAAAATTGAAAAATTATTTGTAAACAAAAAAGTATTGGATTATTTTCTGCGTTCTTACGTACCTCAAGAAAAGTAATTGCGAACTCAAAAATAATCAAAATAATATTTTCACCTTTTGAGTACTAAATACCATTTGTTACCTGTTATAAACAATTTAATAGGCTTAGACATCACTTCGGTATATGGGAATGTTGCGATATCATACGATATTTGCATATTGAATATCTTAACAAACCGACACTTTGAGTTTAATATCAAAGCTGTATTATTTACATTATGAGTTTTCAGCAGGGCGTTGATGTACATACTTCCAGACACCGCCAACATTTAAATCGTGCGTTTGGACTGCGATCGTTGACAGTTGTCGCTATTCTTTCTATAATTTAAATTTAGTGTTTTTTAAATTTAATTCACGTAGTATTGAAGGCTGGCGCATTTTGATTTTTGTTTTCCAGATAATTCAAACTATTTTACTTTAGCTAATTTAAAAAGATTGTTGTGTTGTGCCATATAACAAGTTTTCCCCTACTACCTCCGCGTACCCGTGGGAGAACTCGCGCATGTTAGACCCCACACTCATCCCTATCCGTCTATTTCCATTCTAAGAGGAAAAGTAGTTAACGAAACGTGTTTCTTTATTTAAAAATATATAAAGGTAACTTGCAATGTACTAACATAATATCAAATAAAAATAAAAACAATGATGTTTAAAAGAGCAATTGAATACATTGAATTGTTAATAAAAGCAATTGATGTTTAAAATAAATTTCAATAAATATTTATTCAGTTTCATGGATTCATAAATGAAAATCAATCATCAGGAGAATTTTCTTGGAACAATTCTCAACACTTCCTTAAAGAAAGGGAACTTGCAATGTACTAACATGATATCAATAAAAATAAAAAAAACAATGCAATTGATGTTTAAAAGAAATTTTCAATAAATATTTATTCAGTATCATGGAGAATTTTCTTGGAATAATTCACAGCACTTCCTTAAAGACAATATTTGAAGTAATTATTCAATATTCTTTGATAGCTTTTAGTCTTTCGTGATAGTTAGAAAAAAATATTATCTTTTTATTTTGAGAAAGTAACCTGTCTGGACCCGCTGATTCGAAAATTTAATCGAATGATAACGAAAATACTGGTACAGGTAAAACACACGGTCTTCACTCTTCTCTACGCACCCACATCCCTTCTCAATTAGATACACAGTACTTACAGACACCAGTAAAACGTTAATTGATTGGTTTCACTACACGCAAAGAAACAATCTTCATAGGTATCAAGCAACTATAATAGTACTTCTAGTTGTTGCTGGAGAGCTAATCTTGAATTAATGATTACGCAAATAAGCCTCGTGAGACTGCACAAACCACGGTGTATACAGAAAGCGTAAATATAAAATTGAGGAATCTAAGCCTTCTAAGCGTGTCGTCACAAAAATTGCTACCAGTAATGAGGGCTGAAATATTTAGGTGACATTCGTAGAATTGAAGCACGAGACCGATAATTTAACTGAATGTCCAAGGATGTCTTATCTTGTAGATAATATTATGAGAAACGTTTCACTGAGGCCTTTGGCCTCAAATTTGTACTTTTTAAGGCTCTAAAATGCTTTGTTTAGGAGTTATTTGCCAATATAGAATGGCATGTGATGCGGATTGCATTTTACGTGAATATTTTGATGAGTTTTTTAAAACAAATCCTCCATATTTTTAAACTCGAAGTGCAATTCGTCAGGTCTCCGTGAAATTCTCTTTCTTTAGAGACCCCATTTATAAAGGTTGGTTGCGTGTGAGAGTAACAACGGAAAGGTATACTACTGAAATAATACAGGAGACGATAGTTGAGAAACGAGTTGAGTTTCATAGAGAAACACATTTAACATTCATGGATATTGAAAAGGCTTTTGATAATGTCAACAGATATAAATTATGGAGCATTATGAAAGAAGTAGGATATCCTAGTCATCTAGTACAAGTGGTGAAAAGTATGTATGATAATACTAATATGGCAGTAAAATACAATGGATATGTTTGTGAAAAGAGAATTGTAAATAAAGGAGTAAGACAGGGTGACAGTCTTTTACCAATACTCTTTAACATATGTCTGGGACATGTAATTAGAAGATGGAAGAACATGGTGCTCTCAGGAATTCTCCTGGGCCAAAATAAGTTTTAAATACTCTTTTATATGCTGACGTCCAGGTAATTCTGCAGGAAAACGAAGATAATTTACAAATTTCTGTTTACCAACTGGAGCAAATTTTAAAGGAGTACAATCTAATAGTATGAGTTAATAAAACCAAAGTAATGGCTTTTAAAGGAAAGGAATCGAAAGATTGCGCCTCAAAATATGGTTTAGAACACGTGATGCGTTTTAACTACCTAGGGTGCGAAATTACATATGGAAGAGATAGGGTTATCACCAGCAAGATCCATGAATTTCAAGCAGCATGTGGAACTACAAATAGAACATTTAAAAATAAAGCACGAAAAGAAACCCTGTTAAAATTTTATAATATAATGGCCCATCCAGTTTTACTATATGGATGTGAAACTTGGGTTCAAAAACAAGAAGATTATAGAAGGACTGAATCAGCAGAAATGAGATTTCTGAGAGGAGTAAAGGGCTGTACATTAAGAGACCAAATAAAAAGTGAAAAAATAAGAGAGGAACTAGGGCGGAAAGAAACGGTACATAACAGAATTAAGAAGTACAGACAGCAATGTGTGACACATATTGGAAATATGCCGCCAGACAGACTTCCAGTGCAAGCCCTTGATCATAAGCTGCGAGGAAAAAGAAACATTGGAAGGCCAAGAACGAGATGGAAAGAGGCTGGAACAGGCAATATGCCTAATCCGTAAAGGAAGATGATGTTAATAAAAATAACATAGCGATGGTTACAAATGTTTGTGTTCTGCTGCAAGGACGAACTGTACATCAACGAGCGAATGCGCCGAGGGTGCACAGTGATGACGTCAGGGCTCAGACCAGTTGAGACTCGCATCGTGGATCGGCCGGCGTGCGTGCGAGATGACGCAACCGTCGTGTCGTTGTAGACCAGAGGTCCTCAAACTACGGCCCGTGGGCCACATGCGGCCCGCCGAGGACATTTATACGGCCCGCCGGGTTTTTATGGTTTAAAGAATTTTTTCTTAAAATCCGCACATTTTTTTAATTATGTCTTAGGGTGTCTAGGGATAGCAAAAAAATCGATGGATTGAAAACAGCGATGTTTTCCACCAGAAACATCGATATTTTGCTTTCGATGTTTTCTTCACATCGATATTTTGTAGCCAAAACATCGGTGTTTTAAAAAAAATGTTTTTAATAAAGCAATATCGATGATTTGCGTTATCCTCTTTATCACGCTGTACATTTCGCCAGCGCAATCTGAGGAAGTTTGGGATCTGCTCGCGTTATGACTGTGTGTTATCGGTAGGCCTATCATTGCCTGAACTCTGCCTCTCAAGACGTGTCTTCACGATGGAATATGTCACGGTACCTGGAGTCTTTCTCACTCATGCCGCTAGCTATCGCATGATCACGACCGTATCAAGCAGTGCTCGCGACCATGCGACATCTAGCGGAAGGACCGAGAAAGACGCGAAAAGACGTGTGATCGGCCAAAGGGGCTTGAGAGGCAGAGGTAAAAAAATCGCACTATATAATCCGGCCCTCCGACGTCCTGAGGAACAGTGAACTGGCCCCCCGTTTAAAAAGTTTGAGGACCCCTGTTGTAAAGCGAGGGCTTATACTTCGGTTTTTCTTTCTCGGCGCACGGGTGTGTGTGTGTGTGTGTCATTAAGCACACGCTTAACTACACCGGTGATCAAACACTTCAGTTCACCATCTGCAAAACCACGATGTAAGATATATATATATATATATATATATATATATATATATATATATATATATATATATATATATATATCTTACACAGTGGTAAAACGAAACTACTTTGCATAAAAATAGTTTATTGAATATTTAACAAAGAGTTTATTGATAACTAGGATGTTCCTTGGGATCTTGTAACAACCATTTCTTTGACTGGAAAATAAATGAATTCTATGTACAGTGTAAAATTGAAGTGTTTTTGTCCCCCCCCCTCACAATCCTTTATTCCCCTTTCCACCTCTTCGAGACTGATTTTCTGTTTTGTCGTTAATTGCGCTGTCAGAATCAACCAAAACGAATGTGGTAGAAAATTGTATAGGTTTTCAGAAACGCCAGTTATGTGTTCGTGGAATGCTTCAGTATTCGAGACACACGAATAACTGAAAGATATTCCCTTTCATTGTTCCTTAAGGGCTAGGAGAAGACGATGGGGAAAATGTTTGCAATGCCTCGGTAAGCTGAAAGTATTGTTTTGAATATCATGGGTTCATTTCAGTAACAAAAGAAAGAAACTTGTATGTGTATAGAACTAGTGCTACAGAAAGGTACAGACTTTCTCGTAGTAGTTAGTTTTCTAATATCTTTGGTTTGTGTTACTTTTTCGGTTTTGCCCCATCCTCTTCTCAGCTGCCATCTATCGCCGTCTAATCTACATTTTTTTTATATTTTCTCAATGTTTCAGTCCTTATTGTTAGACCTGAAACATGACTTTAAGAATATTAAATAAGAGAAAAACCTGTCACATGAAAATTTTCCTTGAAAAATTGGAGCCGTTTTTGAGGAAATGTCGGATTTTGAAGCTAATTTTCACCCCAAAACGTTTGAGTTTTTCCAGAAAATTCATTCGAAATTATTTGAAGTAATTTTACTTGCAAAAGGAATCATGAATGTAAAGATCTGATATAGTAAATGTTACAGGCTTCAGAGATGTCTAAAAAATTTTACATTTCTGTAGTTTTGGAAACAAAATACATCAAAGTGATACTCACGTCACATTTGGTCTATTTAGTTCTAATCTATCAAATAATATAAGGCAAAAAATCGCCAGGGTTTTCGAGAAAACAGTATTTCAGCGTTTTTGAAAATGCAGAATTTTGAGCTCATTTTCAAAGGAAAAGTTTGATATTTCGAAAACTTTTATAAAACATTTTAATCATTTGTTTAAAAAAATTCTATAATGTGTACAATCAACAAACAACAACAATAGACCAAAATCACGTTTGTCATCTTATACAGTACATTTAGAACTATCCCAATCGAAAGTTTAAAGAAAAAATTTGGAGCCGCTCTTGAGAAATTATTTTTTCTACTGTTTTAAAATTGCATACATTTCACTTAATATTGCGCGGACACTACCCAAAGTTTGAAGAAAATCTGCATTGCATTAATGAAAGAACTTATACTTCGGTTTTTACTTTCCCGTATACGTACGTATACACGGAGTGATATACGTAATTTAGGGAAAGTTACGTAATGCTGTGCGAAAAAATGGCCAATTTTCGGCGGAAAAAATTAATTGCCGGGCGGTGAAAACGAAGAAGTGGATAAAACCAGTTGCTAAATTAAGAAAAAAAATCCCCTAACACGTGGTATAGCCAGAAACCCTGTTTTCTAGGTCATTGATACCGAAACAACAATTGAAAGGAAAACGTCCGTCTGTTTGTCCGTTCGTCTGTGAACACTGCTAGCGCCTAAACCATACGTACGATTTCTTCCAAAGTGGATATTCCCCGGTCGATCTGATTCTAGTCGAAGCTTTGAGATTTTGAGAAAGATTCTTCAAAATTTCGGGGTACTTTACATGAAGCCCCCCTGACATTTTCAAAATTTTCTCAAAATCGGCTCCAAATTGTTTCTTTAAATTTCTTGTAAGAATAGAGTAAACTTATTAACGTAACATAGGTCCGATTTTCACGGATAACTCTGAATTTTCGAAAATTGTGAAAATTTGAATTTTTTTCGGCGTCTTTCTCCAACTAAAAAATTGAAGATAGAGATTTTTCCTTCAAATAAAATGTGTTCTCCAAAGTGAGTTCTTTGTTCAAGGTTATGTACATTGTTTTGAAAATTTTAGTAGTTTTCGCGTGCAATATGTGCAATTTCAAAAAAATGCAAAAACTAGATTTTCTCAAAGACTGCTCCAAATTTTTTCTTTAGCCTTTTGAAAGGATAGTGCTAAATGTACTCTATGTGAAAACATAAACGCCATATTGGTGTCTTCTTTTTTTTTTCTTCAAAAAATTGCAAAGATGTAATGTTTTTGACTTGTCTCTCACGTCGTTAATAGTTACACTAGCGGCGAATAGTTCAAATTATATTTATGAATGCATGTGCTTTAAATAATGTCAAGTAAAGTTTACAGAAAAAACAACCGTTTTCTGTGAAAACTCGCTGAAATTTTGGCATTTTCAGAAATGCTCAAACGCCATTTTCTCATAAATGTCAAAAACTATTTCTCCAAACTTTTCGATCGTAAAGGGCTAATTGCTCTCTTTAATATGACGTAAAGTTTATTTTGAGGTATTTTTATGTTTTTTCAAAAATTGCAAAAATGTAATGTTTTTGATTTGTCTCTCACGTCGTTAATATTTACACTAGCGGCGAATTGTTTACATTATTATATTTATGAGTACGTGAGCTTTAAATAATGGCAAGTAAAGTTCATTGAAAACACAACCGTTTTCTGTGAAATCTAGCTCGAATTTCTGCATTTTCAGAAACGTTCAAACGCCATTTTCTCATATATGGCGAAAAAAATTCTTCAAACTTTTCGATCGGATAGTGCTAATGGCACTCATTAATATGACAAAGTTTATTTGAGGAATTTTTTTGTTTTTTCAAAAATTACATATGTGTAATTTTTTTAAAGGATCTCTCACATCTTTAATATTCACATTACCACCAATTTGGAAATATTATTATATTTGTGAGTGTATGTGCTTCAAATAATTTCAAATGAAGTATTTTGAAAATTCAAAAATTTTCTGTGAAAATGAGCTTCAAATTTCGCATTTTTAGTAGCGCTAAAACGCGATTTTCTTTAAAACGGCACATAATTTTTAAAAGAAAATTGCTATTTAGGGCTAAGTTTTTGTTTTCTTTAATATTCTAATATTAATATTTTTGTTCTACCAATAGGAAGCCGAAAGAACATGACAAAAAATGTACTTTTAGCCGTGGTAGATGGTAGCTGGCGAGAAAGAGTATGTGGCGATTCCGAATAGCTAGCGAAGACCTAAGGAAATAGAAAACTAATACGGTTAAGTCTGTGCCATTCTGTAGCATCACTAGTTCGTTATCACGTCCCGGAAATGAATTTTTTTGGCCGAAAATTGGCCATTTTTTCGCGCAGCATTACATAAATTTTCCTATACTATGTATAACACTCCGTGTGTACGTACGTATGCAGGAAAGTAAAAATGGCCGCCATTTGTAAACCAGGTACAATAAAAAAGTTAGAGATGCTTTTGAACAGCCAAAACATAAGGAACTTTATGCACAAAATATGAATTTTCTTCGAGATGGTCGAGCGACCAATTTATTGAATTGTGGACCACTTAAAATGGATTGACCTCATAGTAGTTTGCGAGAAACTAAAATCAAAGAAGCAGAGAGGATAGATAAATGTGGTGAACCAAGAATGCAACAACAAATTAAGAGGACACATAAACTTGACAATTGAAAAGGATATCAGCCTTCCCCAAGAAAACAAATTTTGATTAAGGACCTTTGAAGGCTAGTATAAGTTTTCATCACTCATGGGCGTTTAAGATACATTCTATCGCACACATTAAATGAGAAGCGATGCCATTTTCCGTGTTTATTTGTGACATTATTCAATAAACTACAGGATAATAGACAATCGCAATGCGAACTACTTCGAACGCATAGAGCGTCAGCGTGTTAATAGCGAATTTCTGCATTCCAATAAGTGTGTAATTCATCCCGTCGATGACGATTTCCCCATCGTAGTAGATGGTGAACACGGCGCAATTGATGAAGGCTCCCGCCTCGATCACGCCCATGGGCGGACGTGTGGCCAGCGCGCGCCGCCC
This sequence comes from Acheta domesticus, assembly GCA_031308135.1. Taxonomy (NCBI): domain Eukaryota; kingdom Metazoa; phylum Arthropoda; class Insecta; order Orthoptera; family Gryllidae; genus Acheta; species Acheta domesticus. The sequence goes on from JAHLJT010005437.1 coordinate 7,085,947, forward strand.
CGCGGCCGCCCCCGCCGCCGCCGCCGCCTGCTCCCAGCTCGCGCCCCTCGCAGCGCCGCCCTCTGCCTCGTCCTCGGACTCTGCGGAGGACAAGGCGCGATTGCGAGGATTGCAGCTTCCGCTGGCACTCGCCCAGGGGCGGCTGGTCTTTCGGCGCCTCGCTCGCGCACTCACCTTCCTCCGAAGAGGCGAGCGTGCGCTTGCACGCGCAGTTCAGCGCGCTGACACCACGTAGCAGCGCTGCGCCCCAGCGCCGAAGTCTGCGCAGGAAGCGACCCATTCTCTCCTCTGAAGGCGCTCCGTCGCTGCGAAACGGACTGCTTCCAGGGAACAATGGGGCAGTGTTGCAGCATTCCAGCAACAACACGTGTGTGTTGGCATTCACTGAGGATTATTCAACACGCAGAACGGAATAACCTTCTATATGTCTATGCCTCACTACTAAAATATTTGAGCAGAAGAAAATGCCAGTGTTGACCTTTTTGAAAAGAAAAATAATCGTTATATTCTCGCCAATGAAGGGGACATTGCACATATGAAACACTTCAGTTATTCCAACACAAATCAAAACATTAAATTATAAACATTACGACTGTCTGAAAACCATATGAAACTTTTATTAACTTAAGAACTGTACAAGAGACAGGCTATAGTTCAACTTCAAAAAAATGTACTTTGGGCGGCGACAAATGACAGCTGGCACGAGTATGTGGCAAGTCCGAATAGCAAGCCGAGACCAAAGGACATAGAATACTTACACGGAAGAGTCAGTGCCATTCTGTAGCACCACGATCTTACAGTTTTAATCCCTTAGGGTAACGACTACGACGCGCGAGATAGGTGAACGAAAACAGTGATCGAATGGTGGGATAGAGAGCTTTCTGATTTATTGATACGTGTATTGATTGATTCATTAGGGATTTCCGGCGCATCAACTGCTAACGCCATTAGTCCTGTATGTGTAGTGCAGACTATGTGTCACTGAAGATGTCTCCTGCTAGCTGTCGGGATCTAGCGTCTAGCCACACCGTCGCTTTGTGGGGATATCACCAATCAGTATCTCTCACCATAGGTCCAGAGCCACAGCTGGAACGAGCTTAAGTCTCCCGATAAGTGTGGTAATGTAGTGCATGCGGGTGTAATTGTAAGTCAGGCGTGAAGCTAGGAAAAAAGAGTGAAAGAAAAAAACGCTCCCGGTACGTAGCTTTTTTGTTGGGGTACTGCTCCGGCATTCGTCTGGTGTCGACCGGAGAAACGACAGACAACCTGTCACCGTCACGTCGGGTCTCTGAAACCCAGGCCCTCCGATCAGAGGCACTGCAATGATATCAGTTGATACCAACTTTGCTGAGGACATTTTTACCGAAAAGTAAAATTATAAGAAATAGTATGTTGTCTTGAAGCAATTTAAGTTCTTTTTTCACCTTACACGACAAGTAGATGGTTGGTTTCGTAAAAACGAGGTGCTATTCAAGTCATTCACACGTTCAATATAGTTCATAACGAAAGAAACACAGGTTATCTCAATAGAAAATATTTTTATATATATTTGATACAATATTAAAACGAAAAATTCCCCGGCGAACTGAGTCAGAGTTTGAGCACCATGTCTGTTTCCGCAATGTTTCGATTTGTGTTGGAGTAACTGAAGTGTTCAAATGTGCAATGTCCCCTTCATTGGCGAGAATATAACGATTATTCTTCTTTTCAAAAAGGTCAACACTGGCATTTTCTTCTGCTCAAATATTTTAGTAGTGAGGCATAGACATATAGAAGGTTATTCCGTTCTGCGTGTTGAATAATCCTCAGTGAATGCCAACACACACGTGTTGTTGCTGGAATGCTGCAACACTGCCCCATTGTTCCCTGGAAGCAGTCCGTTTCGCAGCGACGGAGCGCCTTCAGAGGAGAGAATGGGTCGCTTCCTGCGCAGACTGCGGCGCTGGGGCGCAGCGCTGCTACGTGGTGTCAGCGCGCTGAACTGCGCGTGCAAGCGCACGCTCGCCTCTTCGGAGGAAGGTGAGTGCGCGAGCGAGGCGCCGAAAGACCAGCCGCCCCTGGGCGAGTGCCAGCGGAAGCTGCAATCCTCGCAATCGCGCCTTGTCCTCCGCAGAGTCCGAGGACGAGGCAGAGGGCGGCGCTGCGAGGGGCGCGAGCTGGGAGCAGGCGGCGGCGGCGGCGGGGGCGGCCGCGGGGCGGCGCGCGCTGGCCACACGTCCACCCATGGGCGTGATCGAGGCGGGAGCCTTCATCAATTGCGCTGTGTTCACCATCTACTTCGATGGGGAAGTCGTCATCGACGGGATGAATTACACACTTATTGGAATGCAGAAATTCGCTATTAACACGCTGACGTTCTATGCGTTCGAAGTAGTTCGCATTGCGATAGTCTATTATCCTGTAGTTTATTGATTAATGGCAGAAATAAACACGGAAAATGGCATTGCTTCTCATTTAATGTGTGCGATAGAATGCATCTTAAACGCTCATGAGTGATGAAAACTTATACTAGCCTTCAAAGATCCTTAATCAAAATATCTCTGAATGAAAGAGACGAAATGCTAAAATAGCGCCTTCCAAGTGTAATAACACAAATCTACAACCAAAAATTTTGATTTTATAATTTTGGCTAATCTAAATGTTTTTGGTGTGCTGAAAACGAACATGAGGTCCGTCCTTCTCCATCACGTACAGATTTTTTTCAAATCCATGAAACATAATTCCCATTTTGTAGCATGTGCACATATTTACATTTGTAATCAATATTTTTTTCTTAAACGATTTCTAACATCGATCGATTAACATTACGATCGATAACATTTTAAACATCGATAATATTAACGATCGATAACATATTAAACGATTTCTAACCGACCCCCATCTCGATCAGGTTTTTGTCCAGGTTCCCTGATCCATTGAGCAAATGCTGAGATGGCCCCTTGTTTTGCTTCTGGACGTAAATGTAGCTTCACTGTGCGCACGTTTTGTTGAGCACTCCTTTTGCTTGTAGTTCATCTACCGTTGAAATTGTTTTTCTATAACTCGGGAACAAACATTTTTCAAATATTTTTATTTTTCTATATAATTATTTTCTAAATTAATTTTTTCGTTTTTTTTAAATTCTGGGCCTCAAGAAAATGTGCGCAGATAAATAATTTTCCCCACACGTCATATACAGTTTTTACTGTTTTTTTGACAAATAAACAAACAAATAAGTAAATATTCCAAACACTTATTATGTTCTAATAACACTCTGCCTGAATAAGTGATGTGGTCATGAAGGTTCTGTTCAGATATGAAGGTAATTGTTATTTTCTGGGTAGTCCTCTTCTGAAGTTAAACAAGATAGAAATGGTTGTATGTGGAAATTGGAGCCCACGTTCTTGCTCATTCTCCCAGTCCAGTAGTGTTAATTGGAGTGAATACATTCACTTATCTAGTTGCTTCAAAGTGATTAAAAAGGTTTTCTGAAGTTTGAAAGTGCATTTTCAAAAAAATGTCTCATCGAAGTTGTGTTACCAGTCCACAGTTCTTCTTTATTATCTGTGGTGAGTTCACAATCAAGAAGTACCAAAAAATATAACAGATTTCATCGCAATAAATAAAGTGAATGTTTCAAGTACTTATGCTCCATGTTTACTGATTTCGGGGACGCTAAAATAAAAGAAGGAATCTTTGTAGACCCAGACATCAGAAAACTTTTCTCAAATCCACATTTTGCTCAGACCATGGAAGAGCAGGAAAAGGAAGCCTGGAATTCTTTTTAAAGAGGTTGTTGACTAGTTCCTTGGTAACGTAAGTGATTCTAACTACAGATGTATCGTGGAACGCATGGTGAAGGCTTTTCAAATACTAGGTTGCCACATGAGGTTGAAGGTTCACATCCTACACTCGCATGTAGACTATTTTCCGGAAAACTTGGGGAATGTCATTGAAGAACAGGGAGAAATGTTCCATCAGAACATCAAGGGGATGAAACGTAGGTATCAGAGTAAGTGGAACTTGAACATGATGGCGGATTGTTGCCGGATACTGCATCGTCAAACACCTGAAGAGTAATATTCCGGGAAACGCACACGAAGAAGTTTCTAGGAGAAAAGAACACGTTTTCACAAAAATTACAATTAAAAATGCATCATTGTTTACTCTGGTAAGCTTATATCAGTACGAAACAGTGCATTTGGTATTGTTAATAACTTGTAAATAAATAAAAACTGTCAGCTGATTCTGTTTTCTTATGCCGTTATAACTACTATCTTTAGAGACTGAACTTGAGATTGAAAAATATCTCTACGTGATACGAAAAACTGACCGCACCGTGAAGAAGCTGTAGAGCCACTAAGAGCACTAATTCCTGCTAACGCTTGGGAAGTAAAATTATATGATAGTATAAGACCAGTCAACTGAATTTTACGAATAGAAGATTACCTAAGAGCATTGATGATCAATGAACATACACTAATCGTCATAAAAAAAGCTGCACACCGAAGGACCCTATTGATCCGCTGCGAAATCGGTGGGTATTTTGCACACCATACGCTAAGCCAATGATTTTATTTTCACGGTCGGCCGCGCACTGGAAGGTCGGTGGTAGGTGCGCTACGTCCCGCCCACCGATCTAGATAAGAGAGCTTCAAACGGCCACGCCACGCATTGCGACATCGAGTAGCGTCGCCAGAGCGTCACCTGCATGTACACTACGCCTAGGCGATGAGTTCGACAGACTGCTTTCCAGTTAGACGCTTTCGAGAGGGGCCGCATTTTGGGTGTGCGGCAGGCTGGTTGGTCCTGTCACCACATTGCGCGCCACACCGGTCGTACGGACACCACCATCGCCCGCTGTTGGCGGCAATTTATTGAAGAAGGCACGCGCATAGAAATACACACACGCACATAGTACCCTCTACCTGCGTGCCAACAATTATCGCAATCTTGTCCTTCTGGGTGCAGCATTTTTTATGACCATGAGTGTTTTATGATCAATGTTAAAATAGGAAAATACATATTTATGGTACAAGTTGACAAACTTTGATGAAAGAAACTCGTAAAACGAACGCAAAGATCTGAGAATGAAAAACAAACGAAAGTACATTGACTCATTAGAAGGAATTCTTCACGGTCCCCGTGCAACCAATTTCTAATGTTCAAGGAGATCATAAGCAGGAGTGAGCCCAAAGATCTCATGTAAAGGGATGTAACAACCAACTATTGTCAACCTAATTGGAATCATCGAATTATGCAATGTAGTGTAGCGTCATAGGCTCGACTTCCTGCGCAGAGAGACAGGCTTGCAAGGTATGGGCATGAGGGACCTAAAAATAGCCTCCCCAAACAAAGGCCACCCTCCGGAGGTAAGAAAGAGGGGTGGTGGCGGGGTTGCGTGGTGTCGTGCGCAAGGCATGTCCAGGCAGGTCCAGGCGTGGGAGGGAGAAATGACGTAGTAGGTCATGTGACTCGGCACTATATAAGGCCGTGTCGCGAGGCCTCGTGAGGGAACACAGAGTAGGAAGTTCCCTCGCGGTAACCCGCAAAAACTTTATCCGCCCAGGCTGGCGCGGAGTGCTCTATGCACGAGTGGGTGTTCGATGTGCTCGAACACGGTGAAGTGGTACACCGCCGCTAGGTGCGTGTAGAGAGAGAGAGGGGGCTGCAGTGAGTAGCTCTAACAAAACGCCTTAGAGTGATTATGTAAATATGTGTAAATAAATTTGTAGATACTCGCTCGTGTCTGTTAATTGGTGGCGTAGATCACTACCCACGACGTTACAGTAGTAAGTTATTTTTAAGAACTGCTGATATACTAGAGTTCTCCAAAGAGAATCGGTAGCTAGGGTTGCCAGATGTTCCATATTTGAATAAAATGTTCATTATTACTTTCCCGTATACGTACGTATACACGGAGTGATATACCTAGTATAGGGAAAGTTATGTAATGCTGCGCGAAAAATGGCCAATTTTCGGCGGAAAAAAATTCATTGCCGGGACGTGAAAACGAAGAAGTGGATAAAACCAGTTGCTAAATTAAGGAAAAAAATCCACTAACAAGTGGTGTAGCCAGAAACCCTATTTTATGGGTCCTTGATATCGAAAAACCAATTGAAAGGAAAACGTCCGTCTGTCTGACCGTTCATCTGTGAACACTGCTAGCGCCTAAACCATCGTACGATTTCTTCCAAAGTGGATATTCCCTGGTCGATCTGGTTCTAGTTGATGCTTTGAGATTTTGAAAAAGATTCTTCAAAATTTCAGGGTACCTTACATGAAGCCCCACGGACATTTTCAAAATTTTCTCAAAAACGGCTTCAAATTTGTTCTTTAAATTTCTTTTAAGAATAGAGTAAAATACACTTATTAAGGTGACATAGGTCCAATTTTTTACGGATAACTCTGAATGTTCAAAAATTACAAAATTTAAAATTGTTTCGGCGTCTTTCTAGAACTACAAAATTGAAGATAGAGATTTTTCTTTTTAATAAAATTTGTTGTCCAAAGTGAGTTTTTACATTAAGGTCATGTGCATTTTTTTGAAAATTTTAGTTTTCGCGCAACATTGCGTGCAATAAGTGCAATTTTTAAAAATTAGAAAAACAAGATTTTCTCAAAAATTGTCAAAGACACCATATTGCTCTATTCTTTTGTTTTTTCAAAAATTGCAAAAATGCAATTTTTTAACTTGTTTCTCACGTCGTTAATATTTACATGTCAGTTTTTCACATTATTATATTTACGAATTCATGTGCTTTAAATAATGTAAAGTAAAGTTTCTCGAAAACGCAACCGTTTTCTGTGAAAAGTAGCTCAAAATTCCGCATTTTCAGAAACGCTCAAACGCCATTTTCTCATATATGGCAGCAAATTTTTTGTTGGAACTTTTGTAAGGGATAGTGCTAATTACACTCTTTAATATGACGTAAAGTATATTTTGAGTTATTTTTTTTTGTTTTTTCAAAAATTACACAAATGTAATTTTTTTGAAAGATCTCTCAAATCTTTAATATGCATATTACCAGCAATTTGTAAAGATTATTATATTTGTGAGTGTAAGTGCTTCAAATAACTTCAAATAAAGTATTTTGAAAACTCAAAACTTTTCTGTGAATGAACATCAAATTTCGCATTTTTAGTAGCGCTAAAACGCAATTTTTTTTTAAAACGGCACATAATTTTTAAGAGAAAATTGCGATTTAGGACTAGGTTTTTGTGCTCTTTAATATTCTAAAATTAATATTTCCGTTTTACCAAAAGGAAATTGAAAAATTAAGAAAATGACAAAAAAATGTAGTTTGTTCGGAGATAGATGGCAGCTGGCAAGAAAGAGTATGTGGGAATTCCGAATAGCTAGCGAAGATCCAAGGAAATAGAAAACTAATACGGGAAAGTCTGTGCCATTCTGTAGCACCACTAGTTCTTTCTTGGCGCACGGGTGTGTGTCATCAAAATGGAATATCTCACGGTATTTCGCGTCGTTCTGCGTTGTGCCGCCAGGAGTTGCATGATCACCAGCACTGCTCGATAAGTCGAAATCATGAGACTCCTAGCGGCACAACCAAAACGATGCGAAATACCGTGAGATATTCCATTTTATTGCCCCCCCCCCGTGCGCCAAGAGAGAAAAACCGAGGTATATTATTATGTATAAACAATTTCATTTAAAGCAAAAATCTCTATCTTCAATTTTGTAGTTGCATGAAGGCGCCGGAAACATTTGAAACTTTTGCAATTTTTGAAAATTCTGAGTTAACAGTGAAACTCGCATAGAACCTATGCCACCTCTATAAGTATTTCACTCTCTTCTTAGAAGAAACTTCTTGCCAGCTGCCATCTATCGCCACCCAAACTACATTTTTTGACATTTTATTAATTCTTCGGTTTCCTAAAGAACAACAATACTATTTTAAGAATATTGAAGAACAGTAAAACCTCGTCATAATTGCCAATTCTCTTTGAAAAATTTGGAGCCGTTCTTCAAGAAAGTGGCGTTTAAGAGCTACAGTAAATTCGACATTTGAAGCTCTTTTTGACAGAAAATTTTTCGAAAAGCCTCATAAAATGTTATTTCAAGTACTTTAACTCACAAAGGCAATTTACAAGTTGCTGAAAATGTGCATATTAACGGTGTGAGAGATCATTCAAGAAAATGACATTTGCCTAATTTTTGAAAAAACAAAAAATATCCCAAAATGAACTTTACAGCATATTAAAGAGTGCACTTTGCACTATCCGAAAAGTTGGAAGAAAAATTTTGGAGCCATTTATAAGAAAATAGCCTTTGAGACTTTCTGAAAATGCGGAATTTTGAGCTAGTTTTCACAAAAAACGGTTGCGTTTTCGAGAAACTATACTTAATATAATTGAAAGCATATGCACTCTTACATATAATCTGAAAAAATCGTCGCTAATGTAAATATTAACGACGTGAGAGAAGTAACAAAAATTAATTTATGAAACAACAAAAGAATTGAGCAATATTGCGTGTATGTCTTCTCATAGAGTACATTAGGCACTATCCTTACCAAAGTTTAAAGACAAAATTTGCACATATTGTATGCAATATTACGTGAAAACTACTAAAATTTTCAAAAAAACTGTGCATGATCTCAATGAAAGAACTCGCTATGGAAAACAAATATTACTTGAACGAAAAATATCTATCTTCAATTTTGTAGTTGTAAGAAGGCGACGAAAAATTCAAACTTTTGCAATTTTCGAAAATTCAGAGTTAACCGTGAAAATCGGACTTGTACTTCGGTTTTTATAACTTGGCGTGTCAGGGCCTGTCTTCACGGTGGAATATCTCACGGCATTTCGAGTCTCTCGATCACGCTGCTAATGTCACATGATCGCGACTGTATTAAGTAGGGCGCTATAGAGAGCTTATAGAACCTTAATATCAAGAAGTGCGATGTGACTACCGGCATCTACCAGCACGACCGAGAAAGATGCGAAATGCCGTGAGATATTCCATCGTGAAGACAGGCCCTGACTCGCCATGTTATAAAAACCCAAATATATGCCATCTTAATAAATGTATTTTACTCTAGTCTTACAAGAAATTTAAAGAAAAAATGTGGAGCCGGTTTTGAGAAAATTTCGAAAAGGTCCTGGAGGCATTTTTGTAAAGTACTCCCCAATTTTGAAGTATGTTTTTCAAAATCTCAAAGCTTCGACTCGAAACAGATGGACAGGGGTTTCCTCAATTTGGACAAAATCCTACGCATGGTTTACGCGTTAGTGATTTTCACAGACCGACAGAGGGTTTTGAAAAAAAACCCACTTTTTCGGTATCAGGGGACTTCAAAACGTGTATTGCTGTTGAAGTCTCGAAATCGAGTTTTCGCAGCATTACAGAACATTCCCTATTCCACGTATATTACTCCGTATATACGTATGTATACGGGAAAGTAAAAATTTGGAGCCATATTTGAGACATTTTTGAAAATATCCAGTCTTCATGTTAAGTACCCTAAAATATTAAAGAATATTGTTCAAAATCGGAGAGCTTGGAGTGAGCCCTACAGGGGAATATCCATTTTGGAAAAATAGATATGAAAAAAATATAAAAAAACAACTGAAAAATCGTGATTTTTCTTTTATCTTTCAAAATTATCAGGCCGTCGCTCAGAGAAGTTGCCTGCATTCCGGGAATTATTATAATCATTTGTACGTAACATTGTATTCATTACAAACTCAACGATGTAACATATATTGTAACTTCTAATGTTTAATAACTGACACTTGTACGTAATCTGTTTTAGTTAATAATCCAAGACTTAACTGTTGTTGCAATACAACACGAGTCCTGATTGGCTCTTCTCAAAACTGGCGCGAATCTTACATCATGCTGCACACATCATGTTCTAGAAAGTCAGTCGAGCGCTGGATGTAACGTTGTGGGCATGCCATGTAAATGCTGTCTCCATACGCGACATAAATTTTATAAGCGTGTGTTAATCTGCACAGTTCTTGTAACTAATAATATTGTCCTACGACAATCAGCATATGCTGTGTTGTTCGAAGTGCTATAATAGTTATTAACACACCAGCAATAGTTCGGGGCATGCGCCATATGAACGATTTTATATGTGCAACATATACAGACGTGCAAGTTTCATACCTTTGGCAACCACTCAGTGTCCTACGACAGTTGCCACACGTAGTGCCATTCAGAGTGCTATAAAAATTATCTTGAACTGTGTGCTATTGATACTGTAGTGGGACGGTCGCTTTTGATGAAGTTGGGTGGGGGCGCAAAATAACCTTTCACCGACGGTCAGTAGGAGGCTGACCGCCCACGCCGCCTCGACCTGGCGCAGGACCGCGCGGGCCCGCTCCGTCCCAGGGCACAGTACAACCAGCAAATAGTATAAAAGATAATAGTGGAAACTCCTCGAATTTTTGGTGACAGAAAAGCAGCGCTCTCCTGCGGTTCGAGGTGTAAACTACAGCGCAAGAATTCGTGTGCCAACTTACAAGGTGTGAAAGTCAAGTTTGTTCGTAGTTTTCTGAAAGATAATTTGGTAGAAGAATATCTGTGCAGATATTGTTATTTGATGCTCTGCCGCAAGTACTTTAATGTATAAATTAAAACCAATGATAATGATGATAGATAATAGTACACACGATTGTATTCTATTGGCAACATTTACGCCTGTCTTGTAGTGTACACCTCAGGCCGCTAGGGGCTTGTCCCTTGTGCCGCCCATGCTGATTTGCCCGAGTTTCCACTATTATCTTTTATACTATTTGCAACCAGTATGTTCACTCGCGGCAAATCCCATTGAAAACGATTTTTCGATCACGTGACCTCCGCCATGTTCTTGGTATAACACCCAGCGCGCGAAATACATAATTACTACATTTAAAATTATTTCCTTACATTTATTTTATTCACTAGTTCAATTCATTTTATTATTCTATCCATTTTATTCAAATTTAACGTCCTCTGAAACAAATTACACACACACACACACATACTAAGTTCTCACATCATACGGTGTATGATATCCGAATGTATCTGCTGAAATTAATTACAACAAAGGCCACTCAAATCCCATCTTTACATTGTGAAACATCTTTACATCCCAGATTACATTGTGAAACAAATTACACACACACTCAGTTCTCACATCATACGGTGTATGATATCCGAATGTATCTACTGAAATTCTATTGGCTAACAACCAAGAACATGGCCGAGGGTCCACCCAGCGCAAAACTAGATTTTGGAGCAAGTGAACTTACTGGTTATACTGTGCCCAGGGCGCGAACTTCGTAGCCACAAAATTCAATTGTTTTCGGAAGTCAAGTTTTGAAACTTTCCAGAGCATAAGTGCACACGTGTGCCCGTGAGAACTCCAGCCCCTAGGAAAATCCAATGTTGGCGTATGTCCATTTTAATTGGTTCGGGCCAGTCGCTGTGTCAGAACCGTTGGGTCCGTGTCCCACGGACCGCGCCGCCGCCGCCCGCGGCGAGGCCGGAGGGTTGCGGGTAGAGGTCTGCATTCTCCGCGATTTTTACCGACCAGCGCTCGCTCGCCTCTCTTCTCTCGAGACCACGCGCTCGACTGTCCTTCGCAGCCGGTTGCGGACTCCCGGGAGCCGGCGACCGCCCGAGACTCGGCCTCCAACCGACGAGACTAGACAACCGGCGGACCCCGTTCAGGCGAACTGCGCCACGTAACAATCGGCCGACACGTCGGAGTAAATATCTAATGGCACGTTTCAGGGAAAGGAAGGAGTATTGAATGGTTTTTTAAATAAATGACCAATAATTTCGTTTTTTCAAAATTTAAAATATAGAGGAATTTTAATATTAATTTTCAAATAATAAATTTTAATAAATTGTAATAAATAATTTTAATTTTAATTGTAATAAATAATTTTAATAAATTGTATAAAAAAATAAAAAGCTTTAAAAATCGACTCCTCGGACGCACGGGAGAACCTCAAGTGGATCTATTGCAGTTCTGCCTGCGACTTCAAAGAAAAGGCACTCAAAAGTTTTAGAGATAAATTCCGTTCTTTGTAATGACTAGGTATCGGATGCTTCGGAAATTGCCTATTTTATTCTAATGAACATAAAATTATTAATTTTCCTTCATTTTATATGGTGCAATATGGAGCAAATACAAATGCTCTGCTAAATTTAGATGCAAGTGCTATGAAATATACTATTATTACCTTTCCCTTCCAATTTTGTATTTTTGCCGTCTTTTTCCAAATATTTTTGTTGTTGGTGTTGTTGTAATTTTCAGGCATCTGAAACGCAGGTCTTGGTTTCTTAACCCGGCAGTAGGCGTGCGGGGTGCCTCAGTCACCTCAGCATTATTTTGAGCTCATTGTACTTTTAGTTTTATTTATAATCTTGCGAGCTCCTCAATATCTTTCGAGGAAAGCTTTGTGCACATATCTCGAACCTTCTCTTTCAACTGCTTCCTGTCCTTTCCTGGAAATTTCGTCGCAACGGCGATGGCGCGCTGCGTGGGAGCCACCGAGTCAACTCGCACAACCTTTGTTATCGCTTCCTGCCACGCTGTTCTCAGTGTCAGTAGTTCACCCAAAGGAAGGGAGTCTCGTGGAGCTTCAGTACTACTCCACAGAAGTCAATGATTCACAAATTCAGCTTTTACGATTTTTTAATTACAATTAATCGCTTATCTTGTATTGAAACGAAAAATAATGGAATAACTGAAAAACATTGTACTCGTACATATAAAACTTTATATGCATCATTTCATGTATACATACTTTTGACGAATTTAAAATAATGTTAAACGTGTGTATATAATAGTAAATAATGTATTTTGAATTATTGAGTTGAATAGGCTGATGTGCCGTGACCGCTGTTGTTTGGCCGCCGACTGAGTCGACAAATACAAAGGCCATATCGGCTTACATAAACTATTTCACAATAAATTACTACGCCCAATGACAAGACGTTTTGATGCAAGGAAAATAGTACTCACCTCATTTTTGTTTAGCATATGCTTTTTTCTTATATACTCGTGAAATTATGACCAAATATTCATTGTATTTAATAAATATGCCTTATATTCGGGTTTGTAAGAAACTTCAATGACATTACAATTGGTACGCAACGAATTATCTTCCCTCAAGCACTATAAATATAGAAAAACAATAAAAAATTATTTTCAGAGTCTTTGTTTGCCTTAATTGTTTAAAAAAATGTATTGTTTGTCTCTATAAAATTATTTCCAGTCAATCGATAAATTGTTACTTTTCAACAAATTAATCCATTAATTGAAATTGTATTTTCTTTCGATTACAATGAATTGAAAGTGTTGCGATCACTACATGCGGCGACTTTATATCCCGTACATGCATTGAGGGGCGAAGCTACTGTGCAGTCCGGCGCTTGGCCGAGCGGCCGAGCGCTCGAGACGCTCGAGCGCTCGAGCGCCCGGGCGCTCGGCGACTCCCGCGTCTCGGCGGGAGCCGCAAGGCGCCCGGTCGAAATGTCCGTTAAACAGCTATCTCTTCCCCCCCAAGCAAGGTCCCCCACCCTTCGCCGAGCGTCGGCGCGGAGCCCGAGAGTCTCGAGCGGTTGTTTTCGCCTGATTGCAGAGCTCTAGTTGCGGGGCACCTGCTAGGGAAGGAGGGCGTGCGCGGCGCCGGGCGAGGACAGGGGCCCCTTCTGTTGGTTTAGGACGCGCATTGGAATTGGAGTTTTGACACGAACCAGACACGCGATCGGCGCACGTCTGCCCTTGAGAACTCCACATTCAATTTTCTCGTGTCTGTGTTCTTTCGTTTTTAACCTTCCAGCGGGCGCGCTGTCGTAAATTTTACGACAATATCAGATTTTTTTGTTTTGCTGTGAACTCATTGTTGTCAAAGACTTCTGCGTTCTTGGTATTCCTTGCAGGTATCTTTAGTCATGCATTCCTGCCGCCACTGTTTAGTTTGCACTCTATATTCAGTTTTTGTAACGCTTTCTTCGGGATAAGTGCATAGTTACGTAAACTTAACGCTGCGCGCCGGCTGTTGTGCTAAAATATTGTATAATAATTTGGCTTAATCGAAATTTTCTGTAAAATGTCCAGATAAAGAATTCATGTGAATGAAAGTCAGAATATTCCTCAAGAGCTGTCTAATCGGAGGAAGATCATGAATTGGGTAGTGACAGTGACAGTAAACGAATGTTGAAAATATAGACGAGCATCAGAACGATACTGGATCGGAACAAGATCTTATGATGAGGTTTGGTGGGGGCGCAAAATAACCTTTCACCGACCGTCAGTAGGCAGCTGACCGCCCACGACGCCTCGACCCTCGGCCTGGCGCAGGACCGGCCGTCGCCACCACCGAAGGGGGCCCAGCAGAGGCCACCACAGTCGCTGGCGCGACCTAACTCCCCCATCCCGTACCGGAAGCAACTTCACCGCGGCAGCAATGCGGTGATCCAACGTTGACTAAGTATTAGATTTAAGTAGTGTGTTAATTAAGGTAGTGCGAAGCCTCATCTCGGGGATACTCCTTTGAACTCCAAATCACGAATTAAATACTCATTTGTTTTAATATCCACATCGTTTGAATGTGTTATGCATGCACAAACCCGAATCACGCACGCATGAACGAGCCTGCTGTGCGCCGCCTCACTGTCCAATCAGAAAGCTCTAAACTAAGTCCCATGCAAATGTCTAGTGCAAGATCAAAACCTGCAGCCGGGCAAGCTCACTTCGAAGCCGACGCCGGGGAAGCCGGTGAGTGGGTCAACCCTGGGATGGTTATCCCGAAAGAAAATGAATAAGAAAAGAGAGGCATGACAATACTAACTGTATAAACTGTTTGCTTGTTTCTTTACGTGTCAGGCACATTGTAATACGTGTCTACACCCTTGAGTTCATATTTATTGTTCAAGCTATGCTACAAGGGCTCTATCTCATTAGCCATATCAAACGCAACTATTATTTAAGTGAGCCATCGTGTGCAATCACAAACTATGTTCTTCAATGCGTAACGTACATTTCTCTGCCGCTACTCGTGGCAAGAGACTCATTATCATACTGCAACCAATTATCTCGTGCAGTGTAATAACAGCATTGTGACGTCTGCCTTTAATAAGTGCTTGTGATCATACATTAATTTATACTTCGGTTTTTCTTTCTTGGAGCACGGGGGGGGTGTCAATAAAATGGAATATCTCACGGTATTTCGCGTCGTTCTCGGTTGTGCCGCTAGGAGTCGCGACTATCGAGCAGTGCTGGCGATCATGGGACTCCTGGCGGCACAACGGAGAACGACGGGAAATACCGTGAGATATTCCATTTTAACAACTCATCTAGCTTTTGTAGACATACACAAGGCTTACGACACTGTCCTACAAAACAAGTTGTGGATCAGTTTATATAAGAATGGAGTGTCGCACAACTTATGTTGCGCAGGGAGCATATGAATATTTTTCGAAATCATTCAAAAGAATTGGAGCGCAAAAAGAAAATTGCTCAGGAGGCGTATTTAAACAATATTCTAGATGGGAAGGAAAAGAAATGGACAGGTTTTTATAAAAATGTTCGTAGAAGGAAACGAAATAAAGAGGATATCCCAGTTATTCGCGAAAATGGAAACACGATAATTACTGACAATCGGACAAAAGCGGATGCATTTAATAAGTATTTCAGTTCGGCTTTCAAAAATAGTACGGACCATCCATTTATTCAAGGGTCTTCGGTTGAGAATCAGTTTAATATTGAAGTAAACGTTCTATGGAATAAAGTAAAATCTATGAAAAATGTTAATTCAAGGGGTCTAGACGACATTTCTACGGATTTAATTAAACTAGGAGGAAAGGCAATATTACCGTACCTAATTAGAATTTTTCACGTGTCTTTGAATAATTCAAAAGTAACTGAAAATTGGAAATTAGCTTTTGTCATACCAATTTTTAAAAGTGGAGACAAAACTAAATTATGCAATTATAGGCCGGTAAGTCTTAATACGTCAGTGGTCTGCAAGCTTATGGAGCATCTAGTTGGGAGTTACATTAAGAAAGAATGGGAAATTTAAAAATGGCTCTACGATGGGCAACACGGGTTCAGGAGTGGTTACTCATGTGAAAGTCAGGTAGTCACGCTATTATAGGATCTAGCAGATGAAATTGACGCAGGCGGGAGCGTAGACGCAGTAGTTATAGATTTTGCCAAAGCGTTTGATGTCGTTCCCCACGATCGGCTTGTACAGAAATTAATGAATTCAGGCGTAGATCCCAGGGTAGTGGCGTGGATTAGCGAGTTTCCTCGAGATAGAAAACAGAAAGTCCGAATTGGGCAAGAGTTATCTTCCGGGGCAAGCGTTACGTCAGGAATACCGTAGGGGAGTGTCATTGAACCCCTTCTATTTCTAGCTTTCGTCAATGATCTGTCGGCGCAATTAACCTCAAATGTTCGGCTATTTGCAGACGATTGCATAATATATCGTAGTATTAATTCGAAAAGAGATGAAGAAATACTGCAACGGGATCTTGATGCGTTATATTACTGGGCGGAAAATAATGGAATGTCCTTAAATAGCTCTAAAAGTAAATCCATCACTTTTGGCAGGGGTCATAATTACAGTGAAACAAATTACCGTTTAAATAATGACATTATTCCGATTCCTCGTGCAAGTACCTAGGAATTAATTTCCAACTTAAATAAAGTTGAAAAAACACGTAGATTTTGTTGTAGGGAAAGTCTAAAGATCTCTTCACTTTGTAATGCGCATCCTAAAAAAAGAGTACGGCAAACGCGAGGGAAATTGCTTATTTATCTCTTGTTCGTCCGATAATGAAATATGGAACAATTTGTTCGGATCCGCACAAGATTATGCAGTGAAAACTCTTGGAAAGGATTCAGCATAGGGCAGCTAAATTTACTTTCAGGGACAAGAAAATGGCAAGGTGGGATTCACTAAAAAACAGGTGATCAGTAGCAAGACTCTGCGCCAGTATAAAGCTTATAATGGTCATCCAGCTTGGAAAGAAATTAATCGGCGGCTATGTATTCCTACATACATCAGTAGAGTGGATCACGGGCACAAAATAAATTTAAGACAGCAGAGAACGGATGTCGGGAAATTTTCTTTTACAAATCGAACGATTACGGAATGGAATAGATGGCCTTGAAAAACCTTTGAACCCTTTCCTCAAAGCGTTCAACAGTTTCGGAAATTAATTTAGGGTATTATTAAGTAAATGAGGGAGAATAGTGGGTTATATAGCGATGCACAAGTGTTTTATTGTGAAGTGAGGTGTAGTGCAGTGTATAGCAGAGAAATAAGGAAATGTTTTCAGGTCTTAGTGAAGTGAAGTGCAGTGTGATCCTAATTGTATAAACATTCAGTGCGGAGTTAAAGTATAGAAGTTTTTTTTCTTTCTTTTTCTTTTCTCTCTTAATGTAATTTAATGTTAAATGAATCATCAGTTTTTATATTATCATTATTTGACCATTATTATTACTATAATTAGTATATAATTTGCTTGTTATATTACCTTATTGTTATTATTATTGGTATTAGTGTTCTATGTTACTGAAAGACTGTGTATTTTGGTTTTTGTAATTAGCTGCCACCGGGTTATACCCAATTGCAGTTTAAATAAATCTATGTTAGTGCCGTAAAAGAATTTTACAGCAACTGTATGAGCACGGTCAAAATAGGCAATAAAGTTTCCTCAGAATTCCTGGTTACGAATGGCCTTCGACAGGGATGTACTATGGCACCAACACTTTTCAAGATCTATTTAGAGGAAGCCCTAGGAGAGTGGAAGAGGAAATGTAGTGGTATGGGCATTCCAGTCGGTGGTGAAATTATGTATACCCTACTCTTTGTCGACGATCAGGTCATCGTGGCCGGGGATATGGATGAATAGAGCTATATGCTGCGTAAGTTGAAAGACGAATATGAAAAATGGGGCCTAAAGATTAATATGTCTAAAACTGAGTATTTGAAAGTGGGAGATGACGAGCTGGAAGATTTAGAGATAGAGACTGAAAAAATTAAAGGTTGTAAAACTTTTAAATATTTAGGGGGTCACTTTATCATGTAATGGTAAAAGCAGTGATGACATTAATAATAAAATTGGACAAGGTAAACGAGCGATACGAGAACTAAACACCATTCTGTGGAATGATAAAATAAAAAAAGAACAAAGCATATCATTTACTCCTCAGTGGTTGAACGTATTACTACCTATGGTGCAGAAGTTCGGGAACTGAATAAAAGAGAACGAGACAGAATTCTTGCACTTGAAATGGATTTTTGGAGAAGCAGTGGTATTTCCCAACTGGAACATGTGCGTAATGAGAGAATAAGGGATATTATGGGCGTTAAACGAAATATTATCGACAAAATTGAAACAAAACGCCTCCTCTGGTATGGTCATCTAGAAAGAATGTAGGAGTTTAGATGGCCTAAACTAGTATGGAAATGGATTCCTCCCGAGAGAAGAAAACGGGGTCGACCACCAAGAAGCTGGGCCCAAGGCGTACAAGACGCGATGGCTGCCAGAGAACTACAGGAAGGAGATTGGGATAGAGAAAAATGGAGATCGGGAAGCGAGATGAGGCGTCAGCCGTAAAAAACACTCTCTCTCTCTCTCTCTCTCTCTCTATATATATATATATATATATATATATATATATACAACGGTAAAAAGGAAAATAACTTAGTGACAAAAATAAAATAGTGAGTACAAATAATGCACAATATGTCTCTGAAGTTTTATTTCACCAGAAGATTCCATAGAAACAGTATCAGTCTCTGATGCAGTAAGAGTTTCTTGGCAGCTGTATCTTTGTGCCATTAGACGAGACCCCACTGCCACATTCCAGACCGACACTTATTACGAGGTCCTCACCAGCATTTTCACGAAAGCATCCCTATTCCAGCATTCTTTTGCTATTTTATTAGTATGAATGACAGCTTTTTTTTCAATCTTCAAATGTTATTTTATCAACTGCTTTTCATGTAATTATTTTTAAAGAAGAAAATGACACTTGATACATGTTACATTCACTCACCTTCATTTCACAAACACAAAATTTAATTACATTACAGGCGAGGCGTCTTGTCACACCTCGACGAGAACTCGTATTTCCCAAAGCTACACAGATAAACAACTCGCTTCACGCGCGTCGCAACTTTCGTTAGCGAAACTGAACAGATCCGTGTTTACACAATGCGCTGCAGTCACTCCTTCATTCTTCACTTGGTCGAGTTATAAAAGGTTTCTGATTGTGGTAAACATTTCGTGTTTTTTTCCATTCATTTCATTTTTTCATTAAATGTGCGCAGATAATTGAATGTGCGAAGAAAATGTGCGCAGATAATCTCCTCTCCCATACGTCATTTACTGCAGTTTTTACTGTTTTTTTCTAAATAAATAAAAACATTTGCCAAATTAAATTTGCCTTCAGAGAGAGAAGCTCTTCTTACAGATGTAGCACTTCTCTCCAGTATGAATGTCTTCTTTTATTCCAAAGCCCCCTACAACTACGAAACTAACAGGTTTGTCACGTCAATGCGTGTATCCTCGTTCCTTACGTTTTGTCTCTCAATGAAGCTCTTCTAAAGAATAAACCATTGAAAACGTTTCTCTCAAGTATGGAGTGAATGATGTAATGCAAGACGTTAGGCAAGGCTCTTTTGACAAGCAATGCACTGAAGGGGCGACTCTCATTTCTGTGACTTTTCACGTGCTTCTGTAAATTTCCCCTTTGAGTGAAGTTCTTTTACAGGTGGTGCAGTGCAACGGTTAATCCGCAGTTAATCCGCATGTGCAAACCTAAGTAAGTTATCAGTGTTAATTTTTTACCACATAACTAACACTGAAACTGTTCGTGGATTTCCATTGTATGGACTCCATATGACCGAGTACGGTTCCTTTTTCACAGAAGCTATTCTTGCAGATGGAACGCTTTAACGTTTCTCTCCAGTGTGGCTGCGTATGTGTCTTTCTAATTTACTTTTACTTACAAAGCTCTTCTGACACATGCAACACTAAAAAGATTTATCACCAGTGTGGATCCTCAAGTGGTATTTTAAAGATCCTTTTTCAGTGAAGCTCTTGTCACAGATTGAACACTGAATCGGTCTCTCTCTTGTGTGGGAACGCATGTGTCGCTTTAATTTTATTCCAGTTGTAAAGTCCTCACATATCGAACAACGAAAAGCGTTTTCGCCAGTGTGGATGAACACATGCGTGTCTAGGAGCGTTTTTACTCTAAAGCCCTTCTCACAGTAGAAACATTGAAAAGGCTTGTAACCAGTACGTATTCTTGGGTGTGTCAATAAGTTACCCTTCTCAATGAAGCTCTTCTCACAAATGGAACACTGAAAAAGTTTCTCGCCAGTGTGGATGCGCATGTGGGTATTTAAGTTTCCCTTCAATCTGAAGCTCTTCGTACAGACGATACACTAAAAAGGTTTTTTGCCGGTGTGAATGTTCATGTGCTGTTCTAAATGATATTTAGCCCTAAATTGTTTCTCACAAATGGAACACTGAAAAGGTTTCTCGCCAGTGTGGATGCGCATGTGCTTTGTAAGGTTTCCCTTCCAACTGAAGCACTTCGTACAGGCGGTACACTGAAAAGGTTTTTTGCCAGTGTGAATGTTCATGTGCCCTTCTAAATTATATTTAGTCCTGAATTTTTTCTCACAAATGGTACACTGAAAAGGTCTCTCGTCAGTATGGGTGCGCATGTGGTTATGGAAGTTTCCCTTCAAACTGAAGCACTTCCCACAGAGGATACACTGAAAAGGTTTTTTACCCGTGTGAATCTGCATGTGTGCTAGTGCTCCATATTTTGTCCCAAAGTTCTTCTCACATGAGGAACACTGAAAAGGAGAGTCACTGGTGTGTATATGCATGTGAACTTTTAAGTTTTGTTTCCTAGTGAAGTACTTTTCACAAACGGAACACTGAAAAGGTTTTTTGCCTGGGTGAATTTTCGTGTGGCCTGTTAACGCATCTCTTCTACTGAAACCCTTCTCACAGATGGAACCCTGGAAACGTTTGTCTTCAGTATGGATGACCACGTGCCTTTTGAGGATGTTTTTCGTGAAGCTCTTTTCACAGAAAGAACTCAAAAAAGGTTCCTCCCGAGAGCAGGAATGTTCTCCATCTGTTAACAGAAAACGCTTGTATCAGACAAATAGGAAGACTTAGATGTAATGGAGATCGGTAAATTGCACATTTTTCCAAGAAAAAGGATTAAACTAGGGACTTGAGTATTGGTAATCTAGTGGTTAAAGTCCTCATCCACTGACAGTTAACGAAAGGTGTCACTGTACAACAGATTGTAAATCCTAACAAAAATCTGAATTATACAATTACCCGTAAAACATCTAATATTTCAATGATCACAAAAATATTTAAAATATTCCAGTATAATTTACATTACCCAAATCCCAAGAATAGAGCATTTTGACGAAGAAACAATATTATTGGTTTAGAAGCAAACCATTTTCTAGCTGACGCTGTATTTCATCACAGTAAGAGATTTTCTATTTAGAATTTTCATGAAATAAAACATCCATTGCACATTGACTTGTTTGCCCCCCACAAGACCATACATGCCATTTTATTACAAAGGTGGTTTATCTTTATCGTTAATTTAAAATCCGATTAAACTTTTATCATTTGCAAACTTATGCTTATATTTATGTATTACAGTACTCTGCCTGATGGAGTCACAATGAGCTCCGAAACTTTGTGAAGTGATAAAAATGTTAGCAATAACAATTGCCTGTCTAAAATTTTCGAGGTCTATAAATGAAAAATAGCAATAGAGAGGTTGATATAAAATAAAAAACTTGTAAGTTATGTTATAAAATATCTATATCTGATTGGATCAGACCCACACCAGTATAAGATACTAACTAGTGGTGCAACAGAATAGCACAGACTTTCTCATAGTAAAATTTTCTAATTCCTCAGTTTGGGCTTGCTTTACGGTCTTGCCTCTTAGCATCTAGGAGGTTGCAATATATCGCCGCCATAAATTTTTTTCTTGAAATTTTCTCAATTTTTGTTTTCTAATGGTAGGTTCGAAGTATTACTTCTAAAATATTAAATTTGAGTAAAATCTCGTCCTTTATGATATTTTCGTTAAAACATTTGAGTCGTTAAGAAAAAGTCGTTTAAGCTTTAGTCTAAATGCGAAATTTGAAGCTTCTTTTCACAGGAATCTTTTGTTTTCGATAAACTTCCTAGCTATGAGGATATGCTATAATATTTTTGTGGAAACATTATACTTTATTATTTACAACGATGAAAATAAAGAAAATAAACAGCATCACTTTCTTAAATAATAATTCCAAATAACATACAAACATCAATTGCTTGTAAACTGTGTAAAACGTTTGGGGTAAAAAATGAAACCATCTCTTACAAGGGGATTGTTTCAGTTTTTCGTGAGTCGCGAAAACTGATGAATTTCACGAGAACATAACTAGCTTTTCTCAAGACCTACAAAATTTACAACTACATTCGTTTTGATTCTCACGGCGCAATTAAATACACAGTAATTAATGGTAAATTCGAAAACTTAGTTTCGATGGGGGAGGAGAATGAGGGATAGAGGAACAAGGAAGGGGGGGTGTCAATAAAAACACTTCAATTTACACTTTACACAATTTCATTTCTCTTCTCGTCAAATAACTGGTTGTTACAAGTTCCCTGGGTACATCCTATTTTTTAATAAAACTCTTCTCAAAGAAGGCTATTATTAAAATCCCCCATAGGTTTCACGGAAATGTTACTGCACTGATTCGCTTTGGGCTTCTTCAAAATCGGACTTTTGCCTCGTGCACATGCGAGTTCTTGTTACGTACTTTTCAAAAACCTCACACTGCAGGATAGTCCATCCAAAAGGTTCCTCAATAAGGCACAAGGAGCGCGCGTGTGTGTGCGCATCAATTCCAAGTTTCTCATTTGAGTAAGCTCCTAGCTCAGACCGAGCCAACGCAGAGGAACACTGCCTCCCTAAGACTGTTTTCGATTGAAGGACATTTTGCAGACAGCAAACGAGAATGATCCTATCACAGATTGAATAGATGAATTCACAAATACGTCTCAAATGTAAATACTCATGTTAACACGTCAGTCTGCTTTTCACTTTTTAAGATTTCTTTTCACATACGGAGGGTACTGAGATTTCGCTGCACAATAATTGCATTCGCACATGTAAGGGTGACTTTTGTGCAAAGTAGTTTCGCTTTACAGATGGTGAACTGAAGTGTTTGGTCACCGGTGTGTCCAAAGCATATGCGTAAGTCTTCTTTCTGACAGAATCTTGCAGATTACGCATTAATGTTTTTGCATTATTGAGAGATCTTGTGCTTATGAAATATTTGTTACAGAGTGCTCTTCTGAGCGGTGGTTCATTTACAAGGTTTCTCATTCTTGTGGTAAACATTTGCCAAATAAACTCTGTTTTCAGAGAGAGAAGTTCTTCTTACAGATGTAGCACTTCTCTCTAGTGTGAATGACTGTCAGGGTTGCCAGACGGGGCGGAATTCCGCTATTTGGGCTGGAAAACAGCTCTCTCGTGGGACAAAAATTGACTTCCGGAATGGGCGGAAATGCATAAAAACATGTGCGGATTTGGGCGGGTTATCAAATTACGACGATGTTTTCAAAATGCAACCACAATAACGTTGACAGTGAATTTGATTTTAAACTTTTTTACTTAATACATAATTATTCATTAATCATTTGTTCAAATTTAGTTTGAGAAATATGCTGTTAGTTTTAAGACCTCTAGTATAAGGTGTGTTCCAAAAATCTCAGCGTCTTTCTCCTGCACAACATGAGTATATCACATTGGCTGAACTTGCAGTTAATTTTAGAACGCGCCATTTAAAATTAACCATCTTTTGGAACTACGGTGCCACTGCCAGCGTTTTCAGTTAAGCCATACGGAATAAGCAAGCATAAATACAGGTGTCACGTAACTTCAGCATCTCGTGTAACTTTTGAACGGTTGAAATTATTGCAATGCAATTTTCATGGAAGTACATGAGGTAATACGTGATACATGTATTCATTTCTATTTTTATCACTCGATATTTGAGTTAACTTTGTTCTTTTAAATGGAACTATACATACTTTTCAGTCTATCATGGCGAGCGTAAAGAGACTAATCCAATGATATACATGTTTAAGCATTTTTTGAGTAATTTTGATTTTTTTGCGACTAGTGATTAATAAGGGATTTCTGAATGCAACAGTCCGCCACACAAGGCCACGCAGCGGTCGGGGAAGGGAAAAGATCTTAGTATTTCAGCATGTTGGTTGCCCTACTCAAACGCGGCGACTAACTTTTTGAACATTAATTTCCCAGAACGTTGGATAGGACGTGGTGGTACTATGCGTTTGCCCGCGCGTTCCCCACACTTGACACCACTAGGAGTTTTTCTTTCTGTTTTTTTTAAGTCACGTGTACCAAGAGGCTCCAAGTACATCACAAGGTATGCCTAGACGCAACGTAGCTGCATGGTCTGAAGCGAAAAAAAGAAACACTGCTTGTAGTTAATAAATCTTCTCAAGAGCGCCTGAAAATGTGTTTGTCTGTGGATGCACATTTTGTACACATGCTAAAGTAATTTGACTAGTAATGTAGTAATATATCTTTAGCTAGTATTTTGGGAATATATTTTTTATTTCAGTTATTGCCATTATCTTCCTACGATTTTTCTTTTCATAAGGTATATTCTCATTAACAATAAAACTATTTGCTGGAACATGCAATATTATTTGTACAATCTTAATAATTTATTCTTATTGTGTTTAGTTTCCAAGACCCCATTAATTAAATGTGGTATGACATCCCTATAAATGAAGTTAAAATAATCTTATTTCAATACACACTACTGATGACAATTCTTATCTTCATTACTTAAGTAATAGAAAAATCTGAAAATGTGGAAGTATGGAAAGCAGAGTTCAAGAAACAAACTGCTGTGAATATTTGGAATATGTTCCGTACCTTCAAATCCTAAGATCCCTTCCCTTCCCAAGCGCGCGTTTGCTAGTGGAGCGCTGTGTGACCATGTCAGGCGAACGGTTACATCCAAAATATCCGGTAAACACTAGTCGCAAAAAAATCAAAATGACTAAAAAAATGCTTATCTAACATTTGACAATATTTATATTGTAGGATTCGTCTTTTTACGCTCGTCATTATCCACTAAAAAATATCTATTGTTCCATTTGAAGAAACAAAGTTACCTCAAATATTTCGTAAAATACAAGTGATAGAAATGAACACAAGTATCAATTAGCCCCATTCCCTCACGCACTTTCGTGAAAACTGCATTACAATTACATCAACCGTTCTAAAAAGTTACAGGTGGTAAAGTTCCGCGACTCACCTGTAGTGATTTTTACAAAGCTGCTCATCACGGGCCGTCTTGACGAGGAATATGTCACGGTATTTAGCCTCTTTGTCGGTCGTGCCGCTAGATGTCACATGATCGCGGGCGTATCAAGCTGATCATGTCGACGGCCTGATTATGCGACATCTAGCGGCATGACCGAGAAAGACGCGAAATGCCGAGACATTCCGCCGCGAAGACGGAATTGCGGATCTTTCTGACAAGCTCTCCTCTCATACAGTACACAGGAAAGCATTCTTACCAGTGTGGATGCGCAGGTGGTACTTTAAAGATTTTTTTTGAGAGAGGCTCTTCTGACAAGACGGAGGCCTTTAGGCGCAGCTTTATAAAAATTGCGCCATACGCTTCATTTTAAATATTAAGATATAACATATACACTTTTTTTATAAAGTATTTATTACAACGTTCATAAATAAAGATTAAACTAATCAAGCATATAACAGGCTCACTAACCTAAAAAAAAAACTTCAAATACATATTATTTTAATGCAAATTCAAATTTCTCGCTCGGAAAGTTGGATTTTTTCTTATTGGGCGGATTTACAGCCATCTAATGGAGGATGTTTGTACGAAGCATGTGGCAATTGTGATGAACATGTCTATGACTCCTTTTGTTCTAAAGTCCCATACACACAAGAAACACTAAAAACTTTGCCACTAGCGACTTGCTTCCTCGTGAGCTTCGCGTTTTGCTTCTATACTTCGGTTTTTCTTTCTTGGCGCACGGGGGTGTGTCAATAAAATGGAATATCTCACGGTATTTCGCCTCGTTCTCGACTGTGCCGCTAGGAGTCACATGATCGCGACTATATGGGGCAGTGTTGTCGATCATGCGACTCCTGGAGGCACAACGGAGAATGACGCGAAATACCGTGAGATATTCCATTTTGATGACACACCCTCATGCACCAAGAAAAAAAAAGCCTAAGTATAAATGAAGCAAATCGTAACAATTATCAATTGAAAAGGTTTTTCTAAAGTATGGAGTGGAGCTTGTTTTACAAGACGTCAGGCAGGGCCATTGCCACAAACAGCGCACAGAGGAGGCAACTCTTTTATGAGACTCTTTACGTGCCTCTCTAAAGTTTTTTTTAATAAGTGAAGTTGTTGTTTCAGATTGTGCAGTGAAACAGTTTCTAGCTACAGCTACAGCGCGAGTGCAAATCTACAAAAGATTTCGGAGTTAATTTCTTTCCACATAACGAACACAGATATCGTTTGTTGACAACCGTGTGGCCTTGTAACTTTCCTTTTTCCCTGAAGCTCTTCTCACAGATGGAACACTTAAAAAGTTTCTCCCGGTGTGGATGGGCATGTCTTTTTAATTTACTCTTTACTTACAAAGCTCTTCTGACATACGGTACACTGGAAAGCATTCTCCCCGGTGTAGATGCGCAGTTAGTATTTTAAAGACATTTTTTGACAGAGACAGCTTGAGCACGAAACGGTTCCTCTCAGGTGTGGCAACGCATGTGTCGCTTTAATTTAATTTCTGTTGCAAAGTCCTCCTCACATATCGAACAATGAAAAGCTTTCTCGCCAGTGTGGAGAAACATATGCCTTTCTAGGCTCGTTTTTGCTACAAAGCCCTTCTCACAATAGGAACATTGAAAAGGCTTGTAACCAGTATGAATTCTTGAATGTCTTAATAAGGTAGCCTTTTGAGAGAAGCTCTTCTCACAAATGGAACACTGGAAAGGTTTCTCACCAGTGTGGATGAGCATGTGCTTTTTTAAGTTTCCCTTTAAACTGAAGCACTTTCCACAGACGATACACTGAAAAGGTTTATGGCCAGTGTGAATGAGCATGTGGTTAATGAAGTTTCCCTTCAAACGGAAGCACTTCGCACAGATGGAACACTGGAAACTTTTTTCTTCCATGTGGACGACCATGTGCTGTTTGAGGTTATGTTCTTTCCTGAAGCTCTTTTCACAGAAAGGACACAAAAACATTTTCTCCTGAGAGCAGGAACGTCCTCCATCTGTTAACAGAGAATGTCTGTATCAGACAAACCGGACATTGTTTCTAAGAAAAAAGCTGAAACCTGGACCTTCAGTATTGGTAATTCAGCGGGTTAAATCCCTCATCCACAGAGTGTTCACAAAAGATCTCAGTTACTACACAACAAATCGTAAATCTTAACAAAAAATCGGGATTGTACAAACAATTACACCAAAACTACTAATATTTCAATGATCACAAAAATATTTAAAAGACATACAATTAACATAACAGAAATCTCACATAACGTACGTGCCATCTGATCATTTTCGCTTGTCCTTACATTTCACGAATCAATTCATGTAATATAAAGTAAATAATCACTTATTTTTCTACTTTCTACGTGTGATTACACTTGTTCCATTGTATATAACATTCAGTTAGTTGAATTTCATGGAACTATTTTCTTACGCGTAGACTGAAAAAAGTGCGAAGAGTGAGTGTCGTGGACTTGCAGCCAATCAGCGATTGCAAACCCACGTGCATTTGTTGACATCCACTTCGCTCTCTCGTTGGACAAGTTTTTTAATAGTGGTGCTAAAACAGCACGTCTCTCTCCTTTAGTATTAGTTATGTAATACTATTTATACCACAATTTCTCTCGAAATTTACACATCTCAGTCGTATTTGTTTGTAAAACCCACTTCAAATCGTACATTTGGAGAAAATACTAAATATTTTCGTGCAAATAAAAAATATTCACAATTATAACTTTTTCACACAAGTACATCATTTCCCAACAATGAGACGTAATTCAAGAAATTCTGCTGCCGATTCGCGGCGCGGAATGTCATTGTTGCATTCCAATCTGATATTGCCTGAAGCCTAGCAATTTTATTTCATACATTTTTAAAATTTATTTTAAATAATTTCTAAAACATTAATGTGCAAATGTACAACTAAAGGTCGAACTAAGAAACAAAGAAATATGAAATAATATACAAATTCTATCTTATGAAGCATCCAAATGCCTGGAATTACGTTCACGAAGCGCACTTAATTCGGAGCGGGTAATTATTTTTGTCGCCAAATTTTACAACCAGTGGTGCTACCAAGTACGTACTTTCTCGCACTGTTCCTAAATGATCCGCAATACCATACTACATAAACCAGCAAAAGTGTTTTAAACCATAATTTTTTTTACGGTTGCGCATGCGTTCTGATTAAATTGTAATTCAATTTTGTCGAAATCCTTATAATTTTACTTAAATCGGTTGATACAGATGCACACAACACAAAGATTGATTTGACGCGACATACGTTTCAGAAATGAGTTGAAAAATATGTTTAAAAGTTGCAAATTGGGAAAGCACGAACAGACAAGTTCTGTGTATTTATCTGTATTGATTCTATTTCGGAATAGAAATACTTCAAATAATTTTCAATAAAGTTTCTACAATTTTCAATAGATGTCTGCAACTACACATTCATCAAATTAAAATTCCTGTCTGGGATTTGAACCAGCTTCCTTTATATCTGTAGCTGTCTGCCGGCGCCTTAACCAGCTTCGCCATCCGGGTTATTTACAGGCAGGATACTTATATAAGGTGAGTCACGTGACTTTAGCACCTCCTGTAACTTTTGAAGGGTTGAAGTTATTGCAATGCAGTTTTCACAAAAATCCATGAGGGAATGGGGCTAATTGATACATGAATTCATTTCTGTTTTATCACTTGTTTTTTACGAGATATTTGACGTAACTTTGTTTTTTCAAATGGAACTATACATATTTTTTCAGTCTATCATGACGAGCGTAAAAAGGCGAATCCAATGATATACATATTTTCATGATTGTTGTTTTTTGAGTAATTTTGATTTTCGTGCGCCGGAAAACGGCGAATTTTCGCCGGAAAAACTTTTATAGCTGGGATCTGGTAACAAAAAAGTAGATAAATTCTATTGATAAATTTAGAAAAAAAATTCTCTAACTGGTGGTGTAGCGAAAATCCATGTTTTGTTGCTTCTTGATACTGAAAAATCTATTGACGGCAAAACGTCTGTCTGTGGTCAACGGTAGCGCCTAAACCGTTCAGCCGGTTTTCTTCAAAATTGATATTCCCCAATTGATTTGGCTGATGTCGAGGCTCCTGGAATTTGAAACCGATATTTTAAGGGGGGGGTACTTTACATGAAGCCGTTGCACATTTTCAAAGTTTTCAAAAACATGGCTCCAAATTTTTTGATTAAATTTTGTTGTTGAATAGTGCGAAGGATGTTTATGAGAATGATGCAGGTATCATTTTCGTTGATATCCCCAATTCTTCGAAAATTGCAAAAAAACTATTTCAAAACTGCAAAATTGAAGATACAGATTTTTGCCTCAGACGAAGTCGTAGTACTTTACATAAGGTCATGTGAAATTTCTTGAAAAAACGAATAGTTTTTGCGTAAATTGCGCTTGAAATTTACCAAAATTTTGTTTTTAAAAAACAGCTCCACATTTTTTCTTGAAATTTTCTGCACGTGTGTAATAATGGACGGTAAACAAATAAATGGTAAATAATCTAGTGGTGCTTTCAAAGCTCATAGTTTCTCGCACTGCTTCTATATGGTCCTAAATGCTATTACACTACTACATAAGCCAGGAAAAGTGTTTGTAATGCAGCAGAAAATCGATTTCGAGATTTTAACGGAAATACGCGTTTTGGGGTCCCGTGACACCGATAAAGAGGTTCTTTTCAAAACGTCCGACAGTCTCTCCGTCCGTGAACACTACTAGCCCCCAAACAGAGCTTACAATTTTTTCCAAATTGAAGGAATGCCTGTCCAAAATTCAAAATTTTCTCAATAACGGCTCCAAATTTTTCTTTAAAATTTCTTGAAAGAATACACTTATAAAGATGGCGTAGGTCCGATTTTCACGATTAACTCCGAATTTTCGAAAATTGCAAAAGTTGGAATTTTTTCGGCTTCTTCGTACAACTACAAAATTGAAGATAAAGATTTTTCTTCCAAATAAAATTTGTTCTCCATAGTAAGTTCTTTCATTATGGTCCTTTTTTTGAAAATTTTAGTCGTTTTTACGCAATATTGCGTGCAATATAAGCAATTTGACAAAAATAACAAAACAAGATATCTTAAAAACTACTCCAAACTTTTTCTTTAAACTTTTGATAGGGATAGTGCTAAATGCACCAATTAATATAACGTAGTTTATTTTTTGGGGGGAATTTTTTTCAAACATTTATACAAATGTAATTTGTTTTGAAAGATCACTCACACGTTAATTTGCACATTTCCAGCAATTTGTAAAGACTATTCTATTTGTGAGTTAAAGTACGTTAAATGAGTTCTAATGAATTTTTCGAAAACAAAAATGTTCTGTAAAAATGAGCTTCGAAATTTCGAATTTGTAGCGCTTAAACGCCATTTTCTTAAAAACGGCTCCAAATTTTTCAAACAATATTGCCGTTTAGGACGAGGTTTTAATGTTCTTTAATATTTTTAAAATAACATTTCCGTTCGACGATTATGAAACCGAAAAATTAAGAAAATGTAAAAAAAAAAGTAGTTTGGGCGGCGATAGATGGCAGCTGACAAGAGTATATGGCAAGTCCGCATAGGTAGCCGAGACAAATAGAAACATAATACGGTAAAGTCCGAGCCATTCTGTAGCACCACTAGGTTTGTTCTGAGGCCGTAGGTCGCTTAGTGATACGTTTGGAAAAAAATATACAAAAGCAGGAATGCAGGAATATACAAAAGCAGATGAATTATGATGGTATATGTTATAAGGATTAAATGGAAGGTAGGCTAATGACAAATTATAAATACTGTAGACTTATATGTACATTAGGTAGTTTAAGATCATAGTATGTATTGTATAGCTATAATTAAGAGCCCTATAATTAAGTATTGTTAAATAATTCCAGCCCTGATGAAGGCCTAATTAAGGGGCCGAAACGTTGGCAATCAACAATAAAAAAAGGATAAAAAAAGAATGTGAATTCCTTCTTTTTTTAAAAAAAATCCCACTGACCTAACCTCAAGAAACTGCACCATCCAAAAAGCAAGAAATTCTATTCTTTAAAAATTTGTGTGTATTTATTTACGGCAATCATCTATGCCCGTTACGATCACTGCCCGCTCAGAGCACATTATAAGCGGTATGTGCATTGTGGTTTGCATAATGACTAATGTGACTAATGTTGACATAATGTTAAGTCACTAAAAACGTACGTTTTAGGTACCAAAATGTTTTTAAATAGGCACGGAAAAAGGCAATAAAAACAGAACAGGAGGAAAACCGCATTAATATATATTTCACTGCACTTGCACCTCAAATTATCCAATATTAAAAATCAATATAACATTAGAGAATATTAATGAGTCTTTAGTGAGAGAGACGTTTTGAATTGGACCTTACAATGGATTGCTGCCTTTTTAATGAAAGTTCTGGCAGTTCCCACAAATCATAAGGCCACTGATAATCGCATAAACTCATGATATCAAACGAGCATTATCAAACATATGAAGTAAATTAATCGAAGTGGATATGATTACAAAGACGAGTGTAGTTTTGCTGTATGCTGTACGTAGCATGTGGACTTGTAAATATTATTGTGTAAATTTCCAGTTAAACTCTGATGTAACAGTTTTGTGTCTAGGAATTCATTAATTGGAAGAAAATATTTCCACCCACCTGGGACACACAAATCATTCTCGTCTTTTACAGACGCATGGCATGGGCCTTCAGGGCATGACGCAAGCGGATCCTGCAACAAATGACACCAAAAACACTCAAAATAAAGAAGGTAATTGAGAAGCACTGGTTTTAAGCCAGGGCTTTCCAACTGGTGTCTCGCGGGCCGCATGCGGCCCGCCGGATCTTTTTGTGCGACACGCGACTGCTTTCAAACATTTTATTATACCAACCAAACACAATACAATTGCACAATTCATCATATTTTTATTTCATGATATATTAATTTTCTCGTATGTACATTATTCATTAAGTAGGTTGAATAAAAGTCGTATCTAAATACATGTTTAAGTATACTCTCAGTAGTTAGGGTAAAAACTATCTTAAGTTACGGTGCGGTCCGCGGTTTAACTAGAATTTGATGTGTGGCCCATAAGTCCTAAGATGGACAGCCCTGTTTTAAACATTTGTTTTAGGCAACAACTTTAATCTAGAACAACTCTAGAAACTATTACTAGCCTACCAAATTTACTTTTATTCATTCAATTATTTAATCTTAACACGTTGAGTACGTTTATCGCTGTACAATTTAGAAAAAGCCTTCCTTGTCCGCTCCATTATTTCTTTCAATTGGCTAAACTTCTGACTGAAAAAGGGTCCCTGGTCACCCCCGGCTGCCCCTTTCTCCCTGTCGCCCGAGTCGCTGGCAGTTTGGTTGCACTGCATTAAACACTGGAGTCTCACTGCACCGCACGCCCCCACACCACGTCCATTGCACGGCCCCCTACAGCCACTCCGAGTAATAAGGCTCATTGTAGATCGCGCTCCCCGCGAGAAACGACAATGTCCACAAGCAGTGTGAGATCCCCCTCATAAACAATTCTCTCTTCGGAGCTACCGTCTCTTACTTCAGTCATTTACTCCATCAGGAGCTTGGCAGAAAATACTAAGAGTAACGTTTAGTTTACACCAACAAAAAGTATCCATTTTGTTAGAGGCGCATGGGAAATTAAACAGAGCGAGCGCGGATATGCGGCTTTGAGCCGGCTGTGGAACGAGCAGCGAACAATAAACAAGAACTCCAATAGCGAGTTTATCTACTGTGGAACGAGCAGCGAGCAATAAACAAGAACTCCAATAGCGAGTTTATCTACTGTGGAACGAGCAGCGAGCAATAAACAAGAACTCCAATAGCGAGTTTATCTACTGTGGAACGAGCAGCGAGCAATGAACAAGAAACTAGAGCTCCAACCGCGAGCATATCTACTGTGGGCGAAAGGATCAAGTCTTTCCGGCGGAATATGTAGGAGAAGAAAGCAGCACGACAGGCAGTTAGTAATTGAGTGCAGAGAGCTAGTGCCTGGATCTTATTGTCTACTGCCTAGTTTCAACAGGGCCGTGTATTGACTCTTTCGTTGTTTTGATGAACTGTGCTATGTCTAGGGACATTACTGGTTACGACTTGGTATTTTCCTTCATAGTTGGTGAACTGGCTTGTGGTGGGACAGTTGGGAATTTTAGTAAACCCCTACGGAATAAACACTTATTTCTTTTTCCTATTTATTTCGGAACATAATATTAATACTGATTTTCTAATGTAAACAAAATTAGGCAACTTTTCAAACATATCACCGCGAAAGTGTTTCCCTGTAAGAAAGGAAAAAACGTATTTGGAGTTATCCTTACCTCCTCATCCTGAGCAAAATCTTTCTCGCGCTTATTTAGCTCAATGAACACATCCTTTGGAGGCTCTAACTAATGAGAGTTAACCTTACCTCCTGTACTTCGGTCTTTCTTTCTTGGCTCACGGGGGGTGTCAAAGTGGAATATCTCGCGGTATTTTGCGTCGTTCTCGGTTTTGCCGCTAGGAGTCACATGATCGCGACTGTACCGAGCAGTGGTGGCGATAATGCGATTCCTGGCGGCACAACGGAGAACGAAGTGAAATACCGGTAGAAATTCCATTTTGATTACACCCCCCGTGCGCCAAGAAAGAAAAACCGAAGTATATTTGGCTCAATGAACACACACGTTGGGGGCTCCAACTCCTGAGTTATCCTTACCTCCTCTTCTTGGACAAAATCTCTCTCGCACTTGTCTGGCTCAATGAACACACGCGTTGGGGGCTCCAACTCCTCCTGCACAGAAGATACATAAAAAGCTAACACTACTCACAGAAATAACATAACCAGTTCGGTTTCGTAAATTGGCCCTTAAGAGCGTTCCCTCATTTTGAGAATAATTATTTTAAAATTGAAAACCACTTCATATTGGAATCCAAGCAATATGACCAGTCACTAAACTGCTTACTTATGCACAATACGCCCTTCATTGTGCGTGGGGAAATGCTCGTTTCAGAATCCTTTTTTACTTTTTCGCAAACTATTTATGTAG
Source organism: Acheta domesticus (assembly GCA_031308135.1). Taxonomy (NCBI): domain Eukaryota; kingdom Metazoa; phylum Arthropoda; class Insecta; order Orthoptera; family Gryllidae; genus Acheta; species Acheta domesticus. The sequence continues at coordinate 7,120,379 of JAHLJT010005437.1, forward strand.
TATGGAAAAAGTATTGTAATGCTGTGGCAAAATCGGCGATGTTCAGACAGAAAAACTCGAATTTCTGGTCCCCGATACCGAAAGAGGGAATAATTATTTTTCCTACGTGTATTAAATTACTTACACTAAAATGTTGTATAATCATAAATAATTTTATGTGGGGTCTTTGATACCGACAAATATGTTTACGGCAAAACGTGTCTGTCTGCGACTAAATGATGGAAAGACATGGGTGAGTTACTGCGCATCGTATACGTTGTTGGCACATCGGCACCAATAAATGATTCAAATTTGGCGCCGTGACGGGAGATTGGTTTTTAATAACGATCTTTGGCCTTAATTACCAGCTCAGAATTTGCATTTTGAACGTACCGCGCCGGACTTATAAAAAATTCCCTCCAAAACCCGCGTGCTGGTTGCGAAAGAGCGCGGATAAACTTCTTTGCTTTGAGTGTTTTGAAATAGGTTGGCGGGATCTACTTGTTAGCTCAGCATCCCTCCACCAGGTGGCAGCTCCTTCTTGGCCCTCATCGCAAAACGCTGTATTCACAAAGAAAACGGCTTGGAGATTTCCGTTTTAACCTACAACAGCATTGTCGCAAAATTCAAACGCCGAAACAGTAACTTCACAGCAGTTTTGTTTTCTCACATGGAACAAGTTGCAATGAGCGTATATTAACGTTCCATGAGAACAGGTTAAATTATCAAAGGTTGGTACTAGTGTCGCCACTCTGATGTTTTCAGATGCTGAGATTTCGGCGCGAAGCGCAACTCAAGTAACGAGCGAAACTTGTTACAGAAAAATTAACCAAAGGAGATTGCTTTCCCGTGAGAAACAGGTAAACAGGTGAACGATTTATTCAATGGTTGCTTATTCCTTCATATACATCTTTTAACACAAAGGAATCCATTGTGTGTTTTGCAGAAATCGGCCGAATATTCCAGAACCTATGTAGCAAAATCCCAAATCATAGCTCTCCCAGCACATCATTTTGAAGCTTATTTTGCTGCCTCAACATACGTCTTCAGCCAATGTGTTTCAGGCACCACGACGTCACAATGTAGCGAGAATCTTAAATGAAGCCAGATGCCAAAATTAGGGGCCGTCCATAAATTTCGGGTATTTTCAATACCCCCTCCCCCTTGTAACGCACTTCCCTCTCTACGTAACGCAGCCTCAGACCCCCTCCCTCCCCCTTTAGCGTTACCAGCGTATTTTAATGGATGACCCCTTATCACCTTGTTACAACTCTTTGAAAAGTAGTGACGTGTGATGAAGGGCTTAGTTTGGGTACGCAATAAAATGTATACGGGCGTTAAGCCACTAGTTTCAAAAAGTTGGGTATTAAACTTTCTTACACAGGTTTCTGAAGTAATAGTTGTAGTAATGTCCGGCGTTGGCTTTCCTGCCCTAATAATGTTTTTATCTTCAAAGTTTCACGAAACAAAACTCTTCGTAAATACATCACAAATCACGCACGTGTCCGTCTACCTGCAGTAAGAAATAGAATACAAAGATCCATGTTCGTGCTCTTCCTGCCAAAACTCTAGCTGATAACTCATACTGATTGTGTACCCTAGGGTATAACTCACGTGTTAGTTTCACTTAAAACGATAAAATAAAATGTGAATTAACACGTATAAGCAAAAATATATAAGGTAACGACGGGTAGCATTGTCACGGGTGAAACGTTGCCACAACTTCAAAAAATTTATGTAGCACAGTCTGTATCGTAAATTTATTTGCTTGCTGAATTTCCATAGTTGGCTACCTCTCAGAAGCATTATATACAATCCTTTGGTGCATTGGGTTACAGTTGTAACCTAAAATGTCCGTAAATATGTATGGTGTATTGTGATAAGCCAAATCTCGTAATCGAAAGTTCGTTAATTTTGGATTAATTGAGTTGAAATAAACGCCGTAGATAAGTAAATTTCATGTTCAATGCATTTATGTCGTGACTTAAAAATTATTCATTACAAACAAGAGAAAATGTATTAAAAGCATATACCACTTTCAGAGTAACACTGCCATACTGGCCATCTTACCCCTACATTCATATCCTTGAGAAGAAATTCTTACATTGAATTAATTGACATTTGTGAGTTTATATCATTTCTAAAGCTTATGACTTGTAATTAATGTTTACAATTTATATTTGATACAAAATTCCTTTTTTGTTGTCGCCATACTTGCACTGTTTGCCACGTAGACGAATAAAAAATCAAATATCCAAAGTTTACAAACCAAAGATGAAGTTAAAATGCACTAAGCAATGGAAAATGTAAATAGTGGAAAATTAAGTAGGAAAAGGTTACTGAACTGTATGGAATTAGCAGAGCAACTTTACTTGACGTGGATGAATGTGATATGCCAAAACGACATTATCGCTGAACTTCCCAGACTAAATATAAAAAGGAGAAAACACTTTTTCCCTACCGCATTTTTATCACAATGTAAAATAGTTAATAAAACTTTTTTTAGACTAAGTTCTAAAAGGAGTATTTATCCCTGTTTAGAGTATTTAAACTGTCAAAAACCAAAGGCTAATATTGTTCTGATGCATAGTTATGCATTTGTTTCCTATCCAACTCTCACATATTTAAACATTGCCATAGACTTGTAAATAATAGATGTAGAAATGTTTGACCCCTGTAGAACAACATTGCCACTTTCCTTGTTTTTAAAAAAAGTAATAAAATCTTCCAAATTACGGAAGCTTCAATATTTTGAAGAAACACTGTACTTTTGTGAAGGATTAAATTGTCAATATAATTATTGTGAAAAATTGATGCACACAACAAAATAGAACTTTAAAAGAAACAAAGATGAGGCAATGTTACCCCCCGTTACCTTACTAAACTTAGAATTACGTGCTTCAGTGTACATAGACCTATACGCATTTATCATTAAAAGCCAAGATTTTCGTTTGAAACACTGCTTTCTTTCAAGCGGTGTCCCGCAACTCAGCCGATTGCAGGCCCCACGAAACTCACCGAGCACATCCGATCGCACCCGAGCTTCCTGACGCCCCGCGCGCCTCGCACACAGCGATGCTCGGCAAGCGCGGGCATTTCATCACTGCTGGTGTAAAACGACACCACGCTTTCGATAAATTAGAATTGTTACAAATCAAAGATTTATTTCCTGTTACAAATAAGGTAAAATGTTATATTTTTCTGAGTTGTAGGGCACGCCACTGTTGAAACATATTTGTATGAAGCATTTCTTTTCAATATTGCACCTTGTACACCTGCATCGTGTACATCACTACTCGCTCTCCATGCAAAATGGTGGCCAGACTCTGGTCTGGGTTTTCCAAAGAAGTGCCCGTGATGTGGTCACGTGGTTCATGAAGCAAACTGGTGCTGCGCAGAACGAGTAAAAATAAGTGCGCCGGAGTAGCTCAGCCATGTCTTTCCACCGTGGGCAGGCAGTTCGTCATCAAAATCTATGTTCTCCGATCGATCTAGCTGATGACGCAGTATCACACGTAATAACATGGCAGAAAGAGATACCTTTCCAGTATGGATGATTCCATCATGAAAAGACAGTCTTACGACTGTCTTTTTCATCACTGATGATACATAAGTCCGGCAAATATGGGTAGTCTCTCAATATTTTTCGATGGTTACTGTTCTAAGGGCTTTGAACAACAAAATTCAATATCTGACGTTAAAAAAATACTTTAAATTCGAATTTGTTTCCGACACTTTGCCCTACGAAATGCTAAAAAAGATCAGTAAACTATATTATTGGTGCTACAACAGCATATACTTTTCCGCATAATTTCTAAATTTGCGATTTTTGAAAATCCAAAGAGTTCGACGAAACGAGATCAGCACCAGTCTTTTAAGCGTTTCTTGTTCTATCTCTGGAAAACAAATTGAAGAAAAAATTAGGAGCGTTCTTTTAAGAAAATGTGTTTTATAAATTGCATAAATTCCACGCAAACGACTCACTTTTCAATCGTACGTAATCGTAATCGTTAAAGAACTGATGTTTCAGAACAGAATTTGTTTAAAGAAAAATATCTGTATCTTCAATTTTGTAGTTTTCAAATGTTAATTTTTAGCAATTCTCGTAAATGTCTTGTTCGACGGAAATGAGACTAGCACAACTTTCTTTCTAGCGCCCTATGATACATACAAGGAGAAAATTTAAAGAAAAAAGTTGGATCAATTTTTGAGGAAAAATGGTTTAAATATTTTAAAATGGCCTACATTTCACGCAAAATTACGTGGAAATTACTCCCATTTTCGAATAATTGTGCCTGACCTTATTTCAAGATCTGTCTATAAAGAAAAGATTTAATTTATAACAAAAACTCAATTTGATTGTGAGGCTTCATATTACTCCCCAGAATCAAAATATCTGTTTCAACCTCTGAGTCTCGAGTTCATTTCAATCGATTTGGGAATATCAATTTTGGAGATCACGTACATATACGTAAAATACTCTGTAAATACGAAGAGTTTTTAGGCTAACAATATCGGTTCAGAAGATCAAAATCAACGGAAACAGCTCAATTTTCTTTTCTGATGTCTCTTCATCCGAGGATCAAAATAAAGCACCTACTGAAATATTTTAGAACTTTCAAAAGCTTTTGAAGTCACTGTTCATAACATTTTACTTTCAAAATTACCTTCGTAGAGAATTCGTAGCATTGCTCCAGATTGGTTATGTTTGTACCTCTTTCGGAGTAGAAATATCGTTCTGGATCACATTCTTTACTCAACTTTCCGATTCACTGCCAACAGCAGTGGGGCTCCCGCGGGGTTCTATTGTAGGTTTTGTTCTCTTTTGCGGTCTTGCCGGTAGAAGTCGCATGATCGCAAACACTGATACGGTTGCGATCACGCGAAATATAGCGGAACGACTGAGAAATATGCGAAATACCATGACATATTCCATCGCGAAGATGGGATTTGAATGGCCTTGAGGGGCAAAGTTAGAAAAATCGCAGTATATTAAACGTTAATACATGCCCTCGACGATTCGAAACGGAAGAATAGTTCTCTTTGAGGATGATACGAATATTATTTGCAATAAAGGAACAGTAAATAGTACAAGATAAGATGTCTCAAATTGGTTCCGTAATAACAAAATGGTAAAAGAAGGGAAAACAATCTCAATGCAGTCTTCCATTTCAAATAAATAATTGTATACTCCATTGAAAAAAACGATGACCAGTAATTGATGTTAAGACAATTTTTGGACCTTCCAAGTCAGTGAAACCTCAAAGGAATCGTCCATTTAAATCAACTGATAACAATATGAAGTTTATTATGCTACGCATTCAAAATTCTTTCAAAATCAGTCCGTCTTCATACTAGTCAATCTGTAAATTTCACGAATGTATTTTGAATGCAAGTAAAATGGCTGTTTTACAAGTTGGTGAGAACAAACTATGCCCTTAGCAGCCTACTTTTGGAATAAAATAAGTTTTAATTAGTACAAGTTCTTATGGAGAAACTTTCGCGAGCATATATTTTCTAAAATATCGGAGAATTTACACGATGAACACCCACCCTTTTTAAAAAAATTTTATTCAGTACATAGCAAGTTTTAACCCACCTCACCGGGCATTCTGAGGAGTAATTAATAAAAAAACTACCGTGAAATTCAGGTTGCCGAAAGTGACGTTTCTCAGTCACAGTCTAATAACTGTTAGACTGTGGTCGAGGTATGTTTCGCAAACCATGGTATTGACAGAACTGTTTCTCTTCGGGTACGATCGGAAAGGAGCTAAAATTCAAATTTTGTATCCACGTCAAAAAGCATTAAGCCATCGAGAAAAACGTAAAATAACTTCTTAATCACTTCTAATAAAGAAAGGCGAATAAGATAATTACCCACTGGAATTATTTACAAGCAATGAATATTGAGGTAATTATAACAATGAAGTATTGTGAACCGAAGGACACAAAACTATAGGATTTTATTGTCACAACTCTCACATGTGTGGGTGTCAATTAGGAGGGGCAGATTGTCCCGATAAGTTATTGATATTCATGCTGTAAACTTGTTACTACAAAGTCACGCTAACTACTACTGTAGTATGTGGACAGTGAATTATGAAGAAAAAAACTTAAATGAAAAAATATTTTATACTAGCAAGATCAAAAACAAATAAATTACTGCCTATAAAATTCTCAATGTGGCAAAATTTATTGTAATTTAAAGTATAATTATTTCTACTCCAAATTAAGAGAACATGCCAATTTTTACCACTTTAATCTTTTAACCTTCATAGAGATGATATATATTCTATCCACTTAATAATAAAAAGTAATTCATAAAAAATAATCAAATATTACTACATAATTTACTGGATGATGTCTATGGTCCTTACACTGTATTGCTACTATACACTATACACTTAACACTGTATTTACATTAACGATACCCATCACTGTTAAATTATCCTAAATTTCACAGATTGGAATACATACATAAAAATCGAAATCAATATTAGATGTAGGCTCCCCATCGTAACTGTTTATTGTGGCATAAAGCTTTTTCGGCCGCATTGCGGCCATCTTCAGTGCTACAAAAATAATAATAATAATAATAATAATAATATATCTAAATTACAAAAAATTTAAAAATTTTAAAGAATTAAAAACTTTTTACAGAATATTGTCAAGAATTGGATTTTAAAAAAATGTAAAATGTGAAATGGACATATAAATTTTTTAAAAATGACAAATGAAAATAAAATAAAATAAATGGAATCTATTACAAATAATATTATGAAGCAAACTGGAGTGAAAGAAAACTGGAAAAGTACAATATAAAATGTGTAGATGGAAACATAATTTTGAATAACAAATGTACATTTTGAAGAGAGGTGAAAATAGAAAATGAATAAATATGTAACTAAATAAATAAATGAATTAATAAATTTAGGTGAGCAAACTGACATACCTCTTAGAGGCGGCTGTGGGCCTCAGTCCAGACAAGACAGCGAAGGGCGAAGGCATTGTACGCTATTTAAAGGAAACGTTCAATGGAGGTAGGGGAGAACGCGGTTTTTTTTCTAGGAAATGGCCATTGCGGGAAAGGCCCAGGCGGGTGGCGGAAAAGAGGCAGGCAGAGGGGTTAATGTGCTTTGGAAGCGGCCAGTTTCAGAAGAGGGGAGAGAGAAGGAATCTGTTCATTCAAAATAGCGTGTTGGGGATTGTTTAATAAATTATTAATGTGTATTGCTTCTAGTTTGTCTATGTGTGTATCTGTTTTCAATTTCTAAAATTTTGACGTCCGTGTCTGCATTGAACGAGTGTCCTTGTTCTAATAGATGGTTGGCAAAGTGTGAATGTGTGGTTTTTTGTGCGAGAGGTTGTCTGTGTTCTTTGATCCTTTGTTTAAAGGATCTTCCGGTTTGGCCAATATATTTAGCATTGCAACTACCACAGGAAATGGAGTACACCCCACATGATAGAGGCTTGGGGATCGGATCTTTGTTGTGGGAGAGTGTGGTGTGGAGACAGGTTGGTGTGCTGAATGTGACGTGTATGTCGAATTGACTGAGCTTTTTGGCAATTTTGAGTGACAATGTTCCAAAGAAGGGGATGGTATATCTGGTGTGCGTGTGTGTTGTGTGCGTGGGAGTCAGTGAAGTTAATGTTTTTGTGTTAAGGGAGATAGTTTTTCTTTTGATAAGGTTGTCAATAAGACAGTCGTTGTAGTCATTATTGGTAGCTATTTGTTTAATGATAAGAATTTCTTTCCTGATGTTCTGGGGGGAGAGAGGAATTGAGAACAATCTGTGAACCATACTATGGAATGCTGCGTGTTTGTGAGAGGGTGGATGTTGTGAACTGTTATGAATTACTGTGTCGGTGTGTGTCGGTTTCCTGTATATGTCAAAAGCGTGTCTGTCATTCACTAAAGTGATGGATAGGTCTAGAAAGTTAAGGGTTCTGTTCTCATTTTCCTTCTCTACTGTAAATTGTATATTAGCATGTATAGAATTAAGGAAGTCAGTGAAGTTTTTCAGTTGTCTGTAAGTGCCGGTCCAAAGTACTATGATGTCATCTACGTATCTATACCAATAGGTTACATTTTTTAACTGAGGGTGTCCAGAATTGAAAATTTGTTTCTCTAGGTTGTCCATAAAAATGTCTGCTAGTAGTGGGGAAAGTGGGGACCCCATAGGTAGGCCAGAAGTTTGAGTGAAAAATGTATTGTCAAATTTAAAGTAATTTATGTCTAAACAGAGAGATATCAGGTTGTACAGCTCATTTTTTATAGGAATTGGACTCAAAGAGTTGTCAAGGATGTCCCGTAGAATGTGTTTGCATTCCGTGGTCGGGATGCTCGGAAAAAGGTTCGTCACGTCTAAAGAAATCAGTTTGCCATTGGGTGGCACAACTACGTCTTTGATCTTGTCTACTAGATTGATACTGTTGTTGATAGTGTGAGAGGGAGAGAATTTGATGTGTTTGGCAAAATCTTGGTTGAGTTTCTGTGCGAGTCTGTGTGTAATGGAATTGGTGTATGAAACGACAGGTCTTATCGGTGTAGAAGGTTGGTGAATTTTCGGGAGGCCGTACAGTCGAGGTGGAAGTGGATTAGGGGGGATGATTCTGCTAGGGGCGGGGAAAAGAGCTTTGGACTCTGCAAGTTCTTTTTTGATGTCGCACAAGTGTTTGTTCGTGGGATCTTTTTTAATAGGTACGATGTTGTTATTGTTTATGAAGTCGGAAATTTTTTGGTGATAATCAGATTTGTCCAGAATGACTACAGAATTTCCTTTGTCGGCTTTAGAGATGAGTAAACTATTGTTATCTAGTTTCTGTTTTAAACTGTGTTTAGTGGAAGACTCTGACATTGTGTTCATGTGTGAGTGATGGGTGTGTTTTAATTCCTGTTTGATGTTGTGTGTTATATTGTGTTTCAATTCATCAGAATTGGGGTGATGGCTAATAATATTGTCTATCTGTACGCACAGAGTTTTAATTTCAGAATGAGTTGGGGGGTGTGGAACAGAATATTTTAGGCCTTTGTTGAGGAGGGAAGCTTCTTCATCGGTTATTACACAGGAGGAGAGGTTGATGACACGGGGGTGGAATTTTTGATTATGAATATTGTTGGTCGAGTTATGACATGGAGAGTGTGACGAATTGTTGAGAGCGCGAAGGCGTGTCAGTTTGCTCACCTGAATTTGTTTCCGGCGACTGCAGATCTTGAAGACCCTGCTCCTTATGGTGTTCTGCAGCGTGTCCCATTCCATTGGATGTAATGATGATGTAAGCTCTCCTTGGGTCCAGTAAAGATGTTGTGAGAGACGGTCGCGAGTAGCATACCATCTCTTCTTTTCCGACTGTAGCCACGTGGTTCGGCCAGCAGCAAGAGCTTTTTTCGCCGCATGAGAGTTGGATTTGGTTTTCAGTGAAATAAATTTAGGGGTTAATTTCAAAATTAAACATTGGCTTAAAAACCAAATGTGGAGATTTGCTAAAGAGAATTTTAGAGAATATTTGTAGAAATCAGACACCATATTGGCTAAGCCAGCCGTCATAATAGTAGGAAATGGTGTGGCATTTACGATGCTATCATCGAAATCAATATTAGATGTAGGCTCCCCATCGTAACTGTTTATTGTGGCATAAAGCTTTTTCGGCCGCATTTCGGCCATCTTCAGTGCTACAAAAATAATAATAATAATAATAATAATAATAATAATAATAATAATATATCTAAATTACAAAAAATTTAAAAATTTAAAAGAATTAAAAACTTTTTACAGAATATTGTCAATCCCATTCCATTGGATGTAATGATGATGTAAGCGGCCGAAAAAGCTTTATGCCACAATAAACAGCTACAATGGGGAGCCTACATCTAATATTGATTTCGATGATAGCATCGTAAATGCCACACCATTTCCTACTATACATACATAAGTTTTCCTATGATGATAAATCCTAAGGAGAAACCTTACAAAGAACAGTAGTCTTGAGCACGAATTGTTTTACTCAGGCACAGGCATCTCACATGTCAGCCACACAACTAACATAATTCTTTCAAACACAAACCATTATTTATAAGAGGGTGTTATAATGAATAACAACGTATTTACACATTATACAAATTTTTATCTATGCAATATTTCCATTTTTAAATATATTTCTTATGACTTCTTTTGTGATGAATTTCTTTTCATTAAATGAAATCATGTTCTTGTGGGTAAAACTTATCCATCTGCTATTGAGAAACAAAATTAAAAATGATGATGACACACAATCAACAAAACAAAGCTACAAAAAAGGAAAGGGATTCTCAACATTACAGATGACACATTTTAAAGATGTAGTGTTTACCTTGTCAATAGAAATAAAAATCAAACAATCTTGACAAATATTTTTGTTTTTAATTAGGTATTTATCACAAAGAATTCATTAACATTTGATAATTGAGAGAATACATATTTTCTTATCATTTATTTTGACCTAAGCAATATCAAATAGTTAAATAAAATTCATCCATGCTTTCTCATAGAAATTAATTCTATTTCTCAAATTATTACACCTTGGCACACGAGGAGAAAAAGCTTGTTTTGCTCAAAATACTGTGCTTACTCTAACTGCTACTACAAGGGTAAAGATCTGCAGTATCACTTGTTAGCGACCATCAATGTAAATATTAAACAATTATTGTAAACAAATAAATTAAACAATAAAGAATTAATTAATAATGTTGATTAAGTGTACACTAATGCGTCAGAAATTCTACATAACGAGTTATGTTGAATATGTCATGAGGTTGAGGAACCTCTAAAACAAAGCTAAACATCTATATTTATTTTTCCTTTATCCTTTTCTACATTGTGCTTCATTACTGCAGTTCTTTTGGCATTTAAGAAAGAAAATTACCCTTAAGAATTTGCTAACTTAAGGTCAGACTGACATAACTACACATAAGAAATGAAATATTTGGAGTCAGACAAATACGGCACATTTCCCATTCCTCAGACTACAAGGATGTATAATTTTGTAGAAAAGTCAAGTCCTGACTTCTATATTGACATTCCTAATGGTACATTTGTTGTTCCTACGATGCAGAAAAAAATTCTGATTCTGGTAGTGATTGTAAATAAAAAAATTGCACAAATTTTAGTGACCCTCAATGTAGCAAAGTCTGACACTTCGGTAGCAAATCACTCAGTAGATCTAAATCACACAATTAATCTAATGATATCATTATTTGTCTACACTTCAGAATTTGAAATATTGGCAAAGTAACTTAGTGTAAAATAATTTATTCACTTTTAATTTGGCCAAAGTAAAAGTTATAACAATGTGTTTAAAAATAATGGGAACAAAATTAACATACTTACATCTTTTTCTTTGTTTTCTATCTTCATCGAACACTGTTCTGCACTGTTTTGATCTTCCTACAAAAAAACCACAGTGCTCTTTAAAAATGCAACTGTTACAAGGGAAGAAATCATCTCAATTCACAAAAGGAGATTAAAATTAATATAAAAAACACCTCCTGTCCATATGATTTCCTGTCATGATGTGTTATTTTATTAGTGAACAAGTTCTCACCTCACACAGATATTACAGGAGACTACCAAATAAGTTTAATACAGACGCAAATACATTGTGAAAACAAATTAAATCTATGGAAAAGGGAAAATCGCGGAGCCCAGATGCTATTTCAACCGACATAATTAAACTCTATGGAGAGGCAATGTTACTTTAAAAAAAGTAGAGGAGGATATTTTGCAGGGTGATCTAGACACACTTTTCTGGGCGGAAAAAAAAAATAGCATGGCAATAAATAGTTCAAAAAGCAAAACCATCATGTTTGGGAGGGATTGCAAATATAATGAAACTCAATACCTTTTAGGCAATGAAAATTTCAAAGAGTCTTGTCTTATAAGTTTACTTATTTAATTTTATTTATTTATATTCAGGTTGTTATAAATTCATATGTTCAATATGAGATATACAGAAAATACTGCTGGAGGCAATAGCTGTGTGCAGACCTGAAGGAACATTTAACCTGGTAATAATGTTTGATAGCAAATTAAGTGAGGAAAATCAGGTAAACTTTGTCATAGGGAAAGCCTGGAGGTCTTTGCATTTTACCATGCAGATACTCAAAAAGAAACTACGAAAGTGAAAGAATTAGCTTACATATCTCTAGTCTGTCCATTAATGGAATACATGGTAGTTAATTGGGACCCTTACAGAAAATCACAAAAATATCAGAATAGAGTTCAGAGAAGAGCATGTACACTTACTTTCTGAAGCAATAGGAACAAATAAGAGTGAGTCTCTAGAAATCAGGATGGTTAAGGCAAGACTGTGCCCCGTACAAAGCTTATGCCGGTTATCCAGTTTGGAAAGATATCTACATCTAACTCAGTTCATCCACATACTTCAGTTGAGGAGATCACAAGCACCAAATTCAGTTCAGGCCACAGAGAACAGATGATGGAAAATTTTCCTTCACAAATAAAGTAACAGACTGGAATAAGTTGCCTGTGAAAGCCTTGGAACCCTTTCCTCTAGGTGTTCAAATATTTAAAAAAATAGTGGTGCTACAACAGCACATACTTTCCCACGTTATTGGAAACAGCTACGTACTATTGAAATATTGCACTTTCTGCACTACTAACATCTTAGCTATTATTTGAAAACGTCTAATTCAACCAAAAAGCGAACAAATCAGCGTTTCCACCACAGTGTTCTCCATAGAAATATAATATAAAAGTTTTGTAAACTTGCATTGGAAAAAGAAGCCTGATACCCCGGACAATATAGAAATGCATTTCATACAGCCATGATTAGAGAAGAGTATTCGAAAACCATGCAAAAATACTCTACTCACTACAAATGGTACAGCATTTGGTGCAAAAAGTAAATATTTTCATGCAAATATCAACATAAATTTGACAATTATAACTCCTTTTCATACAGCTACATAAAGTCACAACAATGACATGTACTTCACAGAAATTCATGAGCGTGAAATGGAATTCCATTGTTACATTCCATGCATTGTCGCTATTCTCTGAAAGCTAGTAATTTTTATTTCAAATATTTCAAAATAAATAATTTAAAAAAGATGAATATGTAAATGTATAACAAAAGGTCAAATGTAATAAATGAACAAAGAAATAATATACAAAATTGCAAATTCTAATTTATGATGCATCCAGATGTCTGAAGCGCAGTAAATTTGCAGCTGGCTATTATGTTTGTCATGAAATTATAGAAAAATAATGTAAATGTATTTAATATTATGGTAAGTAATGGTAATTTAATATTATGGTAAATGTAAAGTACCCCCCAACGTTAAAATATCGGTTTCAAATTCCAGGAGCCTTGACATCAGCCAAATCAATTGGGGAATATCAATTTTCAAGAAAATCAGCTGAACGGTTTAGGACATTTTGTCGATACGTGGTCATATGATACACAAAACTTTATAGTTACATCTATGACCATATTTTTGTCTGTTTTGATATTTTATACGTAGTATATGATTATTTGTTGTTTTTTTTAGGTCATCTGACCAAATCAGAGGTCAGTTTTTACCAACCCTGTTATCTTGTATGATTCCTGTGCCCTTACAATTTTTTGATGTCATTGCCTCAAGTATATGCAGAAAAATAAAAAAGTTACCCCAGTAAATGTGATAGTGCAAATCTGCAAAGTTCGTTCAAGGATCATATACAAATTGTAATGCAACACCTGCTCCAGACACACATTTTTGTACTGTTTGGATAAATTACGAGAAGCACCTACATAAGAATCACACCATTCTATGTAGCCCAGCGGCGCTGCACCAGTCCATAACTCCACCAGTCATAACCCCATCTGATGGGCTTACTCTTTATGAACTGTTTCACACCATGTCATCCAGGTATGGCACAATAGTCTGAATTTCTTCAAAAGGAGCAAAGTGGACCACTTATTCATGATTTCAAATGATGGCCTGACCTTTGAAAATTTGTCTTTTTTTTTTTGTTGTTGCTAATATCATTGCAATGAATGTTCTGCATAAAGAACCTAAAATGATTTGAGGACATTGCATTGTGAATCAGAACATTGCTGGAATTGGGAGCATTATCCCAGTACATCTCACGACTAGACATGTTTACATAGTTACACAATACAATAATGACAAAAAAATATTCAATTTCATTACGTTGAATATCACCTTCCTGATTATGAGAAGCTGCATTTATATTAGTATAGTCCTATGTCAGGGCAATTGCATAGTAATTTTCCTTCTCCAAACAAATTTTCTGTTAGATTTATTTCAAGTTGATAACTCTTTCCTCTTTCTTTTCCCATCACAACGAGGAGAAACATGTTCACCATGACAGTCACCAGAATTTACAATTTATTCATTTGTAATTCTACAAAATTCGGCTTCAACCCTCAGCTACCAGGCAGATACCAAGTGACATTTTCCTCTTCTCCACACTCTTTATCAGTGTTATCATTAGCATTGTCAGATGCAAAGATAGTAATATCCCAGTTTCCTGGTAGGCTGAATCACAGTCTATATTCTCTATATCTTCTAAAAGTTCATGCAAATTTAGTGCTTTCTTGCAGAATCTTTAAGAAGAAACATTGCCCCAAATCATATCATTTTTAGCCACTGTCCTTTACAAAATACACACAAAATGTTTTATTAATAACTGAAAATGTGCATTGCACATGTTAACCTTCTGGGACAGCACGATATTCAGAATGTTTTGAATTAACTTCAATTATGATCTAGTAAAACAATGAGAATTTACCCTTATTTTTTTTTGAATTGTTCACCTTGAAATATTTCTCAAGTCGAAATGTATCAGACCACACATTGCACTCAAATGATAATGACGGGTATTCTGAACTTCAACTACAATCTTTGACAATAAACTACAATAATTCCAACATTCAAGACTAATGTAAAATAATTCTTAAATGCTTAAGAATTCCATGGCCTTTTAAAAGAACAGTCGCAATATCTGTGTTAACATGTTTCATTTCTGGTTAAGCAATCATTTCAAATAATGTTCCTGGTCATTTATTACAACTTTTAATTTCTAATTTTTTATAGTAAAATTTGAAGTAACGTAAAGTACATCAACAACAATTATTCCCAATTTCACTTAATTCAGTCAAATTAAGTCTTCACATATGGATCAGACCTCGCCTAACCTTAAAGGAAAAAATCAAAATCAGGCATAATTTACTGTTTGTTTTTTGAAAAATATTAATGTACACACAGAATTAACTAGTTTCTGTTTCAATGTTCATGACACTCTATTACCGAAATATTCACATGTGGCTACAACTGCTATAAAATACAACTTACAGTGTATTTCCAGAGACTCTCTTCTTCATGGTCACAAGATTCTTCTTTAATCTGGGGATAATTAGAAAATAATTACTTTACATCGTTCACAATATGTTTAATTGTAAATGTTTTAATTTGATTGTAAATTGTAAATATACGAGATAATGCTTACGTTCTCTATTTTTATTACACTTTCCGCTAAAATCTTGATATTTTCCATTATTAACACAAAAGTGTCGGCAATAAATTCACAATTTTCTGAAAAATCCTCCCTATTGCTTGCCGCCACAACTCTGTTCGACTCTGAGCACTTGCGAAACTATACTGCGATTTTTGTAGGAAGAGCTCTCAAGATAACTCAAATCCCATCTTCGCGATGGAATATGTCACGGCATTTCGCGTCTTTTCTCGGTCTTGCCGGTAGAAGTCGTATGATCGCAAGCACTGCTTCATACGGTCGCGATCGTGCGAAATCTAGCGGAACGACTGTGAATGATACGAAATGCCGTGACATATTCCATCACGAAGATGGGATTTGAGTTATCTTGAGAGCTCTTCCTACAAAAATCGCAGTATATACTGCGATTTTCGTAACTTTGTCCCTGACAGATTTCAGCTGTTTCGCTGCCATCCAATCAGAAGCTTATATTTAGACAGTGACGTCACTATGGTGACTTCAAGCTCCCGATTGGATGAAACTGTGAACAGCTGATTCTGACAGGGACAAATAGGGCACAAAGTTACGAAAATCGTAGTATACTAGAGGCGAGAAAGCCGACAGTGCTCCGTGACTCCAGCGCCAATGTGGTGCTTTTGGGAACTATTACGGGCGAATTTGGCAGCCTCTCGCCGCGATTCTGTCCGTTCCGTCCGTTGAACCCGTCGATTGGTTCAGCCCAGAAAAGCGCGCGACTTCCAATGTTCTAAGAAGGCCATTTCTGCTCAGGCTCCCTTCAGATTAAACATTTTTGAAATAATACATCGTTAACATGAAATTTAAAATGTATAAATATTTGTTACGAGAATATGTCAATTTGTTATGCCCTAGATAAAATTTACTTGTTAGTTTGTTAACTTTTGATATAAAATAAAGGTATTTAAAAATTACATTTGAACTCTATGAACAGTGAAAACACAATTCTAAATGCATGAATGGAAGTAAAATAGTACACACACAAAATCCAGTCAAGTGTTTTTCCTATTGAAAACAGTAGATCATTGAACAAACATTTGAGAAACAGAAATGGTCAGAACCGAACGTCGCGGAGCGGACAGAACCGGGATCGTCGGCTTGTAATAGTCTTCAAAAGCACCACACTGGCGCTAGAATCACGGAGCAGTGTCGGGTCAGTAACAGCAACTTGCGAAACTAGGCAAGTGCATACCAGGGCCTATATATATATATATATATATATATATATATATATATATATATATATATATATATCAGGAGCTCAACTGCTGCCAACGATACTTCAACCGTGCGTTGCTGAGATTCACAAGCAGGTGCGCAATGTTACCATAAATAACGTCGTTGTTCGCGCGTTCTTGAGCGGTTTCTTATTGACTCCTATATTATTCTGTAGTATACCTTTCCATTACGGCTCTCACACGCAACCAATCTTTATAAGTGAGGTCTCTAAAGAAAGAGAATTTCACAGAGACGTGACAAATTGCATTTTGACTTTAAAAATACGAAGGATTTGTTTAAAAAAAGGCATCTAAATATTCAAGTCAAATGCAACACCCAACGTACATCAGGATTCTTGAATTTATATCGTTAAATAACTCCTAAACGAAGCGTTCTAGGGCCTTAAAAACTGAAATTTTAGGCCTCAAAGAAACGTTTTTCACACCACAATCTACAAGATAAGACATTTTTGGATTTTCAATAACATTTTCGGTTCGGCGCTTCGACACTACTCGTACCAATACCATCTGTATATTTCAGCCCTTGTTGCTGGTAGCCATCTTTATTACGACACATTTAGAAGGCTTAGATTCCTCCATTTTATATTTACGCTTTTTGTATACATCATGGTTTGTGCAGTCTGACGAAGTTCATTTGCATAATCATAGCCTACAATACTACGTGAATAAATTTTAAAAAGCAACCAAATTTAAAATTATAGAAAGAATAGCGCAAGTCACTCGACAACTGCCAACGATCGCAGTCCAAACGCACGATTTAAATGTTGGTGGTATCTGGAAGTATGTATATCAAACTCCCAGCTGCAAACTCATATAGTAAATAATACACCGTTTGATATTAAACTCAAGGTGTCGGTTCGTTAAGATATTCAACATGCAAACATCATTTGAGCAACATTCCCATGTACCTAAATGAAGTCTAAGTCTTCTAAATTGTTTCTAACGGTAACAAATGATATTTAGTACTCAAAGTGAAGATATTAGTTTGATTATATTTTGGATCGGAATTGCCTTTCTTGAGGTACGTAAGAACGCAGAAAATAATCAAATTTTTTAGTATACAAATGATTTTTCAATTTTCGCACCCCAGCCAGCTAGCACCCTAACATCCCATCTGTTTCCACAACAAATCAAGGAAAGTTAAATATTATTGCAAAGAGTAGGGTTGTATTTACCCTATCCGGTTTTTTCGCGCTATTTTAATTGGCTTTCTCAAGAGTAAAAACCTATTCTAATATTTTTGTGTCTATCAAGAAAGCGAAAAGCTAACACTCACAGAAGACTGACATCGAATGTTTGTTTTTAAAGAAGTATGAATTGTTCCATGAAGATCTCTCTTCAATACTGAATAAACCTTTATTGAAAATTTGTTTACATCAATTGCATTGTTATTTTTGTTTGATACATGTAAGTAATGATTTGTAAGTACATTAGAAGTAACATTTATATTTTTTAAACAAATAAACACATTTCATTAACAACTTTCCTTGTTAATGAAAAGGAAAGACAAATGGATAGGGAAAGGATGGGGTTTAACATGCGAGAGTTCTTGCGCGGGTACGCTAGTATGTATATACTATAAACTAGCTGAACTACCCGGCATTGCCCAGGCATTTATTACAGTAAAATTTAGCCAGGAAGAGGTATTCCATTTATTCATGCCGTGCAGTGGGGCCTACTTCTCTCCCATTGTATATCTGCCCCTCAGTGGCGTCTCCTGGCTAGTAGATGTGGGGATGCGATCATGATATTACAGATTGAACGCATAATTCCAAATATTAAAATTCTGCGTCATTCTACTTTACTCTGAAGTATTTTAGAAGTGTATGCTGCAAATTAGACACATTCAGAATCTTCCTTGAAAATCATCATTTTCTCATTGCATGCACTAACTTACATAAACAAAACTAAAAATATAACCACAAAAAAGTACATACCTAGTTTTTGAACTCGAGATCTATTCGCGTTGTCTTGGTTTTCCATCACTACCTACCTTACGTTTTTCGGAATAGGAGAAAGAACTGCACGGAATTTCACGAATCTTGTCTATGACACAAACGTTTCATTACTGTTCCCTGCCACAAATAACACCCATTACCACAAATGAACTGGATAAGCTCGGCATGTCGCACACACACACACACACACACACACAAGTTTTATTCTTTCGCGTTACAATTTCGAATTCATGATTCTCTTAAACATATCACCAACTAGGTAAAGTAGTCCATTTAACGCACATTAAGTTGCAAACAGCATTTACGCTAGAACGCAGGACACACATAACGAACGGAATAACATCGCGCGCACCGTTTCGAGTTCACGGATTGTCTCTGTCATACCATTTCCTTACATGATGGGAGTGATCTTGTTTTGTCAGGCCTGCTAACACACATCGAGTTGTACTGAATTAAGTTGAAATGTGCTGAAGCATAGTTGGCAGACTTGCTTGACTTGTGAAGAAAGACAGTCGTGCCGTCTGCACCCGCTCCCAATCGTAGCACGTGACTTCTGGGATTCCCAGGCGTGCTGCCGAATTTCAACTGCATCAGAGGAGGGGGTATGGAGGGTTATTGGGAAGGGATACACAAACGCCAAACGCCTTTGGTGTGAGAAGCTATGTCACATCTCCGGCAGTCGAAACCACGCAGCTTGCCCACAATGCATGGCCGAGAGTTCAAAGACCTCGCCAACGAAGTGAGGTCGTTCAATGGATGTTTCTCGGCCTGTCACATCCAGCGAGGGGTCTTACGCCTATTGGACCGCGCACGTAAATGGCGGGAGGGAATTGAGAAACAGAGGGAGATACTTAACAGAAGTAAATAAAATTACTAAAAATATTTTTAAGCGATGGAAAACTAGTGGATGTAACACATCACTCGCATACATTGAGCCTACGCCACTGTCTGCCCGGCCAAGCTAGACCTGTCATGTCTTTCCCCCTATTTGGAAATTTCCGGTGTGCCTCGTTCACTTTCTTATTAAAGAAAGTTTACATTTTTCTAATTGGAAGTTTCAGCTCCCAAACATTCCTTACTTTATAAATAAAAACAATAAACAAATCTAAACTGTTAATACAAAACACTCGTAAAATACTTGTACAAATTGTAGACTCACATGTATTCTTTTTGTGGAATTTTATATCCCGCCCTCTGTGGCTTATTGGTTAGTGTGCTCGCTTTCCATGAAACAACCCCGAGCTCGATTCCCGGCCGGGTAAATTAGAACTGTGCGTTTTCCTTACAAATGTCTCAGTATCGATTGCTGTGTGACGACGAGAAAGCCCATCCTAAGGTTAAGAAGAGCGGGGTATATGGTAAAGGGATGTCCTCGTGCTAACCACTCGAACACCCGTGGCCGAAAGGCTGTGTCACCGCCGGTCAGCTAAGGCCCGTAGCAGGCTGTCGAACCAAAGGACGGGAGTTTCGTATATTATACCAACACTTTCAATAAATTGCCAAATTGTAAAACTAACTCATTTTTATATTTTTTGCTTCTATAGTATTTATAAAGAAAGATTAAAAATTTATCTGCTGCCAACTCGTGACCTTGAAGGGACTTACAGTTTTAAGCAGAGCATACGAAACATCCGAGAGTTCTCGCATGGGTACGCTAGTAGATAGATCCGGACAAATAGATATAGATGTCGTAACGTATTTGATGAATCGTAATCATAAAAGTAAATGAAAATATCTATGCTGAAATGTAATTGCCGGTTTCTATAATTATTTTGAAGATGACAGAAATATGTATGTTTAATGATCTATGTGCTAGTAACATGTAGTACAAAACTTATTTGTTTAGGTAAATCAATTCATCATATCATCACAACATAAGAGCAATACTGCTCCACGAACCTGTACATTATATATACATAATAAATTGACAATGTACTGAACCACCTAACAAAACACTATTAGCTTCGTTATATGATTTGAAGTGCGAGATACTATAGATTTTGAAATGTGAATTATAGAAACCAAGGAGTCTCAGAATTTTGTTATAAGATTAGACATAAATATTTTAGATAAATTAATTTTTGCCAGTTCATAGAAAATATAGATGAATTCACTGGGAGCAACTGACATGCGAAATAACGGCAAGATTAGTCTTAATATGTAAATTACTTAATTACATACAACTGTCCATATTGAAGAAAAATGTTCAACAGAGTTGACCAAAACATACAAATATTTTCCATTTTACCAATTTGAACATGAGATACGTGCAAATAGTCAAATCGAAAAGCTGCCCTGCTTCCTAGAAAATTATTCACATTTGCTTTGTTCTTTACTGTATTGTTTTCAATGGTGCGTGTTCTTTTGCAAGTCGCTCTTGCCTCTGATTAGCCCATTCCGAATTTTAATAGGCTGCCCATCTCTTAGCACTTGTATTCTGTTTTGACAACTGTAACTTTCGTTTCGGTATTGTTCCAAACAATTCAATTTTCACAAATTCTGTAAAAGAAGAAGTTGTTTAGAAAATATACGATTCCTGTATACGATATCTACATATTGTACATTACTGTATATTTTTGTACTTTTAACTCTCTAAATACTTTAAAACTCACATGTTTTCGTGCCACAATTTGTGTACCAAACGGACTAAGGACAATGTTTGTACATTGACTTTCTTTACTACTTTCAGGGATTTCGTTCAAATGTTCCACCAACGTTGAAAACAAACAAATCACCAACGAACACTCACGAACTTTACATAGCACATGTTCAAACCCCAGTGAATTTCGTAATAATTCTGGCAAGACCGTCTAGAATAGATAATATACTATTCTAGACAGCCTTGATTCTGGACATTGATGAAAACAGTAGATCTCAGACCTCATCCTCTGGTGGCGCGCATCTAAACTATTGACATTGATCCACTATTGAAACTGTGATGTAAAGCGAGGCGAAAAATATCCGGAAAAGTAATTATTTTGTGAATATAGTAAGGTTTGCGATTGTAAATCATAGCCTATGTTACTCCAGACCTTTAAAGGAAGCTATTACAAAAGTTTCATCAGTATTGGTTCAGTAGATTCAGAGATTATCGCGCTGTAAGTCAGTGCAGTTCTGTCTTTATATATTAGTATACAGGGTGTCCAGAAGCTCCCGTTACAAAAAAATACCACAAATTCTGTGATGCCAAACATGAAGAATGGCAGGTCCAGTTTTTCCGAAAAAAATTTTGTCTGTGAGAAAATTGAGTTTAAAAATCACTTCCGGGGCGCGAAATTCAAACCGGCCGCAACGACACGGCTGCGCAGAGCATCCTTCCCCACCTTCTGCACGGAGCATTTCCTCGTTTCTCCGCGTAAACGGTGAAACAGTCGAGTAATATTATGGAAAGCATCGCGTTGCTTACACTAGAATACTTAATAGTATCAAGTATTTGCAGGTTCTATTCAATAAATATTTTAAATGTACGTACAGAATATCGAGTTTTGTTCAAAATAATAGCCGAAGTACACGGCGGCGTAAACATAAATTATGAACACGATCCAACATTTATGAAAAAGATTGAATCTCCTGGAAAGCTCGAATTGTTATTTTTAGCACATATTAATATGAACTAGTGCTTTAGGCTTAAGATTGCCACGTAAATGACAGTCTCCTGTAGATTATTCTAAATATCGTGATACATTAAGGAGCAATTAGGAGATAAAATATTCGTTAATGAAAATACTGAGTTTATTGATTATCTTTGGAATTTGAATTGATTCTCCCGGCTGTCATTTTCTGAATTATCAAACTAAAGATAGCCAGCTTTAAACTTCTTAATAACCGCTGGACGGTTTATCTAAGATGTAGCCCTAATTGATGGACATCAATATTTCCCCCCTCAAAAATATTGCAAATAATTCCTAAATAAAAGTATCTATTCGTGCCGTAAAAGATCCATGAACTTCAATACCACCCGTCAAATATTATTTTAGCTTAAGTAATATGTGGTACAGTAAGAGCACTTCCTGCTGCCACACCAAAAGCGTTCGGAAATAAATGCTTTTGCAAAATATGCTGTTCTACGTGGAACATCGAAGTTAAGGCAAGCGGCCTCGACTATCCATTTCTCGAAGTTGAATGACCATTCTACCATTCTATGGGTAGAATGGTCATTACAAGATGAGAGCATGTCTTTCTCCCAAATCTTGGAATTACTTCGTGAAACCGTTTCATAAGGCAGTTGACAGCTACTCGGGAGAAGTATTCTTTTAGTTGTTTTGTTTCTTTGAGCTTGCATTGTAGTTAGCAGATACGTACACAAATGAGTAACGACCATTTCTTCAATTTAATTCTTCGAGATTACTCCGTAGTACAGAATGTAAGGGAGTAGAAACAGTTCACTACTACGCTACTTCAGTGTTTTAATTTTCAATATTTTTCTTTGATATTTTCATAATGTACAACAAAAATCGACAAAGAGGAAAAAAACTTATGCAATATAATCAATTTTTCACCCGAAACCTTCTTTTGAATTATTTAATTTTTTCAATTTATTTTAATGCAGAAGCAGTATCCTTACTACTTAAATATTTTAGAACATGCATATTTTGCTACTTTAAATTAATTAGAAATACTTTACATGCATGTCCTAAATCTTTCAGTTATATCTCTACATGTTCAATATTTTAATTTGTTTAAAAAATTAATCAATTTATAACTTTTCCATTTAATAATTGCATACTTTTTTGAACTGAAAAATATTAATTGGATAATTTTGGTAGATTTTACATAAAAACACCCTAATAATTGCATAGTTTTGTGTTGGTTATTTTTTGACTCATTTTACATAGTTTTTATGTTGATTATTTACTCATAAGTTATGAGGGATTTATATCTCAAAATAATATTTTATGGAAAACAGGAATAAACATAAACAATATGCAAATTAAATCATAACTGCAACTCTATTGCTCTGTATATTTTTTTTCCAAAACATATCTGATAATACATACAATTATTTTCACATTGAAAATTGAATTCTTTTAGTTGTAAGGAAAAAATTTATTATAAACAACCCATTCGCGCAAAATTTCGCACACTGCTCGAAGGCTCCTGTTCGAAATGTTCCAATACTGCTTCCTCTGTAGCGACAGATGAGTGAGACACACTTGCATCGACACTTCCGCCCGGTAAAACTGACCCCGACGCACGTATTCTTGCGTCGAGGCACATAAAAACGCAGTGGGAAGGGTGTCTTCTGCTAGGGTATTTCTCGGCGTACATTCGAGCTGCCGCACGAGCGTTGCTCCGGCACTCGCCGAAGACTAAGTACATGTCGCAGTACTCATTAATTGAAAACGTACTTATTTTGGCCTCTCGCACTCAAAATCGATATTTCTACTAATTTGCCTTGACGGCGCTTAGCTTTTAGTATACGCCGCCGGCGGCGTGACGCTGGGGGTGGTGCGGAGGGGAGAGAAGGGGAAAGATGACTCCGTACAGGTGCTTTTTCAGCCATGACCACTGTGCGGGCCGGGTTTCGAACTGCGCAATCTGTTGTTTTGAGGCAAAACTGACATGCGGCTGATGGGCGAATCACTAGGCGGCGGTGGGAGGTTCGCCATACGATATAAACCACGATGTGACGCGGCCTAGCAAGTGACAAATGCAAGGACACCGACCATAATACGAGCTGCGAATGGCAGTGGGCCGGTAACCTCAGTGAACCATGCTCAAACTTTTGCCTGCTAGAAGTATTTGTACATCACGCAGTGCAACATCACAGTTTTTCTCCGTCTTTTACCCTTTCACACCAGTAATATACTAGTTTTGTATTTTGTATTCATTGTTGCATTCAAATGTGGCGACGCTATTTTATCTCGGTTGATATTGACCTGTGGGTTAGGTTAATGGCCTACGTGCCCCTACAAAGATTCTTCAATGTACTGTTCGGTCTGCATCACCACAAAGTGACTGTAAAACGTATCAATTCAAATTCCGCGCCCAGAGATAAACTCAGTATTTTCATGGAACGGGAATTCAGGAAACGAATATTTCATTTCCGAAACGCTTTTATTATATCACTATATTTAGAATAATCTTCAGGAGACTATCATTTACGTGGCAATCTTAAGCCTAAAGCACTAGTTCATATTAATATGTGCTAAAAATAACAATTCGAGCTTTCCAGGAGATTCAATCTTTTTCATAAATGTTGGATCGTGTTCATAATTTATGTTTACGCCGCCGTGTACTGTGGCTATCATTTTGAACAAAACTCGATATTCTGTACATACATTTAAAATATTTATTGAATAGAACCTGCAAATACTTGATACTATTAAGTATTCTAGTGTAAGCAAAGCGATGCTTTCCAGAATAATACTCGACTGTTTCACCGTTTACGCGGAGAAACGAGGAAATGCTCCGCGCAGAAGGTGGGGAAGGATGCTCCGCGCAGTCTGGTGTCGTTGCGGCCGGTTTGAATTTCGCGCCCCGGAAGTGATTTTTAAACTCAATTTTCTCAAAGACAAAATTTTTTTCGGAAAAACTGGACCTGCCGTTCTTCATGTTTGGCATCACAGAATTTGTGGTATTTTTTGTAACGGGAGCTTCTGGACAACCTGTATATAGAAGTATAGATAATTGAACATTTATAATAATAATGATGGAAATTCGCACGTATCGTGCAATTAGTTTTCAATGGCATACATTGTTATAGATTTGGTCCGTTTGGTGCAATTTATTATCTGAAATCGCACACACCGTCTTTCACATTCACTGCATACACATTCTCATTAGGTTCGTGGAAACTCTGTCTGACATATCTGACGGTGCAAACCTAGCAATGCAAGGCGCGTATACTGCGATTTTCTGTAACTTTTCCCCTCAAGGCCACTCAAATCCCACCATGTCGATGGAATGTCACGGCATTTCGCGTGTTTCTCGGTCTTGAGAGTAGAAGTCG
This sequence comes from Acheta domesticus, assembly GCA_031308135.1. Lineage (NCBI taxonomy): Eukaryota > Metazoa > Arthropoda > Insecta > Orthoptera > Gryllidae > Acheta > Acheta domesticus. The sequence goes on from JAHLJT010005437.1 coordinate 7,146,039, forward strand.
CATGATCGCAAGCACTGCTTGATAGGGTCGATAGCTGTCGCAAAAATCAAAATTACTAAAAAAATGCTTATCTAACATATAAAAATGTGTATATCATTGGATTCGTCTTTTTGCACTCGTCATGATAGACTAAAAAAATATGTAAAGTTCCATTTGAAAAAACAAAGTTACCTCAAATATCTCGAAAAGTACAAGTGATAAAACAGAAATTAATTCACGTATCAATTAGCCCCATTCCCTCATGCACTTCTGTGAAAACTGCATTTCAATAACTTTAAACCCTTTAAAAGTTACTAGAGGTGCTAAAGTTACGTGACTCACCCTATATATATACACACACACACACACATACAAGGAGTGATAGTGTGCTCGTGAAAACTGTTCAAAGGGATAGTTGACACGGCAGCTTAGTGGTCAGAGCAGCTGGGCGTAAACCAGAAGGCCCGGGTTCGAATTCCGGTCGGGCCGACCAATTATTTGAACAAATTTAATTTTGTATTTATTTGTAGCTCATTTGTAGTTGCACATTTACTTAGAGCGTCAATTCCCTTTTGCAATTCTTCGCATTCTGTTGAGGTTACTGCAATATCGTCTGCATTGATTAGTATTTCCACTTCTTCTTTTTTTATAGTGACCATTAGATTATACGAGTACGTTAAATAATAGCGCACTTTATGATTACCCTTGCAGCACTCCTAAACGTAGTCCAATTTTCTCTGATCTTGTTATATTATCATCTATTTGTATGTCGTTTTCTGTTAGTTGTATGAATGTTATTGAATTAACTATAAGGTATGCATTTATGTAATTATATTTATTGTGGTTTCATTACAACTACGATCTTAGTACACTTGTTATCATTATTTGAGATTGATGTTGAGAAATTTAAGAATCAATATAATTGTAAAAGTAATTATCTTCAGTCATTAGTGTAATTTTGATATTGACACTTGATATACGTGGTTTCTTCGGCGTGTTGTAAGTATAAATATCAATAGTGGATGAATATATGTTCCCACATGTTTTGACAAAAATTGCCGATTCGTAAATAAATAGGCAATGCAATGGTTGAGAGCCTATATAATTTGCAACTGAATTCGTCCTGACTGATTCTCACAGAGCACTTAAATACTCAGCAATTAATGGTAAAAACGAAAACTTCGTTTAGAAGGGGGAGGAGAATGAGGGATAGAGGAACATGGAACATTGACACCCCCGTCAATAAAAACAATTCAATTTTACATTATACGAATTTAATTTCTTTTCCAGTCACGGAACTGGTAGTCACAAGTTCCCCGGGTACATCCTACTTTTTTAATAAAACTCTTCTCAAAGATGGATATTACAAAAGTCACCCCTCCAAGGTTTCACGGAGATCTGTTAGTGCAATGAACGGTTTAGGGCGTAAATGTTCTTCAAAATTGGACTTTTGCCTCGTGCATACGCGAGCTCTTGTTACGTACTTTTCACAAAACATATTCTGCAGAATAATCCATCCAAAAGATACCTCAGGAAGGCACAAGGAGCGCTGTTTGTGTGTGCAAATCGATCCCAGGAAGTTTTCTTTTTGAATAAGCTTCTAGCTCAGACCGAGCCAACGCAGAGGAACACTTTGCCTCCCTAAGACTTTGTTTTCGATTGAAGCACATTTTCCAGCCAGCGAAATGAGAATGATCCTCTCACAGATTGAACAGCGAAGTTGAATTCAAAATTTTTTCACAAATATGGATACTCATGTTAATACGTCAGTCCGTCTTTCACTTTTTTACATTTCTCTTCACATACGGAGGATTCTGAGATATTACTGGGGGATGCTTGCATCTACACATGAGAGAATAATTTTTCTGCAAAAAAGTTTCATTTTACATTTAGAGAACTGAAGTGTTTGGTCACCGTTGTGGATCCGCATGTGCCCTGTGACGCAAGTTTTCTTTCTGATAGAACCTTGCAGATTGAGATTTAATAACTTTGTCAACACAGAATATCTTGTGTTTCAGAAAGATTTATTATAGTGTTCTTCTGTGAGACATCATTTAAAAGGTTTCTCATTCTTGTCGTAAACAGCAACCAAATTAAATTTGCCTTCAGAGAGAGAAGCTCTTCTTACAGATCATTACAATTGCATTTCTCTCAAATGTGAATGACCATGTCTCTCTGTCTACTTCTATTCCAAAATCCTCTACATTCGAAACACTAAAAGGTTTGCGACTAGCATGTACCCTCGTAAGCTTTAGGTTTTGCCTCTCAGTGAAGCTATTCTCAACAATAAACCATTGAAACGGATTTTCTAAAGTATGAAGTAGATGGTATGCAAGACGTTAGGCAGGGCTCTTCTGACAAGCAGTGCACTGAAAAGGAGACTCATTTATGTGACTTTTCACGTGCTTCTGTAAATTTCCCCTTTGAGTGAAGTTCTTCTTACAAAGGGTGCAGTGAAACGGTTTCTCACCAGAGTTAATCCGCATGTGCAAACCTAAGTAAGATTTAAGTGTTAATTTCTTCCCACATGAAGAACACTGAAACCGCTTGTGAATGAGCATATGCTCTAGTAAGGTTCCTTTTTCACTGAAGGTCTTCTCGCAGATGGAACACTGAAAAGGTTTCTCTCCAGTGTGGCAGCGCATGTGTCTTTCTAATTTACTTTTTTCTACAAAGCTCTTCTGACACACGGAACACTGAAACGTATTTTTACCTGTGTGGATGCGCAAGTGGCATTTTAAAGATTTTTTTTCAACGAAGGTTTTCTCACAGATTGAACAGTGAAAGGGTTTCTCTCCGGTGTGGGAACGTATGTGTCGCTCTAATTTTATTTTGGATTCAAAGCTTATCTCACACACCGAACACTGAAAAGGTTTCACGCCAGTGTGGACGCACATATGCGCGTCTAAGAGCGTTTTTTTTCTAAAGCCCTTCTCACAGAAGAAACACTGAAAAGGCTTGTAACCAGTATGTGTTCTTGAGTGTCTTAATAAGTTGCCCTTCTCATTGAAGCTCTTCTCACAAACAGAACACTGAAAAGGTCTCTCGCCAGTGTGGATGCGTATGTGCTTTTTAAGGTTTCCCTTCAAACTGAAGCACTTCCCACAGAGGATACACTGAAAAGGTTTTTTGCCAGTGTGAATGCGCATGTGTACTTCTACTTGATATTTTGTTGGAAAGCTTTTCTCACAGAAGGAACACTGGAAAGGATTGTTACCGGTGTGTTTATACATGTGAACTTTTACGTACTCTTTTGTAGTGAAATTCTTTTCACAAACGGAACACTGAAAAGTTTTTTTGCCAGTGTGGATTTTCATGTGCTTTGTGAACGATCCTCTTCTGCTGAAGCCCTTCTCACAGATGGAACACTTAAAAGGTTTCTCTCCAGTGTGGGTGCGCACGTGTCTTTCCAATGCACTTTTATGTTCAAAGCCCTTCTGACACTCGGAACACTGAAAAGTATTATCACTAGTGTGGATGCGCAAGTGATATTTTAAAGATAATTTTTCAAAGAAGCTCTTCTGACAGATTGAACAGTGGAAGGGTTTCTCTTCTGTGTGAGAACGCATGTGTCGCCGCAATTTACTTCTGAATTCAAAGCTCATCTCACATAGTGAACATCGAAAAGGTTTCATGCCAGAGTGGACGCACATATGCGCGTCTAAGAGTCTTTTCAATCTAAAACTCATTTCACATAAGAAACATTGAAAAGGTTTCTCGCCAGTGTGGATGCGCATGTGGTATTTTAAAGATCCTTTTTCGGTGAATCTCTTCTCACAGATTGAACACTGAAACGGTTTCTCTCCAGTGTGGGAACGTATGTGTCGCTCTAATTTTATTTTGGATTCAAAGCTCATCTCACACACCGAACATTGAAAAGGTTTCACGCCAGTATGGACGCACATGTGCGCGTCTAAGAGCGTTTTCAATCGAAAGCTCTTCTCACAAATCGAACACTGAAAAGGTTTCTCGCCAGTGTGGATGCGCATGTGAATCTTAAGATTCCCCTTCAAACTGAAGCATTTCGCACAGACCGTGCACTTAAAAGGCTTTTTGCCAGTGTGAATTTCCATGTGCTGTGTTAACCCATGTCTTCGACTGAAGCCCTTCTCACAAATGGAACACTGGAAACCTTTATCTCCCGTGTGGATGAGCATGTGCTTTTTGAGGAGATCTTCTTTCCTGAAGCTCTTTTCACAGAAAGAACACACAAACATATTCTCCCGGGAGCAGGAATTTCCTCCATCTGTTAACAGAAAACGCTTTTATCAGACAAACCGCAAGATTTACTTGCAATGGAGATCGGGTATTGGACATTTTTTCTAGGAAAAGGCTTGAAACCAGGGTCCTGAGTATTGGTAATCTAGCGATTATACTGCGATTTTTGTAACTTTGCCCTTGACAAGAATCGGCTGTTGACGATTTCATCCAATCAGGATCTTGAACGTCACCATAGTGACGTCACTGTAGCGAAATATAAGCTCCCGATTGGATAGCAACGAAACAAGCAAACAATTCCTGTCAGGGGCAAAGTTACACAAATCGCAGTATAAAGTCCTTACGCACAGACAGGTCAAGCTCTCAATTACTATAAAATAGATTGTAAATTCTAACAAAAATCTGAATTATGCGAACAATTACTCCAAAACAACTGATATTCAATAATCGCCTAAATATATAAAAGACTAATGTGCAAGTTACATTACACAAATCCTAAGAAATAGAACATTGTTATCGGTTTAGAAGCAAACCATTCTTTAGTTCACGCTTTATTTTATGACAGTAAGAGAAATTTCTATTTAGAACTGTCATGAAATAAAGCATCCACTACACATTGGTTTGTTTGTCCCCCGCAACAATTCCAAGTTATTTTATAAAATATCTACATCTGATTTGATCAGACCCACAACGGTGTAAGAGACTTTAACCCGCGAGCGGACGCGCTGTTGCACGGAGTGCAACATGCATACATTTTTTCTTTCCCATATACGTACATATATACGGAGTAATATACGTAGTAGAGGGAAAGTTATGTGCTGCGCGAAAAACCGGCGGATTTTCAGCAGAAAAAATTCTTTGGCGGGCCCTGACGAAAAAGTGGATAAAACCAGTTGCTAAAGTAAGAAAAAAATCCCATAACGTGGTGCAGCCCGAATTCCTCTTTTGTGGGTCCTTAATACCGAAAAAACAATTGAAAGCAAAACGTCCGTCTGTCCATCTGTCTGTCTGTCCGTCCGTCCGTGCGTCGGTGAACACTACCAGCGCCTAAACCATACGTACAGAGTTGGGCAAAATACTTGAAAATGTATTTCAGATACAAAATACTTTGCCGAAAGTATTTTAAATACCAAATACAAAATACTTTCATAGAAGTATTTTAGATACAAAATAGTGTTTTAAAATACTTTAAAAAATACAAAATACAACCAACGTGTTTTACACATAATAGCTTCTATCCTATTTTACTTTCCCGTATACGTACGTATACACGGAGTGATATACGTAGTATAGGGAAAGTTATGTAATGCTGCGCGAAATAATGGCCAATTTTCGGCGGAAAAAAATTAATTGCCGGACCGTGAAAACGAATAAGTGGATAAAACCAGTTGCTAAATTAAGAAAAAAAATCCCCTAACACGTGGTGTAGCCAGAAACCCTGTTTTCTAGGTCCTTCATACCGAAAACCCAATTGAAACGAAAACGTCCGTCTGTCCGTGTGTGAACACTGCTAGCGCCTAAACTGTACGTACGATTTCTTCCAAAATGGATATTCCCCGGTAGATCTGATTTTAGTCGAAGCTTTGAGATTTTGAAAAAGATTCTTTAAAATTTGGGGGTACTTTATATGAAGCCCCCGGGGATTTTCAAAATTTTCTCAAAAACGGCTCCAAATTTTTTCTTTTAATTTCTTGTGTGAATAGAGTAAAATACACTTATTAACATGACATAGGTCCGATTTTCACGGATAACTCAAAAGTTTCGAAAATTGTGAAAGTTTGAATTTTTTTCGGCGTCTTTCTCCAACTACAAAATTGAAGATAGAGATTTTTTCTTCAAATAATATTTGTTCTGCTTATTGAGTTCTTTCATAAAGCTCATGTAAATGTTTTTCAAAAGTTTAGTAGTTTTCGCGCAATATTGCGTGCAATATTTGCAATTTTAAAAAATTACAAAAACAAGATTTTATCAAAAACGGCTCCAAATTTTTTCTTTAAACTTTTGGTAGGGTTAGTGGTAAATGTACTCTATCAGATGACATAAAAATCAAATTGCTCTATAGGTTGGTTTTTCAAAAATTACAAAAATGTAAATTTTTTCACATTTTTCTCACGTCGATAATATTTACTTTATCGGCGATTTTTTTACATTATTATATTTACGAGTACATGTGCTTTAAATAATGTCATGTAAAGTTTCTCGAAAACACAACCGTTTTCTTTGAAAAGTAGCTCAAAATTTCGTATTTTCAAAAACGCTCAAACGACATTTTCTCATATATGACTGCAATTTTTTTCTTCAAACTTTTGTAACGGATAGTGCTAATTACACTCTTTAGTTTAGCGTAAAGTTTATTTTGAGTTTTTTTGTTTTTTCAAAAATTACATAATTGTAATTTTTTTGAAAGATCTCTCACATCTTTAATATGCACATTACCAGCAATTTGTAAACATTATTATATTTGTGAGTGTAAGTGCTTCAAATAACTTCAAATAAAGTATTTTGAAAACAAACATTTTCTGTAAAAATGAGCTTCAAATTTCGCATTTTTAGTAGCGCTAAAACGTGATTTTCTCTTAAACGGCACATCATTTTTAAAAGAAAATTGCCATTTATGACAAGGTTTTTGTATTCTTTAATATTCTACAATTAATGTTTCTGTTCTACCAATAGGAAACCGAAAAATTAAGAAAATGACAAAAGAATGTACTTTTGGCGGTGATAGATGACAGCTGGCAAGAAAGAGTTTATGGCAATTCTGAATTGCTAGCGAAGACCCAATAGAAAGCTAATACGGGAAAGTCTGTGCCATTCTGTAGCACCACTGGTTTCTCTTTTAAACGATTATTCACGTTCATAATTCACATTTAAAATTTTATTTTCAAAAATATATAACGTTCTTTATAGAAAAATGTATCAAATGAAATTTTCAACCCATTTCAGATATCAGTATGGGGTCATCCATAAATTACGAAACGCTAAAGGGGGAGGGATGGAGTCTGAGGCAGCGTTACGCAGCTTTACGTTGAGATAAGGAAGTGCGTTACAAAGGGGGGGAGGGGGTTTTGAAAATACTCGAAATTTGCTTTACATAATTTATATACTGCCCCTATCATTTGTGATGTATGTTCATATTTTAAGTCTGAAAGGCATCTCATCCATGCTAAGAGCCGAAGGAATACTTGGCGTTTAAAGATCTCACCGTAAGTTCTTGGGAGACGATAGTTTGGGACAAATATTGCAGGTTACAGACAATTAACCAAGAAGCCTTTCAGACTTGAAGTAAGAACATACATCACAAATGATATGGATATCTGATAAATACCGCGGATTTTTAGGTTTTAGTACATGCATTTTAGGTGCCTAAAATAGGTTCTTTCAGCATCTGTTAGGATTTTTAAATGGTAGTCACAAAAAAGCACTAATAAAACTCGAAACGTACAAGAAAACTCACTTTTTGACTATTTATTATATTTCTCAACGATAAGACAATAAATCAATATTACGTAGAATCAGTATTGAACATTTTGCGAAAATACTATTTATGAACAAATTTAATAGTTATAATTATTCCTATCGTATTTTGCCTCACAATAACACACACGGGCAGCACTCGTTTTGGCACGCGGAGCCTGCTCTCCGAGAAATTGAATCGGAGCTCGCGATTACAGCCACGGTGTAAGAAATATATCTACTCCGTGATTACAGCGCTCCTCCAGTTATCTCCGGTTGAATCGGAGAAACCGGAGGTCCGGTTGCACTCGTCCACGTGGCGGAACCCTCTCCATTTACTGGCTCAATGAATATTTGTGACGGATTAATAAAAAGTATTTTTGTATTTTGAAAATACAAAATACTATCCGAAAGTATTTTCGATACAAATACAAAATACATGTTTAAATATGTATTTTCGATACAAAATACAAAAGTATCGAAAATACGTATTTTAAATACAACTATTTTCGATACTGCCCATTTCTGCATACGTAGGATTTTTTTAATGTGAAGAAAGCCCTGTCGATGTGGCTCGACTCGCAGCTTTGAGATTCTGAAAAATATTCCATAAAATTTGGGGGTACTTTACATGAAGCCTCCCGGATGTCTTAATCATTTTCTCAAAAACGGCTCGAAATTTTTTCTTTAAATTTCTTGTAAGAATAGAGTAAAATATACTTATTACGGTGGCATAAAACCGATTTTCATGGTTAATTGAATTTTCGAAAATTGTAAAAGTCTGAATTTTATTCGGCGTGTTCCTTCAACTACAAAGTTGAAGATAGAGATTTTCTAGTCAAATTAAACTTGTTATCCATAGTAAGTTCTTTCATTAAAATCATGGACTTTTTTTTAAACTGTTAGTAGTTTTCGCGTAATTTTGCGTGCAATATGCGCAATTTTAAAACATTACAAAAAGATTTTCTAAAAAACGGCTCCAAATTTTGTCTTTAAACTATTGGTAGGGATAGTGTCTAATGTACTCCATGAGATTACATAAACGTCATGTTGGTCTATTCTTTCGTTTTTTCAAAAATTACAAAAACATTTTTGACCTGTCTCTCACGTCATTAATATTTACATTAGCGGCGATTTGTTCACATTATTATATTTATGCGTACATATGTTTTAAATAATGTCATAAAAAGTTTCTCGAGAACTCAACAGTTTTCTGTGAAAACTAGCTCAAAATTCCGCATTTTCAGAAACGCTCAAACGTCATGTTCTCAAAAATGGTGGAATTTTTATCTTCGAACTTTTCGAACAGATAGTGCTAATTGCACTCATTAATGTGACGTTAAGTTTATTTTCAGTTTTTCTTGTTTTTTCAAAAATTACACAAATGTAATTTTTTTGAATGATCTCTCACACCGTTATTATGCATATTGTAATTATGCAATAATTCAATTTGTAAACACAATTGTATTTGTGAGTGTAAGTTCTTCAAACGAGGTTTTTCGAAAACTCAAATATTGTCTGTGAAAAATAGCTTGAAATTTCGCAAAAAGTCAGTTGTACAAAATTAGATCTTTAAAAAAAATCTTACAATTTTTGAAAAAAAAATAAACAATGTTTCTTGCGTAATTTGCGCTTAAAATTTACAATTTTTTCTCAAAAACTGCTCCAATTTGTTTCTTTACATTTTCTCTCTTTTATGTAATAAGAGACGGAAAAATATGTCGCTAGTCCAATTTTCGGGTATAGCTCGGTTTTTCGAAAACTGCAAAAAATTTAAAAGTACAAAATTAAAGATAGAGATTTTTGACTCGCTTGGGCAAAACTGACTTATTAAAAAAATGTTTAATTTTTTTAAAAAAATGGTATTTTTCGCGTAATTTCTGCTTGAAATTAACGCAGTGCTGGCAGTGTGTTGTTTGCTTCTTGGTTACATTGGACGTTATCAAGTAATAGCTAAGGTATTAGATGCGGAGAAAATGCAATATTACGTAGCTGTTTGCAATAATGCGAGTAAGTATGCACTGTTGTAGCACCATTAGTTTTACTATTGTTTTGTTTCCTACTGGAAATTGAAGTATATCATTAAGGAAGATGAAGTCGTACAGAGGCGGGCAAAGGTAAATACAGAAATGAAGTCATCAATTTCTTTAAAGACAGAAATCAATTGAAAATGACACGATGATATAATCGCTCTTTGTGGTCATTTCATACACGGGTGCGAAACGTCTGTGGGGATTATTACACACATTCCCACTAGCAATTGTTTTGTCATTATAAAACAATGCTACAATGAACTGCTGCCTTTTTAATGAAAATACTGACATCCCACAAAGAAAGAGTGTAATTTGAGCACTATACATATGTTGACAGTACTTGTAATGATTTCTCCCTAAATTTCCAGTCAATAAACTCTGATGTAACAGTTTTGTGTCTACGAATACGAAGAAAATATTTCCACCCACCTGGGAAACGCAATCCATTCTCATCTTTTATTGAAGCAGGAACGCCTTCAGGGCATGGAGCAAGAGAATCCTGCAGCAACATACTCAAAATGAATAAAGTAATTGAGAAGCTTTGCGTTTAAACATTTTTGTTTTAGTCAACAACTTTAATCTAGTACAACTCTACAAACTAACAAATGCATACCAGATTTACTATCATTCGTTCAATAATTTAATATTAGGAAGTTGAGTTCTCATAGATTTATTATAAGTAATTATCACGAGAAGTGCTGCGATAGCCGGTAAATGCATGACTCGCGTAGCGAGGACTAGCACAGCACTTCGAGTGATATTTAGTGTGACTATTTCACGAATGAACACATTACATGATTTGAAAGGATAACTTAAATCACAGGAATTACGAAAAAGAGAAATATTACTCAAAATTACAACCGAAAAATGAAAAACTTTCAATCAGCTCCGTCTTATCACTGCCTCCTGGAATAGCTTATAATGTAATATTATATGTTGGAGATATAGTATGATTTGTTTTACCCCTTTCGTGACCAGTGGGACATATATGGCATATATGTACCACTAAACATATTCCTCGAGAAGTTCGCTGGGATACATAAAATCCTCTACTAGTGCATTCTACAATCTTGTGGAGAGTGTGTGTAATGTGTTCTAATAGTTAGTTACGAATGATTTCAAGAATTGTGTGATTTATTGTCATTTTTACAGGAAAGTGGGTATTGCGTTCCTTGCTTACGACAGTTTTATTTTCTTCTGGGCATTTTATTTTGTTTGTTCTGAATTATTTAGTTTATTATATTGCCCCTGAAATTATTTTTTTTTCAAATGCAGGGTGATTTTGAGAATTTTTTGTCTTGTCACTGTTTCAAAAAGTTCCCCCATTTGTACAGTTTTCTTTTTTCCTTTGATTTGTATGTCGTTTTAATATCTCTTTTTCATTATTTAATTCATGATATTTCATCCGAAATTAATTTGAAATTTTTCCATATTTATGACGATGCATATTTTTTGCAGCTACAAGGCAGCAATAAGAGTGAAGCAAAGGAAGAAAAGAACAGACACCATGTGCCAAGAATGCAATGTAACCCATTGTATTGATCTTATATTTCCATTTTTTAAATAAATGAAATTATTATTACTTTTTTATTATTGTGTTGTTTTATAATTAAAATTAGAAAAAAAAATCATTTTCGCTTCAGTATTATTATGTTCCATCATTCCCGTAGGAATCAATGGGACAGATATGTTCCACTAACAGTTTCTAAAAAACTAAATTTTAACAAAAATTTTCAGTAATCAATATTGAAATAGTAACTAAAAAGTAACTTAAATATAAAGTTTTGTTTTGAAATTCCGAAAAAAATTAAATCTGTCACGAAAAGGTTAAAAGGAAGATTTTGAATAGAATTAGTTTGAAAGATTTGAGATTGGGGGTACTTTACATGAAGCCCCCCCGGACATTTTCAAAATTTTCTCAAAAACGGCTCCAAAATTGTTCTTTAAATTTCTTGTAAGAATAGAGTAAAATACTTATTAGGTGGAATAGATCCGATTTTTCTTTTAAATAAAATTTGTCGTCCAAAGTGAGTTCTTTTATTAAGGTCAGGTACATTTTTTGAAAATTTTAGTAGTTTTCGCGCAATATTGGTTGTAATATGTGCAATTAAAAAAAAAAACGAAAACAAGATCTTCTCAAAAACGGCCCCAAATTTTTTCTTTAAATTTTTGGTAGGGATAGTGCCAAATGTACCCTATGAGATGACAAACTCCATATGGCTCTGTTCTTTTGTTTTTTGAAAAATTGCAAAAATGTCATTTTTTTTACTTGTCTCTAATGATGTTTTTACATAATTACACTTATGAGTACATGCACTTTAAATAATGTCAAGTAAAGTTTCTTGAAAACTCAACCGTTTTCTGTCAAAACTAGCTTTAAATTCTGCATTTTCAGAAATGCTCAAACGCCATTTTCTCATAAATGGCTCCAAATTTTTTCTTCGTAGTTTTGGAATGGATAGTGCTGTCTGCACTCTAGAAAACTAATACGGGAAAGTCTCTGCCATTCTGTAGCACCACTAGTTTACAAAGTTACATTTCTTGTGACACTAACCACATTGTGTTTGACATTATACGAAACAAAATGATCAATTACATCATATATTGAACGTTATTGTAGATTTGCAAATGATCTGCTATACGTCCTTTTTGAGTGTTCCTAAAATGCCCACAGAAACTGCCCTCCTAAAGGCCAGGTGCTCAACCATATCAAAATAATACTGAGTGGAAAATACCACTTTTTTCCTATAAAGATATATCCTATATTCTGATTATATTTCTTTACTACCGTTACTTGTTGAACATTTATGTTCTTCCCTTTTTGGAAAAACTACTTTTCCTGAAATGCGAGCAACACTTGGTTGTGATTGGACACAAATGAAATGACATGTGTTTCATTACAATTACATATTACTTCTTTTACTAGTACAACAAAAAATGTGCTTAGGGCAGCGATAGATGGCAGCTGGCAAGAATGTGGTGCATGATATGTGGCAAGTCTGAATAGCTAGCCGAGACCAAAAGAAATCGAAACCTAATACAGGAAAGTTTGAGCCATTCTGTAGCACCACTAGTTTTTATTTAGGTTGTTTTTATCATTGCAATGAATGTTCTGCATAATGAGCCTAAATGATTCCTTGTCATTGTACTGCAAATCAAAACTTTGTTGGAATTGTGAGCATTTTCCTGTACATCTCACGCCTAGACAGATTTACATAGCAATTCAATAGTATTATGGGGGAAAATTCATTTTATTATGTTGAATTCCACCTCCCTGATTATGAGAAGCAGCATATCTATTATAGTTGTGGCCAGCTAAAAAGACCAGCTAACGTGACAACTTTTGAAAAATGCCACTGTCGGATGAGAACATGTATTAATACTCGATTTGGGGAACTTTCGTTTCGTTTTGTGTTGGCACATGCCGTTGCCAACCTTCACACAATTATCCTATATATATTACGTTTACGGGGTAGGGACATTTTTTTAAATTTAAGTTTGCAATGAAAAAATGACTTCTTCCGTAGATTCCGCCAACATTCAAGCCATTCATGTGGATTGTGATCTGTCAGTTTGCTATTGTTGCTAGCGATTCGCATATTGCGGTTTGCTATTTTTCATAAATCTGCATTTAGTGATTTCGTCAGATGTGTTAATTTAGTTCTACGCGTTTTTATTTTTATTTATTATTTTTCAATTGTTTTCATCACTAATCATAGTCGAGTTAGTCGAGATAGTTTTAGTGGTAAAGGTTAGTTTTTTCGATTTTGTATTTTTTGTGTACAATTAATTTTATTATATTTATTATTAATTTTTCTAAACCCAACTTAATAATCATTGAAAAATAATGAATATCCCAACTCCATCTGGGTCTTTTCTTAGTATTTTGTCTTTAAGGTTAAAGTGAATTTAAAGTTCTCTTCAAACGGGAATTGTAAATTTATTTTGTGGATTGTGGAAGAAAAGTGGAAGAAGGGGTACTGTTACTCAGAGGAATCACAATTGTAATCACAAGTCAATCACACTAATGATATCACAAATGGAAAATATTATTACAGGTAAGATAATTTTTTTCCCTAAATATTATCTTACAAAACTGACAGGTATAATTTTCATAATTAAAATAGTTATTGGTGTATTTATTTTCTATAACTATTAATTATCATTAGTTATGCATTAATAGTAATAAATCCAATTTTCTTTTTCAACAACAGGTGTGTGTGAAGTCTATCGAAAGAATTATCAACAGACATAAAAAGCAAGAAGCTCTGACCACCCTAGAAGGACTCATCCAGCTTCAATATTGACAATTTTATTAAGGATGGAATTTCCAATAAAATACATTATAATTTGGGTGCAGAATCATTTAAAGTTTTTAATTACTTTGTTATTATTGAATTTTATTCATCTATACAATGATCGCCGTATTTTGTAGTATTTTATGTGAAGTAACATGAATTAAATATTCTGTAGGTCTTGGTATTTCTATAAGAAACCTGTTCTTCAGAGTTTGTGGGTGATGATACATTCAATTTTCAACTCTCAAACCTTGAAGCGTGTAGTAAAAAACATTGGTTTTATTTGTGGTAAGGAAGACAGCAATGCCCTGGTGAATGAGAGTGAAACAATAATTTTTAAAAGAGAGTACTTCCTAAGGAATTATATTAAGAACCCAAACAAAGTCCAGCCCACCAAGTATTGTAGGTTTTTAATGAATCATGGATAAATTCATGAATGGCACTTTCTTATATTTTTTTCTGGAACATTAATATTGTTTCAGTTTTTTGTAGCTGTTTGTAACCTTTTGTTGGTAACATTTTCAACATTCCTTGTAACTTGGTTTTGGGCACGTGACACCACATTTCTCTCCTCAAATCTCACATGCATTTCGAAATTTTCTTTGACATAATAAACTAATTTTATTAGTGAAAATAACCATTGTCTTAACTTGAGCTTTTTCACAATCCTCATCAGTACTACAAGAGTAAGTTGGGTAATAAATATAATAATCTTTTACTACTTACTACTGCCTTTTGGGAATAATTTAGCATGAACTGTAAAACTGGAGTATGGGGAGCATTTGGAAAATTGGAGTACACTGGAAACTAGATCATCCTGATTTGAATTATTTAGCAAGTTAATGAGAGGTTTTACTGCAAATTGACTGCATAATCTGGGAGTAGTTTATGGTATTGTAGTCACAATAACTGATAATACAAGAGTGCAATATCATTGTGCAACTTTATACACTATTTACTGTGTCATTTATATTATCAGTATACTTCATTCCTGTTTCAATAAATAACTTTAAAAAAATCAAAAGTTCTATTTATTACCATAACTATCCCTGTAACATGTACCACACCCCGTTTTTATAGAGAAGAAATAGGTATAAGTCTGCCACTGGTTAGAACAGGCAACTTACTGAAGACTACTGAACGAATTTCTTAGTTTTTAAATCATCACTAACTTTTGAAAGATAATTTAAATAAGCAGATAAATAAAATGATGCATTGCATTAATATTAATATCATTGGACTGTTAGAAACAATTAATTTGGTCACAAAAATTACCATGTGTATGCAAATTAATAATCTTAAATAATTTTTGTATATATTTTTTTCAACATAAATCTTAAAAGACAGATGAATCATGAACAAATTGATAACACTACCGTCTCAAAATCATATTAACACATGTCAGCAGATAACTTTTAGCACAAGACCACAGATAACTTTTAAACGTATGTTTTTCATTTGCTCCTGGCGCACTTTAACATCACTCACGCTTGCACTTGCCGATAATGATAACTCTTATTTAGTTTAATTGTTCACCGAGTTAATATTCGTTTCTAGATGAAAATCTTGTTTAATTTTAACGAAAAACGAGACAAACAGTGTACTGTGAACTCTTCAACCGCGCGAGAAGTGAATGACAACAAAGGAAACAAGCGAGAGAGTTGATCGGAATGATGGTTTCATAAGTTGGCTATTCCGACAGGAAATCCTTTTAGCTGCCATATTGCGAATCTAGTGCGGCCCAATACACGGCCTAGACTATAGTATAGTCCACTATCAAATTATACTTCATCATCAATAAACAAAATAGTACATTATGAAACGATGATGTAATGATGGGTATTAATACACGAGTGTGAAATTACGATACGAGCGAGGAACGAGCGAGTATCGTAAACTTCACACGAGTGTATTAATACCCATTACATCGAGTTTCATACGGTACTTTTTCTACGACTTATGGTAACTTTTATAAGTTAAACTTCTCCACTGAATCGTTTCGTGGCAGTCGACATGCAAGATTCATCCAAGGCCACCTAGCGGTCACCTCACAACCCTACACCCGCAGGTGGCTGTGTTTTACCAGAGCGCGGGCGAGTGACTACAAAAGTTGCGGCAATAATATTCCGACGTCCGTATTTTCGCATTTTCTCTCATTTCTGGAAACGTCAGAACCATCAGAAAGAACCACTATTCACTAAATATTTTAAACTAAAGAATTGCCCGGTTTTTAAGGACAACTACACAGCAGCAGAAAATAACGCAAAATGACGCGTTCAGATCTTAACCTCACTGAAAGTTCTCTTCAATAACTACCACTGCGCTAGTCAAATAAGATCAAAGTGAAATTACGATCCAATTTATTTTTAATAATATTTCACGTAACAATTATTACTAATAAAATAAATTAAAACTGAGAAGCTTAATATAATATTAAATGCAATTTTAATATACACACTCGAACGAAACATTTACTGCAAGGCTTCTCACTGATTAATGAAGTGACAATACTTGGTTTGCAAGCGTCTCTGTGATTGGTCAAGAACATGTATCATAATGAAAACTGTATCGAAATGACCATCATTATGCAACTGGTTGCAGCCATCCTAAGACAGCGTTATACAATGGGAGTAGAAAAAGAATGTTTCCACAAGAGATAACAGATTTTTAGATCTCATAACATTTTGCCATGGTTGCAAATGCATAGTAGTATCATTCCTTCTCCAAACAAATTTTCTGTAATGTTTATTTCCTCAAGTTGACCACTCTTTCCTCTTTCTTTTCGACTAAGAAGAAGGAGTCATGTCATGTTCATCATGACCATCCTCAGAATTTACAATTTATTCGTTTGTACTTCTAAAAAATTCTGCTTCAACCGTAAGCTGCCAGACAGTTACTGAGGGTGACATTTTCCTTTTCTTTGCACTCTTCATCAGAGTAGTCATTATGAGCATTGTCAGATGCGAACAGTGGCGTAGCTTCAGTTGGTATCACTCACGGCAAAACTAATGATATCGCCCCCTCCCCATAAATGAAATATAAAAAACTATTAATAGTTTGTACATTATGTAATAAAAATATAATTGTACAGGACATTTATTTATAATATATTAAAACATTGAATTAATTCAGGATAATTGAAATTTAATTTTTAAGTAAATAATCTAAGACGAAGTATAGATAATTAACAAGTGCATGTTTTTATAAAAATATGATTTTTAATTAAATCATTAAAATTATATAATTCCAATTATAAAATTTTGGGTAAATTTCAAGGACAGGGTTCGGCTCCTATTGACGCGCACGATTCGGTTCCGAACGAGTCACTCGCGGCGCCGCCAGTGTTCCCGGCCACACGGCCACGTGGCCAACGCACTTTCGTGTGGAATCGTGACGCTTCGCTACCCGTGTCAAAGTTGAGGACGAGGCTCGGGCCTTCGGCCCTCGCGTTAACATAAAACATCCTTGAGTCTGTCCAACGCATAATTACCAACGCATTTTATGCAAATACTCACCTTAAATGTTTATGCAAATCCGCGAAAAATAAACCATTGTAATTCTCCATTACACATTCGCAATATAGTTTACGCAAATCCGCGAAAAATAAACCATTGTAATTCTCCATTACACATTCGCACCACACCGCACAATGCACAATGCAAACACAAAGCAATACAAAGGCATCTTCCCGCTCCCTGAGTGATCCGTTCTCGTGGTCCGCGCGAGTGAACCGTGCGCCGTTGTTTTAGTGAGCCGAACCCTGTCCTTAAAATCAGCCAAATTTTGTAATTGGTGTCACCCGGGGCGGACCACCCTTCCCGTCCCCACCTAGCTACGCCACTGGATGCGAAGATAGTAATATCCAAATTTTCCTGGTTGAGGCCTCATTCACAATGCAAACTTAACCGTAACGTAAGGCCGTAAACTTGGCCGCAAAATTTACACGTAAAAACAAGCATTCACAATGACGAACGTAAGTTTCGCCTGAACCAATCAGAATTCAATGTACTGAAACTTGATCGATTCGTCTCTAACATGGTGAAAAGGTCTTTCCACCATGGTTTCTAGCTTTTTCTTCGAAATTCTTATCGATTTGTCTTTATATACATGCGAGTAGATGTTGTAGTAGTGCTCACATTTCCTTCATCTTATAAGCAAGGATTCTCATGAACCAAATTCATGAGTAATTCGTCGGACATAATTAGTTTATTCGCCATCTCAGGTTAAAGTCACAATAAAAATTGTCTAAGTTCTTACATTGAATTCACAACATGCATCAAAAGCATTCGTAAACTAGTTCTCTACATTACAATAACAATGACATAACCACAAACTACCTGAACACAATCTGAAATTGAGCTTCCATGCTGCTCTCTGATTGGTCTTCGGTAGAATTCTGACGTAAACTTAACGTAAAAGCTTGGAGCTTGCGAACTCTTAAGTTTACGGTCTTACGTCTACGGTTACGTCATGGCATTGTGAATGGTCTCGCTTAATAACACATTTCTAGGTTTTGCGGCTACGTTACGTTTACGTTTAAGTTTGCATTGTGAATGAGGCCTCACTGAATCATAGTCTATAATCTCTACTTCTTCTAAAAGTTCAGGCAGAGATAGAGCATTTTTCTAGCATCTGTATGAAAAAACATTGTCCCAAATCATATCATATTTGGCCACTGCTCTTAAACATATAAAATGTTTTATTAGTGACTGAAAATGGGCTTTGCAAACTTTAACCTTCTTGCACAGCACAATATTGAGACTATTTTGAATTCACTTCAATTGTTTTAATTCAATTATCTTCTTTATATATACAAATGAATCGCTGAATATCTTGCTAAGCGCAAATCTCGAGAACATCTGAACCGATTTTGCTAATTATTTTTTTAGAATATTCCTTGAAGTACGAGGATGGTTCTTATGGAGAGATAAATTTAAAAAATTGCGTGAAAAATCTAAAAACAACCCTTATCTATACTCCCATACAAATGATTCGTAATAATATATAAAAGTCAATTTGAACTTTAATACCATACCATAAAGTTCAATTGTTAGAGGAGAGAATTAGGAAATTCAAAACAATTGAGTTACGTTAGTATCGTATCAATATTTATACGATGGTAACATTAGACAAACACATTTTTTATGGTAAAGTGTCACTTGAAATGTAAACGTCTCTTTGATGTGTATATGTTGAAATGCTATGATGTGTAAACGTCTCTTTGTTGTGTGTTTGTGACTCATTTATACTTGACATGCCTCCTATAAGGCGACGGACAAATTTAGGCAGAAGGACCTGAAATGCAACGAATCAAATTAATTATCAATCTAATCGTACTGCCCAGGAACGTGAAGATCGCAATGAACGTGAAAGAATTCGGGTAAGACAGACCCATGAAGTGCGACATTCGACTAATAATGGTGCAAGTTTGAATCGACCTGCTTTCTGTTACGATATGTCAATTGATTACAGTGCCTAAAACTGTGTTGCTATTGGACCTATGAACTCAGTTTGCCAATATTGTAAGGCATTGAAATACAAAAATGAAGCCAATGGATTGTGTTGCGCAAATGCAAAGGTGAAATTGATACCATTGCTTCCACCTCCAGAGCCATTGTACTCATTGGTTTTAGGAAAAGGAACAGATTCCAAACACTTTTTAAACAATATTCAACAATACAACTGCTTTCAAATGACTTTACTTGGAGCAACAAAAGTAGTTTGGGAAAATTTCATACCAACTTTTAAGATACAAGGTCAATTATATCACAGAGCAGGTTCTCTGTTACCAGTGCCAGATAGCGAGTGCAAGTTCAAGTACATTAACTTTCTGTTTTTATCTTACTAGCTGACCCAGCGGCCCGAATAGCAGACTAAGTTGTAAACAAACTAAAAAAAATTAAAGAATTGACTGTTAGGCGGTATAAAGTTCGCCGGGTCAGCTAGTGATCTAATAAAACAATGACACAACAACCTTTATTTTTTTGAGACGCTTATCTTGAAATATTTCTCAGAAGTCAAAGTGTGTCTCACCTCACATTGCGCTCAAATGATAATGATGGGTATTCTAAACTGTAATTTTCAATAATACCAACAAAGTGAATGTGCAATAATTCTAAACGCTTAACAATTTTGTGGCCTTTTAAACGAACAGTGGCAAAACCAGGTTAACATATTTCGTTTCTGATTAAGAAAGCATTTCAAATGATGTTCCTGGTCATTTATTACAAGTTATTATTTTAATTTTTTTATAATAGTATAATTTGAAGTAGCACATTGACAACAATATTCTCAATTACAAGTCAAATTAAGTCTTCAAACATGAATGAGGTTTTCCATTATCCTAAAGGCAAAAATCAAAATTATCGTATTATTATTTCTCTTTGTTTATTATCGTTTTAATGACTGTCTGTCATACTTTTATCGATAAAAAGATTTCCATTATTTATAGACAATCAGGATACAATTGGGAACGTTTAAAACTCTAAACTTGGCTTATTTTTCATATTTGGTCTTGAACTACTACGTTTCGGAGATCATTGTGTCTCCATCTTCAGGTATATGTTGTGGCTAAAATTAGAATTAAAATACATAAATATGTATTGAAGGTCAATTCACTGATCACTCGAAGCATGTTCAAATTTCCAAATAAAAAAATTAACAATTTTATTAAAGAACTCAAGAAATTGTTAAAAGATGGAAAATATTCATATACAGACATTAACTCCTATTATAAAATACATCCAACAAAAAGCAAAATTTCTAGAGCTTACGGACTTCTCAAAATTCACAAACCTGAACTACCGATGAGGCCACTGGTCCCCAGTATTGGGACGCCTCAATATGAAATTTGTAATTATTTGAAGCAACTTCTAAAAACCCAACTCAAACAAGATTCACAAAATGTTGTTTGTAATAGTTAGGAATTAGTAAAACAAATGAAAGAAGTAATAAAACCCTTCTATCACATTTTGGGTTCCCTAGATGTTATTGGAATGTTTCCTAACATTCCACATCATCATAAATGAAGCCCTCGACTATAATGATTCGATCTTGATTCCTAAAAATGAAATTATTATTTCGGTCAGATGTATTTTAGTGAAAATTGAGTTTACTTTTAATAATCAAACATTTCACCAAAAACATGGAACCCCCATAGGGAGCTCTCTTATACTTCGGTTTTTCGTTCTTGGCGCACGGGGGGGGTGTCATCAAAATGGAATATCTACCGGTATTTCACGTCGTTCTCAGTTGTGCCGCCAGGAATCGTAAGATCGCCAGCACTGCTCGATAGTCGCGATCATGCGACTCCTAGCGGCACAACCGAGAACGACGCGAAATACCATGACATATTCCATTTTTTGACACCCCCCCCGTGCGTCAAGAAAGAAAAATAGAAGTATAGTTCCTTATTTTCTGAGCTAGTCATGAGAAGGTTGGAAAGAACAATTTTACCCCAATCAAGTGAACATTTTTAGAAATGATTTGTGAACGATGTATTCCTTAGAAAACTTAGAAAATTAAAGAGATTTTAGGAATATTCAACAACAGAACCAAATATTCAATTAACGATTGAAAAAGAAAATAATTGTAGTTTGAACTATCTGGATATAAAAATTACAAGAAATAACAACCTAATAAAACAAATTGGTTCTAAAAGCTTCTTGCTACCCGCCTAACATTAAATTATAAATCAATACATCCACTTCAAAGAAAATTGGTGTGATCTATAGGATGGTAGATAGAATGCTACATGTATCACAAATGGAAAACTACAAATATAATTTTATCAAAATTGAAGATCAATTAATAGGTAATTATTATCCTAAGAAGTTCATTAAGAGATTCCTGAGATTAGTAAAAGATTTCAAAAAGATGTGAGTCATGGAACTCTAACCTTAGAAATAATACATTAAACAAAATCAATGTAGTTAAAAATATGAAAGATAATACCTTATAAGGAAAGGGAGAATACACTGTATACTAACTTGTCAAAATTGTGACAAGTTCTACATTGTTCAGACTAAAAGGAAATTAGAAACCAAAATCAAGGAACATGAAAGAAACATCAGCAAACCATCTCACTTGGCAATGACCCACAGAATAAATACTGGTCATAAATTGGATTTTGTATATGTTCACATTCTTGATAATGAAACCAGAAGATTGCCTAGAATAATATCTAAAACATTACATATTAAATTAAACAAACCCATGAATTTGGTGTTAGACTGCAACAACTTCACCAATGCATGTAATAACATATTGCATAGAATCAAACAATATCTCAAATGAATTTTTCTTCCATCTTTCAACCTCAATACCATTACCCCCTGCCTCTTCCATCATTGACCAGATCCCTTTATTGATTTCCCCCCCCCCCATCTCTCCCTTCCATTTACCTGCTCCTTATGTCGAGAGAATGGACTAAACCTCACAATAGTGTTTGGCCATTGTACCCTACACAAAGAAATCCTCACTGAAAAACCATGTTTTTTAATAAGTGGACATATTATAACATGAACACTAAACTGTGGTTCATAATGACGAGAATTTATGATTCAATCAATCTACGTATTTATTCAAGTTAAATATTATGGTCTTACATCCATTTTTGACAAAGTTATGAATTATAATTTGTGAATGCTTCCATTCATACTGTTGCTCTCTGCTTGCACAAATGTTGTCCTCCTTTTTACAGTGATTAAATTCATGTATTCATTAAAATATTTAGTATGTATTTTAATTCTAATTTTGACCACGTGTACCTGAAGCTGGGGACGCAATTTTCTCCGAAACGTAGTGGTTCAAGACCAAATATGAAAAATAATCCAAGTTTACGTTATTTTAATGTTGTTTCATGTGACTGTTTCCCAATTACATCCTGATTATGATCTCTTTGATGTTTGGAAATATTAATGTACACACAGAATTCTTTGGTTTCTATCTTTCAATGTTTGTGACACTCAATTACCGAAAAATTCACATTTAACTAAAGCTGCTATAAAATACAACTCACAGTGTATTTCCAGAGAATCTCTTCTTCATTGTCACATGGTTCTTCTTTAACCTGGGGATAATTAGAAAATAATTCCTTTACATTGTTTACAAGTTTTAACTGTAAATCAAATATAAGACACTGCTTACCTTCTCTATTTTGATTACACTTTCCGCTAAAATATTGATATTGTCCATTGTTAACACAATCCTATTGGAAAGAAATTCACAATTTTTTGAAACCACAGAGATGTCCCACGGAGATGTCCTGTATGACGTCACAACGTTTGACAGGAAAGTGTTGGGTGGCAACTGGCAACCAATGCTGTGCAGGAAAGCGATTACTATGATCCAATTAAAATAAGTTGGTGATTGACAGTTCTGTTTCTGAAGCGTTGTTTCACACAATGTGAGTGTATCGTTTGGTTACTTTTATAAGCATTTATTTCAAGTGTTTATTTTCGTGTCCCGGGAACGTGAGCTCAGTGGCAAGCTATCTGTCAAAATCGCTCCTTTCCATTCGCAACTGTCAATCACCAACTTCTTTTAATCGGACCATAGAGAATTAATGTTTTTGGCTATACTATTATGCGGTTGCCGAGGGTTGTGTTTCATATCACGTTAGTTATTTACAATGGTATTTGTTTTCTTTCGATTTGTTTTGGTACTGACAGTGCGTCTAGTTAAAAATTTAATTTAAAGATGCACTATTCTATCAGATATAATACATCAAGACACTATCGTTTCAATTTGAAAATGGTCCGAAGTAAATATTAGCATGGCCCAATAATATTGGAATGGCGATGATACTACGGTGCTCATTTGTAATAAAATGAAATCAATGGAACATTTGGATCCACATGCCCTTTCATTGGATATAAAAAGTGCCAACGAATATCGGACTCTTGTGCTATTCGAGTAGCAGTAATTCCTTCCGTATAGTTTTTAATAACTGTCGGGTTTTTAAATATTTATTTTAGAAAAATGTATTAATTGACATAAATATTACCTACATTAAACTTTAATAATCTTTAGGGGAAATCCAGAATGTTCTTATAACACAGCCCCAAAAATATTCGTAATTTTTCACGGAGTGGAGAAACTTTTAACACTAAGTTAACCAGAATTTGATACTATTTTACGTATTAATTATAATAAAAATACGGTTATTTAAAAATATAAATAAATATTACACTCGTTAACGTATTTTTAAAAGAATGTTTGCAGAGCCCTGTGCTGTATTCAAATTTTGACGGTTGAATTTCAATTTCAAAGGACGCGTTTAAAATATTACGTGCTATTCCCAATAAATTTTAATGTTAGCATTTTCCTTCAAACGTGTTTTCAATATCTTTTCCTTTCCACGTTTTAATAAACATTAGATGTCATTTCTTGTGATACAATTAGCACATCACTTGATAATCCTGGTGGAAGAAATAAACGGTTGATTTGGTGAGCTGCGTCATATTACATATTTGAACTTAACTTTTAAACAGTCTTGATCCACAAAATGTAAGTGGCTCATACATATTATGATGCTGTATTTTTTCAACACATTCAGACACTGCATGTAAATGGCAACTAACGTTTGTGAGAGCCAAGTCCTTTTATTGGATTGTTTCTATTGTTGCAGAAATGTGGAAATCTACATACATTTACAAAGATTTATTTTGCGAATGACAGAAACATGATAAGATGTTCAGTCGTTTGAACTTCGAAGCGAATTACGAAGACTTTACCTGTACTATAGTCGCGCGACTTTTCTTGACGTTTCCCAGCGTGGGGTGCGGGGAGAGGACGTTACTGCCTACATCACATCAGACGAGTGTTGCCAACTGTAACATTATTAATACTTTTCGCACCTCTTTTGTATGGCACATGGCATTATAGACGATAAAATAGAACAAATAATAAAGTAATTAATAGTAACCATAAGTGAAAATAATTAATGATAATATTGCTTATTAATGAGATATGATATTAGTGTATGTACTTAATTTGCATTTTATGAATAATATGAATCATCGTTTGAATCTGAAAGCAGCGGTAGGTAGCCACGATAATTTTGCCATGCCGTTCCGTGTGAGACCAAGATTTTGACTAGGCCGTGCCGAGTTGTGCTGGGTTGAGCACTAGGGAGCTCAGACGTCAAGAAAAGTCGCGCGAGTATGTGGCAACTATGGGGCAGATCAAGGCCGTCTCGAATAGGCCTGCTACTACGCCGAATGACGTCACGAAGGGTTGCTGCAAGGCCTGCTTCAGGCCTTGGGGTTGAAGCAGGCCTTGGGCCTGAAGCAGGCCTTGGGGTTGCTGGCAGGAAATGCAAGCTGTCCAGCGGCGTACTCTCCACTTTTAAACACATGTCTAGTGCTTAAAATCGCATGGAAACCCATACTTGTTTAAAATTTAGGGATTGGGCAAAGTCGTTCATTTATGTGAATAGTTCTTTATACGATCGTTCTTTTTAGTGAACTAGTTCATTTATTTTTGCCACGTACACAGGAATGCCATATTGGGCAAAATACCGCCAATTGGGCGAAAAGCAAGCGTCTACTTGCAGGAAGAAAATGTATTTTGGGGGATTCCGTCCATTGGGCGGAATTCTTTGTATCCTAGAAGGGCTGTGGACGGTATGATTTTGCTCACATTTTCCCACAAAAAGTACAAGTATTTATGGCTTCTGAGAGAAATGGCCTATGCACAAATGTTTGAGTTTTGAACACCATGCAGCTATTATGAAAATGTCTGATCCCTTTCTTTTTAGACATACATTTTGCCCGTTTTTCTAGAAATTGAACAAGTATTTAAGTTATAAAGCTAGGCTTTATCCACAAGAGTATTTATTTTTAAACTTCTTATGAACGTGCAGCTATTTTGAAATGATCAGCCCCAGTGTCAGAGTCAAGCTTTATTCACCAGTTACCTTTCTTCCCTACGACGTTATTTGGCGGATTTTCCCAGAAGGGATCTGGCAACCCTGGACGTAGGTGTTTTTTCAGCGTTGAAGTTGACCTTTTTGCCGACACCGTAGGTCGAAACGAAAAAATCAACCGAGACCATGAAAAAAACACACACTTCGCTCACGAAATAAGAACATGGTTCTACATCTGTATAAAAATTATAATATACAAATATGTGGAAAAGTTCGTTATTTTATATTGCAATAATGTGTTTGATATCTTGGGGAATAGCGATAGGTTAGAGAGGATTACCAAGGGATACTTCGTTAAATTCCAATGAATGAAGTACTTTTTTCACGGTAACTAGACAGTTGTCTTGGAAACCGTCTTTTTTAATGGATATAAAAAATGGCCTATTTCATATCCTGTTAACAATGCACAGTATCTGCGTTTATTGTAGACAGAAATATAGAATTAGATTTTTATGATACTAGTGGTAAATGTTTCATTTTATTTTGCGTGAAATGTTGCAACATGAGGCCGATAAGCCGAGTGACGCAATCCTATGAAATGAATAAAATCACTTTTACCACGTATGTCATACACTATTTGTAGACAGCCTTTTCGAGTTTCATTATATTTTAATTCAAACATAAATCAAATCTACGTTGTATTAAGGTCAGCAGTAGCTCATGCGATCAGCCGAAAGTATTTTGTTTTCATTGTTATATTCACGGTTTTATCTGAATATAATGTCACTAATGAAATGCCACTTTTAGCGTTAGTGCTAAAAATTTAACTCTCACACTCAGCACGCTTTGCTTACCCCAAAAGTAACTTCTTTTTGTAGGTTCTCTCGTTCCCGTGTCGCAAGACTTAGGGACAGCTAGGAGGCATCTACAAGAACACCCGTCTCGTATTAAATGATTTCTTTTGATAAGTATTTAACATGCTTCATTCTAGCCAAATTTTCTAATTTATTAAACAATCCTAAAAATGTTGCTTACAGAAAAGTGAATTCTACTCTTTGGTAGTTCATGAAAATTCATATTTTTGTCTATCTTGTCACACTCAACTCTGCACTTCACTAAACCCTTTTATAAGTACAATTACAATGGACTACAAACAAAGAATATTCTTATTTGTAAAATAAATAACTCCATGGGAATCATTAATCAAAGTTGCTGCTATTACTCTATGCTAGGCATTCTGCCATTGATAATCAAGATCAGTGATTTTTTTTCACAGCAAGTTATCAAAATGCAATTCCAGCAATACACACAAACAGCACGCAAAGGTCCATAAATATAATACAAGCAGCCGGTATCCCCAAAGTCACTTGATTTCCGAACACCGCATGCTGAAATCTGCGTAGTGAGCTTATGCGCACCCTAGCTGTATCTCTCATATGTGACCGCTGAACTGCGGGAGAGAACTAATTGACCTACTGAACTAATGAACGATGACCGGCGAACTAAGAGAACTAAATGAACTACTGAACTACTGAACTAAATGAACTAACTGAACTAAAAGAACTAGGAACGGTGACCGGCGAACTAAGAACGCTGACCCGTGACAGATGAACTATAGTTCACTAAATGGTCGTTCCGTATCGTATCGTTCCTTTTCAAGAATAGTTCAATTGAACTAGTTCGTTCGCGATCGACACATCCCTATTTAAAATAACACAAGGAAACATTAAACCTTCTTGACGCTCCAGGAATTTATTTTAGAGTTATTTGTATTAAGGCATTCCGATATTGTACAATTATCGTACATGTAAATTAACATAATAATGAGAAAGCTTAAATTTTTGTACGTACTACTTTATTTATAATATAAAATTTTGTAGAATTCATAAAACAATGTTCCTGCCATAATTGATACTCATAAGAAATTAAGTACCTTCATGATAACAATTTTATTTATATTTTTCCTGCTCTATTTCTTTCAAGTTGTCTACTTTAATTCAATATCGAAATTTGTAGGATAGCAGGTATAGTAGTAAAACATTTATCAGATATTTCTCTGATGGCCATATTAGTAATTATTAATAATATTTGTTAATATTGTAAGGAACAGTAAAATATTCATAGGTAAGTTAATAAAATTCAAGCTGTTGAAAAATAAGAAGAGGAAGGATAGAAGGCAATATTTTATTCAGAGAATACTCCAGCAGATTATCTAAGACTTTATGAGATTATTCAAAAGACACAAATCACATTGGAAATACAAAAAAATTGTTTTGGGCGCTTTAAATTGACTTTAATGTCATCCTATTTTGCACTCTTGTGACCTTGCGTCTTACTTCTTGAAACCTTTGTATTTATCACTGAACATTCCTAATGTATAGTGTTTATTTCATAAAATGTTTGATATACACAAAGTACTACTTCTTTATGTTCAGGAATATTTCCAGATATTTTCAAAACAGCAAAAATTAAGCCACTTTTTAAAAAAGGGAACAAAAATGATATTCAAAATTACCGGCCAATTTCTCTTTTGTCAGTTTTCTCAAAAATATTAGAGACACTTTTCTACTTACGATTGGAAACATTTCTTAGGAGAAACAAAGCGTTTTCAGACTCACAACACGGTTTTAGAAAATCAAAATCTACGTAAACTGCCATTTTTTCTTTTCTCAAAGATGTTGCTTCATCAATAGACCAAAATGAAGTACCCATCGGAATATTCTTAGATCTTTTGAAAGCTTTTGACGTTATTGACCATACCTCTCAAAATTACCTTCGTATGGAATTCGTGGTATTGCCCTAGATTGGATAACTTCGTACCTTAAACATCGGACTGAAAGAGTAGAAATACCATACTGGCACGGAAGGACATTACATACTTATGTTTCCAATTCTTTGCCAATTGAGCATGGGGTCCCGCAAGGTTCGATCTCAGGACCTGTTCTCTTTCTGTTACATGTAAACGACATGCCCTCGTCGATTAAAAATGGAAGAACGGTTCTGTTTGCCGATGACAGGAATGTTTTTTGCAAAAATGAAGCAGTAAATAGTACGATTTCAGAAGTTTCAAATTGGTTTAATAATAACAAATTAATTGTTAACGAAAGAAAAACTGTTTCAATGTATGTTTGCATTTCGAATCGGAAATCGCATGGTCCATTGAAAATGAACAATATGCAATTAGCTGATGTTGAGGTAACAAAATTTTTCGATCTCTAAATTCAATCAAACCTCAAATGGAATGCACATATAACAGAATTAAACACTAAATTAAGTTCATTAAGTTACGCATTCAGAATTCTTTCAAATTCTGTCAGCCTTCATGCAGCTCGTTGCGTTTATTTTGCAAATGTACATTCCCGCCTGAGATATGACAATATTCTGGGGAAGCTCATCCTGTAGAATTCAGACCTTCAGATTGCAAAAGAAAATTATTCGAATAATGAAAAAATGCCTTCCACGTGATCCCTGCAAGCCTCTTTTCATTGAGCTGGGAATCGTACCATTGCCTTGTCTATTTATTTACGAATCTGTAAAATTTGTCAAAAATGACCTACTTAACGGAGAGAACATATTTTCATGCAATATAATTACAACACACGCCGTAGAAATCACGTGCATCAAGTGTCAGTATCAACAACTCAGTACAAGAAATCAACATACAATACATGTACGTTACTTTACAACGCATTGCCAGATGACATTAAAAAATTAAAGTCGTTACACAAATTTAAGTTAAAAGTAAAATCTTTTCTGCTGCAAAACTGTTTCTATTCAATTAGAGACTATACTGATCGTGAAAAAGAAAAATAATGTTTAATGTAACAAAACAACGATATATAATGAATTAGTTTACGTTTGTATTGTATGCATTTAAAAAAAAATTTAATATGTCTGTAACAAGTAATGCACTTCAGATTCCGGGTCAATGACCCCCATCGCGATCAGGTTTTTGTCCAGTTTCCCTGATCCATAGAGCAAATGCTGAGATGGCCCATTGTTTTGCTTGAACGTTTTGTTGAGCACTTCTTTTGCTTGTAGTTCATTTACCGTTGAAATTGATTTTCTGTAACTCGGGAACAAACATTTTTCAAATATTTTTATTTTTCTAAAATAATTATTTTCTACATTTTTAAATTTTTTTTTAATATATGTCCCTCAAGAAAATGTGCGCAGGTAAATCTCTTTCTACACACGTCATATACAGTTTTTACTGTTTTTTGACAAATAAATAAAAGCACAATAAATAAATAAAAGCATTGCTTCAGTGTTGCAGTCTCAGGGTTGATCAAGAAACAACACTAGACGCGAATAGAAATAGAGTCGATTCCTGTCTGATAAATCGATTCTGCGAATGAAAGGAACCGAGGCAGCCCCTGGAAGGAACCCTGGACACGGTGTACGGTGTAAGAAATATCTTACACCATGTGGTAATGTGCTCTGGATATACTCCGTATACTCCACGGCTGCCTTGCAGCAGGCCCCGCTGTGTAAGATCACTGACTCACACCGTGGTATACCCATATAGTGGTGTGACACTAGATAGGCTGGAGATATTCCTTATTCAAATCCAATACAGTAGCCAATCAGAGCTCAGAGCGACGCCATGAATTGTATTACACGAACTCGCTCTAGCGTAAAATCTGAGAACTACTCATTTTCAAAGCTCTCCGGGTCGGCGCCGGTTGAATTACCGTTGGATTGCTTCAACGTCTGACCGGCATGGCCGCCTCGTGCTCGAAGAGTGTCTGTGACACTGTGTGTGGAATTTCGTGCTGTTTGTGGGGCCGTTAACGGGTGCTAGCAAAGAATATATCAGTGAATTCAAGAAATTTTCTAATTTACAGCTGCATTTGTGCTGCAAATGTGTTCGTAATGTGTTGTAATTTACTATTGTCCTACAAATGCGTTCGTCAAAAATATGGCCAAGAAAATTCCTGAATAATAGAGATTGGCGAACAATTAGTGTGATAATTCATGGTAAGTTTTTGCCTTGAAAGAGCATTCAAATAATTCCATTGTAAATTTTGAAATATTTTTAATGGTAATGTTCAGTTGCAGATCCCTTGTTTGAACCAACAGAGGTGACACCCACTATACCAATGGGTGTAATCGGTAAGCCATTTTAAAAATAAATTTGAAGTTCATCTGAACAGACAATAGAACTTAAAATAGAACAGATGTGTTTGAGATTGTAAAAGCGGGATACAATTTTGTTTTTGTGAGATTAATTTTAATTACACAATAGTTTGATGGAAGTCTTTCTTACCATCATTTCTTAATTTTCAGGTCTTTGTACTCAGGCAGCAATTGAAACTGAAAATGGTAAGTTTCTTTATGTGCGTGAAATAGAAGCATGCTATTGAAAGCGAAATGTACTGGTATAAAATAGGGTAATAATTCGTTGTTGATGAATACAGGTGGCTCTGCCATGCAGTGTGCTGCTACATGAAGTGCGGCAGATGCATATGCTAGCCTTGTTAATGGTAAGTGTTTGCTATAATCTTTAAGCAACTCAATTATCACTTGGTTGCATGTTTTAAAGGTGGGAAAAATTCATAGTTGTCTCCATTTTCAGATCTTATTCACCCATGAGAGGTGTCACCTAATGTTACGGATAGTTCTCACGGTAAGTTTTTCCGTTGAATATACAGTTATTGGTACCAATTGAGTGTGAATTAGAGTAAATAAAAAAACAAATGTTTTTATGGTTGGTGATTACAGGTGCTGAAGCCATTCCGGAAGATGAATCTGTGTCTTCAATACATTTGCTTCACTTATTAGTGATATCATCAGATTGGTGTGCAGGCACTCTGGTATGAAGAATATGTGAAAAGTTATTACTGATAATCTAAATATTTTGCAGTTAGAAACCATGGAAAATATTCATAAATATGAAAATAATAGTGGTCTATTACTTCTTTATGTTAAAAATATGCTCCAATAATGTCAATTGACTAGGAGAGACCATTTTGTCTGTAACTTTAGGTTCTCTTTGGAGAGTCAATACTCAGAGAGCTAATTTTAAAGAGTAATTGTTATGTTCAGTGAATGACTTTCTTCATTCTGCACAAAATTTCTGCTCATACCTCTTTTACGCAGACAGTTTGTAGTGATACGAGTAATGAGAGTTTTAAGATTAATGTGTATTCTGTCATTGGATGCTACATAAACCATATTTTCCACATCTGATTTGGAAAGTTCTAATAAAATTTAATTTTATTTGAAGATGAAATTCATTCTGTAAAAGACAAATCTTTTTCTCAAATTTGGAATCCCTTTTGCTCTGTGAAGACAGTTTATTTGGAAATTATGAATACAAAATTTTTGAGTCCTTGTTTTAAAGTCTATTTTCATGAAATTTTAAGATTTCTTTTGGGCTTAATATCTGGTGTGTAATATTTTTTGATTGTTAGTAGTGCCTATTAATTGGTTTTTATTATTGGAATTGATATAAGTTGCATATGCAATGTTCTACTGTTCTGGCAATAATTGTTTCTCATGACAAACTCTGTCTTGATTTAATTTTTATTCTACAATTGGTGTATTATTGTGTTTTGTTAATCTTCATGCCAATTATATTGTTAATGTGAATGCTGATCCCTATTAGATTGTGAATTATCTTGAGTCATGAATGCAATGTTTGATTTCACAGCTCGGTTGTTAGAATATATGTCCAGTTGTCAGAAAGTTCCAGGCTCGGTTCTTAGTGCAATTAAATATTTGCACTTTCACAATCTATTTTCAGATTTAAATTATGGCGCACAAGCTTTGTTGGGACTGTTACATTCCACTCTTCATAAATAATGTTTTAAAAGTTAATGTAGTTTCTCATTTAAGCCCATCTTTGGACAGCCAGGCCCCTAACTGTGCATGTGTGAGATAGGATTTGTCGTCCTGGCCGGATGGTTGTGTGCATTCTCATTTATTTTTGTTTAATGAGTTCTTTAATCTATTGAGATTTTCTTGCAAACGTTTTGACACTGTGTGTTAGTTTTCATAATTTATTTTTGGGCATCTCTTTAATGTTCTCTTGTGTCAGTAAATGCGTTATAAATTATTTTAAATCTCTTATTTTGTTGCTCAATGTTGAAGAGCATGCACACTTCCTTTGTTTCCCCTGATTTTCCCCGGCCGTTTAAGGTAAATGCTGGGCCGTTGTGTTTTTTACTTTCACTTTGTGAGCCCAGGGGCAAGACATATCTAAGTTGTATTTTATTTAATTTAATAAATGTACTGTTTTATTTTTATCTATATATGTATGTGGTTAGGTGGAAGAGCGGGCCTGATGGCCCGAGTCTCGCCACAAAAATAAAATCACTATTATTATTATTATTATTATTATTATTACTATTATTATTATTAGGCATGGGTAAATATACTAATTTTGTCAAATAGTTATTGACTAGCAAAAAAATTTTTAGGCTGCAACTAGTAAAAGCAGTTCTGTCAAGGTATGCATAGTATGCTAAAAGTTCAATTTTTGGCACTAGTGTTAGAAGTGGGAAAACGCTCAAATGTTCCGATAAAACTGAAAGCAACATGGAAAACAAAATACTTTTGTGTGACTTAATCAGGTACTACTGTAACATAGTACATAATTACATTATCTGTATTCTTGAATTAAATAAAATCAAAGGCAGTAATACTGTTTAAAAATTGATGGTGAAAGTGATTTTATTTTGCTTGTAGGATTGGGGCACCTGACATGCCTCGTGATGCTATCTTTCCTACTCGCTAAATAAAATGGCATTTGTATCATCACTATTTGTTTTACCAGGGCAAAAGTGTGGTATTGTTTTCATTTGTTTCTTTTCAACACTGTTCATATGTAATGCTCTGTAATAATGCAGTGTTCCATACTATTCACGTTTATTTGGCATGTCTACAAGCAAGTAAAGTTGCATTTCAGCTGGTGTACTGTGTTTATTGCCTTATGTGATACAAAATTGTTAACACTAATGAAATTTTTAAAAAAAGTGTAATATCAATATGCTCAATAAATACTTGATTTTCCTGCCCTAATTTGACTTTTTTTCACATAAAATCCTTGTGTAGTTTTTGATGATAATAATAAAAATTATTGTGTAGTTTTTGATGAATTAATACCTAAATATGGGAGTGAAATTTTAAAATTCCCGGTTATCTGGTTTATTTCAAATTTACCGCTTACTTCTACGCTATTGGCTGACCGTTTGCCCAATAGCAAGTAATACAATCCAATGTGGCGGACCGGATGCTGACAAATAAGGCTTCTCCGTTTAACATTGAGTGCCGTCTCTAGGAAATACTCTTTGGGTATACCTCATGTATATCTTGTGTCGGTCAGCAATAGGGAGGTTCAGGGAGGTTTCAAAATAATATTGTGCATTTCTTGTCAACAGGATTGTGGTAATAATGAACAATATCTGTATTAAATTGGAAAGTGTAATCAAAATAGAGAAGGTAAGCTGTGTCATATTTGATTTACAGTGTAACCTTTTTTGTGAACAATGTGAAGAAATTATTTTCTGTTTATCCCCAGGTTAAAGAAGAATTGTGTGATTATCAAGAAGAGAGTCTCTGGAAATACACTGTGAGTTGTATTTTATAGCAGTTGTATCCACATGTGATTTTTTTGGTAATTAAGTGTCATTAACATTGAAAGACAGCAACTAAAGAATGGTGTGTGTTGTGTACACTAATATTTTTCAAATAACAAAGGGTAAAATATGCATAATTTTCATTTTTGTCTTTAAGATTAGGCAAGGAATCATCCATATGTGAAGACTTAATTTGGCTTCAAATTGAGAATAATGTTGCTGATGTACTTTATGCTAATTTTAATTTTATTATAAAAAAAGATATAATAAATGACCAGGACCATAATTTGAAATGGTTTCGTAATCAGAAAAGAAATATGTTAACCTGTAACCACCGACAGGAGTCAAACTGACTCCGCTCTCTTCTACATTTTTATTTTATTATTTTTAGGACTCCTGCTTTTTCCACCAAGACTCCAGAACTCTCAAACTAACTCTTCATTATTGCGTGTGCGGATTGCTGATTTTATATACTTTGATTTATCAGATTTATTTCATGTTAAAAGTAGCTTTGCGGGTCACAGAGTCAGTTTGACTCCACATGTGAGAACATGTAACTAGTAAAATGACTTGTTGACACTGCTGAAGGCAGGCACGTATGTTATATTTTTAGCGTTATGTGAGTTATGCGTTTTGTATTTATTTTTTTATTTCTCGAGCATTATCTTTCATATTATTATTTTTTTATATTTTGAGCAATATCATTGTTATTTTTTTGTTTAGCGCTAATGGCATCAGTAACAAGATGGTATTTTATAAAAGGTCGAAGGAACTAGTTACCAAGAAATTAGAAAGGAGATTGTCTAACATATGTTTTCAACAAGACATCAGAATTTCAATTAAGGAAATACTAAATAGAGAAAATTAGGAAACGGCAAAAGAGGACGGAAAAGTAGTGAAAAGAAAATATTGCTCTATTTGTCGTAAGACGCTGAAGAGGAAAACAAATACTGTTTGTTGCTCTTGTAAACATGTACTGTGCGGATGTTCTTCGATACTATGTACCAGTCGTAAAAGCAATAAAATATTAAAAGTAATTATGAAATATTGTTAAATGCTTTTAATTGTTATATTTGCATTAAATATTTAATCTGAATAGCTTGACTACCGAGATGCAATTAAAAGAATAGTTATTATCTCAAAAACTTTTAAATCATTTTTTATTATTATAAAAGTAATATCACAACGTGGACAAAAAATTTTTTTAAAAAGTAAATTAATGAGGCATAAATCCTTGAGGAAGCGTGCGGAGTCAGTTGGACTCCAAGTCTGTACTTGTGTCACATAAATTCACATCTGTAGTTATATAGGTAAATATTAACCTAAATAAAGTAGTTTATTGAAAATAGAACTTTATACGAAACTGTTTGACTCCTTGTTAGAAATTAAATTGTACATCTGTTTCTTTGTGACCAACTTAAACATACAATCTGTTCCAAAGAACAGAATAATTTATTATATTGTTGATAGCTTGGTGTAAATCTTTTTTTTTTTGTACTAAAGAAAGGATAAACAATTTGAATTGTGTGTTGACTTTTACAACTTGCATGTGGCTTGAACATCCATGTTGTTTTACTTTAGTTTTTGAGATTTACAAATTTCATATGGAATTCAAAATTCAAATAATCTTACACTACAGTGTAAAATATCTAAAATGACAGACAAAAACATTGTCATAGATGTAAATCTAAATTTTTGTATATGGTGTGAACAAGTATCTTGATAATGGTCGTTTTTCAATTCATAATTTTTTTCTTTACAGCCTTCATAAGAAAATGTAATTCGGGGCCAAAAAAAAATTCCTCTTTGCACTGAACCTTTGGTTGAAGAAAAGTTTGTCTCTCAACAGCTCTTCTAAGAGAACTTCACCTTCCCTGATTCACACAATATTCTTTATTTTATGCATTAGAATAGTTTTTGAATCTCTCATTTCATTTTGTAAAATATTGCTTGAATAATTACGAGAAATGTTCTCACTGTAGTGGTGCCCTAATAACTTTTGAACAAGAGAATGGATTCTGATATTTGAAGATCTACACAAACTGATGTTAGCATAAAAGGGCGTTACAATGTTTTCTTGATTAAAGGGTCCAATATATATTTTAAGAAGATAGGTTGTTTGTTTTCGTTTTATTTTACTTGTCCAAAGTTTTGGAGATCAAATGTGTCTCCATCATCAGGTACAGGTATGAAATTTGAATTGGAATCTTTGATCAAAAAAACGTATTACAGACAATCATTAAGTGATATAAACAAGTTACAATGTTGTTTAAATATCCATATAATCACCACTAACATTTTCTCCAAGAAAAGGTGTTTTAAATTTGTTGTTTTAACATGTTTTCTATAAAGGAAGTGATAAAAACATGTTCACTAACAAAATAGTAGTTTATATCACTAATAATATAGTTTTCCTCTGTGAATTTTAATCTCCATCAAACTAAGTCGAGATGTGTTCATACTTTCTTTTCTTGTAGCTGCTGCATTTTTAATGAACACTATGTTTTTTTCGTAGGAAGATCAAAACAGTCCAGAGCATTGTTTGCTGAAGATAGAAAACAATGCAAAAGATGTGAGTATATTCATTTTGTTACCATTATTTTAAACACATTTTTATATCTTTTCCTTTGGCCAAACGAAAAGGGAATAAATGATATTACACGCAGTTACTTTGCCAATATTTCAGATTCTAGAATGTAGACAGAGGTATCATTAAATTAATTATGTGATTAAGATTTACTGAAGAATTCGCTGCCTTTGGGCCAGACTTCGCTACTCTAAGGGTAACTGTAAATATTATTGCTAGTTTTATTTATAAACACTACCAGACTCAAAATTTATTTCTGCATCTTAGAAGCAAATGTATCACCAGGTATGTGAATATAGAAGTTAGGACTTGATGTTTCTACAAAATTTGTACTATTTTACTAGAGTTATTTCTACTATCGGATTGAAGTCAAAGGGATGGAAAAGATGTTGTATTTGTCTGACGGCAAATATTTTGTACGTGTAGTTATATCAGCTTGACCCTAAGTTGTTGTAGTTCTCTCTGTGTAATTGTTGGTAGTTCAGGGTAATTTGTTCCCTTGATATGGAAAGAACTGCCAGTAATGATACATAATATAGAAAAGGGTTAAGGAGAAATAAATGTAGTTGTTTCGTTTTGTTTGAGAGGTTCCACAATGTCACGACATTGAATGCAACTCCTTATATAGACTCATTCTATATTGTTAATTAATTCTTTATTGTTTTTTATTTGTTTACAATACCTTTTTATTATTTATGGTTGCTAACACGTGATTCTGCAGAACGTTACCATTGTATTTAGTATGGTAGTAGTAACTTGAATAAGCACAGTAGTAACTTCAATAACGTATACCTGGATGAAACAAGCTTTTTCTCGTCTTGCCCCCAAGGTATGATAATTTGAGAAATTGAAATAATGTCTAAGAGAAAGCTTCAATGAGTTGTATTTAACCATTTGGTGTTGCATAAGTGAATGTAAGAGATAAGAAAATTTGTATTCTCTCGTTTATCAAATGTTAATGAATTCATTGTGATAAAGATAATTAAAAACAAAAATAATGAAGGTGAACACTGCATCTTCAAAATGTATCATCTATAGTGTCCATTATATTTTCACATTCTTCTCAGTCTTCATTTTGTTTATTGCAAAATCAGCATAATATTCAATTTTGTGTCTCAGTAGCTCATGAAACACAAGAACATGATTTCATTTTGAAAAGACATTCTTCACAGAAGAAGTCAAAAGAAATGTATTTAAAAATGGGAAATACTACATACACAAAAATTTGTATAATGTACAAATACAATGATATTCATTTTAACACCTCCTTATAAACAATGTTTTCGAAACAAACTTTCAAAACAATGTTTGTTGCATTTGCATAGCTGATGTGTGAACATGCCACATATAATTATGCCTGAGTAAAAGAGTTTGTTCAGGACTATTCCTGTTCTTCATAAAGTTTGTCCTTGGGATTTATTATTATAGACAAACTTATTTTCATAGGATATTCCAATCTATGAAATTTAAAAGGATAATTTAACAGAACAATGGGTATTATTAATGAAAGTACAGTGTTACCAGTGCCATAGACAGTTATGATCACAGTTAAATGTTTTATTTATCAAAGAAATTATACTTAACCACTACATACTTCAAATGTATTTAAGTTGCAAAGCAGCATTTTGGGATAGCAAGTCTTTATATTGTGAGGGGAAGACCTGGTGCAGTGATTGCATTTAAGAAGTTTGCAAGACACTGCACTGCTTCATGTGGATTACACATGGTGTTTATTGAAAGATAAGATGATGAATCAGCAGGTATTTTTTCCAAATCATGACTGTTGAGAATAGACCCGTTTGTCTCTCGGAACCTTAATACATGATTTGCATAACTTGAATCTACTTTTAAGTTATTATTCCGCTTACCATCACTAATGTCACACATCAGAGTCTCAGTATCTGATACAATCTTACAAGGCACTGTCCTTTTATGTTTTTAGTACCCAATACTACTGCCATTTCCAAATTGCTGTCCCGCAATTATTGTCACCTCACTGTATTTAGTATTTTAGAATTATAAGTCCAAATGTTAACTAATACATTAATTGTCATGGTTAGAATTTATATTATTTGCCTTTTTGATGCTTGGTATAGTCTCTTAATTGTGTAGAAACGGTTATGCAGCAGAAAAGAATTTACTTGCTACTTAAATTGTGTAGTGATTGTGATCTTTTAATGTTATTTGGCAATGTGTTGCCAAATAATGTTCATGTATGTGAATATTTTGCAGTAAGCTGTTGATACTGACACTTGATGATTATAATGAAGTTGAATTTTATAGTCGTAAACATTGAAATTCACTGAAAATTTGTTCCCAAACTTGAGTAAGTAATTTTTGAAAGAAAATCACCGATTCGTAAATCAAGAGGCAAGATAGGGTATAATTCCTAGCTTAAGGGAGGCTTTCAAGAATCACATGATATGGGGGTTTGCTTATTAATTATACAATTATTTTTTGTAACCTAAATATTGGGTAGGTGTAGAATTTTTTCCCCCAGAATTTTATCCCTTAACTCAGGCAGGAATGAACATTCATGAAATATACACGTATGGTGTGAAGGCTGACTGAATTTGAAAGAATTCTGAATGTGTAGCATAAAGAACTTAATT
Source organism: Acheta domesticus (assembly GCA_031308135.1). Lineage (NCBI taxonomy): Eukaryota > Metazoa > Arthropoda > Insecta > Orthoptera > Gryllidae > Acheta > Acheta domesticus. The sequence goes on from JAHLJT010005437.1 coordinate 7,185,670, forward strand.
TTGTATTCAATTTATTTAAATGGATGTTCCCTTTGAGATTTGACTGAATTAGAAGGTCCAAAAATTGCGTTAACATCAGTTACTTACACATAATTTATTTTCAATCGAACATTCAATTGTTTATTTCAAATGGAGGGCTTTATTGAAATTGTTTTCTCCTCATTTACTATAAATTTGTTATCATGGAATCAATTTCAAACACCTTAGTTTGTACTATTTACTATTCTGAGCAAATCCCACGAAAAAGATCAGTTTCTCAATTTCCTTCATTCTTTTAATTTAGATATTAGAGTGATTGTACCTACACAACTACATTTAAATCGTAAATATAATAATGTGATCAAATCGCCACTAATCTAAATAATACCGTCGTGAGAGACAAGTCAAAGAAATTACATTTTTGTAATTTTTGAAAAAACAAAAGAATAGAGAAGTATGGCAAGTGGTACTACAGAATGGCACAGTTTTTCCCGTATTAGTTTTCTATTTCTTTAGGTCAGGGCCAGCTACTCGCAGTTGCCACATACACGTGCAAACCACCATCTATCGCCGCTCCAAGTACATTTTTTTGGACATTTTCTTAATTTTTCGGTTTCCTGATGGTATAAAAGAAATATTAATTTCAGAATACTTCGTATTAAAGAACAGTAAAATCTCGTCATAAATGGCAATTTTCTTTGAAAAATTTTGTAGCCATTATTAAGAAAATAGCGTTTAAGCGCTACTGTAAATGCAAAATGTTAAGCTCTTTGTCACAATTTTTGAGTTTTCGAAAAGCATCATTGGAAGTCATTTGAAGTACGACAACTCTCAAATTCAGTAATGTTTACGAATTGCTGGAAATGTGCATGGTGTGAGAAATCATTAAAAAAAATTACATTTGTGTAATTTTTGAAAACAAAAAAGTACCCCAAAATAAACTTTACTTAATATTAATGTGCAATTTCCACAATCCATTCGAAAATTTTAAAGAAAAACTTTGGAGCCATTTATGAGAAAATGCCGTTTGAACGTTTCGAAAATGCGGATATTTTGAGCTAGTTTTCACAGAAGACGGTTGAGGTCTCGAGAAACTATATGACATTATTTAAAGCACGTGTACTCGTAAATATAATGATGTGAACGAATCACCGGTAATGTAAATATTACCGACGTGAGAGACAAGTAAAAAATATTACATTTAGCACTATCCGTACCAAATGTTTAAAGAAAAAAATTGGAGCCTTTTTTGAGAAAATCTTGTTTTTGTAAGTTCTTAAAATTACAAATATTTCGCGCAATATTGCCAGAAAAGTACTAAAATTTTCAAAAAATGTTCATTACTTTAATGAAAGAACACACTGAGGAGAACAAATTTTATTCGGAGGAAAAATCTCTATCTTCAATTTCGTAATTGTAAGAAAACGCCAAACCAAAATCAAACTTTTGCATTTTCTGAAAATCCAGAGTTACCCTGAAAATTGGACGTATTCCACCAAGTGTCTAAGTGTATTTTACTTTATTCTTCCAAGAAATTCAAAGACAAAATTTGGAGCCTTTTTGAGAAAATTTTGAAAATGTCCGGGGGTCTTCATGTAAAGTACCCCAAAATTTTGAAGATTGTTTCTCAAAATCCCAAAACTTCGACACGAGCCAGATCGACAGGGGTTTCTTCAATTTGAAAAATTGAATTTGAAATTTCTTCTCTTTGAAAAGAAATTTAAAGCGCTTTGCGATTTTAAAATTATTATTCACAAAGTGGGGAATGCTGTTATAGGAATGTAACAAACCCAAATAGTAAAGTTATTTCTGTAAGTAGTGTTAGCTTTTTATGTATTTTCTGTGCAGGAGGAGTTGGAACCCCCAACGGGTGTGTTCATTGAGCCAGATGAGTGCGAAAGAGATTTTGTGCAGGCAGAGGAGGTAAGGATAACTCTTAAAAGTTTTAACGTTTCTTACAGGGAAACATTTCGCGGTGACATGTTGAAAGGAAGTCGCATTTTGTTTACATTACAAAAAAACGTGTTAAACAAGTGGTGTTACTGAATGGCGCAGACATTCCCGTATTAGTTTTTCTGTTTCTTTTGGTGTCGGGTAGCTATTCGGACTTGCCACCGTTCAACGGATCTAAACGAGGAAGTTTGCGCCATCTATATATTACTGTAGTGAACCAGACACGACACGTACGTTCACCGTCACACATGGAGTGCGCCGGTGAGTTTAGATAGCAGGGCACACACGCTAAATTTATTTATGTGGGCGCAAAGCTTGCGTCTTACCTTCTATCCAGCGCCGGCTTGAGAATCTCAGGACGTAGGCGTTCTGGGGCGAGGTATGCATTTGTAACAAACTACTAAATGACACACAGGTATGGTCTACTATTCAAGTGTCACCCGTCAAAGTGTCGGGAACACGTTTATTTAATTCTATACAAGTGTCTACTACACATCTAATAAAAACGACCCTCTCCCTTTGTTACTTTCACTCTGGTTACTGACAATCGATCAGTCAAAAAAGTGTGGTGCTGTCTTTGTTACCACGCGTCTGAATTGCACGCTCGCGGGCAGTTTACCGGTAGACTCGGGTGGTGGGATCCAATCAGGGCTCGGTAACGTCTGATCGCTGCTGGTAACGTCTCCGCTCCGGTGGAGATGGCGGGGGGAGGGGCGTTAAAACAGCTGCTGGACGCGGCCTCCGCGGTGATGAAGTGCGACGTTGATGTGCAAAGTGAGGCCGTCACACGTCACCACCTTGCGTTTTCTTACTCGTAACGTGAACTGCGCACCCCTTTGATTGCGAGGTGGGAGCTAGTTCGGCTGATCCGTCACTTTGAATAAATTCCGGTGATTTAATAATGTAAATTCGGATCAACGGAGCGCGCAGGTGTCGTCCGTGTCACGCGATAACTTTTTCAAGATAAATGTTTATTCTTCGCCTGACTTCTAAACCCGGGCTTAAGTTCACTCACGAAAAATAATTGAACGTTTCTCTCAGTCTCACGGAAAATTGAATGTTGCTTCTCTCACGACAAATTTTGAATGTTGCTTCTCTCACGACAAATTTTGAATGTTGCTTCTCTCACGAAAAGATATCGAATGTCCCCTTTGCGTTTTCTCTGCTAGTCCGTGGCTCGCTTCCGCCTCCTCCCCTCTATTTTTGAAAAATTTCAAGCTGTCACGTGATAAGTTTTAGCGATTTGATTGGCTCAAGGGTGCGTTTTCTGGAAGTTTCCGTAGACGGTTATTGACAATTGGTCGGAGCTTATCCCTTCCCTGTTTGATCTGCTTAACTTCGGTTCTAATTGGCTGTCTTTGTTCCCTCGCTCGTGAGTGATTCTGTGCGCCATTGTGTTCGTAACTGATGTTTTTATTATGCTCTTGAGATGCTCGAGCGGGTGGCTACTGGATTTCGCTAATACGGTTGTTCCGGTTCTCAATCTGGCCTGTTCTTGTAAGGGGCTCCGGAAGGTCTTCTCTAGGGAGACGTGGGGTGCCTCGACGCGGCTATGAGGCGTTGCTAATTGCCGAACCCTTGTCAAAGCACGTCTGTTTGACTGTGGGATAATGTACCGTGGCAGAGGAGGTGCTCAAACATGTAGTGTGTCGATCCGACTCACTGCAATACTGCGAATAATATTTCTGTCGACTTGACAGCTCCAGACTGACAAGGGAGAGGGGGTTCCGTTATCCAATCAGAGGCTTCAAATTGTGATCACCACAGAATTGCCGACGAAGAAACAAATGAAATGTAATAGCGCGAAGCAACTGAAAATCGAAGAGCGCCAAGAGGAGCGCCATTACTTGTTTGGTTATGCATCGTGTGTGCGGTTGTGTCGTCTAGTGATAAGGCTTACTTAAAGGCTGATATACTACTTATGACATGATGTATATGTACATCCACCTTACGGGACATTTCTAATTTTTATCTTTATGCCAATGCATTCAATAGGACGCCTCCTTGAAAACCTTGTAAACAACAGATAAAGTCAGTAACTTCGAAAAGTCCTGCATTTTTTTTATTGTGAACGTTCTGTGAAAGGTATGTATTCAAACCAAGAATGTCTTGCTTTTCCGCGCAGCATTACTTTACTTTCCCTGTAGTAAGTATATTACACCATATATACGATGTATACGGGAAAGTAGTAAATGTTCAGAAATAAATAGGAATAAGTTTTCGTGATTCCGTAGAAGTGTACTATAATCAAAGTTCACACAGTGCCACTACAAGTCAGTTTTCCTTGTAACAAGGAGAAAATACACAGCCCGAAGCACAGTCGTAACCAGAAGATATCCTTGGACATAGCACACCAATAGAGTCAATAATACACGGCACATTCGAAGTAGGCAATAGACGATATAATCCACGCACTAGCCCTCTGCTCTCGATTATTAACTGCCCTGTCGTGCTGCTATTGCCTTATATATATCCCCCAGACAAACACTTGATCCTTTCACCCTCAGTAGCCAAATTTACTTTTAGTGTTTTGTTTCTGGTTCATTGCTCGCTGCTCTTTCCACAGTAGATAAACTCGCTATTGGAGCGCTTGTTTTTGGTTCATTGCTCGCTGCTCTTTCCACAGTAGATGAACTCCCTATTGGAGCTCTTGTTTCTGGTTCACTACTCGCTGCTCTTTCCACAGTAGATAAACTCGCTATTGGAGCGCTTGTTTTTGGTTCATTGCTCGCTGCTCGTTCCACAGTTGATAAATTCGCTATTGGAGCTCTTGTTTCTGGTTCACTACTCGCTGCTCTTTCCACAGTAGATAAACTCGCTATTGGAGCGCTTGTTTTTGGTTCATTGCTCGCTGCTCGTTCCACAGTTGATAAATTCGCTATTGGAGCTCTTGTTTCTGGTTCACTACTCCCTGCTCGTCCCACAGTAGACAAACTCGCTAATGGATATCTTGGTTCTGATTCACTGCTCGCTTGTTTCACAGTATATGAACTCCCTATTGGAGCTGTTGTTTGTGGTTCGTTGCTCGCTGCTAGTTCCACAGTAGATAAACTCGCTATTGGAGCTGTTGTTTCTGGTTAATTGCTCGCTGCTCTTTCCGCAGTAGATACGCTCGCTATTGGAGCTCTTGTTTCTGGTTCACTGGTCTGGTTCAGCACTCGCCGCAAACCCGCATATCCGCGCTCGCTCTTTTAGTTCCCTACGCGCTCAGATGAAAAATGAAGTGTACACCTTTTATGAATGTAAACGGAACGTTTTTGTTAGTTTTTTCCCCAAGCTACTATTGTAGCAAATGGCTCTGAAGTAAGAGATATAACTTCCAGAGACAAATTTTTGAGAGAGGGATGTCGCACTGCTCGTGGACATTGTCAATTCACGCGGGGAGTGCGATCTGCAGGTAGCCTTGGCCCGCGGAGTGGCTGTAGGGGGCCGTGCAATGGACGTGGTGAGGGCGTGCGGTGCAGTGAGGGTCGAGTGTTTAATGCATTGCAACCAAACTGCTAGCGACGCCTTGAGCGCCGGGAAGAAAGTAGCGGCCATTGGTTACGAGGGGACGCTGTCAGAAGTTTAGCCAATTGTAAGACGTAATGGAGCGGACATGGAAGGCTTTTTCTATAGCTGTACTATACGCAAAAAAATCATCATTGCGGACGGACCTTTGGTGAATCCGCAGAGGCTTCCCCCACCGCGCGGCAGCTGAGATTTCCCCTCGGCGACAAAGAAGCGCGGAGGCGACTGCGAGACGCAGCGATCACACTGGCCGTCACTCGTTGTTCGACTGCTCGAGATGTGACATAGCTTCTCACACCAAAGGCTACTCATTGGCGTTTGTGTATCCCTTCCCAATAACCCTTCGTACCCCCTCCTCTGATGCAGTTGTAATTCGGCAGCACGCCCGGGAATCCCAGAAATCACGTGCTACGATTGGGAGCGGGTGCAGACGGCACGACTGTCTTTCTTCACAACCCAAGCAAGTCTGCCAACTATGCTTAAGCACATTTCAACCTAATTCAGTTTAGCTGGGTAACTCATGTGTTAGCAGGCATGACAAAATAATATCACTCCCTTCATGTAAGAAAATGGTATGACAGAGACAATCCGTGAACTCGAAACGGTGCGTGCGATGGTATTTCGTTCATGTGTGTCCTGCGTTCTAGCGTAAATGCCGTTTCCTACTTAATGTGCGTTAAATAGAGTACTTTGCCTAATTAGTGACGCGTTAAAGTGAATCGTGAATTCGAAATTGTAACGCGAAAGAATAAAACGTGTGTGTGTGAGCGAAAGAACGCGACATGGCGAGCTCATCTAGTTCATTTGTGTCTTAGAACAGTAGTGAAACGTTTCATTGTGTTATAGACAGGATTCGTGAAATTCCGTGTAGTTCTTTTTCATATTCTGAAAAGCGGGGGAAATAATGATGGACAACCAAGACAATGCGAATAGATTTCGAATTCAAAAATTAGGTATTTACTTGTTTGTGTTTTTTTAGTTTTATTGTTTAGTTTATGTAAGTTAGTGCATGCAATTAGAAAAAAGATTTTCAAGGAAGATTCAGAAAGTATCTAATTTGCAACATAAACTTCTAAAATACTCTAGAGAAAAGTAGAATGACGCAGACTTTAAATATTTGGAATTATGCGTTCAACCAGTAATATCATGATCGCATCCCCACTTCTACTAGCCAGGAGATGTCACTGGCTGTATTATTACTCTGTGAGAGCTGAACATGCCAAGGTTATTGAACGTATAAAAGTAAATATGAAGGACTGCTGTTAGTTTCTCGATAGTACTGGATTAATGTTGTTGCCCAAAACAAATGTTTAAAACCAAAGCTTCTCAAATTACTGTCTTCATTTTGAGTTTTTTGACGTCGCTTGTTTCAGGATCCACTTGCACCTTGCACTGAAAACGTTCCTACTTCAATAAAAGAGGAGAATGATTTGTGTTTCCAAGGTGAGTGGAATTTGATTTTTTTCCAATTTATGAATTCTCTGGTACAAGATACATCAGATTTCATTAACTGAAAATGTACAGTATTTAATCGTTTGAAGTACTGTCAGCACATGTTTAGCGACCAGCCAAACTACTCTTCTTTGTAATCACGTGTAATTCGACTGATAAATTGAGTAGTGTGATAATGCTCGTATATTTGAGATCAGGAGTTGACGCGATCATCAGTGGCCGTGTCATTTTTGAGAACTGTCAGTACTTTCATTAAAAAGACAGCAATCTATTAGTGGTGTCATTATTAGAGGTCTGCATCCCGCAATTTTAACCGACCAGCGCCCGCTCGCCTCTCTGTCACCACGCGCTCGACTGTCCTTCGCAGCCGCGTGGGGACTCTCGGTCGCCTGTGACCGACCGAGACTAGGTCGGTTGTCGATAACCGGCGGGACCCCGTTCAGGCCAACTGCGCCTCGCGACAATCGGCCGCCACGTCGAAGTAAATATCGGATGCCACGTTCCAGGGAAAGGAAGGAGTATGGCTTTTTAAAATAAATGTTCTCGCCTTCCTTCCATCGCGAAAAATTGCCCCAGAATCTTATTGTTAGATGCAGTCAGCATCGCCAGTTAATTCTCATTTTAATTATTATTTGTAATAAATAACACAAAATGAATACAAATTGTTTTCATTGCTCCTCACTGAATGTTCACAAGCGTGATGTAATTATTAAGGGGGGTTCGAGCGCGCCGTACAGGGATTGTTGAGGCAGCAAAATATGCTTCAAAATGATGTGCTGGGAGAGCTATGATTTGGGATTTTGCTAAATAGGTTCTGGAATGTTCGACCGATTTCTGCAAAAAACACAATGGATTCCTTTTTGTTAGAAGATTTATAAGAAGGAATAAGCAACCATTGAATAAGTCGTTCATCTTTTTACCTGTTGCTCGCGGGAAAGCAACCTCCTTTTGTTAATTTTTCTGTAAGAAGTTTCGCTTGTTCCTAGAGTTCACTTCGCGCCGATAATGTAAGTATTTGAGGAAATGCCGGAGTGGCGACACTAATAACAACTTTTGAGAGCTTAACCTGTCCTCGTGGAACGTTAATACACCAGCGCTCGGGGAAGGTAAGAGAAGAGATCTTGGTATTTGAAGATGCGAAACATGGTGAAGATTCGCTGATGGAGCGCTGCGTGTCCTTGAGGTGCGAACCGTTAGATTCAAAATATCCGTTAAACACTAGTCGCAAAAAAATCAAAATTTGGTCATAATCTTGACTTGGTAGTAGAAAGCTGCCTCGAAGATGGGTCTAGCCTTCTGAAAGCAGGGGAGAAAGAGGAGGTAAAATACCAACCTTCCTCATTCCTCGAGTAGCCCTATTTCGTGAAATGCCCAATGCCAAAAGTCTACCATTGGTGGATAGAATCTCGGACTATGCCAAGATTCACAGTCAGTGAAATCAAGACTGGGGATCACGTCTCAAAGCGATCTACTGTCTCGTTAATTGCTCCCAGGAAATCTACGAGGGTTGGGGCAGACGTCATGGCAACTTTTTTGTAGAAGAAATATGGGATCACGGAAATGCATTAGACGCATGAAAGAAATGTAGTACGGATCTGTGTTCACAACAGCTGGTTGGTTCTTTCAGGGTCTCTATGACCACGGACAGCAATGTGAAATCAGTTGTTTGACTACCGCTGTGCGAGGTGAATGTAACCCTTTCGAGCAACGCTCCTTCATCAAGACAACAGTTCTCCGTGCAAGAAATGCCTTAGAATTTCACGGGAAATTAGTGAAAGCAGTTGGGAATTCTTCCATACCGAACAGTCGTGAGATAGCCAAGAGAGTTTCAGTTAGGACACGTAGGAGCCTGTGATCAACAACGCACCGGCGACCTGTGAGTGGAAGAACATTATTCCCAATAATTTCCACCAATTTCCTGTGGAATTCTAAGGCATTTCTTAAACGAAATATGTCTGTCTTGATGAAGGAGCGTTCCTCGAAAGGGTTACATTCACCTCGCACGGCGGCAGTCGGACAACTGATTTCACATTGCTCTCCGTGCTGATAGACACACACAAAGAACCATGTGCTGTTGTGAACACATCAGTACTACTACATTTCTTTCATTTGTCAAATAAAATTATGTGATCCGATAATATTTGTTGTAGAAAGTAAATAGTTGCCATGACTTCTGCCCCAACACCAATTGGTAAATTACAATAGAGAAAATTAACTTTGCTGTAAGCAAAGAAAAAGAACTTAGCGTCGTGGGAGTCTCGAGAATGCAGGGGATACTAAACTGCCTAGGAATTGTTTAGTTACCACGTCTTAGTAAAACGTGTATGCTCTGCAATGAAGAATGTAAGAAAATTCTGTAGATTTCACGACTTTTGGGTATTTTACTCCGAAAAATTGGTTTACGACCAAACGTCTCTCCCGCCAGTGTCTCCGTTTGTCAGTCTGTCGACTTTCAGTCTGTCTCACCGTCCGCCTCTCCCGGCTGTATGCACATCCATCTGCCCGTCTGTGGTCAACGCTAGCACCTAAACTGTTCCACCAATTTTCTCCAAAATACATATTCCCCGATCGATTTAAATGAACAAGATGTCCTCTGAGTTTGAAACGTTAGTGCCTTTGGGTGTGTTTAACATGATCTCAACATATTTTGGAATTTTTCACAAAAAGACTAATTTTTAGAAATTTTTTCCCCTGGGTAGCTTAAATAACTCACTAAAATACTGTAATCTGTTTTGTTAAATTCCCTGATTTTTCGAAAATTCCAAAGGTTCAAAATAGTTTTCGGTGTCGTCCTACAACTAAAATATTGAAGGTAGTAATTTTTATTGTTCAAAATTAGATCTTTAAATTGGGACAAACACATTCCTATCAAAATAAGAATAGTTTTCGAGTAGTTTTGCGTGAAATAAATTCAATAGCCGTGCAAACACTTGAAACTTGTTGCCCTGCCCTTCACAAGTATTCTCCCATTCTCAGAGTGCACTTGACTTTAAAGTCTCTTATACCGTTGGGGGTCTCATGCAATCAGATATAGATATTTTATGAAACAATTTTAAGGGTCTCCTTTATTGCTATTTTTTTTCTTTAATTTATACTCTTCGATAATTTCAGACAAAAATGTTTGTTCACATTTACATCACTTCGTCTCGGAGCTTATTGTAGCCCATCATTAGGTAAAATACTGAAATGCATAAATATATACGTAAATTAGCGAAGGATAAAATATAATTGGAATTTTAGAGTAATCATTATAAACCACCTTTGTAATAAAATGATATGTATGGTCCCGAGGGGTACAAACAAACCAATGTGTAGTGGAAGCTTTATTTCATGACAGTTCCAAATATAAAGTCTCTTACTGTCATGTCAGCGTCAAAGAATGCTTTGCTTCTAAACTAGTAAGACGAAATGATCTATTTCTTGGGATTTCTGTAATGTAAATTGGACTTTATTCTTTTAAATCTTTTTGTGAACATATATTATTAAATTTGGAGTAATTGTATAATTCAGATTTTTGGTCAAAATTTACAATATATTGTATAGTATCTGATAGCGTTTTTGAGCTGTCCTAGGATGAAGGCTTTAACCGCTGGATTATCAAAACTCAAGGCTCTGGTTTCATCTTTCTTCTAGAAAAAAAATGCCATATGTCCCGATCTCTCATTGCAAATAAGTTTTGCGGTTTATCTGATAAAAGCGTGTTCTGTTAACAGATGGACGAAATTCCTGCTCCCGGGAGAAAATGTTTGTGTGTTCTTTCTGTGAAAAGAGCTTCAGGAAAGAAAATTACCTCAAGAGGCACATGCTCATCCACACGGGAGATAAAAGTTTCCAGTGTTCCATTTGTGAGAAGAGATTTAGTAGAAAACCATACTTAAAAGTTCACATGAATATTCACACAGGTCGTCACCATTGTTCCTTATGTGAGAAAAGCTTTGGAACAAAGGCACTTGCAAAACGACACATGCTCATTCACTCCGGGAAAAAAACTTTTCAGTGTACCGTCTGTGGGAAGTGCTTCGGAGTGAAGGGAAACTTAAAATACCACATGCTCATCCACTCTGGCGAGAAATCTTTTCAGTGTTCCATTTGTGAGAAGAGGTTCAAGCATAAGGGTAGCTTATCAAGACATTCAAGAATGCATACTGGTTACACGCCTTTTCAATGTTTCTACTGTGAGAAGGGCTTTAGAGAAAAACCGCTCCTTGAAACGCATATGTTCCTGCACACTGGCGAGAAAGCCTTTCCTTGTTCGGTATGTGAGAAGGGCTTTCCAACAGAAATAAAATTACAGCGACACATGCGTTCCCACACTGGAGAGAAACCGTTTCAGTGTTCAATCTGTGAGAAGAGCTTCACTGAAAAAGGGTCTTTAAAATACCACTTCAGCATCCACATGGATGATAAATCTTTTCAGTGTTGTGTGTGTCAGAAGGGCTTTGCCACAGAAATAAAATTAAAGCGGCACATGCGTACCCACTCTGAAGAGAAAACGTTTCATTGTTCAATCTGTGAGAAAAGCTTCAGGGAAAAAGGGTCTTTAAAATACCACTTGAGGATCCACACTGGTGAGGAAACTCTTCAGTGTTGCATGTGTCAGAAGAGCTTTGTATGTAAAAGTAAATTAGAAAGACACGAGCTCAGCCACAAGCTCAGCCACACTGCAGAGAAACTTTATCGGTGTTCCATATGTGAGAAGAGCTTCACGGGAAAAGGAACCTTACTGAGGCACATGGTCATCCACAAACAGTTTCAGTGTTCCTCATGTGGGAAGAAATTAACACTTAAATCTTACTTAGGTTTGCACATGCGGATTAACTCTAGCACGAAACTGTTTCAATGCACCATCTGTGAGAAGAACTTTACTCTAAAGGGAAATTTACAGAAGCACGTGAAAAGTCACATAAATGAGTCACCTCTTCAGTGCACTGCTTGTCAAAAGAGCTAATGTGCTGTATAGAAGCATTCACTCCATACTTGGGAGAAACTGTTTCATTGGTTTATTTTTTAGAAGATCTTCATTGAGAGAGAAATCGTAAAGCTCACGAGGATGTACGCTTGTGACAAACCTTTAATGTTTCGTGTGTGTAAGGGCTTTGGAATTAAAGGCTTAGAGATGTCATGGTCATTCGCGCTGGAGAAAAGTGTAAGAAGAGCTTCTCTCTCAAAGGCATATTTAATTTGCAAATGTTTTAAATGATCCATCTCTCACAAAAGGTCTCTGTAAAAAAATATTTGAGAAGCACAATATCTCTCGATCAAAAAGTTATTAATGCTCAGTCTGCGAGATTCTGTCGTAAAGAGGACTTAGACACAAGCTTAACCCGGGAGTGCCTGCAATATATGCGTGATGTAAGCCACTGCAGTTTTTTGTTCCTGAATTATTGCAATGTGTTAGCTATTATTTTGCGTATTCCTTCATTGTACTTGTCTGGGGGCGCGTGGTGTATTTTAATCCTTTCTATAAATTATTTCTTGTGAGCATGTTGAAACTTGATCGTTGGGCTGCCCGACATCTCTGCAGCACCTGGCCTACGCGATACTTGGCATTACCTTCAGTCGTGTTGATGACACGTTCCTATTCAAAAAATGTATGTAATCATTTGTCTTATCTAGGATCGACTGTCACAATTTCCTCCCAAAGATGTGCAGATGTCTGTAGGGAAATGAAAAAAAACGCTAACTTTGCAAAATAAAAATGGACATTATAGATTTTTGTGAAAAACGTAAAATATGTTTGTTTAGAACATGCCAAAACAATTTGCGGAAATTGCATTTAAAATTATTTAATAAGATTGTAAGATGTTAAATGTTTTTTGTGTGTATTTTTTTTTCAATTTTTACCTTTCTCAGTAAGTATTCAGGCAAGGTTTCTGCAGTGTACGAATTATTAACAATTGCATTGTGGTACATCTAAAAAATTAAATAAAATGGTTTTTCAGTAAATAGCTTCAGATCATTCGCATTCACCAAAAGTTGTTGCTACATCTGAGAGATACATTGCGGGCACTGGCGTGAGTCTACGTAATGCGAGCACTCCCTGGTTAACCATCCCGGTGACCTAACACGTCAGTCCACCGTCTGTAAAACGAAACTACTTTGCACAAAAGTCACCCTTACCTGTGTCGATACATCCACTCTGAAGTGAAATCTCAGTACCCTCCGTATGTGAAAAGAAATCTAAAAAAGTGAAAAGCAGACTGACGTGTTAACATGAGTATTTACATTTGAGACGTACTTTTGAATTCAACTTCGCTGTTCAATCTGTGAGAGGATCATTCTCGTGTGTTGTCTGCAAAATGTGTTTCAATCGAAAACAAAGTCTTAGGGAGGCAAAGTTCCTCTGCGTTGGCTCGGTCTGAGCTAGGAGCTTACACAAAAGAGCAACTTCCTGGAATTGATGTGCACACGCACACGCGCTCCTTGTGCCTTATTGACGAAGCTTTTGGATGGACCATCGTACATATTGCGTTGTGTGAAAAGTACAGAACAAGAACTCGCGTATGCACGAGGCAAAAGTCCAATTTTGAAGAATATTTATGCCGTAAACGGTTCATTCGACAAACAGATCTCCGTGAAACCTGGGGGAGGTGACTTTAGTAATATCCATCTTTGAGAAAAGTTTTATTAAAAAATAGGATGTACCCAGGGAACTTGTAACAACCGGTTCTTTGACCGGGAAAGGAATGAAATCTGTGTATGGTGTAAAATTGAAGTGTTTTTATTGACATCCGCTTCCATGTTCCTCTACCCCCACCACACATTTCGAAACACACATTGCGCAATACACTTTTCTCTTACATTACTCGTATTTATTTGCAATTTTAATTATAAAATTGTCATCACGTGTGAAGCTAAGATCAGAAGTTTCGTTTCTGTGTGTATTCTGGTACAAGATCCAGGCTTTGACGATGACTGTATCAGTAATACTCGTAAAATGGACCAATATAATTTCTTTTCTTTCAGTCCTTTGGCATACCTAACCATTAACCAGTCGTGGTGATCAGCTCCCCATTTTTCCATCAAAATTTTTTACAACTTACCGCAGCTACGCTTGTTTGCTCCATCGCGAGACTATTCCTTTGGGCTCTGTAGTATCAAAACGCGTTTCAACGGAAAAATCGAATGTCTTTCCGACATGCAAATAGAACTTCTTCAGTTTTGACATACATGTAATCGTAAAATCCTCTTAGCTTTTTTGTGCAATTTTTGTGGATGTTTCTCAGCCTGTGTCACTCGCAATGTACCTGTTGTTCTAAACCCCGTGTTGCGTAAATGAATCGAAAGATCTCTATTTGTAATGTATTACAGAATGATTCTAGATCTTCGACAGCTTTCCACATTTTCAGAAGTACTCATGAACCTGAGTTTATGCCCCAATCTTGTAGTTTCTTCTCGTCATCCCCTTTTCCCTCCGTTTGTGGGCATTTTTTCGATCTGTCTGTGCGAGCGGAGTAAATCCTTGATTTCTGGACGTGAGAAGGCAGAAATGTACTTCTATCATAATCTGGGCCCTGCACATCTTGCACGATCTCGGTTCCAATCATATCATCTGAAATTTCATCATGGTCGGTAAGACACAATGGGTGACACATCATTTTCATTTGCATTGTCTTCAAAGTACGGATCATAGACCGTATCAGAAATTTGTGAGTGTGAACCACCGATACATTTTGGAGATTTAAATCTAAGAAAAAAACCTTTTATTGTTGCAATGTCTTGTTTTTAGAAGAGAAAGTCGAGTACCTTATCAAATAACATTATACTCAACTTTAATTGTAACTTCAGAGATGAAAGTCAAAAGAAACAAAAAGGAAAAATAACTGCAAGTTCACTTCTCGAAACGTAAATGTCTCGAACCCATTAACGCTCGGTGGTGCGTCTACGCATGGGCCGCAGCGTTGTTGATTATCATTTATTGAAAACAAACGTGTGAATTTTTTCTTTCTGTCAGTTTGGTAAGGCGTGGAGGACATGCTACGACGTGTTTATGAGTTTCGCGTTCATGAGCGTAATTTTGTAAGAATTGTAGAGGTGTTAATAATTGGTATGTCCTGAGTGATCAAAGCATCAGCACATGTTCTTTGTAAACGGTAGGAATTGAACAGTGATTCGTAATTTTTAGGACTTTGTGAATATAATTAATATCTTCTAAGTGTAATAAATACATGTACATCACAAATTTCAGGTTACGTGGAGTATTCTATTTGTAAATGTTGATTAAATTTGAGTGGTGCGTTTTCGCACCACTGAGCACATAGTGGTGCATTACGTGCAAAAGAAGGGTGTCATGTTTTCTGCTTATATTTACAATTTTTACTCATTTCTGAACATTTTCATGATCTAATATACAGTATTTCCCATATATAATTGCATTACAGGGCAGATGCAAAATTTATTATGCTTTCAATTTCGTATTTCATACTATGGTGATCTAAATATGGATGAAAGTTTCGGCTTGTCTGGAGGAGGATGATAATGAACATTTTACCGAAATCAATTTTATTGACATTCATTTCGCGCTATCCCTTATTAGGTATTATACCGACGAGAGAAGAGGGAATGATAATTTAGGTGGAAACATAAACAATCTTAATGCAGATCAATTGGTTGAAGAATCTGAAGCAGTGTTAAAAATGCTGACGAAGATCAAATTATTTTCCCCGTAAACGACATTTCCTTAGTGGGAATGTGTTTTCTCGAAACGAATGTATTGGAAGAATGTGACAATACGAGGAATTCCGCAATTTTATAGCAACTCGCAGACAAAATGATAAACTTTCGAAAATTCGTCCCTATTTAGATTATCTCAGAAAATATTTCTTGTATACGCTTTTTGGAAGAATGAAGTGTTGATGAAGCAACTTAACTTAAGCTTTTTAATGACAACTCGCAGACAAAAATGATAAACTTTCGAAAATTCGTCCCTATTTAGATTATCTCAGAAAAATATTTCTTGTATACGCTTTTTGGAAGAATGAAGTGTTGATGAAGCAATGATACCATACTTCGCACACAATGTTCTAAAACAATTTATCTGCGAGGATCCAATAAGATTTGGGTACGAAGTATGGTGTCACAAATTCTGACAAAGCTGCCTCACTGTCTTCGAGGTACATCAAGTGTTAGGGATCCCAGAATTTCTACAGAAAAGAATATTGTTTGAGAGGAGAAATTCTTTTGAAATTCAGTAAAAACCTGCCTAAAGATGAATGTGGAAGGAATTTGCCCCATCATTTATTTGCCGATAATTATTTCTGGAGTTTGAAAGTTGTAATCGTGTTTTCTGAACTTGTTATTGGTATTGTTGGAACACTGAGGAGCAACAGAACAGAAATTGTCTCTTAAATCATTGATTACAATGAAGAATCAAAAGAATCATTTTTATGTGCAATTAGAAAAATATATATACTAAGTATTTTGCGGCTGGAATGAAATTGTGTTGTGACAACTGTATCAAATTGTGAGTGTGTTTATCCCATTACTAACGTTAAACGATATTCCTCCACTACAAAAAAAATACCTTTACCTCAACTTCAGAAAATAAGGTCTTCCAATTACAACATGCGAGAAACAGACAGGAGGACCAGAATGCCTGTTACTACAAACAAGCAATAGATAAAAAATGGCGGTAGCTCTTTCTTTTGTGGGGACTCGATGTTAGAATTGAAAACAGCTGACTTCTCTACAGGAAAACCCAGAACGGAGGCATGGATCTTCTTACACTTCGGAGATGTGTAGCAAGAGACGCTGCAAAAAAGTATGGAATATGTACAATATATATCAAGTTGATCGAAATGTCACTCCGGTCGCCAATAGTGTTACCTCGTAAATTCGATTTCACCAAAAAAGTAATTTTGTTATACAAAAAGAACAAGGTATTCTCTCTACAAATCACATGCCATGGGTAAGGGTATGAAGTTACTGTGCCCGAGAAATGCTTTTATAGCTTTCATTCAAACGATATCCAGATGATATCCCGTGAGCTCGCTGGTGCGTTTGTGCACCAGATATTTTTTTCTAAACTAAACATAATAAACAAAAAATATTGATATAAACATTCACAGTAGACTTATTTAAACATGTTTTCCCAATATCAACAATTTTCTATTCAAAAAATGTTCTGGGCATTAAGGAGTTAATAGTACGTTTTTAGCTAGTGCTGATCGCATTGAACTGAAGAAAGTGTCAGGATAACGTTTCATCACACGGCTGTAACACTGTCCAGTCGCCGCTCGCTGCCCTAGTGACGGCCGGCTGCCCAGCGTCCTCACGCGATGACAGCAGAGTTTTCGCAACAATCGCATTGACACTGTATCGGGTGGCGATACGTCTTACTGATATAACGCCCAAGGACTGTATTTAGATACTTTATAACAAAATAGGCAACAGGTATCATTTCGTGGATCAGGACCGGACTAACAGGCGGAAAGGACCCTGAGCCACCCGCTAAGAGAGGGCCTCCCTCCAAAATGAAGTAAATATCACAAAGCAGGAAAATACATGTCTCTGCTGTGAACTGTTTATAATAATAGAGAACATTCAAGGGAACTTTTTATACCGTCTGTCTTAACTAGTGGGGCTAAAACAGTACGTACTTTCTCGCCTTTAGTAATAGTTATGTAATACTATTTATACTACAAATTCTCTCCGAATCAACACATCTAGGCTATTGTATGTAAAAGTCGTTACAGATTGTAGAACATTTAGTGCCAAAACTAAATATTTTCACGCTAATATTAACACAAATTCGACAGTTATAACTGCTTTTCATGCAGCTAAGTCATGTTACAACAATGAGTCCTAATTCATAGAAATTCAATTGCATAGAATGCCATTGTTGCATTCCAAGCTGACATTCCCTGAAGGCTAGCAGTTTGTATTTCAAATAGGTTTTAAATAACTTTTAAAAGATCGATTTCTGATCGCTCGAATGTAAAAAATGAACAATGAAATATACAAATTCAAACTTACGTAGCATCCGATTGCCTGGAATCACCACTTGCAGGAAATTCGGAACTGGCGACTATGTAGGACGCCAAATTACACCAAAATAACCCTCAATATTATAGAAAAATTCGACATGACGTCATTTGAAAATCTGTTATTAAAGAACACATTTCATGAAGATAAAAATTGTATCTTCACGAATGTAGTTGTAGGAAATGTAATTTTTTGAATTATTGAAAAGTTAGGGTCTTAAACGAATATGAAACCTCTCTATTCTCTTAAACATCCTGTTCGCTATCCGAGGTCAAAAGTTTATCAAAATGTTGTGCCGTGTTGAGAAGCAAATTATTAAAACCAAATTAAAAATTACGTCAAAAATACTCATATTTCGGAAAAACTACATGTCCATATTTAAAAATCTATCTTTAGGGAACAGACTTCGTTAAGGTATAAATCTGTAATATCTCTCTTTGTTGTAGGAAGACGATACATTTTTGAAATTTTGCGTTTTTCATGAAATTTGGGTGTTTCAATGAGACCTGCCCCATTCTCTTGAACATCCTTCACACTATCCCACAAAAAATTTAATCAAAAATATTGGAGCCATAAAAAAAAATTGGAAATGTTTGAGGGCCTTCGTGTAATGAACCCCAAAAATTAAAATTTCTGTTTCAAATTCAAAGGGCCTGGCTCTTCATTCATTATGGATAATTTTCAGTTAGCCAGATCGATAGGGGAATACCGATTTTGGAGAATTAGGCTGAACGGTTTAGCCGCTAACGTTGTTTACAGACGGACAGACGTTTTGCCATCAATCGATTTTTCAGTGTCAGACGCACAAAACATGGATTCTGGCTACACCACGTGCTAGAGATTTTTTCTAAATTTAACAAGTGGATTCAACCTCTTTTCTTTACTAAGGCCCAACAATAACAGTTTTTGGGCCCGAAATTCCCCGTTCTCCGGAGCACTTTTACTTTCCCGTATACGTACGTATATACGGAGTAATTTACGTAACATAGGGAAAGGTATGTAAAGCTGCGGAAAATCGATTTTGAGATTTTAACGGAAATACACGTTTTGGGGTTCCTTGAAACTAAATACGTGTTTTTTGTCAAAACTTCCGTCCGCCTGTCCTTCAATCTGTGAAAAACACTGGCGCGTAAACCATTCGTACGATTTCTTTCAAAATGGTTATTCTCTGGTCAGTCTGCTTCCACTCGAGGCGCCGCGATTTTGAAAAACTTTCATCAAAATTTGGTGGTACTTTGCATCAAACCTCCCGGACATTTTCAAAATTTTCTCAAAAACAGCTCCATTTTTACTTTCCCGTGTATTATACGTACATACGTACGTATGTATAGTGTAGGGAAAGTTATGTAATGCGCGAAAAAAACGGCGGATTTTCGGTAGAAAAACTCTTATAACAGGGCCCTGGTAACAAAAAAATGGATAAATCCAGTTGCTAAATGAAGGAAGAAATCTCCTAACACGTGGTGCAGCCAGAATCCCTATTTTGTGGGCCCTTGATACCGAAAAAACAATTGAAAGCGAAATGTCTTAGTTGTCCGCCTGTGAACAACGCTAGCGACTAAATCGTTCAGACGATTTTCTCCAAAATTGATATTCCCCGATCGATTTGAATATTCTCGCGGCCCCTTGAATTTGAAACCGATATTTTAATTTTGGAGGGTACTTTACCCGAAGCCCCTGGGACATTTTCAAAAAAATGGCGCCAACAATTTTGACTAAATTTTGTTTGTGGATAGTCTGAAGGGCATTTAACAGAATGGGATAAGTCTTGTGTTGATTGAAAACTCGATTATTCGAAAATTGAAAAAATTCAAAATTTTTCCGGCATCTTCCTGCAACTACAATTACGAAGATACAATTTTTCTTCTTAATGAAATGTGTTCATAAAAAACAGGTCTCCTAGTAAGGTCATGTTCAATTTTTCAAAAACATAAGAATATTTTCGAAATATTGTCAGACTTTTTTTTTTCTTTAAACCATATTTTCTTAAAAACCGCACAACCTTTTTTTATTAAATTGGGACCTGCGATAGCAGAAGGGAAGCTTAAGAGAATGTTGTAGGATTCATGTTCGTTGAAATGATTGATTTTGCAAAACATTTAAAAAATTTCGCCCGCCGAGTGCTATTTGCGGGGCAGCAGTGGCCCGAAATGGTGGCGCTTATTTGTTCTCATTTCAAATATGTTCTTTTCACACAATTTTGAATGAATTATGTACAATATTAAAAATATCAAAAACAAACATTTCTCATAAATGGCCCCAAATTTATTCTTAAAACTTTTGGTAGGGTTAGTATTAAATGTACTCTAACATAATGTGAACGCAATTTTGCTGTATTCTTTTTTTTAATTTCAAATGTATTTTTTCTTACTAATTTCACGTTAATATTTACATTAGTGGGGACTAGTGTACATTATTACTTTTATGAATACTCGTGCTGTGTGCTTTATAATGATTTAGAAAGTTTCTTGAAAATTCAAAAGTTTTCTATTTCTATTAAAATGAGACCAAAATTAAACATTTTCAGAATCGTTCAAACGCCATTTTCGCGAAAAGTCTCCATATTTTTCTTTGAATTTTCTGAACGGATATACGTAAATGGACAAAGTTTCTTGACGTAATAACATATTTATTTAATTTTTTGTTTTCACAAGAAATACATAAATATACTTTTTTGCAATATCTCTCACTTTAATATTCATATTACCACAAATTTGTATACATTTGTGCATTTGTGAGACAAAGTGATTTAAATGATTTCTAATGAAGTTTCCCCAAAACTTAACAGATTTGTGTGAAAAAAGAGCTTCCAATTTCTCATTTACAGAAACATTTAAACGACATTTTCTCAGAAACAGCTCCAAATTTTTCAACCAAAATTTCAGTATATGATGAAGCTTCACTCCTCTGTATTCTTAGTCATAAATCCGTTCTACCATTAGGGGATCAACAAATTCAAAACGTTTAAAAAAAAAGTTCTTCCAGCGGCGATAGATGGCAACTGGAAAGAGGTTTAGGCAAAACAGAAAGGTAGCACAGACCAAAGAAGTGAGAAAATTAACTAGTGCGAGAAAGTCTGTGGTATTCTGTTGGCCAGTAGTTATTTGCTCGTATAGGTATGTCTATAGGTATACGTCACCGTATATAGGTATACGGTGTAATATTCGTAGTGTATAGAAATTTATGTAATGTTGCGTCCATAGACGGCGCTTTTTCGACAAATACTCGCATTGTGGGTCCTGATTGGATAAATCTTTTTCCAATATGAAGTAAATTACTTCCTCTTGCCGTCGCCTCTGTGCAGAATCTTTTGGTGCATTACGGACAAACGCATTTGATCTTTGGTGAAGTTCAAACCCTGCCAAAAAAGGTTCGTCCCTGAACCCTACTGTTTTGCTAATATTCAAACTATTTACAAAGCAATATGTGAAATGAAAAAATGAGGGGATTGTGTCGGTGCTGTGCTAGATACATCCAAGCATTCGACACATTTCCTCACGCAGCATGTCTCACCGCTAATGTCGTGAACAAGAAGCCTTTGTCAGTTTGGTAATAGACTCTTATGCTGACATATTTACATTCCTTCAGGACCCTTCGAATGGCATTGAGGTGTTAATTCTTAGAGAAGTAAAACAAGGGACCACTTGTTCCCATTCTTTTTAATCTCATTAGGGGAGCCTGATTGAGAAATTGGAAAACAAGTCAGGACACCGGCTCTTTGAATGGAGTGTGTCTGTGTGAAAATTTTGTTGATCTGGTGCTGTTAGCAAATTTTGGTTTATTCAGAGCGCCAGCCTGGAAAGGTGTGGAAAATAATTGCTCTGGTCGGGTGACCTAACCTATCTGGGAGTGAAGTACTCTGTATCGAACGGCTTCCCATCTCGACTTTGATGGAAGCAGTGACGAGCTTGAGAAGACGCATATGAAGCCAGTTCCAGTGTTTGCATTACTGCATACCTACATAGTGCCACATCACCTCTACCGACTGGTTTTATCGATGCTCAGGGAAGAATCGACACTATACCTGCATATGCAGATGCAGATGCCATGTTCTACTCGGCCAAGAGAGATAGGGGAAAAGGATTTCTGCAGCTCAACAAATACGTCCATGGAGTAGTAGTGAACATATGTGCAGATCCTATTTGCGGATGGCTGCGCTCCGGTCCGAGTTTCTGCCAACGGACATTAAAAACAGCAGAAACGTCGAGACTCAACTGACGCTGTATTAAGGTCCGATTAAATTAAGGTGATTGACAGTTCTGTGAGACGTCAGGACGCCTCTCCCGTTTCCATGGCAACTGCCAACCACACAGACAAAACGTGACGTGTCAGGTCGCTCAGTTGCCACTGCCGAACACGGGAAACATTTGAGCATCGAACAGCGACTTCCCTGCCGCCGCGCCGCCCGCGTTTCTGCCTGTGCTGTGCGTGCAATGTGTACTGTGTTGTGATGAGTTGCGTTGAGGTTAGGCATTTGTCGTATTTTTTACACTTTTACACGTATTTTTTGAAGTGTTTGTTTTCGTGTCCCGGTAACACGTGCACAGTGGTTTGCGACCTGGCAACGTCGCTCCCCTCCACTCACAAATGTCAATCACCTTCTTAATTTAATCGGACCTTAGACAATTATATGAGCATACAAGTAGAAATGCATTGATGACGAGGTAGCCGCCTGGGAGAAATGGGATCCCAAAGGAGTGGTTAAGGCGCGTATCACGATCCGATTGCAAACGCCTTTTTGAAAGACTAAGGTTGTTTCAGTAGAACCCGAACAAAACCATGTCAAATTTACAATGTTTTACTTTTATAAAATATGGCAATTATACAATAGGATCATGTACAGGTTGAATCACGTAACTTTAGCACCTCCTGTAACTTTCAAACGACGTTATTGCAATGCAGTTTTCACAGAAGTGCATGAAGGAATGGGGCTAATTCATATTTGTATTCATTTCTATTTTATCACTTGTCCTTTACATTGGAGGTAACTTTCGTTTTTTCAAATGGAACTATACATGTTTTTTCAGTCTACCACGACGAGCGTAAAAAGATGAATTCTATGATATATGTATTTTTATGTTAGATAAGCAGTTTTTTGTGAGATTTTGATTTTTTTTGCGACTAGTGTTTAACGGGTATTTTGAATCTATCAGTTCGCCACTCAAGGCCACGCAGCGCTCCACCAGCGAACGCGCGTTCGGAGAAGGGAATGGAAGAGATCTTAGAATTTGAAGATACGAAACATGGTGAAGATTCGCTGGTGAACACATATCAGTACTACCTTTCTTTCATTTGCCAAATAAAATTATGTGATCCGATAATATTTGTTGTAGAAAATAAATATGTGTCCATGACTTCTACCCCAACCATCGTATCAAGATCTACACCAATTGTTAAATTACGATACAGCAATTTAACTTTCCTGTAAGAAGAAAAATCTTAGCCTCGTGGAAAAGTCTCGAGAATCCATTGGATCCTAATATGCCTAGT
Organism: Acheta domesticus; assembly: GCA_031308135.1. Lineage (NCBI taxonomy): Eukaryota > Metazoa > Arthropoda > Insecta > Orthoptera > Gryllidae > Acheta > Acheta domesticus. The sequence goes on from JAHLJT010005437.1 coordinate 7,209,037, forward strand.
AATTACTTAGTTACCACGTCTTAGTAAGACGTGCATGCTCTGCAATGAAGAATGTAAGAAAATTCTGTAGAATTCTGTAGAAAATTGGTTTACAACCAAACGTCTGTCCCATCAGTGTCTCCGTTTCTCTGTCAGTCTGTTGACCTATCAGTCGGTTTGTCTCACCGTCCGCCTCTCTCGGCAGTATGCACATCCATCTGCCCGTCCGTGGTCAACGCTAGCGCCTAAACTGTTCAGCCGATTTTCTCCAAAAATCATATTCCCCGATCAATGTAAATGAACAATAGGCCCTCTGAGTTTGAAACGCGAGTTCCTTTGGGTGTGGTTAACATGTCAAAAACATTTAATTTTTCCCGCTAGGTAGCTTAAATTACTCATTAGAAATGGTGTAGATCTCATTTTCGTTAAATTCCCTGATTTTTCGAAAATTCCTAAAGTTTAAAATTGTAGTCGTCCTACAACTAAAATATTGAAGGTAGGAATTTTTCTTGAACAAAATTAGATCTTTAAATGGGGACAAACACATTTCTATCAAAATAAGAATGGTTTTCGAGTAATTTTGCGTGAAGTAAATTTAGTATGTCTGCAAATACTTGAAACTTGCTGCCCTGTCCTTCACAAATATTCTCCCATTCTCAGAGTGCATTTGACTCCATTTAAAAAAGTCTCTTATACAGCAGAGCTTATTGTAGCCCATCATTAGGTAAAATGCTGTAATACATAAATTTATGTATTACAGTACATACATAAATTTATACAAAGGATAAAATATAATTGTAATTTTAGAATAATAATGATAAACCACCTTCGTAATAAAATGACATGTATGGTCTTCTGGGGGACACAGATACCAAGGTGTAGTGTATTTCATGACAGTTCCAAATATAAAGTATCTTACTGTCATGAAATACAGTGTCAACTAAAGAATGCTTTGCTTCTAAACTAGTTAGACAAAATTATCTATTTTTGTAATGTAAATTGTACTTCAGTCTTTTAAATCTTTTTGTGAACATTGAAATATCAGTAGATTTGGAGTAATTGAATAATTCAGATTTTTTGTCAAGATTTACAATCTCTTCTATGGTAACTGAGAGCTTTTTTGAGCTGTCCTTGGATGAGGGCTTTAACCGCTGGATTACCAAAACTCAAGACCCTGGTTTAATCCTTTTTCTAGAAAAAATGCCCAATGTCTCGATCTCCATTGCAAGTAAGTCTTGCGGTTTGTCTGATAAAAGCGTGTTCTGTTAACAGATGGACAAAATTCCTGCTCCCGGGAGAAAATGTTTGTGTGTTCTTTCTGTGAAAAGAGCTTCAGGAAAGAAGATTACCTCAAGAAGCACATGCTCATCCACAAGGGAGATAAAGGTTTCCAGAGTTCCATTTGTGAGGAGGGCTTCAGCAGAAGAGGATCGTTTACAAAGCACATGAAAATCCACACTGGTAAAAAAACTTTTCAGTGTTCCGTTTGTGAAAAGAATTTCACCACAAAAGAGTATGTAAAAGTTCACATGTATAAACACACCGGTAACTATCCTTTCCAGTGTTCCTTATGTGAGCAAAGCTTTCCAACAAAATATCAAGTAGAAGTGCACATGCGCATTCACACTGGCAAAAAACCTTTTCAGTGTACTCTCTGTGAGAAGTGCTTCAGTTTGAAGGGAAACTTAAAAAACCACATGCGTATCCACACTGGAGAGAGACCTTTTCAGTGTTCCATTTGTGAGAAGAACTTCATTGAAAAGGGCCACTTATTAAGACATTCAAGAATACATACTGGTTACAAGCCTTTTCAATGTTTCTACTGTGAGAAGGGCTTTGCAGCAAAAACGAGCCTAGAAAGGCATATGTTCATCCACACTGGCGAGAAAGCCTTTCCTTGTTCGGTATGTGAGAAGGGCTTTGCAACAGAAATAAAATTAAAGCGACACATGCGTTCCCACACTGGAGAGAAACCGTTTCAGTGTTCAATCTGTGGGAAGAGCTTCACTGAAAAAGGATCTTTAAAATACCACTTGAGGATCCACACTGGTGAGGAAACTCTTCAGTGTTGCATGTGTCAGAAGAGCTTTGTATGTAAAAGTAAATTAGAAAGACACAAGCTCAGCCACACTGAAGAGAAACTTTTTCAGTGTTCCATATGTGAGAAGAGGTTCGTGGAAAAAGGAACCTTACTAAGGCACATGGTCATCCACAAACAGTTTCAGTGTTCCTCATGTGGGAAGAAATTAACACTTACATCTTACTTAGGTTTGCACATGCGGATTAACTCTAGCACGAAACTGTTTCAATGCACCATCTGTGAGAAGAACTTTACTCTAAAGGGAAATTTACAGAAGCACGTGAAAAGTCACATAAATGAGTCACCTCTTCAGTGCACTGCTTGTCAAAAGAGCTAATGTGCTGTATAGAAGCATTCACTCCATACTTGGGAGAAACTGTTTCATTGGTTTATTTTTTAGAAGATCTTCATTGAGAGAGAAATCGTAAAGCTCACGAGGATGTACGCTTGTGACAAACCTTTAATGTTTCGTGAGTGTAAGGGCTTTGGAATTAAAGGCTTAGAGATGTCATGGTCATTCGCGCTGGAGAAAAGTGTAAGAAGAGCTTCTCTCTCAAAGGCAAATTTAATTTGCAAATGTTTTAAACGAGCTATCATTCAGAAGAGCTCTCTGGGAAAAAATGTTTCCCAAGCACAAGATCTCTCGATTATGGAAAAAGGTATTAATGCTCAATCTGCAGGATTCTGTCATAAAGGAGACAAACGCATGCTCAACCACACCGGCGACCAAATACTTCAGTTCACTATCTGTAGAGCGAAACTACTCTGTACAAAAATCACCCTTACATGTGCGGATGCAATTTTTCTGCAGGGAAATCTCAATACCCTCGTATGTGAAAAGAAATCTTAAAAAGTGAAAAGCAGACTGACGTGTTAACGTGAGAATTTACATTTGAGACGTACTTTTGAATTCAACGTCGCTGTTCAATCTGTGAGATGATCTACTGATCATTGTCGTTTCGCTGGGCGGAAAATGTGCTTCAACCGAAAACAATGCTTGTGGAGGCAAAGTGTTCCTCTGCGTTGACTCGGTCTGAGCTAGGAGCTTACACAAAAGGAAACTTCCTGGAAGTGGAACACACACGCGCGCTCCTTGTGCCTTATTGAGGAATTTTGTAGATGGACTATCTTACAAATTGTGTTGTGCGATGAGTACATAACAAGAACTCGCGTATGCACGAGGCAAAAATCCAATTTTGAATATTTACGTCGAAAACTAATCAGTGCAGTAACGTCTCCGTGAAACCTATGGGGGATTCTAAAAATATCGATCTTTGAGAAAAGTTTTATTAAAAAATAAGATGTACCCAGGGAATTTGTAACAACCTGTTCTGTGACCGGGAAAGAAATGAAATGTGTGTAGTGTAAAATTGAAGTGTTTTTATTGACACCTCCCTCCATGTTCCTCTACCCTCCACTCCCCTTGGATAAGATTTTTCTTTTTTTCCATTAATTTCGGTGTATTTTATTGATCTGTGAGAATCAGTCGAAACTAATTTAGTTGTAAATTTTATACGTTTTGAGAAGAACCAGTTATGTTTTCGTGCAATTCATCAGTTTTCAAGACACACGAAGACCGAAAGCATCCCCTTTTATCTTTCGTTAAGGAATAGGAAAGGATGGAGGAAGTGTTTGTAATGTCTCGTGTGAGCTGAAACTTTTACTTTGAATATGAAGGGTTCATTTCATTAATAAAAGAATAAAACTGTAAAACATCTTTATAAAATCTAAACCAAAAAATTAACCAAATTCTAGTGCGATTTTTATAACTCTGCCCCTCAGGCCCGAATGGCCACGATGGAATATCGCACTGCATTTCGCGTCTTTCTGGGCTGTGCCGCTAGACGTCGCATGATCGCATGCACTGCTTGTTACGGTCGCAATCATGCGATATCTAACGGCATGACTAAGAAAGAAGTGAAATACCGTGACATATTCCATCGTGAAGAAAGGCCTTGAGGGGCAAAGTTACAAAGATCGCAGTATATTTTTTGTTAATTTTTCAACCTTTTCTGGTTAAATGGAATTGAATACAGCCGGAGGTAAGAAATTTTCGTTTTTCTGCTGATACACTGTTCATTGATAAATATAAATTAGCTGTCCTCAAATAGGGGAACATGGGCGTGAACACTATCATAAGTTCGATTTTATTAGGAAATAATGTTCTATGAAAGAAAAATGAATCAGAAAAAAATGTATTTTTGGTGGTAAACAAAACGCATTAGCAACTATCACTGATCATTAATGCAATATGCTCTGGGTTTGCTTGAACATGGCATTAGAGCACATCTCTGTCGCGTTGAAAAAATTGTTTGTCCTTGTATGACGAATGTACATTTCGAGATAGGCTGATGTGATGAAGGTTGCACAATAGGCTGTTCTCTCACTTAACATGCATTTATTTGCAATTTTAAATATAAAATTGTCACAGCACGTGTGAAGCTATACTTCGGTTTTTATATGTTGGCGCGTGGGGGCTTCTCAAGATGGAAAATCTCACGGTATTTCGCGTTGTTCTCGGTCGTGCCGCTAGGTGTCGCATGATCGCCATCACTAATCGATTCAGTCGCGATCAAGCGACCCCCAGCGGCACGAATGAGAACGACGCGAAATACTGTGAGATATTCCATCCTGAAGAAAAGACCCCATTCGCCAAGAAATAAAAACCCAAGTATAAGATCAGAAGCTTCGTCGTGTGGATATTCCGGTACAAGATCCAGGTTTTGACCATGACCTTGTCAATAATACTTTTGAAAATGGATCAATGTAATTTCTTTTCTCTCAGTCCTTTGGCATACTTAACAATTAACCAGTCGTAGTGATTAACTACCCATTTTGGCCTTGAAAGTTTTTAGAACTTCGGTTGTCAAGCTTGTTTGCTCCATTACAAGAATTTTTCCTTTGGGCTTCGTAGTATCAAAATGTGTTTCAACAGAATCAGATCGATTTGTCATTCCGTCGAGCAAATACAATTTCTTCTGATTTGACATACATGTAATCGTAAAATCCTCTTAGCTTTTTTGTGCATTTTTTGTAGAAGTTTCTCAGCCTGTGTCACTCACAATGCACCTGAGGCTCTAAACCCCGTGTTGAGTAAACGAAAGATCTCGGTTTGTAATGTATTGAAAATACAGAATGACTCTTTAGATTTTCGACAGCTTTCCACATTTTCAGAAGTACTCATGAACCTGAGTGTATGCCCCAATCTTGTAGTTTCTTCTCCTCATCCCCTTTTTCCCTCCTTTTGGGGGCATATTTTCGATCTGCCTGTGCGAGAGGATTAAATCCTTGACTTCTGGACATGTGAGACGGCAGAAATGTACCTCTATCATTTGGCTCCTGCACATCTTGCACGATCTCTGTTCCAAGCACATCATCTGAAATTTCGTCATGGTCGGTAAGACACAGTGGGTGACACATCATTTTCACTTACATTGTCTTGAAATTACGGATGATAGACCGAATCAGAAATTTGTCAGTGTGAAATTCCGATACATTTTGGAAATTTAAATCTAAGAAAAAGCCGTTTTATTATTTATTTTTTCTGGTGTATAGATGAGAAATATGAGTACATTATCAAATAACATATTCAACTTATATTCTAACTTCAAAAATCAAAATCAAAAGGAGCAAAAACAAAAACTGTAAGTTCACTTCTCGAAAACATAAATGTCTCTTAAGAGTACGTTTTTTTAGCTAGTGCTGATCGCATTGAACTGAAGAAAGTGTCAGGATAACGTTTCATCACACGGCTGTAACACTGTCCAATCGCCGCTCGCCGCCCTAGTGACGGCCGGCTGCCCAGCGTCCTCATGCGATGACAGCAGAGTTTTCGCAACAATCGCATTGACACTGTATCGGGTGGCGATACGTCTTACTGATATAACGCCCAAGGACTGTATTTAGATACTTTATAACAAAATAGGCAACAGGTATCATTTCGTGGATCAGGACCGGACTAACAGGCGGAAAGGACCCTGAGCCACCCACTAAGAGAGGGCCTCCCTCCAAAATGAAGTAAATATCACAAAGCAGGAAAAATACATGTCTCTGCTGTGAACAGAGTAATTTATTTAGATATTTATTTGTCAAAAAACAGTAAAAACTGTATATGACGTGTGGGGAAAGAAAATTATCTGCGCACATTTTCTTGAGGGCCAGAATTTTATTTAAAAAAAAACAACGAAAAAATGAATTTAGAAAATAATTATTTTAGAAAATAAAGATATTTGAAAAATGTTTTTTCCCGAGTTATAGAAAATCAATTTCAACTGTAAATGAACTACAAGCAAAAGGAGTGCTCAACAAAACGTGCGCACAGTGAAGCTACATTTACGTCCAGAAGCAAAACAAGGGGTTATCTCAGCATTTGCTCAATGGATCAGGGAAACTGGACAAAAACCTGATCGAGATGGGGGTCATTGACCCGGAAGCTGAAGTACATTACTTGTTACAGGCGTATTAAGTATTTTTTTAAATGTATACAATGCAAACATAAACTAATTCATTATATATCTTTGTTTTGTTGCATTAAACATTATTTTTCTTTTTCACGATCAGTATAGTCTCTAATTGTATAGAAACAGTTTTGCAGCAGAAAAGATTTTACTTTTAACTTAAATTTGTGAACCGACTTTAATTGTTTTATGTCATCTGGCAATGCGTTGTAAAGTATCGTACATGTATGTTGATTTCTTGTACTGAGCTGTTGATACTGACACTTGATGCACGTGATTTCTACGGCGTGTGTTGTAATTATAAATATCAATATTGCATGAAAATATGTTCCCTCCGTTAAGTAGGTCATTTTTGACAAATATTACAGATTCGTAAATAAATAGACAAGGCAATGGTAGGATTCCCAGCTCAATGAAAAGAGGCTTGCAGGAATCACGTGGAAGGCATTTTTTCATTATTCGAATAATTTTCTTTTGCAATCTGAAAGTCTGAATACTACAGGATGAGCTTCCCCAGAATATTATGCCATATCTCAGGCGCGAATGCACATTTGCAAAATAAACGCAACGAGCTGCATGAAGGCTGACAGAATTTGAAAGAATTCTGAATGCATAGCATAATGAACTTAATTTAGTGTTTAATTCTGATATATGTACATTCCATTTGAGGTTTGATTGAATTGAAAGACCTAAAAATTTTGTTGCCTCAACATCAGCTAATTGCATATTGTTCATTTTCAATGGAACATGCGATTTCCGATTTGAGATGCAAAAATGCATTGAAACAGTTTTTCTTTCGTTAACAATTAATTTGTTATTATTAAACCAATTTGAAACTTCTGAAATTGTACTATTTACTGCTTCTTTTTTGCAAAGAACATTCGTGTCATCAGCAAACAGAACCGTTCTTCCATTTTTAATAGACGAGGGCATATCGTTTACATATAACAGAAAGAGAATAGGACCTAAGATCGAACCTTGCGGGACCCCATGCACAATTGGCAAAGAATGGGAAATATAAGTATGTAATGTCCTTTCCTGCCAGTATGGTATTTCTACTCTTTGAGTCCGATGTTTAAGGTAAGAAGTTATCCAATCTAGGGCAATACCACGAATTCCATACGAAGGTAATTTTGAGAGCAAGATCTTATGGTCAATAACGTCAAAAGCTTTCGAGAGATCTAAGAATATTCCAATGGGTACTTCATATTGGTCTATTGATGAAGCAACATCTTTGAGAAAAGAAAAAATGGCAGTTTCCGTAGATTTTGATTTTCTAAAACCGTGTTGTGAGTCTGAAAACGCTCTGTTTTTCCTGAGAAATGTTTCCATTCGTAAGTAGAAAAGCCTTTCTAAAATTTTTGAGAAAACTGACAAAAGAGAAATTGGCCGGTAATTTTGAATATCATTTTTGTTCCCTTTTTTAAAAAGTGGCTTAATTTTTGCTGTTTTGAAAATATCTGGAAATATTCCTGTACATAAAGAAGCATTGAAAATGTGAGTTAACGGATGTATAAAGGCAGGTGCACAAGTTTTTAATAAACAATCCGGAAATTCATCTAAACCAGATGAATATTTATTTTTTAGTTTACTGACTATTCTGAGGATTTCGTTGGGAGAAGTTTCGGGAATAAACATCGTATCTGAAATTTTTTGGGAAGTGTAAAATGTTGAATTTTGTGATTTTAGTCCCTTCGTGAAATCAGACGCAATTCTGGAAAAGTGTTGAAGAGATTGGCAACTTTTTCCGGATTACTCGTTTCTCTTTCATTATCCTTTAAAATAACATTCTCTACAAGGTATCGAGATGATGTGGTTGTATTTTTTACGATATCCCACATTGCTTTAGTTTTGTTACTAGCGCTCAAAATGTCCTGACTATTTTTCATTATTTTTGCCTGAACTATTACTTTTCTTAAAATTCTTTTATATTCTCGGAAGTATATATGGAAACCGGGTGATACGTTATGATGTTTAGAAATAAAGTAAAGCGTACGTTTGTTTTTACACGATGTTCTAATTCCTTGTGTGATCCAAGTATTACTTTTGCTTGAAATGTTTAATTTTCTCTTTTTAAGAGGAAAGCACGCGTTAAAATGAATTGAAAGTTTGGAGAAAAATAAATTATATTTTTCATTAGTGTCAACAGCGTTATAAACTTCGTCCCATGATTCCTTCATCAAGTAGTCCGTAAATAATTTTATATTAACTTTAGTGAATGCTCTGCACATGCGTGTATTATTTATTGTGTCAGTGTTTATGTTCTTAGTAATTGTAAGAATTTGTGCATCGTGGTCACTGTATCCTAGATTATTCGTTATTATTTCATATGTAGTTGTGGTTTTGTTAATTATAAGTTGATCTAATGCTTTTTGTGATTTAAGCGTATTCCGTGTAGGTACATTCACTGTAATGTCTAAATTAAAAGAATGAAGTAAATTGAGAAACTTCTCTTTTTCGTGGGATTCGCTCAGAAAATCAATATTGAAATCTCCACATACAACAATGGATTTAAAAGAGAGTTTACTAATTTTGTTCAGAATTATCTCTAGATTTTCCAAGAAAGTGAAATAATCTGAAGCTCGCTTTGTTGGAGGTCTGTAAATGCAAAGTAAGATAATTTTGAGCGTAGTAAGATGTACTACTGTTGTTTCAAAAACTTTTTCAACTGCATATAAATTGAATTCTGACAAGAAGGTAGAATCAATATAATTTCTTATGTAAATACACGAACCTTCGTAAGCAGGGCTCTTATTTGATTCCTTCGCTCTGCAATACGATCCTGCAAGGTAAAAGCTAGGAATTTGGAGTGTGTTTATATCATTTTGAGACAACCAATGTTCTGTAAAGCAAAAAACATCTATTTGTCTTAGATCACATTGTAATGCTGCCTCGATAAATTCAATTTTATTTGAAAGAGATTGCACATTATGATGCATTATTCGAATCTTTTGCATGTACCTACACGGATGTTTTTCTGCTGCATCTGACTGTAGTTGCTATTTATTTATTTATTTCATTTTTACCTCGAGTGCGTGGTCGAAGGACGTATCGTGTCCCAGCAGTGACAAGAGGTGAGGAAGGAGGGGTGACAGATGTAGAGGAATGAATAGTGGGAGAGGTAATACACGGATTAGGTTCAGGGGATAAGGTAATTGGGTCCAAAGGGGTCCCAGGGGATGGAAGAGAACTAGGAGATGTGGGTGGGGATGGGTCTTGGGCAGGACACTGCCAAGTTTGTGAAATGATGTGTTTTGCAAGCTCACTACCGAGTGCATGTTTTCCGACAAGGTTCAGGTGAAGACCATGTCGGGTGAAGTGTTTTTCTGAGAGAAAGTTTAGCTCAAACAATTTAACATGTGTGTCTCTCAGATGCAGTTTCAATTGGTTGTTTGCGTGACTAATTTCTTTGCATAGTGTGGGCTTGTTGTACCAGAAGGGCAGAGTCGAGACTACAATGTTCGTGTTTTGGGCGGCATTTTTCGCCCATGGCGAATTTACGTAGCATGGGGAAAGTTATGTAATGCTGCGGAAAAAAGATTTCGAGATTTTAACGTAAATACGCGTTTTGGGGTTTCCTGAAACTAAAAACGTGTTTTTTATCAAAACGTCCCTCAGTCTGTGAACAACACTAGCGCCTAAACCATTCGTACGATTTCTTCCAAAATGGTTATTCCCTGGTCAATCTGCTCCCACTCGAGGTGCCGCAGTTTTGAAAAACTTCAAAATTTGGGGTTACTTTACATGAAGCCTCCCGGACATTTTCAAAATTTTCTCAAAAACAGCTCCATTTTTACTTTCCCGTGTATTTTACGTACGTACGTATAGTGTAGGGAAAGTTATGTAATGCGCGAAAAAGACGGCGGATTTTCGGCAGAAAAACTCTTATTACAGGGCCCTGGTAACTAAAAAGTCTATAAATCCAGTTGCTAAATGAAGGGAAAAAATCTCCTAACACGTTGTGCAGTCTATTTTGAGGGTCCTTTGAACGAATTGAAAGCAAAGCGTCTGGCCGTCCGTCTGTGAACAACGCTAGCGACTAAACCGTTCAGCCGATTTTCTCGAAAATTGATTTTCCCGGTCGATTTGAATATTCTCGCGGCCCCTTGAATGTGAAACCGATATTTTAGTTTTGGAGGGTACTTTGCATGAAGGCCCTGGGACATTTTCAAAAAAATGACGCCAACTATTTTGACAAAATTTTGTTTTTGGATAGTCTGAAGGTCATTTAACAGAATGGCGTAGGTCTTCTGTTGGTTGAAAACTCTGATTTTTCGAAAATTGAAAAATTCAAATTTTTTCGGCATCTTCCTGCAACTAGAATTATGAAGATACAATTTTTGTCCTTAATGAAATGTGTTCATAAAAAACAGGTATACAAATAAGGTCATGTTCAATTTTTCAAAAACATAAGAATATTTTCGAAATATTGTCAGACTTTTTTTTTCTTTAAACCATATTTTCTTAAAAACCGCACAACCTTTTTTTATTAAATTGGGACCTGCGATAGCAGAAGGGAAGCTTAAGAGAATGTTGTAGGTTTCATGTTCGTCGAATTGCCTGATTTTGCAAAAAATTTAAAGAAATTCGGCGTCTTTCTACAACTACAATTGTTAAGACACGATTGTTTTTCGTAATGAAATATGCTCATCAAAAACAGATCTCCAAATAAGGTCATATTGAATTTTGTGAAAATATGAGTATTTTTTCTATAATTTCCTGACAAACATAATAGCCCGCTCGGAATTGACTGCGCTTCGTTTTCGTCGTTTTCTTACAAATACAACTTTAAAAGTACATTTTTTTCTCAATTAAATGTATTTATCAAAACTACATCTTCAAATAAGGTTATGCTTATTTTTTTCAAAATACGAGTAGTTTTTCTATATTTATGTGACAAACATAATAGCCCGCTGAAAATTTACTGCGCTTCGGACAGCTGGATGTGTTGCAAAATAGAATTTGCAATTTTGTATATTAATTCTATGTTCGTTTCTAACATTCGAACTTTTGTTAAACATTTAACAATTAATAAAAGTAAAAAAATAATAGCGACAACACAATCTGCAACAATCGAATTCACTTTGCGCTCGCGAATATCTGTGAATTACCTGCCATTGTTGTGACCTGATGGAGCTGTATGAAAAGAAGTTATAATAGCCTAATTTATGTCGATATTTGTGAGAAAATATGTAGTTTTCGCACCAAATGCTGTACCATTTGTAGTGAGTACAGTATTTGTTGCATGGTTTTAAAATACTCTTCTCTAATCATTGCCCTATGGAATGCATTTCTGTATTGTCCATGGTATCAGGCTTCTTTTTCCAATACAGGTTTACAAACGTTTTGTATTCTATTTCTGTGCAGTTGTAGAATTCACGTAGTTCTGACAACTTTGCGATGGAAACTGTGAGTTGTACGCTTCTTGGTTGAATTGGACGTTTTCAAATAATAGCTAAGATGTTAGCGCATAAAGTGCAATATTTCAGTACTACGTAGCTGTTTCCTCTAATACGGGAAAGTAAGTGCTGTTGTACTACCACTAGTTTTTACTTTTCACAGTTCTAGTACAAGAATGTAATAAAAAGTTTTATTTATATTGAATTTTTAATATTAATTCCTTGAATTTAAACATTTTGTATTCTTCTTTCATCCTTTTTTTCCCCATAGGCTTTAGGCGGTTTGTTAGGTATGCAATAAAGTAACAAAACATTAACTTTACTGTCATAAGTATGTACAATATCTTCATAGTGATGGTAGTTACTTCTTAGATAAAAAATAATTTTATTTGGTATACATTCTGAGTAACTATTAAGTTAAAATAAATGGGTTAAAATTAAATTTCTCGCAATTTTACGCGAAAATTATATTTTTGAAAAATTAATCACCACGTTATTCAAAACTGTTTTTTGATGAACAGAATTCAGTAAGGAAAATATTTCTATGTTCATTATTGTAATTGTAGGAAGACGTCGAAAAAATTTTGAACTTTTGCAATTTTCTAAAATTCAGCGAGTTTAACAAAAATCCACCCTACGTCATTTTTTAACTCCTTTTGCTCTATTAAAAGATGAAATTTGGAGGAATTTGTTTAGAAAATGTTCCGGCTCCATGTAAGTACCTTCAAAAATGTAAATATCTGTTTCAAAACTAAAGCCCGATGTACACGTTTTCGTGCAGACTCTCATACAGTTTCTGTACAGAAACTTCAGGATCCCAAACTAGAAGTATAAAAGCCAAAAGTCGCGCATACACGGTCTGCACGTATTCTGCATGAATCACCACAAGACGCGGCTAGGGGGTCTACCGAGGAACAATTGAATTGCGCCGTCCTAGTAATTTGTGGCGGTATTTCTGTGCGAGCATAGGCTGTGTGATCTTTATTAAGTATTAATTAACCGTTTGGAGCATAGAGAAGAAAAATTGGAAGACAGGAATTGGGGAGAAGGAAGTTTATCACAATATATCACTTCATACAATCGCACCTTGACACACCTAACCACAAAATTGACATGGCCGATTACCGTTCGTAAACGATTCTGCCGCTAGAGGCGTTGGAGTCAAACTATGTTTTCTGAGCATGTTCATAATTTTTTCATGCAGAAAGCGTAAAGTCTGGACTGCGTGAAGAATCTGCACGAAAACTGTACCGTGTATATCGGCCTTAAGGGGCCGCGACATCAGTGAGATCAATTGGTGGAAATCATGCGTACGATTTAGCCGCTAGCGGTGTTCATGGACGTTGTGCCGTCAATCAGTTTGTACCTTCTCGTACGTTTAATACACAAACTTACACGTACGTACAAATCGCATTCAGAAAGTATGTGTTCGTATTTGTTTTGCTTTGAAAGTACACGCATTTAAGCGGGGAACATTGGCGTATGCGTAACAGGTCTTTCACATATCAATCGGGTGCCAACCGGACGAGTGCTATTTGCGGGACAGCAGTGGCCCGAAATGGCGGCGCGTATTCGTTCTCCCGCCGAGTCCTATTTGCGGGGTAGCAGTAGCCCGAAATGGTGGCGCTTATTTGTTCTCAATTCAAGTATTTTCTTTTCACACAAATTTGAATGAATTATGTGCATTATTAAAAATATCAAAAACAAAAAATTCTCATAAATGGGACCAAATGTATTCTTTAAACTTTTGGTAGGGTTTGAGTGAAATGTACTCTAACATGATGTAAACGCCATTTTGCAGTATAATTTTTTTAAATTTCATATATAATTTTTCTGACTTGTCTCACATTAATATTTATATTAGTGGCGACTAATTTACATTATTACTTTTATGAATACTCGTGCTGTGTGCTTTATAATGTTTTATAAAGTTTCTTGAAAATTCAAAATTTGCCCCCCCAAAAAAAATTTGCCCTTGAAAATGAGCCCAAAATTCAACATTTTCAGAATCGCTCAAACGCCATTCTCTCGAAAACGTCTCCATATTTTTCTTTGAATTTTTTGAACGATAGACGTAAATGGACTAAGTATCATGACATAAAAATCATATTTAATTTTTTGTTTTCACATAAAATGCACAAATATACTTTTTTGCAATATCTCTCACTTTAATATTCATATTACCATACATTTGTATACATTATTGCATTTGTGAGACAAAGTGCTTTAAATGATTTCTAATGAAGTTTCCTCAATACTTAACAGATTTGTGTGAAAAAAGAGCTTCCAATTGCTCATTTACAGAAACATTTAAACGACATTTTCTCACAAACAGCTTCAAATTTTTCAATGAAAATTTCTGTATACGATGAAGCTTCACTCTTCTGTATTCTTAGTCATAAATCAGTTCTACCATTAGGGGATAAAAAGTTCAAAACGTTTGAAAAAATGTTCTGTCAGCGGTGCAATTGCAACTGACAAGAGGTTTAGGCAAAACCGGAAAGGTAGCCTATACCAAAGAAGTTACAAAGTTAACTAGTGCGAGAAAATCTGTGGTTGCGCCAGTAGTTACTTGCTCGTATACGTACGTCTACACGGAGTACTATTTGTAGTGTATAGAAATTTATGTAAAGCTGCGGCAAAAGACGGCGCTTTTTGACAAATACTCGCATTGTGGAGAAATCTTTTTCCAATATTAAGTAAATTACTTCCTCTTAAAGTCGCCTCTGTGCAGAATCTTTTGGTGCATTACAGACAAACGCATTTGATCCTTGGTGAAGTTCAAACACTGCCAAAAATGGTTCATCCCTGAACACATCCACCGTCATTCAGGACCCTTCGAATGGCATTGAGGTGTTGATTCTTAGAGAAGTAAAAAATGGGACCACTTGTTCCCATTCTTTTTAATCTCATTAGGGGAGCCTGATTGAGAAATTGGAAAACAAGTCAGGACACCGGCTCTTTGAATGGAGTGTGTCTGTGTGAAAATTTTGTTGATCTGGTGCTGTTAGGAAATTTCGTTTTATTCAGAGCGCCAGCCTGGAAAGGTGGGGAAAAGAATTGCTCTGGTCGGGTGACCTAACCTATCTGGGAGTGAAATACTCTGTATCGAACGGCTTCCCATCTCGACTTTGATGGAAGCAGTGACGAGCTTGAGAAGACGCATGTGAAGCCAGTTCGAGTGTTTGCATTACTGCATACCTACATAGTGCCTCTACCGACTGGTTTTATCGATGCTCAGGGAAGAATCGACACTATACCTGCATATGCAGATGCAGATGCCATGTTCTACACGGCCAAGAGAGATAGGGGCAAAGGATTTCTGCAGCTCGACAAATACGTCCCTGGAGTAGTAGTGAACATATGTTGACGATTAAAATAATGTGCAGATCCTATTTGCAGATATCTGCGCTCCTGTCCGAGTTTCTGCCAACGGAGATTAAAAACATCGAGACTCAACTGACGCTGTACTAGACAATTATATGAGCATACAAGTAGAAATGTATTGATGACGAGGTAGCCGCCTGGGAGAAATAGGATCCCAAAGGAGTGGTTAAGGCGCATATAACGATCCGATTGCAAAGGCCGTTTTGAAAGACTAAGGGTGTTTCAGTAGAACCCGAACAAAACCATGTCAAATTTACAATGTTTTACTTTTATAAAATATGGCAGTTATACAGTAGGATCATATACAGGTTGAGTCACGTAACTTTAGCACCTCCTGTAAGTTTCAAACGGTTGACTTTATTGCAATGCAGTTTTCACAGAAGTGCAAGAGGGAATGGGGCTAATTCATATTTGTATTCATTTCTATTTTATCACGTGTCGTTTAAAATATATTTTAGTTAACTTTGTTTTTTCAAATGGAACTATACATGTTTTTTCAGTCTCCCACGACGAGCGTAAAAAGATGAATCCTATGATATATGTATTTTTATGTTAGATAAGCAGTTTTTTGTGAGATTTTGATTTTTTTGCGACTAGTGTTTAACGGGTATTTTGAATCTATCAGTTCGCCACTCAAGGTCAAGCAGCGCTCCACCAGCGAACGCGCGTTTGGAGAAGGGAATGGAAGAGATCTTAGTATTTGAAGATACGAAACATGGTGAAGATTCGCTGGTGAACACATATCAGTACTACCTTTCTTTCATTTGCCAAATAAAATTATGTGATCCGATAATATTTGTTGTAGAAAATAAATATGTGTCCATGACTTCTACCCCAACCATCGTATCAAGATCTACACCAATTGTTAAACTACGATACATCAATTTAACTTTCCTGTAAGAAGAAAAAAACTTAGGCTCGTGGAAAAGTCTCGAGAATCCAGGGTATCCTAAAATGCCCAGGAATTACTTTGTTACCACGTCTTAGTAAGACGTGCATGCTCTGCAATGAAGAATGTAAGAAAATTCTGTAGAAGATTCTGTAGAAAATTGGCTTACAACCAAACGTCTGTCCCGCGAGTGTCTCAGTTTCTCTGTCAGTCTGTTGACCTATCAGTCGGTTTGTCTCACCGTCCGCCTCTCCCGGCAGTATGCACATCCATCTGCCCGTCTGGGGTCAACGCTAGCGCCTAAACTGTTCAGCAGATTTTCTCCAAAAACCATATTCGCCGATCGATTTAAATGAACAATAGGCCCTCTGAGTTTGAAACGCGAGTGCCTTTGGGTGTGGTTAACATGTCAAAAAGATTTATTAATTTTTCCCGCTAGGTAGCTTAAATTACTCATTAAAAATGGTGTAGATCTTATTTTCGTTAAATTCCCTGATTTTTCGAAAATTCCTTAAGTTCAAAATTGTAGTCGTCCTACAATTAAAATGTTGTAGGTAGGAATTTTTCTTGAACAAAATTAGATCTTTAAATGGGGACAAACACATTTCTATTAAAGTAAGAATAGTTTTCGAGTAATTTTGCGTGAAGTAAATTTAGTATGTCTGCAAATACTTGAAACTTGCTGCCCTGTCCTTCACAAATATTCTCCCATTCTCAGAGTGCACTTGACTCCATTTAAAAAAAGACTCTTATATAGCAGAGCTTATTGTAGCCCATCATTAGGTAAAATGCTGTAATACATAAATTTATGTATTACAGTACATACATAAATTTATACAAAGGATAAAATATAATTGTAATTTTAGAGTAATAATGATAAACCACCTTCGTAATAAAATGACATGTATGGTCTTCTGGGGGACAAAGATACCAAGGTGTAGTGGATGCTTTATTTCATGAATTCCAAATATAAAGTCTCTTACTGTCATGAAATACAGTGTCAACTAAAGAATGCTTTGCTTCTAAACTAGTAAGACAAAATTATCTATTTCTGTAATGTAAATTGTACTTCATTCTTTAAATCTTTTTGTGAACATTGAAATAGGAGATTTGGAGTAATTGAATAATTCAGATTTTTTGTCAAGATTTACCATCATTTCTATGATAACTGAGAGCTTTTTTGAGCTGTCCTTGGATGAGGGCTTTAACCGCTGGATTACCAAAACTCAAGACTGGTTTAATCCTTTTTCTAGAAAAAATGCCCAATGTCGCGATCTCAATTACATCTATGTCTTCCAGTTTGTCTAACACAAGCGTTTTCTGTTAACAGATGGAGGAAATTCCTGCTCCCGGGAGAATGTGTTTGTGTGTTCTTTCTGTGAAAAGAGCTTCAGGAAAGACGATTACCTCAAGAAGCACATGCTCATCCACACCGGGAAAAGAACTTTTCAATGTACCGTCTGTGGGAAGTGCTTCAGATTGAAGGGAAACTTAAAAGACCACACGCTCATCCACTCTGGCGAGAAAACTTTTCAGTGTCCCATTTGTGAGAAGAGGTTCAAGCAAAAGAGTAGCTTATCAAGACATTCAAGAATACATACTGGTTACAAGCCTTTTCAATGTTTCTACTGTGAGAAGGGCTTTAGATTAAAAACGCTCCTAGAAACGCATATGTTCCTCCACACTGGCGAGAATGCCTTTCCTTGTTCGGTATGTGAGAAGGGCTTTGCAACAGAAATAAAATTAAAGCGACACATGCATTCCCACACTGGAGAGAAACCGTTTCAGTGTTCAATCTGTGAGAAGAGCTTCACTGAAAAAGGGTCTTTAAAATACCACTTGAGGATCCACACTGGTGAGGAAACTCTTCAGTGTTGCATGTGTCAGAAGAGCTTTGTATGTAAAAGTAAATTAGAAAGACACAAGCTCAGCCACAAGCTCAGCCACACTGCAGAGAAACTTTTTCAGTGTTCCATATGTGAGAAGAGGTTCATGGAAAAAGGAACCTTACTAAGGCACATGGTCATCCACAAACAGTTTCAGTGTTCCTCATGTGGGAAGAAATTAACACTTACATCTTACTTAGGTTTGCACATGCGAATTAACTCTAGCACGAAACTGTTTCAATGCACAATCTGTGAGAAGAACTTTACTCTAAAGGGAAATTTACAGAAGCACGTGAAAAGTCACGTAAATGAGTCACCTCTTCAGTGCACTGCTTGTCAAAAGAGCTAATGTGCTTTATAGAAGCATTCACCCCATACTTGGGAGAAACTTTTTCATTGGTTTATTTTTTAGAAGATCTTCATTGAGAGAGAAAAGGTAAAGCTCACGAGTATGTACGCTTGTGACAAACCTTTAATGTTTCGTGTGTGTAGGGGCCTTGGAATTAAAGGCTTAGAGATGTCATGGTCATTCGCGCTGGAGAAAAGTGTAAGAAGAGCTTCTCTCTCAAAGGCAAATTTAATTTGCAAATGTTTTAAACGAGCTATCTCTCAGAAGAGCTCTCTGGGAAAAAATGTTTCCCAAGCACAAGATCTCTCGATTATGGAAAAAGGTATTAATGCTCAATCTGCAGGATTCTGTCATAAAGGAGACAAACACATGCTCAACCACACCGGCGACCAAATACTTCAGTTCACCAACTGTAAAGCGAAACTACTCTGTACAAAAATCACCCTTACATGTGCGGATGCAATTTTTCTGCAGTGAAATATCAATACCCTCGTATGTGAAAAGAAATCTTAAAAAGTGAAAAGTTGACTGACGTCTTAACGTGAGTATTTACATTTGAGACGTACTTTTGTATTCAACGTCGCTGTTCAATCTGTGAGATAATCTACTGATCATTGTCGTTTCGCTGGGCGGAAAATGTGCTTCAACCGAAAACAATGCTTGTGGAGGCAAAGTGTTCCTCTGCGTTGACTCGGTCTGAGCTAGGAGCTTACACAAAAGGAAGCTTCCTGGAAGTGGAACACACACGCGCGCTCCTTGTGCCTTATTGAGGAATCTTTTAGATGGAGTATCTTACAAATTGTGTTGTGCGAAGAGTACGTAACAAGAACTCGCGTATGCACGAGGCAAAAATCCAATTTTGAATATTTACGTCGAAAACTAATCAGTGCAGTAACATCTCCATGAAACCTATGGGAGATTTTAAAATTACCGATCTTTGAGAAGAGTTTTTTTAAAAAAGAGGATGTACCCAGGGAATTTGTAACAACCAGTTCTGTGACCGGGAAAGAAATGAAATGTGGGTAGTGTAAAATTGAAGTGTTTTTATTGACACCTCCCTCCATGTTCCTCTACCCTCCACTCCCCTTGGATAAGAATTTTCTTTTTTTCCATTAATTTCGGTGTATTTTATTGATCTGTGAGAATCAGTCGAAACTAATTTAGTTGTGAATTTTATACGTTTTGAGAAGAACCAGTTATATTTTCGTGCTATTCATCACTTTTCAAGACTCACGAAGACCGAAAGCATCCCCTTTTATCTTTCGTTAGCCCTAGGATGCATGGGCCTATGAAACTACACGAATGCATATGCAGGGCCTCCGAGGCCCTGCGACATTTTCACTCAAAAAATGCAAATTTTTTTAATATTCGTTTCTTTAGAGCATACATTTAAATAAAATTAAACCCATACCATTCAACAAATGCTTATTTATTGCAATATTTGTTAATATAACACATAATATTACACTTATTCATTGTGAATTTTTGTAGAATATCTTTACAAGCATGAGGAACAAACAATATGGCTATGTTCTTTGCACACAGATCTGTTACATTTTTCACATACCATTGTGCTTTTCCTGTGTCTTTCATATGGGCAGAAAGAACATCTTCTTCTTTGTTGCACACATCTAAATGTTTCTGGGGTGGGTTCTGGACGCACTATACCGCACAATGAAAGAGCATGTTGCAATGATTTGGGTAAATTTGGTTGATTCGCTCTCCTCTCCATGAGGTTTCTAACTAACTCAAACGACAAGTCTTTCAAGAATAATCTTCTTGTATCATTTCTTCTTGGATAAAACTCTAAATTTTGAGCTGAAAATATAATTTGACTGTTTAGTGCAGCAACGTCCATAACGTTCATCCACAAGACGAAAGGCCACCGCCGAGTTTGTCTCTTGCACGTGTAATTTTTCACTTTCTGATCCATTTGATCAACACCACCTTTTGTTTCGTTGTAAAAGCATATAATTTCTGGTTTATTTTTCATATTGTTGCTATCAATGGCCTTGTCGTGATGCATTGTGCTTATCAGAATTACCGCTCTTTTCTTTTTAGGCACATAGCTCACCATTGTTACTTTTCCCTTGAATCCAAAAAGGGAAGACTTTATCTCTCTCAGTGCAGATGGCAACATTTCTTTTGGTATGTCAGGCTTGTTATGTCTCAGAGTCCCGACAACTGTGATTCCTTTTTGAAGCATTTCTTCAGCAAGTGGAACACTACAAAAGAAGTTATCAAATGTGATGTTCCGTGATGAACCTTCAACAATCTTTGCCAAATCATTTACAACTCCTCTTGCCAAGTTCTTTTGTACTGGCTCGTTTGGCTTTCTTCCAGTGTAAATGGTTCCGTTTATTGCGTAAGAATTTTTTGAATCACAAAGCCAAAAAATTTTGATGCCATATTTAGCGGGTTTTTTGGGCATGTATTGTACGAAACTGCATCTACCTCGGAATGAGAGCAACTGCTCGTCAATAGTAAGATATGCATTAGGAGTCATAACATTTTGACAGTTCCCAATGAACATTTCCCAAACATATCTAAAGGCAGCAAGTTTATCTGTTTGGGCACGTGACGCTCTGGTGCGCCGATCATCGAATCTAATAACTCTTCTAATATCTTCAAATCTATTTACAGACATAGTAGCTCTGTACAGAGGGTTTTGCTTTTGATCTAAAAACAGTTCCCTAACTGGTACATCCCAGCTTTTCTCCACACCAGCAAGAAGTAATAATCCAAAAAATGCATTGATTTCATCAACGGTAATTTGTCTCCAAGTTTTACCCTTTTCTGTTGCAATTCGCCTTCCCTCTAAATTCGAACATAGCAATATTTCATCAATAATATTTTGAGTAACAAAATAGTCCCATGCCTGTTTAGGTGTTGAAGTAGTTATTCCTCTTTTAGGGCCAGAAGTCCATGTAATAATATTATGTGCAAGTGTACGAGAAGAAATTGGAGAATCATGTTGCCAAACAGTACCATTTCTACTTATAAATGTTCCAGCAGTAGGGGGGCTAGTAACACTCACCGAAATATCAGCGTCGCTTTCTGAACAAGAACTTGTGCTGTGATCATCACTTTCAATATCTGTCACTAAAGGATGATATTCTGGATCTAAATCTGAATCATCACTGTTTACATCATCAAGAACTTCCTCCTCAATCAACCATTCTTCCACCGTAGGTTCAAAATCACCAGCTGAAGCTGAGGCGTAACGTCTATCACGTGAAAAAGCCATACTTCAAATTGAAAGCACACGGCGCAATTCCCACTCCTTGCCAAACTGTTTCGCAGCTGAAATCTTACTAACAATACGCAAGATTCTCCAAGATTGCTTGTCAACAATGGAAAAACACGATAACTTTGTTTCTCAGAATGAACCACGCATTGTAGAAGCCTGCTTATCGCCCCACGCTTCGAAATCTGACTTTTTCACGATAGGGCCTCAAAGGCCCTGCATATGCATTGACGTAGTAGAATTGTATTTTAGTAACTATCTATAAAACTTCTAAGAATTCTTCCTTTGCGAGAAGATCAAATGAAAGTAGAATAATCAATTGAAGATTACACATCCGGCCAGTTCTCATATTTCCAGCATTGCAGAGTAACAAGAGAAATAAAAACCGATAGGGCCTCGGAGGCCCTGCATATGCATCCTAGGGTTAAGGAATAGGAAAGGATGGAGGAAGTGTTTGCAATGTCTCATGTGAGCTGAAACTTTTACTTTGAATGTGAAGGGTTCATTTTATTAATAAAAGTATAAAACTGTAAAACATCTTTATAAATTCTTAACCTATTAACGCCCAAATTCTAGTGAGATTTTTACAACTCTGCCCCTCAAGCCCCTATGGCCACGAGGAAATATCGCACTGCATTTCGCGTCTTTCTGGGCTGTGCCGCTAGACGTCGCATGATCGCATGCACTGCTTGTTACGGTCGCAATCATGCGATATCTAGCGGCATGACTAGGAAAGAAGTGGAATACTGTGACATATTCCATCGTGAAGAAAGGCCTTGAGGGGCAAAGTTACAAAGATCGCAGTATATTTTTTGTTAATTTTTTAACCTTTTCTGGTTAAATGGAATTGAATACAGCCGGAGGTAAGAAATTTTCGTTTTTCTGCTGATACACTGTTCATTGATAAATATAAATTAGCTGTCCTCAAATAGGGAACATGGGCGTGAACACTATCATAAGTTCTATTTTATTAGGAAATAATGTTCTATGAAAGAAAAATGAATCAGAAAAAAATGTATTTTTGGTGGTAAACAAAACGCATTAGCAACTATCACTGAGCATTAATGCAATATGCTCTGGGTTTGCTTGAACATGGCATTAGAGCACATCTCTATCACGCTGAAAAAGTTGTTTGTCCTTGTATGACGAATGTACATTTGGAGATAGGCGGATGTGATGAAGGTTGCACAATAGGCTGATCTCTCACTTAACATGCATTTATTTGCAATTTTAATTATAAAATTGTCACAGCACGTGTGAAGCTATACTTGGGTTTTTATATGTTGGCGCGTGGGGGCTTCTCAAGATGGATTATCTCACGGTATTTCGCGTTGTTCTCGGTCGTGCCGCTAGGTGTCGCATGATCGCCATCACTCATCGATTCAGTCGCGATCAAGCGACCCCCAGCGGCACGAATGAGAACGACGCGAAATACTGTGAGATATTCCATCCTGAAGAAAAGAGCCCATTCGCCAAGAAATAAAAACCCAAGTATAAGATCAGAAGCTTCGTCGTGTGGATATTCCGGTACAAGATCCAGGTTTTGACCATGACATTGTCAATAATACTTTTGAAAATGGATCAATGTAATTTCTTTTCTCTCAGTCCTTTGGCATACTTAACAATTAACCAGTAGTAGTGATTAACTTCCCATTTTGGCCTTGAAAGTTTTTAGAACTTCGGTTGTCAAGCTTGTTTGCTCCATTACAAGAATTTTTCCTTTGGGCTTCGTAGTATCAAAATGTGTTTCAACAGAATCAGATCGATTTGTCATTCCGTCGAGCAAATACAATTTCTTCAGATTTGACATACATGTAATCGTAAAATTCTCTTAGCTTTTTTGTGCATTTTTTGTAGAAGTTTCTAAGCCTGTGTCACTCACAATGCACCTGTGGCTCTAAACCCCGTGTTGAGTAAACGAAAGATCTCGGTTTGTAATGTATTAAAAATACAGAATGACTCTTTAGATTTTCGACAGCTTTCCACATTTTCAGAAGTACTCATGAACCTGAGTGTATGCCCCAATCTTGTAGTTTCTTCTCGTCATCCACTTTTTCCCTCCTTTTGGGGGCATATTTTCGATCTGCCTGTGCGAGAGGATTAAATCCTTGACTTCTGGACATGTGAGACGGCAGAAATGTACCTCTATCATTTGGTTCCTGCACATCTTGCACGATCTCTGTTCCAAGCACATCATCTGAAATTTCGTCATGGTCGGTAAGACACAGTGGGTGACACATCATTTTCACTTACATTGTCTTGAAATTACGGATCATAGACCGAATCAGAAATTTGTCAGTGTGAAATTCCGATACATTTTGGAAATTTAAATCTAAGAAAAAGCCGTTTTATTATTTATATTTTCTGGTGTATAGATGAGAAATATGAGTACATTATCAAATAACATATTCAACTTATATTCTAACTTCAAAAATCAAAATCAAAAGGAGCAAAAACGAAAACTGTAAGTTCACTTCTCGAAAACATAAATGTCTCTTAAGAGTACGTTTTTTTAGCTAGTGCTGATCGCATTGAACTGAAGAAAGTGTCAGGATAACGTTTCATCACACGGCTGTAACACTGTCCAATCGCCGCTCGCCGCCCTAGTGACGGCCGGCTGCCCAGCGTCCTCACACGATGACAGCAGGGTTTTCGCAACAATCGCATTGACACTGTATCGGGTGGCGATAAGTCTTACTGATATAACGCCCAAGGACTGTATTCAGATACTTTATAACAAAATAGGCAACAGGTATCATTTCGTGCATCAGGACCGGACTAACAGGCGGAAAGGACCCTGAGCCACCCACTAAGAGAGGGCCTCCCTCCAAAATGAAGTAAATATCACAAAGCAGGAAAATACATGTCTCTGCTGTGAACTGTTTATAATAATAGAGAACATTCAAGGAAACTTTTTATACCGTCTGTCTTAACTAGTGGGGCTAAAACAGTACGTACTTTCTCGCCTTTAGTAATAGTTATGTAATACTATTTATACCACAAATTCTCTCCGAATCAACACATCTCAGCCATTTTACTTAAAACTCTTTACAAATTGTAGTACATTTTGTGCTAGAACTAAATATGTTCAAGCTAATATTAACACAAATTTGACAGTTATAATTTCTTTTCATACAGCTAAATTATGTCACGACAACGAGACCTAATTCACAGAAATTCAACTGCATAGAATGCCATTGTTGCGTTCCAAGTTGATATTCCCTGAAGACTAGCAGTTTGTATTTCAAATAGATTTTAAATAATTTTTAAAAGATCAATTTCTAAACGCTCGAATGTAAAAAGCGAACAAGGAAATATGAAATAATATACAAATTGAAACTTACGTAGCATCCGGTTGCCTGGAATCACGTCTATTGCGTTCGCTAAGCACAGGAAATTCGGAACTGGCGACTATGTTGAACGCTAAATTACACCAAAAAAACCCTCAATATTATCGAAAAATACGACATGACGTCATTTGAAAATCTGTTATTAATGAACACGTTTCTTTAAGATAAAAATTGTATCCTCACGAATGTAAACAGTAATTTAGATAAACATATCCGAAGGCTGGAAGAGGTCGTTCTCTACAATAACGGTTGGGCACAAGTAGGCAACACTGCGAATTTTCCCAACCGTGCACCCGTGACTGCACATAAGACACAGACACCACATCCAGTCGCAATTCAAAACAGATTTAGTGTTTTAGATTATGAAACAATTTTCCTCGCCTTCCTGATCCTCACAACCCTTCCCTTCCATCGACAAATACATGCACAAACCAACGCAAACAGGCTAGGAAGCGTGTCAAAACCAAAACACGTAAAGCTTCGCATCCTAGCCCACTTGAAAACAAAGCCATTCCTACTGAGCCTAAAAAACAGGTACTTATTTTAGCTGACAGCCATGATCGCCATCTTTCCTCCAATCTCAGTAGGAAGTTACCCCCCAACTACTCAGTCTCGTCTATTTTAAAACCTAACGGGAGGTTTGCAGACGTGACTGCAGAGTTGGACACTCACACGAAGACAATGACCAATCAGGACACAGTCTTTATCATCGGAGGGCAGAATGACATTAATTTGGGCGGTAACTTTACACCTGAACAACATGTACACAAATTACAATGTGCCGCCCAAAATACTAACATTGTAGTCTCGACTCTGCACTTCTGGTACAACAGGCCAACACTCTGCAGCGAGATTAAGCACGCAAACCAACAACTAAAACTGCAACTGAGAGAAACAGATGTAACACTTTTTGAAATGAATTTCCTCTCAGTAAAACACTTCACCCGGCACGGTCTCCACATGAACCTTGCTGGAAAACATGCAGTCGGTGAAAAGCTTGCACAATACATCATCAACTCCAGTCCTACGCAGCCTCCTGCCAAAAATCCATCCCTTTCACCTCCCTTACGTTCCCCACCCCCCACCCTTATTCTGAACCCTCTTACCCCCTCCTGTGAACCTACTTCCGTTTCTTCCATTCCCACTACCAATGACGCCTCTATTTCCTCACAACCTGTGACTGCTGGGACACATTACAACCTTTGACCACGCACTCGAGGTAAAAATGGAGTAAATATATAGCAACTACAGTCAGATGCAGCAGAAAAACATTCGTGTAGGTACTTGCAAAATATAAAGATATTGCACCATAATGTTCAATCCCTTTCAAATAAAACTGTGTTTATCGAGGCAGCTCTACAGAGCGATTTAAATCAAATGGATGTTCTTTGCTTCACAGAACATTGGTTATCTCCTAATGAACTTAGCATTTTCCAAATTCCAAACTTTTACCTCGCAGGCTATTATTGTAGAAAAAGAGAATCTCATAAAAGTCCTGCATATGGAGGTTCTTGTATTTACGTTAAAAATAATATTGATTCTATCTCCTTGACGGAATTCAATGAGTATTCCGTTGAAAATATTTTTGAAATTTCTGTTGTACATCTTCCTGTGCTAAAAATGATATTGCTTTGCATATACAGGCCTCCAACAAAGAGAGCTGCAGATTACATTTTGTTCTTAGAAAAACTAGAGATAACACTAATCAAAGTCATCAATCGCTCTTTTGAATCCATTGTTGTGTGTGGAGATTTTAACATTGATTTTCTGGTCGAATCTTGCGAGAAAGAGCAGTTTCTTAACTTAATTAATTCCGTCAATTTAGATATTACAATAAAAGTACCTACACGGATCACAGTAAATTCAAAGAAGGCGATCGATCAAATTATAATTAACAAAACCACTACTCGACATGAAATTGAAACAAAAGATTTAGGATACAGTGACCACGATGCACAAATTCTTACCATTATACGAAATGCGAACAATGACACAATAAATAATACACGTATGAGTAGAGTGTTTTCTAAAAGTAAAATAAAATTATTCATTGATTACTTGCTGCAGGAGTCATGGGACGCGGTTTATAATACTATTGATACAAACGATATATATTATTCTTTTTTTTTTCAACGCTTTCAATTCATTTTAACACTTGCTTTCCTCTTCAGAAAAGAAAATTAAATATTTCACGCAAAAACAATTCTTGGATAACACAAGGGATTAGAACATCATGTAAAAACAAACGAGTTCTTTCTTTCATTTCTAAGCATCATAACGTATCTCAAGATTTCCTCCTGTACTTTAAAAAATACAAATCATTGTTAAGAAAAGTCATAAGGCAGGCTAAAATCATGAAACACGTTCAGGATATTTTGAACTCAAATAACAAAACAAAATCAATGTGGGATATAGTAAAAAATGCGACCAAATCAACTAGAAACCTTGTAGAGAATGTTGTTTTAAAAGATAACGATAGAGATGTGAACGATCCGGCAACAGTGGCTAGTCTCTTTAACCAATACTTTTCGAGAATTGCTATCGATCTCACTAAGGGTTTTCAGCCACAAAATTCAACATCTGACGTTTCCCTAAAAATCTTAGACACTATGTTCGTTTCCGAAATCTCTTCCTATGAAATTCTCAAAATAAACGGTAAATTAAAAAATAAATATTCGGCCGGTTTAGATGAATTTCCGGATTGTTTGTTAAAGACGTGCGCGCCAGCCATTATACACCCGTTAACTCACATATTTAATGCATCCTTATGCACCGGAATTTTTCCAGATATTTTTAAAACAGCTAAGATTAAGCTGCTCTTCAAAAAAGGCAACAAAAATGAAGTTCAAAATTATCGGCCAATTTCTCTTTTGTCAGTTTTTTCAAAAATATTAGAGAGACTTTTATGTACGAATGGAAACCTTTCTCAATAAACACGACGCGTTTTCAAATTGCCAACATGGATTCCGGAAATCAAAATCTACGGAAACAGCCATTTTTTCTTTTCTTAAGGATGTTGCCTCATCATTGGATCAAAACGAAGCAACTATTGGAATATTTTTAGATCTTTCAAAAGCTTTTGACGTCATTGATCATAACATTTTACTTTCAAAATTACCTTCGTATGGAATCCGTGGTTATGCTCTAGATTGGCTATGTTCGTACCTTAAACAACGATCTCAGAGAGTAGAAATACCTTACTGGAATGATGGAACTTTATGTACACACCTTTCCGGTTCTTTGCCAATTGCACGTGGAGTCCCGCAAGGATCGATTTTATGCCTTATTCTCTTCCTATTATACGTAAATGACATGCCCTTAGCGATTCGAAACGGAAGAACAGTTCTCTTTGCGGATGATACAAATATTCTTTGCAACAAAGAAACCGTAAATAGTACAATATCAGACGTTTCAAATTGGTTCCGTAATAACAAATTAAAAGTAAATGAAAATAAAACTGTTTCAATGCAGTTTTCCATATCAAATAAAAAATTCTGTACTCCATTGAAAATGAACGGTGTGCCATTGACTGATGTTAATGTAACAAAATTTTTAGGTCTATCAATTCAGTCAAACCTCAAATGGAATGCCCACTTAAATGAACTGAACACAAAATTAAGTTCATTATGCTACGCGTTCAGAATTCTTTCAAATTCCGTCAGCCTTCATACAGCTCGTTGTGTATATTTTGCCAATGTTCACTCCCGCCTGAGATATGGCATAATATTTTGGGGAAACACATTTTATAGTTCACAGACTTTCAGATTACAAAAAATAATTGTACGAATAATAAGCAAATCCAGCCCCCGTGATTCTTGTATGTCACTCTTTATTAATCTAGGAATTTTACCATTACCTTGTCTCCTGATTTACGAATCAGTAGTTTTTGTCAAAAATGACTTACTTAAGGGCGGGAATATATTTTCAGCAAACGCCGATGTCTGTAAGTACTTGTATAACACACGACGTAGTAATCATATTCACCAGGTGGCAGTATCAACAGCTCACTACAAAAAATTCACATACAATTCGTGTACATTACTCTACAACACTTTGCCAGAAGACATTAAATGATTAAATTCAATAGAAAAGTTTAAGTCCCAAGTAAAATCTTTTCTGCTGCATAACTGTTTCTATACAATTCGGAACTATACCGAGCATCAAAAAGGAAAGTAGAATTAATTTTAACAATGATAGTTAATGTAATTATTTATCATTTGGACTGTATAATTCTAAAGAACCTGTAACAAGTATTGTACCACAGTTTCTGGGTTGATGGCCCCCATCTCGATCAGGTTTTTCGTCCAGTTTCCCTGATCCTTGAGCAAATGCTGAGATGGTCCCTTGTTTTGCTTCTGGACATAAATGTAACTTCATTATTTGTGCACGTCTTCTGAATTTCAGTGGGAAATATAGTTATTCAAATTATCGTTTTTCATATTATCGCGGCAAAAAGTATTATTCTTTCATGAAGAACATGAGGGTTCAGGGCAGGAATTTATAGCTAATTTACCTTTGAAAATATATTTTATTATATAGGAGCGAATATTTTGTCAACAAAACTCGAAAAAAAACCCTCTCTTTTCTGTATTCAAAATTCGACTAGAATATGGTTTAGAATAGAGACCACAGAATTATGAAAACGTGCACAAAATTCACTTCTCCCCATAGCTCGTCATACGCAGTATTTAACTGTTTTTGACGTAAATAAATAAATAAATAAATAGTTGTAGGAAGACGCCGACAAATTTAATTTTTGAAAACTCAGGGGTTTTAAATGAACATGAAACCTGTCCATTCTCTTAAACATCTTGTACGCTATCCGAGGTCAACATTTTATCAAATTTGTTGTGCCGTTTTGAGAAGAAAATTGTTAAAACCCAATTCAAAATGGCTTAAGTTAATGAAAAATTACGTCAAAAATACATTTCCGAAAAGCTACATGGCCATATTTAAAAACCTCTCTTTAAGGAACAGACTTCGTTAAGGTAAAAATTTCTATTATCGCTTTCGTATTTTTGTTGTAGGAAGACGAAACATTTTAGAAAGTTTGCATTTTTCGAGAAATTTGGGTTTTTGAATGACACCTGCGCCATTCTCTCGAACGTCCTTCACACTATCCAACAAAAATTTAATCAAAAACGTTGGAGCCGTTTTTTAAAAACATTTTGAATATGTTTCAGGGCCTTCGTGTAATGAACCCCAAAAATTGAAATTTCTGTTTCAAATTCAAAGGGCCTGGCTCTTCATTCATTCTGGCTAATTTTCAGTTAGCCAAATGGATAGGGGAATACTGATTTTGGAGAAAATCGGCTGAACGGTTTAGCCCCTAGCGTTGTTCACAGACGGACAGACGTTTCGCCATCAATCGATTTTTCAGTGTCAGAGATTTTTCAGTGTCTACTTGAAACTCTAATTTCCTGTCTCGTACAGTCCCACACATAAAAAGCAGCTGTAGTTGGTATCAGGCGGTGACTTTTAGATCGCCACAGATTTTGAACTTGTGTTTAACAGATTTGAGTCGAGGACGACTGACATGCAGGAACATCCAGAAGGGGGAGAAGGCAGCTGGAGCAATTTACACTAGACTCGGACTTACTTGTGTCCCCAAAATTTTGTTTCATTAAAAATAAACGAATTTTTTTTCTAATCGAAATTTAACTCATTTCTCATACAGGGAGAATTAATTCTGTTTATGAATTGAATTGGGGAAAAGGAAATTTTTTGTTTGAAGTAAGAGGCTCCCTTGGAATCAAATGCCCAGGCCCCTGATATTCTCTGGGCATTCCTGCTGCCATGTTTGCACAAGTCTCCTTCACATGAACAGGAATAAAAGAAAGACGGTTACCATTGTGAAGTAACACAGCTTACAAAGAAGGCTTGAAGAGGTCTCTAAATAGCCTTCAATATCTTGATGGTTAAATTCAAATATTTCATCAAGCCGTTAATGACACAGCTAACAACAATATTATTTTTCTTCCAAAAAAACAGTAGATCCCTCTGACTTTCTCTCTACTGTGAGACCCAGGCATCACCTTGAAGTAGATTCTATTGCTGTAATCTTCATCTTAGAAATTCTGTCTTCTCCTTTGGCACTAAAATCTCAAATGATATCACTCTATTACACCTTGTCTCAATTCCGCTCCGTGTTTCTTACAAAATCAGGGTAGTGGAATCTATAGGCTTGTTGGGTCTACTTCGTTTACACTTTCTTTTTTTTACAAGCTCATTACTTTGGGGCAGTGTAGGAACTGGTAAACTTTCGAAATATGAAACAGTTCTAATGGCTCGTAAAATATTTGAATATTGAACTGTTCCTCTTTTTTTATTGATAATCCCTCTTATATAAAACCAGAAGTAACACTAATATGAATGGAATGTGGTTTCCGCTGAACCATAGACACAAGAAAAGAGACACACAAAACATGGGTTCTGGCTACACCACGTGCTAGAGATTTTTTTTACATTTAACAAGTGGATTTAACCACTTTTCTTTACCAAGGCCCGGCAATAATAGTTTTTGAGACGAAATTTCGCCGTTTCCCGGCGCACGATCGCAATACTCTTTACTTTCCCGTATACGTACGTATATATGGAGTAATGTACGTAGTATAGGTAGATTTATGTAATGCTGCGCGAAAAATGGCGAATTTTTGCCAGAAAAAATTCGGTGCCGGGTCGTGATAACGAAACAATGGATAAATCCAGTTGCTAAAATAAAAAGAAATCCCCTTACACGTGATGTAGCCCGAATCCCTCTTTTGTGGGTCCTTAATACCGAAAAGTCAGTTGAAAGCAAACCGTCCCTCCGTCCGTCCGGTGTATGTGAACAACACTAATTCCTAAACTATGCGTACGATTTTTCCATATTGAAGAAACTTCAGTCTATCTGGCCTGAGTCGAAGGCTTGCGATTTTGAAAACAATTCATTAATTTTTGGGGGTACTTTACATGAAGCCCCCCGGACATTTTCGAAATTTTCTCTAAAACGGCTCCAGATTTTTTCTGTAAATTTTTTGTAAGAATAGAGTAAATTACACTTAAGGTGCCTTAGGTCCGATTTTCACGGTTAACTTTGAATTGTCGAAAATTTCGAAGTTTGTATTTTATTCGCCGTCTTCCTCCAACTTCAAAATTGCAGATAGAGATTTTTCCTTGAAATAAAATTTGTATTTGATAGTGACTTCATTGTTTAAGGTCATGGGCATTTTTTTGACAATTTTAGTAGTTTTAGAGCAATATTGCGTGCAATATGTGCAATTTAAAAAAATACAAGAACAAGATTTTCTCAAAAATGGCTCCAAATGTTTTCCTTAATCTTTTGGTAGAAATAGCGCTAAATGTACTCTATGAGATGACACAAACGCCATATTGCATATATTCTTTTGTTTTTTCAAAAATAGCAAAAATGTCATTTTTTGACTTGTCTCTCTTGTCGTTCATGTTTACATTAGTGGCTATTTGTTTTTGTTATTATATTAATGAATGCATGTACTTTAAATAATATTAAGTAAAGTTTCTCGAAAACTCGACAGTTTTCCTTGAAAAGTAGCTCAAAATTCCGCATTTTCAGAAACGCTCAAACGCCATTTTCTCATAAATGGCTCCAAATTTGTTCTTTCAGACTTTTTGAACGGATAGTGCTAATTGCACTCTTCAATGTGACAAAGTATTTTTGAGGTACTTTTTGTTTTTTCAAAAATCACACAAATGTAATTTTTTTGAAAGATCTCTCACATTTTTAATATGCACATTACCAGCAATTTGTAAACACTATCGTATTTGTGGCTGTAAGTGCTTGAAATGACTTGATATGAAGTATTTTGAAAACTCAAAAATATTTTGTCATAAAATGCTTCAAATTTCGTATTTTCAATAGTGCTTAAAGGACATCATTTTCTTAAACACGGCTACACAATTTTGAAAGAAAATTGCCATTTACGAGTTTTTTGTGTTCTTTAATATTCTAAATATTGTATATCCGATGTACCATTAGGGAACCAAAAACTTAAGAAAATGTCAAAAAATGTACTTTGGGCGGCGATAGATGGCAGCTGGCAAGAGTACGTAGCAATTCCGAATAGCTAGTAGAGACCCAAAGAAATAGAAACCTAATATGGGAAAGTCTGTGTCATTCTGTAGCACCACTAGTGCTTCTTACGTTAGTAAGGGCGAGAAACTTGTATACTGAATAGGAAATTCCAGACAACTCTTTGTCTTGAGCTAATTTCGCTCCTATCTGCTGAAAAATAATTTCTAGGATTCTTTCTTTGGCACTCAGGGCAAACGAGAACTCGCTCCATTTTCAAATTGACTACAAAGAAAATTTCCGGACAAAATTCTTATATTCAAGAATAGAGAACACAGAAATACAAGCACATATATAAAACACTCAAACAAAAAAACAAAAAGATTGAAATACTCATTAACAGTTCAAAACTAGTGACGCTACCAAAGCACATACTTTCTCGTATTGTTTCTAAATGCTCCGCAATCTTATACTACTACATCAACCAGCAAAAGTGGTTTCAACTGGAAAAATTTTTTCGGCTTTGAGACGCGGTCTCATATCCTCAGAGTTAAATTGCCGGCATTCACACCACTACGCAACATAAGCGCGCATTGATAGAACACGGGCCGAGGCATAAAAATGTAAATGCCCGATTGATGTAAAAATTAGTGGTGCTTCCAAAGCACATACTTTCTCGCTTTGTTCCTAAATGCTCCGCAATATTATACTGCTACATAAACAAGCAATTTTTTCCCGCTTCGAGGCACAATCCCAAATCCACACATTTAACTTGCTGGCATTCAGCGCGCATGGACCGAACTCGGCCAAATGCATAAACACGTACATGTCCAATTGTCCATGAAAAATATAACAAGTAATTCAGGACAAAGTATAAAATATTCCTCTGTAGATACATTGTTTCCTTTCTCTTCATATTCAAAACCCATACATTTTTGAATCATTTAAATTGCTCCGCAAAAACTCATATAAAACAGCAAAAGTGTTTTCAACCAGCAAGTAATTGTTTCATTCCGACAAACGCACACAGTTCCTCAGAGTGAACGGGCTGGCACTGATACCTTTACGCCACACAAGCCTAGTGCGATGGAAAGATCGTTTTCGTAATGTAAGGCGAGAAAGTAACAATTTCGGAACCGTTAGGGATATGTAAGTTGATCGCTTGGCTTCTTGTTAAATTGTATTTCAATTTAATGTTGAAATACTCGTAATTTTACTTAAATCGGTTGGTACGGATGCACACAAGACAATGATTGATTTAATATCACGTACATTTCAGAAATCCAATAACAGATGAAAATAATGTTTCAAAGATGCAATTTGGGAAAACAGACAAGTCCTGTATATTTATCTGCATTGATTCTATTCGTGAGTAGAAGTACTTTAAATGATTTTCAATAAAGTTTCTACACTCTTCAGTAGTCTTTTCTGCTACAACACATTCCTCAAATTAAAATTCCTGTCTGTGATTCGAACCCGGCATCTTCCGAAGTGAAGCGCTCCGTCCCAGCACAGCCTTAACCACCTTGTTCATTGGAGCGAGTTGAGAACTGAAAACTTATATATTAGTCAAATCTTTATTGCATCAGCTTTATCTTTAGGAAGCCGGTAATTGTCAACATGCGAAAAACAAAAGTCTTTTGGCGACGAAGAAAGGCAGCGGTGAAGGGCCTACTCCAAAACCTATATCCAACTAACGACTTAAGAAAAATACTGCGCGAAAGTCTGTGTCATTCTATAGCACCACTAGTTTATTTATTTACCGTCCATTATTATACATATGGAGAAAATGTAAAGAAAAAATTGGAGCTGTTGTTGAGAATTTTTTTTAGTAAATTTGAAGCGAAAATTACGCAAAAACGACTTGTTTTCATAAAATTCGACATAATCTTTTTTTAAAGAGCTAATTTTGTACACAGACTTTGCCTGAGGTAAAAATCTCTATCTAGAATTTTGTAGTTTAAAAGTATTTTTTTTTGCAATTTTCAAAAAACCAAGTAATTCCCGGAAGTAGGACTATGACCATATTTTTATCGTCCTTCATTACATAAGTGAAGAAAATTTAGAGAAAAAATTTGGAGCGGTTGTTGAGATTTTTTTTGTAAAGTTGAAGCGAAAATTACGCAAACTTATTTACGACTTATTTTTGAGAAAATTCTACATAACATTTTTTAAACAGCTTATTTTGTACAACCGACTTTGAGGCGAAAATCTCTGTCTTCAATTTTGGAGTTTTGAAATTGTTTTTTGCAATGTTCGAAAAATTGGGGATATCAACAAAAATGATACCTACATCATTCCCTTAAACATCTTTCGTACTATTCAACAACAAACTTTAATCAAAAAATTTGGAGCCATTTCTTTTAAAACTTTGAAAATGTCCGAACCCGTCATGTAAAATACCCCCCAAAATTAAAATATCGGTTTCAAATACCAGGAGCCTTGACATCAGGGAAAATGATTGGGGAATATCAATTTTGAAGGAAATCGGCTGAACGGTTTAGGCGCTAGCGGTGACAACGGACAGACGGACGTTTTGCCGTCAATTGATTTTGCAGTATCAAGAAGAAACAAAACGGATTTTGACTACACCACGAGATAGATGACTTTTTTCTAAATTTAACCATAGAATTTATCCACTTTTTCCTTACCAGACACTTGCTTAAGAGTTCTTCTGGCGAAAATTCGCCGTTTTCCGGTGCACGATTACATAAATTTCTCTTCTTACAAAGTATTCGTAAGGAGAAAAATTTTAAAAAAAACTTTGAGACAAGGTATAAAAAATTCCACCATAGATGTATTTTTTCCTTTCTCATTCAAATTCAAAACGTGAAATTCGATACGGAGTGCTACCAAACAATATAAACGTTTGCTTTGGTTCTAAATGCATAACATATACCTTCATAAACCAGCAAAAGTGTTTTCAACCATCAAGTTTTTTTTTCATTCCGACACCCGAACCCAGTTCCTCAGAGTAAACCTGCTGCCACTGATACCACTATGCCACACAAGCGTAGTGCGCTGGAAAATTCGCCGTTTTCCGGAGTACGATTGCATAACTTTCTCTTCTTACGAAGTATTCGTAAGGCGAGAAAGTAGTAATAATTTCGGAACCGTGAGGAATATGTAAGTTGATAGCATGGTTACTGGTTAAATTGTATTTCAATTTAATGTTGAAATATAATTTTACTTAAATCGGTTCATAGAAATGCACACAATTGATGCACAAACATATTGTTTTGTTGTGACACGTTTCAGAAATCGAATAACAGTTGAAAATTAGTGGTGCTATAGAATGGCACAGACTTTCCCGTATTAGTTTTCTATTTCCTTGGGTCTGCGCTAGCTATTCGGAATTGCCACATACTCTTGTCAGCTGCCATTATCTCCGTTCAAAGTACATTTTTTGACGTTTTCTTAAATTTTCGGTTTCCTTATCGTTGAACGGAAATATTAATTTCAGAATATTAAAAATACACTAAAACCTTGTCTTCTGACAATTTTCTTTGAAAAATTTGGAGCTGTTTTTAAGAAAATTGTGTTTAAGCGCTATTAAAAATGCGAAATTGATGAAATTCCTGCTAAATATAGTGAAAAGATAGCTACATCAACAGATGCTCCGGCATGAGCGATTGAAGCTCTTTTTCACAGAAAACTTTTGAGTTTTCGAAAAATATCATTTGAATTCATTTCAAGTACATCAACCCACAATTACAATAGAGTTTGAAAAAATTACATTAATGTAATTTTTTAAAAAACAAAAATCTCAAAATAAACTTTGAGTTTTGAAAATGGCGTTTGGCGTTTGAGTGTTTCTGAAAATGCGGAATTTTGAGATAGTTTTCACAGAAAAGGATTCACTTCTCGAGAAACTTACTGGACATTATTTAAAGCACATGTACTCATTAATATAATAATGTAAACAAATCGCCGCTAATTTAAATATTAACGACGTCAGAGAAGTCAAAAAATTACATATTTATAATTATTTATAAAACAAAAGAATATAGTAATACGGCGTTTATGTCATCTCATAGAGTAAATTTAGCACTATCCCTACCGAAAGTTTAAAGAAAAAATTTGGAGGCGTTTTTCAGAAAATCTTGTTTGTAATTTTCTTAAATTGCACATATTGCACGCAATATTGCGCGTAAACTAATAAAATTTTCCAAAAAATATACATGACCTTAATGAAAGGAAAAATATACATGACCTTAATGAATGGAGAATAAATTTTATTTGAAGAAAAAATCTCTATCTTTAAATTTGTAGTTGTAGGAAGACGCCGAAAAAATTTAAATTTTTGGAATTTTCGAAAATTCAGAGTTAACAATGAAAATCGGACCTATGCTTAATTAGTGTATTTTACTACCCTCAAAATCTTTTTTTGTTATTTTAATATTCCTGATAATGCATCCAATAACGCGCGAAAACTTCTAGAATTTTCAAAAATTGTAGATGACTAATAAAAGATCTAATTGTGGAGAATACGTTTCACTTGAAATATAAATCTCATTAATTTTGTAGTTGTAGGAAGACACAAAAAAATTTTTTTTTTGCAAATATACAAAAAATTAGATTTAACGTAAAAATCGGATTTTCACCACATTTATAAATGTATTTCACTCTAATCTTTCGAGACATTT
This sequence comes from Acheta domesticus, assembly GCA_031308135.1. Lineage (NCBI taxonomy): Eukaryota > Metazoa > Arthropoda > Insecta > Orthoptera > Gryllidae > Acheta > Acheta domesticus. The sequence continues at coordinate 7,246,735 of JAHLJT010005437.1, forward strand.
AAAGAAAAAAATTGAAGTTACTTTTGAGAAAATTTTGAAAACGTCAAAACGTTTCTTCATAAGGGGATCCCAAAACGTGTATTTTCATTGAAATCTCGAAATTTATTTTCCACAACATTATATAACTTTCTCAATATTGCGTATATTACTCCGTTTATACGTACGTAAATGAGAAACTAACTAGTAGTGCAACTGAATGGCACGGACTTCCTCGTACTAGTCAGTTTTCTAATTTCTTTGGTCTGAGCTAGCTTTTCGGACTTGCCACGTACTCTTGCCAGCAGCCATCTATCGCCAACAAAGAAAAAGTTTTGGGATTTTTTTTCAATTTTTCGATTTCCTGAAAGTAGAACCGAAATATCACTTTAAGAATAATACAGCAGAGTGAAACCTTATCTTTTAAAGAAATGTTTAACGAAATATTTGATGAAAACGTTGGAGCCATTTTTAATTTTAATAAATGTGTCACTTTATTTTATTGGATTGCCCGTCATTCTGAGTTGCCTCAATGGCAGAGTATCCAACATTTCCTATGGAATCCTAAAATAAATTGTTAATTACGCCAAAAGGACATTTAAAATTACCACACAGCACGCGCCTATTTGAACGAGAGCATCTTATGCAATCGCCCCCACCACTGCGTACTTTAGTAAAGTCGCCGCCCGTTCGAGCGCAGCACCAATGCAGGGCTATCGCTCGACGGGGGATTTAACACATACTTATATACTGCGATTTTTGTAAGAAGAGCTCTGAAGATAACTCAAATCCCATCTTTGCGATGGAATATGTCACGGCATTTCGCGTCTTTTCTCGGTCTTGCCGGTAGAAGTCGCATGATCGCAAGCACTGCTTCATACGGTCGCGATCGTGCGAAATCTAGCGGAACGACTGTGAATGATACGAAATGCCGTGACATATTCCATCGCGAAGATGGGATTTGAGTTATCTTGAGAGCTCTTCCTACAAAAATCGCAGTATAGTTTGCAATAGTAAGGTCCCCGAGGTGGCTGCTCGAGGGCCAATTTATAATGTAAGCCAATGTATTCCTCCTTTCCCCACGCAAGAGGCCCATGCCCTATTAGGGATTGAACGGGCTAATAATAATTAATAGTTTGCCAGCCCTCTCCTGGACCAGGATCTTCGACAAAGTGGTTTCTCTGTGATCAGGAACCGTATAATAGAAGGGGTGTTCTGTACCGGGATCCACTAATCTCTGTTTACTGTGGTTTGTGTGCGTTTCTTCTGACAAAGGTTTGGGGAATTCTCATGAACAGAAAATTTTGTTAACAATGGAAGAAGTTAATATTGTAGCGGAAACTGTTGTAAAAAAAGAGAAGGTAATCAATTTGTGAATATTCAATTTACTCATAAAACTTGTCAACAGAAAATAATTTAGTTCAAACTGAAAGCAGTATCTATTTGGTCTTATGTGTTATTAATTTATCATTTAATTTATAGTATAATAATTGTTTAATGTAGTTTATGCTATGGTTTAATATAAGCGTAATTAATGTAACATTATTGGTGGATTAAATTAATGAGATGGATATTGCAGTTGTTAGGATATTAATAAGCTATTGTGTGTGTTATCTCCAGATTAAAGACGAACCAACCAACAATAAAGAAGAGTATGTCTGGAAGTCCACTGTGAGTTTTAGTTTTATAGTAGAAATAATACTATCAACCGAGGTGCCCTGAGAAAGCCAGGGGGCTGGAGAAGTTGATCTAAGGGAGCCCTTTGTTCCAAACAAAACATTTCCTCCTCCCCAATTCTTAAAAAAAATTTATTTCATCGTGCATCAGCAATAACTTACTCACTTTGAATATGGAGTAAATATAAATACATTTTTTAAAATTTCTTTTGAATGAAAAAAAATTGGGCCCCAATTAAGTAAGTTAGCCTAACTACCCCCCCGTCCTGTTCACCCCTGGGATCTTTTGGTAACAAATCATGTTAAAAATGAGTGTATTTTACTTGCATAAGGGGCTGTCCATAAATTACGTAATTCAAATTTTGAGTATTTTCAAAACCCCCCTCCCCCTTGTAACGCTTTTTCCTATCTTTATGTAATGCAGAGTAACGCTGCCTCAGACCCCCTCCCTAGCCCCTTTAGAATTTATGGATGATCCCTAATTGGTCTTTTCTAGATTTTTGCATTTGATCCGTCAATACTAGTGAAGAGTTCAATTTATGCACTTGAAAAGTAAACAATTTCTATGAGGGAAAGGTAGAAGGGTAATAAATAGAAGTACTAATTAAACGTAGAAGCAACTGTTACAGTTTTCTTTAACAGCTTTATTAAGAGACCATATGTTATTTTCTCACAGACCTCACTTACTTTTAAGAAAACAAAAGAATGAAAACACTGAGATTAAATGCATCTTAATGTTGAAAGAATATTACCCGTTGAATCCTGGAACACATCAGAAAGCATAATTTAAAGAATTTTGTTAAAATATTCTATTAATTTGTGAAGTTTTTGTACATATCAATTTTCAAAGTATACTTTTCCTCATCTTTCTGAAAGAAGGAACTATTATTGTTAGTAGGTTTTTTTAAAAACAATATTACTTTTAAATTCAACAGTTAAACATACCAACAATTGAGAGGCACTCCTATTGGAGGATTTCTCAGTAGCTTTGATTTCTGTACAGTAAATGTAACTTCACTCTGCCCAAATCTTCTTGAGCTTCCTTTTGCAAGACATGATAGAGAGGGGGTTAATTATTTGTTAAGGGTGTATTCAAAATCAAAATTTAATGTTGCCTGCAGTTCTTTCACACAGAGGTGAACATTTCTTATTTTCTTAAATGAAAGTGCTTTTTACCTTTGCTCCTAATAGTGTGTTGTAGAAGAGTTAAGAGAAAATAGGAAATCTGCATTTCAGGAAGACATGCACCTGCATATATCATATCTGACTCATCATACACGATTGAAATTGTATATGTGACTCAATAAATATTATTATTATTATTATTATTATTATTATTATTATTATTATTATTATTATTATTATTATTATTTCAGAGATTGTTATGAGTAAGGGGCAGATTTTAATGACCTAAAACATCGCCAAAAATGATCAATAGAATGCTCTTAAAATATAGAATACCTTAAAAGCAAAGAAAAATATCAAGAAATTGATCAAAATTATTTCAGATGAACAATTCAAGCTGATTATATTACTAATGTAATCAATCCTTTTGTTCAAGTGAACTCAACTTGTAAATTTTTGGTTTGGGTGATTCGTTACCAGATCTCAATCTTCAGTTATAACAAAATCAGATGAATTGACAAAGGCACTGGTAGATGTCATAGGAATCTTTGATTACCTACAACAGCGGACATTACAATTTTTGTGCAAAGAAATTGAGTAGGCCACTCAGGAATTCTAGGGAGAACATTTGTGGCATCTTGTAAATATTATTTGGAGCAAGTACCATGAAAATTATATTAAAATCTATAAAATCAGCAAAAAATACTTTAGAAACAATGAAAAATGGCAAAAAATGACTTATTAGTGAAAACCAACAAAAAATGCAAAAAAATGCTTTATAAAAATGAGTAATTTCCTTTTGTTATAATGTAATATTAATGTCTATACTAAAAGGCATTGTTCTAAAGTGAAACGGGGGGGGGGGGATCATTAAACTTTGCCCCCTAGTTATGAGATTGTTGGAAAATTTAATCCTAAGACAAGATGCAATTTTGAACCACAGATATTGTGATGATACCTTACTTATCACAAAAAGAAGAGGTAGACTATATTTTTACTTTGTTTAATAGTTATGATAACAATATCAACTTTATGGTAGAATTGGAGAATCAGGGTGAAATAAATTTTCTAGATTTATCTCTTCACAAGTGTAATATATAATAATAAAATTCACAGATTGGTGTCAAAACCAATCAGCAAGGGAATAATTTTAAACTACTCATCAAAACATCCTTTGTCTCAAAAAGTTGGTGTAGTGTATGGCCTGGTTAATAGAGCTATCCGATTGCTAATCAAAAATTTAATGAAAAGAGCTATCCAATTACTAATCAAGAATTTAAAGACTAATACGATTTTGAGAGACCAACAATTCAAATTTAAAATGGGAATATAATCTTTCTAACAAGAATGAGATTGTTAAAAATATTACAGACAAGACACACATTCTAAACCAATATAACAGTATGTACCAAATTTCTTGTAACGATTGCGAACTAACATATAAAGGTCAGACAAAGAGAAGTTATATATTTTGACTTGCATTTGGAAAAACTAAATAACAAACATAAAACTACCTATATTAGAGAACTTCTAAACAAACAAATTTCGTTAATCAAACATAGAATTGAACTTGATAACAATTTGACTTTGAGAATGTACGAGTCATAGACCATGAAAGTAGGATTTATCCTAGATTGATTTCAGAGAATTTACATATAAAGTTAATTTACACAATAAATACTTAAGTTGAAAGTAATGAAATTTGTAGTAATTAGACAATGTATTACATGAAATAAAAGACAAAATATAGAATTTTTAGTTCAAGGTATATACATTTCCATCTCAGAATATTTTCCTTTCTTATTCAAATTTAAATATCCAACATCATTTATCTTTCTTTCGTTACCATTTTCCTCAGTTATATCAGTTGAGAGTTCCTTTCTTAACACATATAACTGATTTGTTTTATATTTCAAATCTATGCACGCTCTGGTCACTGACATCATGAAAGGAAGGAAAAAGCTTCCTTTAAGGACAACATTTAGTTTTACATAGAGTAAGGTAATTATTTAACAAAATTACACAGTTCATTGGAAGTGAGTTCATTTGTACCTTGTACATATGATTTGATGTAACTTTTACTAAAATCTTACAGTTAGAAAACTTAACATTGTTTTATTAACTAGTGCTAGTTAGTTTTGCTAACTAGTTTCTGTTTATCTTAAATTTAGACTCCTGATGAAGAGGAAAGGTAGTCCTTAAAATGTTGAGATGTAAAAATCTTCACATTTTGCTAGAACATTTTAGTAAAATTCGTTAATCTAAACTATTGTGTCTCATTAATGTGTTTCTGCTTTCAACATGTTTAATAAAAAATGACTTCCTAAAATAATTCTGCACATAGAATGTAAAAACATCATTGAAGTAAATATTACAAGGCAAGGAATAGTGGAGAAGAATTCATTAAAAAAAAAACAACAAAGTTTTTGCCAGCCAAAGTGCATGTTAACATTAACCTTTGCAAAAGAGAATGGTGTACATTTGCATCATTTTCAAATGATGAAAAAGATGCTGATTTTTTTTATATAAAAAAGTATTCCAGGAAGATTTTACTGATCCATGGTTTTTGAGGTATTTTATAAAAGTTCTAATAAAACCCATAATATCTCAGAACTAGATCAATGTCGGGTAGCCTCATTGTTCTCCTAAGCTCTTCAATTTTTTGTCTCTTCTTTCGAATACCTGAAATGTGAAAATTTAAATGAAAAATTATATTTAAATAAAAAATTCGTTTTGAAATTTAAAAAAATCATGATTTTTTTTATTAACCCTGGTGCGAATTGTAGAGATTCCCAATGGGGGTGAGCGCTAGAATTTTCCATAGGGGTAGTAGAAGATAGATGACAGTAACAGGCAAATGATAGAGGAGGGGGACCTGTGGAATACCTACCTGTCAACGTCTAACTGTTTAAAAAAAATGCTTACAATAATAAAAAATATTAATAAAATATAGTTCACAAATATTGCTTACATGATCGGAGGCCAAACTACATATGTAGCAGTTTTCTTTTTCTTACTATGCCAGTTTTACCAATTAATACCAATTTTTCAATAGAAGGCAATTCCTATAAGCTGAAAATAGCTAATTTAAAATCAAGAAGAGTAATGTACTACACATTACTGAACATGGCGATCTGCAATTGATGTTTACATATTTGGAATCCAATATTGACAGATTGTAAAACTCCACCAGCTGTAACTGTGTCTTTTTTTCTTTTTTTAAAATTTATTTATTGCTAATTTTGTGTTTATCTCATTTTTATTTCTTATTGATTTTATGATTATTTTAAAAAAATGTATTTGGTTGTCATTTTCTTAATATCTACTTTATGATTTTGAATAGATAAGGAAGTAGATAATTTACAAATTTGGTACATATAATATGCAACAAAAATTTGATATTTTGTTCATAGAATTAAATGTTATGGCGAAGGGGGGGGGGGGCGTTAGAATTTTTTTTTTTATGGCGAGCAATGACCCAGGAAAAGTTGTGAGCCTCTGGAGCGTCAATTTTTTTCTTATTGTTGTTTTTCATGATTTTTCTAACTGTATGAATAAATTTTTCCAGAAATATACACACAAATTCTCTTAAACAAAAAATGTTATTTAATTGTAGTCTCTGTGAACAAAAAACTTGACTCTTGTGCATGTGTTGAAGACTGAACTTTTTACATACTTTTCTATACGGTGAAGAGAGTCTAATGTATCTTCATAACCTGGGGTTATATTCCGTTATATTGTACCACAAATTGTGGGTACACTTTAGGTATCACAAAACTTTTTCCACTACAAAATTGTACACTACCAAATATTTTATTTTTACCACTGGCAAATATTTTACAAATATTGTACCACTATATTGTGCTCTTTTAGATGCAAGTATTCTCAAACTTTATTCTGAATTTTCAGTTTTCAAATGCATTGTCTTGAAGTACTCATACTGTATGGAACAATATAACTCAAATTTTATCGAACACTTAATAAAATCATGAAAATCATTTTGCCTAAAATTACATCATAAACAATGTAATTCATTTTCAGCATCCTAATAATGTTGAATCATTTGAAAAACAGTCCTTCATTGGTAAATCTCAGCTCTCTCCCCCTCATGGTATTGCTATTACTGATATGGCGTTGTATGATGACATGAGTTTAATTGTTTTTGTTTATTTTCATTTATTTTTATACATTATAAAGCAATTTATAAATATTTATAAGTGATAGTGTTTCTGTTGTATAATTTGAATAATTTTTAGAATTTGAATGAATTGTTTTTCAAAACAAAATAATATAAATAAATATAATGGAATATAAATCAAAATAAAAAATTGTTTCTGAAACAAGATACACTTCTGTATTCACCCAACGGAGATGATGATAGAACACACTGACACAAAAAATATGATACACACATGATTAATAAGTCTGTAATTAATTTATGTGTGGATGGCGGAGTGGGGGAGGTCATGGATGTTTGCTTGTTTGTGTGCTTTTGTGTCATCGTCTTTTGTGAGAATAAAGAACTAATGTCAACATTTTTCAGCATGTATTTCAAGATTGTCTCCAAGATAAGATATTTTCTTTAGTTTTGTCATATTCCTCAGATTGGGAAGCGACTATTTATTTCTTCAAAATTATGTCATTGACTTTTCATGGATCCTGAAGAAATCTTACGCTTGGTTTTTTGGTAATATTAAATTGAAAGTAATAAAGAAGAGCTGAAGGCAGAACGGACTAGACTAGGACCAAACCATACAGTAGAAGAAGAAATTAAGAAAAAAAAATCAACAATAATATATTGTATTCCAAGGTACTTGTAAATTGAAGACTGAAAATGGTGAAAAAATGGATATTTGTTTTTTATTTTGAAAACCTATTGGTTTTAAACTTATTCTTCAAAATGTTTTCATCTGGCATTGTTGGTTTTTAATTTTTTTGTTAGTCTGTGTAAAACATTAAAAAACAACGAAATTTTATGCTTTGAGAGCTGTATATTGCATGGTAAGAAAATGTAAATTTTTTTATATAAGTTAAAAAATGAACAAGCTTTGTCATTACCTTCATTAATAAGTTTTTGAAAAACATAGTTTTCAAGGTTTTGTTAGTTTTTGAATTGAAAAAATGTTTGAATATTTGAAACTAATTAAAAAAGTATTTTTTGCACCCATCCATTCAATAGTCATGTTGCAGTTATTTGCTTGCAAAATGTAACATTTTTTCTACATATAAAGAGTTTTTATTTTCATTAACCTTTGATCAAAGATGATATCTAAAATTACCAGTATAGGCCACTTTAATCTGTCCCATGTTGACATAATTCAATATCTGATGCTGTGTGATGTCCCAAATACGGATCCCAAAAATCTACATCTCATATAATTCTCCAGTGCCTTGAACTAGTCAATTTTAAATGTATGATAAATTGTTTAACTCCTTCTCCTCCTCAGAAGAATACAAAAAGAATATCCTACAACTATTAAAATCTTCTAACCTGAACATTTTAAAATCAATCTGTGCCGTTATTCAGCACCGTAGTTCTATTCGAGCAAAACTTTTAAGACAACTTTCAATGATTTTCGAGCAAATTTTGGAAATATGTTCGGAAATTAAATGTGTGGCTATTAGGTAAAACTCATTAACTCCACTTTTATGTTATTCGAGAAAATCAGGTTTTAAATTTGGTAATACTGATTTGGGATATAGAAATAATGCTTCGTTGTGCGATTCTTTTTTTAAGGGTTAAGGAATATCTGAAAAAAACTAGTTTTTAGCAATATTTGCCTATCCCATTCGCCCACGGTAAACGTGTAAATTGGCTGGATTGGGTTGGAGTTAATGAGTTTTTCCTGGTACACGGGTGGAGTTAATTAGTTTTTCCTGTTCCGCTTCACTTTTATCGACTTATTTTAATATTTTTCGGTATATGTCGATGTTTTTTGACATATATCGACGAAATTCGATATATTTCGATATATCTATCTCCATATATTTCGATATATTCGATATCGTAGCTTTATATCGATGTATGGTGATAACTTTCGATATATATATATATATATATATATATATATATATATATATAAAACATATTTCAATATTATAAAATTTATTTCGATGAATATTGCTATTTTTCCTTACAAATCTACACATTAGACACATTTTGATATATTCGGCATATGAACATTAATTTAGTTTTGAGTTGATGTTGACATATTATATCGATGAGTTTACATATTTAAAGTTAACAATTTGTTAATTTTAATAATTTGGCATAAGTTCATAATTTGTTCCAACATGAAACTAATGTCAATTACTCATTATATTACTGAAATTAGTCAATTAATGTCATTTGCTGTATTTCAGTTGCATTAGATTAATTTTTAACATATTTGATTTGTTAATTCATTTTTACTTTCCCGCATACGTACGTATATACGGAGTAATATACGTAGTAACGGGAAAGTTATGTAATGCTGCGCGAAAAAATGGCGAATTTTCGCCAGAAAGAAATTCGTTGCCGGACCGTAATAACGAAAAAGTGGATAAATCCAGTTGCTAAATTAAGAGAAAAATACCCAACACGTGGTGTAGCCAGAACCCCTCTTTTGTGGGTCCTTGATACGAAAAACCAATTGAAAGGAAAACATTCGTCTGTCCGTCCGCCCGTCTATCAACACTGCTGCACCGAAACCATACGTACGATTTCTTCCAAAATGGATAATCCCCAATCTGGTTCGAGTCGAAGCTTTGAGATTTTGAAAAAGATTCTATAAAATTTGGGGTACTTTACATGTAGCCCCCGGTGATTTTCACAATTTTCTCAAAAACGGCTCCAATTTTTTTCTTTAAATTTCTTGTAATAACAGAGTAAAGTACACTTAAGATGGCATAGGTCCGATTTTCACAGTTAACTCTGAATTTTCGAAAATTGTAAAACTTTGAACTTTATCGGGCGTCTTCCTCCAACTACAAAATTGCAGACAGATATTTTTCCTTCAAATAAAAATTGCCTTTCATAGTGAGTTTCTTCTTTAGGGCCATGTACATTTTTTAAAAATTTTAGTACTTTTCCCGCAATTTTGCGTGTAATATGTGCAATTTTTAAAAAAATACAAAAGCAAGCTTTTCTCGAAAACAGCTCGAAATTTTTTCTTTAAACATTTGGTAGGAACAGTGCTAAATGTATCCTATGAGATGATATAAACTCAATATCGCTCTATTCTTTTGTTTTATCAAAAATTACAAAAATGTAAGTTTTTTGAATTGTCTCTCACGTCGGTAATGTTTACATTAGTGGCGATTTATTTACATTATTAGATTTACAAGTTTAAGTGCTTTAAATAATGTCAAGAAAAGTTTCACGAAAACTCAACATTTCCCCTGAAAACTAGCTCAAAATTCCACGTTTTCAGAAACGCTCAAACGCCATTGTCTCATAAATGGCTTCAAATGTTTTCTTCAAAGTTTTGAAACGGATAGTGCTAATTGCATTCTTTAATATGACATGAAGTTCTTCTTGGGATACTTTTTTGTTTTTTCAAAAATTACACAATTGAAATTTTTTTGAAAGGTCTCTCACATCTTTAATATGCACATTAACAGCAATTTGTAAACACTAATGTATTTGTGTGTGAATGTGTTTGAAATGAAGTTTTTTTTAAACTCAAAAATTTTCTGTGAAAATGAGCTTCAAATTTCGCATTTTTAGTAGCGCTTAAAAGCCATTTTCTTAAAAACGGCTACAAATTTTAAAAGAAAATTTGCCATTTAGGACGAGTTTTTTGTGTTCTTTAACATTCTAAAATGAATATTTCCGTTCTACCATTAGGAAACCGAAAACTTAAGAAAATGTCGAAAAAAAAATGTAATTTGGGCGGCGATAGATGGCAGCTGGCATGAGTAAGTGGTAATTCCGAATAGCTAGCCCAGACCAAAGAAAATAAAAATTTAATACAGGAAAGTCTGTGCCATTCTGTAGCACCACTAGTTATAACAGATTTGATGGAGTTAATGAGTTTTTCCAGATAGGGTTGGAGTTCATGCGTTTTACCTGAAATTACTGTTATTTTAGTGATTTTTATCAATTATTATGTTGATAAGATTAACGTTTTTCACTGATATTGCTGTATCTAATGAAAGTAAATGAAAAACTAATGCGAAATATGGTGAAAACGCATTTTTTTTTTCAAAAATGGAGTTAATGAGTTTTACCTAATAGCCACAGAAATATACTAGATTTTGTAAATTCCTCATATGAAGAACTCGCAAACATTTTAAAAATTCGTTTTTAAAATCGTAGGGCCTTGGGTCGGAAATGCACAATTCGGGAATTTTCGCTTTCAAAATGTCCTACGAATGTATAGAGTGTTATAAAAAAAATAGACTTAAAACAAATAAATATCTTTTTGGATGTTAGAGAAACACAAATTGTGTATTTCAATTACAATCTCGACATGTTGTGTTCCTACATATATATGGATAAACATGGTATAAGAGAAAGTTATGTAATGTTGAATATCGATTTCGAAATTATGAAGGAAATACAGGTTTTGGGGTCCTGTTGTACGTACAAAAAATTAATTTTTCAAAACGACCCACCGACCGACCATCTATCTTTCCGTCCGTGTGTCTGACCACCTGTTCGTCCGTAAGTCCGTCTGGTAGACAGGACTGTAGTGCAATGTACTAAAAATGTTTAGTAAGCGATCATGTAGTAAATGCAATTATTCTTGTGGTAAGATTCACTAAACATGATTTAGTTTCATTTAGTAAATCAGACAATTGAGAAACGTAAGCGAATGAACAAAGTGAATTGTCAGTGGCACTATATTTTGTCCAGCCGGTATGTACATTTTACCACGAAAAAGGTCCTAAAAACATTTTCTTTGAGTATGTTGTATGGGCGCAGGCATTAGGTGAAATTCCAAGCTTTCGACGTGCCACACCCTGTGCTAACTCCGGAAGGCCCGAAAAACCTGGAGTCCTAACATTTTATAAAACATTATCTGTGCCAACTTGTGTCTGCGGAAGTGAAACGTGATGGCTATTGAATTACAAATCCTGCAGTAGAATTCAGGCTTCTGAAATGAGATTTTTAAGATCAACATTGGGCTTTGTGAGAGAACGCAGAACAAGAAATGAGGATATAAGAAATAAGTTAGAAATATATAATTTAAATGAAAAAATAAAAGAACAGGAACGCGCGGGCAAACCAGGTACAAAGAATGGAACATTCTAGAACTCCAAGAGAAGTGACACAATGCCGCCCTAAAGGAAATCGGTCTGTGGGACGACCGGAAACACGGTGGAAGGACCCACTGGCGGGTCCAAGAGGGCCATGCCCCGTCGCAAAAAAAGCTTGGAGTTTTCGTCTACTTTCTTTTATTTTGCAAAATTGATTTACATATTTATGTTCGAATTATGTAGTTATTTAAACAACTAGGAAAACCCAGCAAACGTTGGTCCACCCTTCATCTCCCTCTTTCCCCTTTCTCACTCTCTCCTACCCTCACCCTGTCCCTGTCTGTCTCTGCCGCCCTCTGTCCTCATTCACATATAATTGCAAATTATGCACATCTCAGGGCAGTTGAGGTAATATCGGGAAGCGCCGGACCAGCAAAAGCGTAATAGAACGTTCAAGAAGGTTTCGTCCTGTAGATTACGATGTGAGAAACGTTTCTTTAGTTTTGAAGGCCATGGAACGCATTGTTTAGGATTTATTTAAGGATATAGATACAAAATGTGTTCCGTGTTGCGTTTGACGTAAGTATTTAGTTTTGTTCCACAGCACCATGTAGTGGAGTTACAACAGACTTAACAGCACTAAACCTTCTCAGTGAAAAAAACACGTATAAGTGCCAACTTTCATGGAGATTGGTCTCACGGTGTCGGAGTTTAGCTATATACATTCATACCAACATCCACACGCACACACACATACACACACATTACACACACACACACACACACACACACACACACACACACACACACACACACACACACACATGGTGTCCGGGGAGGAAACGTCGAAACTTCGAAAATAAGCTCTTAAGACAATTTTAAGCGTATTTTGTCTAATAAACTACGTGGATATTCCGAATGGTCGAGCCGCAATAAGCACTCAAACGTTGTTTTGAAAAAATTGATTTCTAGGCAAAAATTTGCACTTTAGAAGCATAGAAACATGTAAATTGTTTATTATTTACAACAGAAATGAACATATTTGTTCAGGAAGAAAAATTAAGCGAGAAATAAAAAAAAGCAGTCAAATTGTGTAAATTGGGGGCTTTTTTATTTCTAGCTTAATTTTTCTTGCCGACCATTGTGCAGGAGCGGGACGTGCTCCGAAACCCGCGTGTGAAAGTCCGACCGGGAATATGAACCTCCCTAGATTCCGGCGATATTCACGTCGGCGACGTCAAGGTAGTTACTGCGAGGAGACGGTTGGGGACTCCGCGAGATATTCCATCTTGAAGACAAGACTCCACGCGCCAAGAAATAAAACCCCAAGTAGAATTGGGGAGGCGCGCCGGTTGGGTTCTGCGCAAATCCGTCCGTCTGCCTGTATGCCGTCTGTTCGTGTGGCTGCATGTCCATCTCTCTGCGCGTCCGTCGGTCCCTTTCGTCTGTCCTCCCGTCTGTCCTCCCGTCTGTCTGTCCGTCCGTCTGTCCGTCCTCCCGTCTGTCCTCCCGTCTGTCCGTCCGTCTGTCCGTCCGTCTGTCCGTCCGTCGGTCCGTCCGTCTGTCCGTCCGTCTGCCCGTCCGTCTGTCCGTCCGTCTGTCCGTCCGTCCGTCCATCTGTCTGTCTGTCCGTCCGTCTGTCCGTCCGTCTGTCCTTCCGTCCGTCCGTCTGCCTGTCCGTCCGTCCGTCTGTCCGTCCGTCCGTCCGTCTGTCTGTCCGTCCGTCTGTCCGTCCGTCTGCCCGTCTGTCCTTCCGTCCGTCTGTCCGTCCGTCTGTCCTTCCGTCCGTCCGTCTGCCCGTCTGTCCTTCCGTCCGTCTGTCCGTCCGTCTGTCCTTCCGTCCGTCCGTCTGCCCGTCCGTCCGTCTGTCCGTCCGTCCGTCCGTCCGTCTGTCCTGTCTTTCGGTCCGCGTCTCTGTCAGTCGGTGTGCCGGTCCAACTGTCGGCCTGCCGGTCGGTCCATCCATCCGCCTGTCTGTGTGCGCGTTCGTCGGTCTGCCGGCCCGTCCGTCCGTTCGTCTGTCTATCCGTCTACGGTCCGCGCCTCTGCCAGTCTGCCGGAATGCTGATTCGTCTGTCTCGACACACCTACCTACTTGTCCGTTCATCTGTCCGGCCTTCCTGCCCGTTTGCCCAAAACACCGTATTACAACTGGCACGGTCATGTTATTCCGTCTTGTGACCGAGAGGCTTAGAGGAGGTGAACCCATGCACGTGGACACTTACGGCTGTATTATTGTAATATAACGGGAAGAAGAGAAATAATCTTCCACAAACAAATTTATTAACAAACTATTTGTCAGTTACAGAAGCAGACATGTTTCGAGTTGACGGCTGTAGGTTTAAAACTCGAGTGTTGCGTGAATCTTGTAAGATGTGTTTGTTGCGTGGGGGGCATTCCGACAACATTCCATTGTAATAGAACTACACCACCACCCTTCTGCAATATCTCGGCCTGACAGGTATGCGAAATGTGTGGGTTAGGAACTGGTGAGGGAAGCAGGGGCAATGAGGGTCATTTTATCCCTCACATGCGGGTAATGGGAATCACTAGGGAAATATGAGGCAAAATGAACACATTAGTACTTCAAAACAGTATTTATTTTGGTTACAATAATTAGGCACCTAAAATAATGTGACTCACTAGGTTGCCCAAGTTCAGCACTACTGGATCCTGGGAAGTTGGTCTAGTAAGGCTTTTAAAGGGTTTGAGCCTTTCGATGAAGTCTTCATCTGTTCAGCCATTCTTTCTACATGTGTAAATAGCACTAGGGGACCATTTAAACTCATTCAAATCAATAAATTAGTTTGTTTGGAGCAATGGTAGTAATCCCGCGATAATGAGAATCACTGACCACCATTACCCCACAGTCACATTTTTATTATAACTACTCAACCTTGTATAGATTGTAACTTGTGTAGATTGGTATCAAATTATTTGCTGAAGTACTTCCCTTCCAACAAATTGTAATTCTTCCAGAAATATTCAAGTTCACGTGAGTAAAGGTTTATTTTCTGAGAGCGCTTTCTAACATCAACCACTCACTTTCCTGGTACGAACGCGATAATCGTGTATGTAAGCTTTCTTTGGTTGCGGCGATCAACTGGCTATGACTATGGCGTCATGACTAATGGTCGGTAGAAGCATATGTTGCTGCCTTTCGATATGGTTTGTTTACGACACTTATCGATTAATTTACTGCTGACTCCCATTACCCCGTGACTCCAATTACCCCCGCTTCCCCTACCCGCAGAACAGTGGTACAATCACCGAAATTGGACAAAGGGACACCTTGGGCGAATACAGGGGCGAGATCAGTAGGGGATCCGGGGGGGGGCATTTGGGCAGTGGCCCCCCCTCAAAAGGCCTGGAGTTTTCCTTTGTTCCCTTTTTTATTTGGAAAAACTTATTTAAATATTGATATGTTAGAATTATGTAATTATTTAAACAATAATATTGTATAGTATCGTATAGTATACACTAAAAAATATATAATGTAATAACGAACGTTTATTATTTAACAAAAACCTGTCATGGCCCCCTCCAAAATGATCGGGTGGTTTGGGTGGTTCGGGTCCGCCCCCCTGGGCGATATAGGCGTATGGGATGGGAAGGTGCTCTTCACTATGAATATCCTCTTCACTGTGAAAGTCCCCGGGCGAGCGGTAGGTACTGCGAAAGGCAGTAAGGTTAAAAGACATATAGGTCTTTTAGGTGCCGATAGAGCCGGGGAAGTCGGAAATCTAGCTCAGATTCATGTGAATATGAAACTAATAAATACGGGAAAGTCTAAGCCATTTTGTAGCACCTCTGATATAATTGAGTTAATATCAATTTAATATATTGTCATGTTTTGGAAATCTAAAATTACGGATTTCTTTTACAATAAGTATGTTATTGTATACGCTCTAAAAAATAAAATATTTTGTTAGTTATTCCTCTCTAGGGTGTTATTATTTTGCCAAGTTTAAAATTGTCTCTCACGCCAACAATATTTTAATGTGAAAAACGTGACCCCCAAAATATTGAACGTTTTAAAGAACGGTGTAACCTCAGCCAGTACTAAGTGTAAGAAAACATTCACTGTCCCTTTTTCTAAAAAACGAAGATATGTCCTAAAAATCTCATTCTATTTGGTTGATTGCGTGAAGGATGAATTACAATGTATTATATTGCAGGTTTCATGCCTCCTTGAGAACGTTTGAACCAACCGCCAGATTCGTAATTGATGAACCCTGGACTCTAGTTGCAGCTTGAAATTAGTTGCTATTTTGATTAAAAATCAGTATAGAGGACCAAAACTTACTTTTTAACGAAGATCTTGATTTAAATTTCTCATTTAAATATATCAGGAATGAAGCTCATAGAGACCGGATTTTTATGTAATTACATATTTTTTGTCTTTCTACGTACCGTTCTCAAAATTGTAATCTTGGCGAATCATAGCCCTCTTAACACAATATCGATTTTTTCGTTACATATTTTTACATATTTAGTACTATACATATTTTACATATTTTGCTGTTTTCACAATATATTTTTTTTATTTTATCAATTTTCTTCTCTTTAATTCCATATTTTTTATGAAAAGTTGTATTTTTAAAAAAAAATCAGCTTTTTCCCTACATTATTGGGGAAATCTAGATATCCAAAGCATCATTGACACCGCGTTTTGTGATCTGTTTGGAGAAAACTGCGATCACTGACGTGTAACACTTCGATAAAGATGCTACAGTGTACGTTTGCTGGTCGTAGATCTCGCCAGTTTGTGCGATGGCTTCTATTGCGATTAGTCTGGCTGCTAAACTACGGTCCTGGATTACAATAGATGAAGCTTTTACTACTGACGAGAAAGTTGTATGACGTAAAGTGATCAGTTTTTCTAAATGTAATTTCTTTCTATGTAAATGGTTTTTAATTAGAGAATTTTAATATTACATATTCTATACGATTTTACATGTTTATTACATATTCTTACTATTTTCATTACATATTTATGTACATATTTTGACGTTTTATACTACACATTTTTACGGTCTCTACTCATAAAACTGTTGATTATGTGCCCTTCTCTTTGAAGACCCCGTTATCTGTAAGCATGGTTCAGAGTAGTCGCGTGTTCTTTGTTGATTGAATTTTAATCTCGTGTCACTTGAGACTCTGCAGACGCTTCTCTTGCTACAAAGCAGCCTCATTTTTAGTGCGTACTTTTCTTGATTGCAGGAAGTACGTGGGGGCGCACCGCGTGCGCTGAAAACCGAAGACGATGCAGGAGGAGTGAGTATAATCGTGCAATTTCACTAGGCAACAAATTTCAACTTTGTTACAAAAAAATATTCTGACTTCAATTTGTGACTGTACTGCGATTACTGTAACTTGGTCCCTCAAGGCTACTCAAATCCCATCTTCGCGATGGAATATGTCACGGCATTTCGCATCTTTCTCGATCTTGCCGGTAAAAGTCGCATGATCGCTAGCACTCCTTGATACAGTCGCGATCATGCGAAATCGGACCGAGAAAGATGCGAAATGCCGTGACATATTCCATCGCGAATATGGGATTTGAGTGACCTTGAGGGGCAAAGTTAGAAAAATCGCAGTATAGCCGTTGACTAAAACAATCACTGACTCCTACTTGACAGAAAGTAAATTACTACTAAGTGTATTTTATGGTGCTAAACTCGAAAAAGGACCACAAAACCATCAAATAATATTTTTTTAAAAATATTGTAATTCATGAACAGATAATACATTTTGCTTATTCTTCCACCTGGTAGAATTATCTAGAACTTACATTCATTGAAGATGCTTTCTCTTGGCAATTCGTGTGTACTGAATCTGATGTACATGCCTGAATACCGCACAGCAATGCGTGCGAATCTTGGATGAAGTGCTGGTTTCCTTGTTTCATTTTTAAAACATTGAAATACAATCGACTCTGGTTATAGAGAACTTCTGAGGACCAACATTTTGATTCATTTTATCAGAAGTTCACTGTATCTGATGATGTCAAAATTAAATAGAATTTTTCCACAATGATTGATTTTATTAATACAAAGAATAAGCAAAATACATAAACAGCTTGAACTGGAAATTTCAATATTCTTATTTGTCCTTTAAAGAATAAATTATTTTCAATTGCTGCGTACATTCTTCGTAAGTAATTTCTCTAGATCCTTCTCCAGGGTTCGTACTCTCTCCGTAATTGATTCTGTCTTGTCCACTGTCTCTGAAGTGTCGTTACGCAGTCTTGACCCCCCCTCAATGCCTCTTGGGCTGTTGGAAGTCCCACTTTTCGAAGGCCCTTTTACTCGTAGGAGATCCTTTCGGCTGCGGGATGCCCTCAATGCCTCTTGGGCTGTTGGAAGTCCCACTTTTCGAAGGCCCTTTTACTCGTAGGAGATCCTTTCGGCTGCGGGATGCTTTCAATGCCTCTTGGGCTGTTGGAAGTCCCACTTTTCGATGGCTCTTTTACTCGTAGGAGATCCTTTCGGCTGCGGGATGCCCTCAATGCCTCTTGGGCTGTTGGAAGTCCCACTTTTCGAAGGCCCTTTCACTCGTAGGAGATCCTTTCGGCTGCAGGATGGCGCAAGCTGCTAATGAAACTGACCGCTGTTCCGCGCTGCACTGCGGGTATCGCCAGGCTGTGGGGCTGTCGAGCGCTTCCTGTCGCCTACGTAAAACACAACGCGCTTTGTCCCGCGGAATATCATGTAACATCAAGCTTGAAACTGAAGCAAGCAATCGCGTGTCGCCTCCGCCAGTTGTAGCCCACGCAGAACACGGCCTTTATTTCCGCAGTGAAATTGAGTCGTATAAGGTCATCAGTAAGGTTCCCGTTCCGGGCCCGCTTTCTTTACCTCAGGGGAGACTTCTTCGACTACAGTCTTTGACCGGTGTTTTTTTTCTCAAGCTGCGTAGTGTTTGAATTTGTGGCACTGAGGCTGTTCTTTTCCAGGAGAGAATTAATTTCCAAGTCGTATTTCCTACGTTCACTATAACCAGGTTCAGGCTCACTATAACCGAATCTTATGCCTATGTGTATATTGCGATTTTTCCATAGCCGCCTCTCAAGGCCCGTCTTCACGATGAAATATATCACGGCATTTCGCGTCTTTCTCGGTCGTGCCGCTGGATATCGCGTGATGGCGACCGTAACAAGCACGGCTTGATCATGCAACATCTAGCGGCATGACCGAGAAAGACGCGAAATGCCGTGATATATTTCATCGTGAAGACGGGCCTTGAGAGGCAGCTATGGAAAACACGCTGTATAATGTAAGTAAAACGGGACCAGTGACTAAAGTTCACTATAACTGAAGTCGACTGTAGTTTGATTAAAACGCTAAATGCTTTCATCGGAAAATTATCCCGGAAAAGGTCCAAATGAGAGCGAAGAAAGTGAATTTCTAAGAATTTGTTGCATCCTACGTGATGTAAAGTCATTATGTTTTTCAAATGTCTCGTAGCTTGGAAGACGAGAGTTTCCTAGAAAATGGATGGTAACTATACTCATCGTCGCGACCTCTAATGAAGTACTCCCCAAAATTCTGCGGCCCATTTGAAATTCGAGGAGTTGCAACAGATAGACCGGGGAAAACCAATTTTCGTGAAAATCTTCTAAACGTTTTAGACCTTAGTGTTGTTCACAGAGGGACGGACGGATTGCCGAAAACCACTTTTTCAGTATCAAGAACCCACAATATGTGGATAGGGAAAAATGGGCTGGCGGCAAAACATGTCTGCCCAAATATTTTCTTTAATATTTTTTAGATAGAGAAAAGGACGGTTAAAAAATTGCTCTGGTCTAATTTTCTTCGAACTCTCTTCATTTTCGAAAATTGCAAATGTCAGAAATAAAGCGAGAATGTATGGGATGTTGCACAACTAGTTACTAGAGCTCTGCAATCAGGCGAAAACAACCGCTCGAGACTCTCGGGCTCCGCGCCGTCGCTCGGCGAAGGGAGGGGGCCCTTGCTCGGGGGGGGGGGAAGAGATAGCTGTTTAACGGACATTTCGACCGGCCGCCTTGCGGTTCCCGCCGAGACGCGGGAGTCGCCGAGCGCTCGAGCGCTCGACCGGCGCCGGACTGCTCGGTAGCTTCGCCCATCAATGCATGTACGGGATATAAAGCATGTAGTGATCGCAACTCTTTCAATTCATTGTAATCGAAAGAAAATAAAATTTCAATTAAACGATTAATTTGTTGAAAAGTAACAATTTATCGATCGACTGGAAATAATTTTATAGAGACAAACAATACATTTTTTGAAGGAATTAAGACAAAAAAAGACTCCGAAAATAAATTTAAACCTTTATTGCATTAATTTTTATATTTTTTATATATTTATAGTGCTTAAGGGAAGATAATTCGTTGGGTACTAATTGTAATGTCATTTAAGTTTCTTACAAACCCGAATATAAGGCATATTTATTAAATACAATGAATATTTGGTCATGATTTCACGAGTATATAAGAAAAACGCATATAATAATAATAATAATAATAATAATAATAATAATGATAATAATAATAATAATAATAATAATAATAATAATAATAATAATAATAATAATAATAATAATGCCTTTATTGATATGGCGAGGCTCGGGCCATCAGGCCCGCTCTTCCGCCTAACCACATATCACATGTTAACAATTTAGTTCATACAACACAATTTACAAAAGTACAAGTATGATAGTTTATATTAGGTAAGTTATATTATAATAGGTAAGTAGTTAGTTGAGTAGAAGTATCATTTGAAGCAACTTATAAACAATATCAAAGGTTAAACAGATACAAAAAATATTACAGAATGAAATTTGAAAGAGAAAAGAATTTGAATTTAGAGACGGAAATCGACAACAAAAATTTAAATTGCATAACGTTATGCGCTCCACTTGTCTGCGCGCTACGCGGCAGCCTGGTATTCACCCCGAGCGACTGTAATCTATTAATACAGAAACATACCATTTTACCCGCCGCTCGACCCTGGAGGAAAACCCGCTAGTCGGGGAAAACCCACCAGGCAGGCTGCGTCCTAATACAAAATTAAGCTAAGCTAAACTGAAGTGAGAGGTCCTTGGAATGTTTTCCATAGCTGCTGTCCATGCTACACGGGGTCGTCTTCTTGCGTGTGCTTAACTCCGCCTCTGCTCCTAAGAATGAAATACAGTTCCGGCAGTATCAAACAATTCGCACGAAAGTAAATTTTCAACAAAAATACATTAATATTATTCCTAAAAATATATTAATCATTTCTAGATACGTCTGCGGAAGAGGTAAAACTGTCATGAGTTTAATTTGATAACCGACAGTTAATAGTTATTTAAATTGTAAACTGAACTGATGTAAACCGACTACTTTGTAAGAAAACGATTCAGGTGTTTTTTAAACGATGCTAAAAACATGCATATGCTAAACAAAAATGAGATGGGTACTATTTTCCTTTTCAAAACGTCTTGTCGTCATTGGGGGTACTAATTTATTGTGAAATAGTTGATGTAAGCCGCCATGGCCTCTCAATTTGTCGACTCAGTCGGCGGCCAAACAAGAGCGGTCACAGCACATTAGCCTATTCAACTCAATAATTCAAAATACATTATTTACTATTATATACACACGTTTAACATTATTTTAAATTCGGCAAAAGTATGTATTCACGAAATGATGCATATAAAGTTTTATATGTACGAGTACAATGTTTTTCAATTACTCCATTATTTTTCATTTCAATACAAGATAAGCGATTAATTGTAATTAAAAAATCGTAAATGCTGAAATTGTGAATCATTGACTTCTGTTGAGTAGTATTGAAGCTCCACGAGACCCCCTTCCTTTGGGTGAACTACTGTGAACAGCGTGGCAGGAAGCGATAACAAAGGTTGTGCGAGGTGACTCGGTGGTTCCCACGCAGCGCGCCATCGCCTTTGCGATGAAATTTCCAGGAAAGGACAGGAAGCAGTTGAAAGAGAAGAGTCGAGATATGTGCACAAAGCTTTCCTCGAAAGATATTGAGAAGCTTGCAAGATTATAAATAAAACTAAAAGTACAATGAGCTCAAAACAATGCTGGGGTGACTGAGGCACCTGCGCGCCTACTGCCGGGTTAAGAAACTAAGACCTGCGTTTCAGATGTCTGAAAATTACAACAACAACACCAACAACAAAAATATTTGGAAAAAGACAACAAAAATACAAAATTGGAAGGGAAAGGTACTAATATATTTCATTGCACTTGCATCTAAATTTAGCAGAGCATTTGTATTTACACCATATAAAATGAAGGAAAATTAATGATTTTATGTTCATTGAAATAGGCAATTTCCGAAACATCCGATGCCTAGTCATTACAAAGAACGGAATTTGTCTCTAAAACTTTTGAATGCTTTTTCTTTGAAGTCACAGGTAGAACTGCAATAGATGCACTCGAGGTTCTCCAGTGCGTCCGAGGAGTCGATTTTTAAAGCTTTTTATTCTTTTTTTATATTAAAATTTATTATTTGAAAACTAATATTAACATTCGTCTATATATTAAATTTTGAAAAAACGAAATTATTGGTCATTTATTTTAAAAACCATTCAATACCCGTTCCTTTTCCTGAAACTTGGCATTAGATATTTACTCCGACGTGTCGGCCGATTGTTACGTGGCGCAGTTCGCCTGAACGGGGTCCGCCGGTTGTCGAGTCTCGGCCGGTTGTCGCGACCGGCCGAGTCTCGGCCGGTCGCCGGCTCCCGGGAGTCCGCAACCGGCTGCGAAGGACAGTCGAGCGCGTGGTCTCGAGAGAAGAGAGGCGAGCGAGCGCTGGTCGGTAAAAATCGCGGAAAATGCAGACCACTACTAGTTACCCTCTTGTGTGGGAAGTAATGTAATCCTGCAGAAAAAGCGATCCTAAGATTCCATGTTACGGAGAAATTAAACGCAATGTGACTTTCTGAACGCACTGTATTTGCATAATCAGAAAAATTGGATAAGAAACCAACATTTTCCAGTAAATTCTGACTTTTATTTCTATTTCAAATGTACATCTTTGAAGTCAGTATGTTGAAGATACCATTACTTTATCAGTTATCAGACCCAGATCTCGAATAAAACTTAAAAGTTATTTTAAAACTTATTACCAAATGACATTAAACAGTAAAAGTACACAAGCCTAAATGTCAAGAGAAATCTTCTCTGCTTATAAATTAAGTTAAGTAATATTTATTTTATATATTATTTGGTTTTTCTTGTTCCTATTTCACAGGAGGAGTTGGAGCCCCTGCATGCTATTTTAGTTGAGACAATTGAGAAGGAAGAAAGGAATTGTAATGAGGAAGAGAAGGTAAGGATAACACACCATTTTAATAATTTTGTTTTTGAAATATTTACAGGGAAAGAATGGGCGACGTCGTGTTGAGAATTAAATACACTAAGGAAAGATTTTTTCTTGTACAATTTATAAGAAACTATCGAACCCCAATCCTTGGATTTATTATATATTGCTGGATGTAGGGAATATACTGTGAACTGCTGGATTGGGGAATTACCGCCCAGTCAACAGCGAGATTGAAGACGAAAAAGGTACAAGTTCGCAGGTGGGAAATGAGATTCATATGCATCCCGCATCTACCAATTTGTTCATATTACATTTATGAGTACATGTGCTTCAAATGCACTCGTATCAATTTTCTCGAAACTCAAAAGTTTTTGTGTGAAAATGAGCCCAAAATTCCCCATATTCAGAAACTCTCAAACCCCATTTCCTCGAAAACGGGTCCATTTTTTCTTATTTTTTTCATGCGGATAGTGCCAAATGCACGGTATAAGATGACATAAAAGCCATTTTGCTGTATTCTTTTGGTTTTGCAAAGAATTACATAAAAAAGTTTTTCGAAAAATGCTTCAGATTTCGCGTTTACAGTAACGCTTAAACGCCATTTTCTTAAAAACGGCTTCAAATGTTTTAATGAAAATTTCTTTAAATGACGACGTTTTACTTTTCTATAAATCTTAAAGTAATATTTCGGTTCTACTATTAGAAAAAGTGAACAAAAATTTTAAAATATACTTTTGGCGGCGATAGATTGCAGCGGATAAGAGTATGTGGCAAGTTGGAAAAGCTAGCCCAGACCAAAGAAATTAGAAAACTAACTAGTACGAGAAAGACTGTCATTATGTAGTACCACTAGTTTTCCTTAGATGTTTATTTTTATTTATTTATTTACGTCAAAAACAGTTTAAAACTGTGTCTGATGAGCTATGGGGAGAATCAACCCAGAAGCTGTGGTACAGTACTTGTTACAGGTTCTTTAGAATTATACAATGTTTGTACCGACAGTGCTAAAAAGACTGAATTACATTACATAAATACCAGATTAATGTTTTTTCCAAAAATTACATAAAATCAATGTATTTAAAATATCTTTGTCATCAATATTTACATTATAGGTATATCTTATACATAACCGTATCTGTGAGTACAATTGCTTTAAATAATTTTTAATGAAGTTTCTCAAAAAATCGAGTTTTAGGTAAAAATAAGCTTCAAAATGCGCGTTTTCAGAAACGCCCGGGCTACGGTTTCTTCGAACTATCTCCAAAATTTCCTATGAAATTGTGCATTTAGGACTATATTGTACTCCTCTGTAATATTCTTAAAGTCAAATTGTAATTCTATTAGGGATACAGAAAATTGAGGAAACTTGAAAAAATGTTTTTAGGCGCTAATAGGATGCAGGTAGGAAGAATGTGGCAAAACCAAAAAGATAGTCCAGAATGAAGAAGAAAGAAACTAACTAGTGCGAGAAAGTCTGTGCCATTCTGTAGTAACTACTAGTTTAATTAACTTATTTTGTTGTAGGATCCTCTTGAACCATGCTCTGAAAGTTCTCTTTCATCAATAAAACAAGAGGATGGTTCATGTTCATCAGGTGAGTGAAAATAATATTTTTCTAAATTATTTTATGAACACTGTCATAAACAACTAATAACGGAATTTTCAAATTTGTGTTTTATGGGAGTGCAGCGACATGAGCAAAATCAAAATATTTTAATACTATCTGTGTACCCGTCATTGTCGGGTGTCGATTCGTTTTTGTGCAGAATAGCCAGCATTTGGGTCTTAAATATTCGGAAGAACTGTGTTCTTTTCGAGCCACTTTGCGCCAATACTAGCCATACCATTTTATTAGCATATACAGGATGTCCGGGGAGGAAACGTCGAAACTTCAAAAATAAGTTCTTAAGACAGTTCTAAGCATATTTCGTCTAATAAACTACGTGAATATTCCGAATTGTTGGGCCGCAATGAGCAGTCAAAAGTTGGTTTGAAAAAATGATTTCTAGGCAAAAATGTGCATTATGGAAGCGTAGAAACACTCCAGAAACATGTAAATTGTTTATTACGTACAAAAGACATTAATATATTTGCTCAGACATAAAAATTAAGCGAGAAATAAAAAAGCAGTCGAATTGTGTAAATTGGGTGCTTTTTTACTTCTCGCTTAATTTTTCATTCTGAACAAATATATTCGTTTCTTTTGTAAATAATAAACAACTTGTATGTTTCTGGAGTGTTTCTATGCTTCTATAATGCAAATTTTTGCTTAGAAATCAATTTTTCAAACCAACTTTTGAATGCTTATTGCGGCTCAACCATTCGGAATATCCACGTATTTTATTAGACAAAATATGCTTAGAATTGTCTTAAGAGCTTATTTTCGAAGTTTCGACGTTTCCTCCTCGGACACACTATGTTGAAGTAGTTCTCAGTTAATTATAGATTAATTAATTAAAGAACTAATTGTGGAGAAGTAATATCATTTGAAAAAATCTAACCTCAATAATGAAGTTGCACGAGGGGGTTGAAACAATTTGAAACCTTTGCGATTTTCGAAAATTCAGGGGTAACAGTGAAATCGGACATGTACCATTGTTACAAGTCTATTTCACTCTATTCGTACATGATATTTAAAGAAAAAAATATTTTTGAGAAAATTTTGAATTTTGAGCCTTTATGTCAAGTACAATCAAAATTTTAAGAATTCTTTTCACAATGACTGGGCCTGGAGTCGGGTCAGATCGACGAGAGAATTTTTTGGAAACATTCAGTAAATAGTGCTAGTATGCTAGTGTTCTTTAGACTAACAGACGGACGTTTTGAAAAACAAATTCGGTGTCAGGGGACCACAAAACGTGCATTTCCGTTATAATATCGAAATCGATTTTCTGTAGCATTACATTACTTATTACACTGTATATACGTGCGTATGCGAAAAAGTGAAATATGTGCTTTTTCATAAATTTGCGGACTCCTGTAATTACTAATTGCATTGTCATCAAGGTTATAACCATATAATTGGTAATATGAACCCTTTTTAGTGTTATGCTTCTTTTCCCATTGTTTCTTTTTTCCCACCCCAAACGTGTTCCATCACTGAACAAAAACACAATGGCTTGAACGAGACCGTCTCTTTTGATTTGTCTGATACGCATGTTTTTTGTTAACAGGTGAAGAAACGTCTTGCTCTGGGGACCAGCAATTTCATTGCAGCATCTGCGAAAAGAGCTTTGCACAACAATCGATCTTCCGCGTTCACATGAACAAGCACTCTGGCAAAAAACCTTTCGAGTGTTCAGTCTGTGAGAAGAGCTTCAATAGAAAACAACAGTTAAAAAACCACATGCACGTTCACACATACGACAGGCGGTTTCAGTGCCCCGTCTGCGATAAGAAGTTTACTACGAAAGAAGTCTTGAAACGGCACGTCATGATTCACACGGGCGAGAAACCTTTTCAGTGTTCGATTTGTGCAAAGAGCTTCTCTCAAAAAGGATACCTGCGTAGCCACATCCACCTGCACACAGGCGACAAATGTTTTCAGTGTTCCATCTGTGAGAAAAAGTTCGCTTTGAAAACGCGTTTAAAAGAGCACATGCGCATGCACAGTAGAGATAAACCTATGGAGTGCTCCATCTGCGGGAAGAGATTCCGTCGAAAGGCAAACTTAGCTCTGCATATGGACTGTCATTCGGGGGACAGACCTTTTCAGTGTGCCATGTGTGAGAAGAGCTTTTCTCGTCAAGGAGGTTTAAATAGGCACGTACGCGGTGTGCACACGGCTGACAGGCCTTTTCAGTGTTCTGCGTGCGAGAAGAATTTCGCTCTGAAAGGTCACTTAAAGCGGCACATGCTGACACACACCGGTGAGAAACCTTACGAGTGTTCCGTTTGTAAGAAGCGTTTCGGCGGGAAAACTTTCCTACGTTACCACATGCGCATTCACACCGGTGAGAAACCTTTCCAGTGTTCCACCTGTGGGACGAAATTCGCTTTCAAAGATAGTTTAAATAGACACATGATCACCCACACTGACGAGAAACCTGTTGAGTGTTCCGTGTGTCAGAAGACATTCAGTCGACGGGCGAATTTGTCACAGCACATGCTGGTTCACACGGGAGAGAAACCCGCGCAGTGCTCGGTCTGTGAGAAACGATTCACGAGGGGAGCCTTGACGGTGCACATGCGTAGCCACACCGGCGAGAGACCTCATCAGTGTTCTGTTTGCGGGAAGAGTTTCTCCATAAGAAGTAGATTACTGAACCACACGCGTATACACACGGGCGATAAGCCCTTCGAATGCTCCGTCTGCGAAAGGAGATTCGCGCGGAAAGACGCTTTGAAGGAGCACACGAGAATGCACACGGGCGTCTCGCCTTATCAGTGTTCCGTCTGCGAGAAAACCTTCACCACAGGGGGAGGCTTAAAGACTCACACGCGCACCCACAGCGGCGAGAAGCCTTATCGGTGCCCCACCTGCGGGAAGAGGCTCTCTGGAAAGAGCGCGTTGAAAGTGCACATGCGTATTCACACTGGCGAGAAGCCTTTTCAGTGTTCCGTCTGCGAGAAAAGCTTCACCACCGGTGTAGGCTTAAACTCCCACACGCGCACCCACACCGGTGAGAAACCTTTTCAGTGTTCCGACTGTGGGAAGAACTTTGCTGCGAAAGGAAACCTAAAAATTCACATGAAAGTCCACACTGGCGCGAAGTCTCATCAGTGCTCCGTGTGCGAGAGGTCTTTCAGGGAGAAGTGTCACTTGGTAGTTCACATGCGTGTTCATACTGGTGAGAAACCTTTCCATTGTTCCATCTGTGGGAAGAACTTTCTTGCAACAGGGAACTTAAAAAGCCACATGCGAGTCCACACTAGACAGTAACCTCATAAGTAAAATACCCGCTAGAAATCAAATGGGATATTTACGAGTGCTCATGTGCAACCACGCGGTAACAAACATTTTCGAAGTTAAATCTGTGAGAATGGACTATGTAGAAAACAAATCTTGGAGCAGCACATTAGCGAGAAATTGTTTCTGCGTTTCCATGTGCCATCTAAGGAAAACCTATTATTAAACCAGGCTTGAGGTAGTACACACTTTGCAAAAAACCCTTTCCATTGTTTCTTCCGTGAAGTATTTTTTTCAAAAGTTACTTAATCACTGGGGCATTCACATTTCCTGAGAAACATTTTCTGTGTTTCCTTGGTTGAGCACTACTGTAAAGAAATAATTCTCTTTCAAATTCTATCAAACAATTCAAATTCGCACGACGGATAGGTTTTCGAAGTGGAGTCTACGTCCATGTTGACTAAAAATGCTTTGTTCTGTAACGGCAGCTATACTCTAAATAAAACACTAAGTCCTTTCCGAGTCACGAGCTTAAAAAGAAGAGGCTCATCCAAATGGGAGCTTCAATACCAAAAATTTATGTCGCAACGTAGTTCACGATTTGATTACAGTGTCCCCTTCTCCTGGCAGCTCGTGACCCTAAAATTACTTGTTTTAGTTAGAGTACAGCTGTCGTTCCAGAACAAAGCATTTTTAGACGTAGGTGATGTGGACATATGCTTCCTTTCGAGAACCTTTCCATCATGTAAATTTCATTTGTTTCAGTTATGGTCAAGGAAGTTGATAAGCTCATGGAAGCTCGTATTTATAATTTCAAGCTCATATTTATAATTTTAATGTAATTTGGAAGTGATATGACTTACGTGCATTCAATAATAGTTTTTTAGAGTTTACAAGGCATTCTGCATGAATTAAAACAATTTTTATTTTACATATTTTGGTATAATTACATATTTTACGTATTACTGTATACTTCGTTACGTTGTAATATTTTTATTGAACTAAACAGAACACTTCAGATGAGCGTTCGCAGTATATGTTATTGAAATGGTCATTCTTTCAAAGAACTGTAATACTACTTTACTTCTATGACCACTGTATCTTCGTTATGAATTGTAAAACTCCCCCCCTCATACTTCTTCGAAAACCTACACTCGGAATTAATAATAAGAGGATAATAATGAAGCAGAAATAATGTCAACCAAGTGTTTGCTCTTGTTTGAAACAGCCCATTTGTAACTAAATCGAATATAAATTAATTTTGTTTATAATTGTAGTATCTTGTTACCTTTGCAGGGGAAGAGGATACGTTCCATTTAACACCCCCTCCAGAATCCACTCTTGGCTACATGGTACAACTATTCACTTAAACACCAGGCCCAAGCAAACAACATTGTATATTCTACAAACGTATTTTAAATCTCTTTCGTGGTTCTGAGGTACAATTTCTCCTGTAGATGTAGAACTTTCATTCAGGCTCATTGAATCTATGTTAAGATGTGATCGGTGATGTGTGTTCAGAAAATACTTGTATAGAGCAATTTTAAACTCTGTATTGAATTTTTATTTTATATATTTTCTATACTTTTACAGATTTTGGAAAAAATAAATACATATGTACCTAGTTTGCTTTTTATTACTGTAAATTCCATTCCGAGTTTTCTTCAAGGCATGTGTAAAAATGGTCACCAAGTATGTCTTCTAATGTATCATCTAAGGTAATGCATATTTAGATAACTTTTTTTGTCATATTTCTTCTCCAGTAACCCTGAAGAGGCGAATTTATTCATGTGCTAGGGATACATGACTATAGGTCGCCGTTTGGGCTTTTTCAGTACGGGCACGGCCTATCTTAAACTATACCATGTCTATCTTATATACT
Source organism: Acheta domesticus (assembly GCA_031308135.1). Classification (NCBI taxonomy): domain Eukaryota; kingdom Metazoa; phylum Arthropoda; class Insecta; order Orthoptera; family Gryllidae; genus Acheta; species Acheta domesticus. Next base: position 7,276,747 of record JAHLJT010005437.1, read on the forward strand.
ATAATTTTGCAATGCCTTTTTTAGCCTATTTTAGTTGAACAAAAGTTTAAAATGATCTTGTTCTGAAAATCATTTTAAAATGATTTTATTCTTCTTTTATTTTTGGAAAAATAAATAAATAAATACGTACATATGTATGTATTTTTACAACTACATACACACGTGTAAGAACTCTTGCGTGTTAACCCCCCCCCCCACTTCCGTATCTTCCCTTTTCCATATTAAGGTGGAAAGTTCTCAATGAAACGTGTTTATTTTTTTCAAAATATTTAAATGTAACTTCCAATATACTTGCAGAATACCAAATAAAACTAAAAACAATATAATTCATATTTAAAACAAACTTTATAGAAAGTTTTATTCAGTATGTTCTTGGAACAGTCCTTAAAAATATTGGATGTAATTGTACAATCTTCCTTGACAGACTGCTTTCCCTTTCTTGGGTAGTCACAAAAATAGTAGAAAAGCTTTTTACTCCTAGCTTGCCCTTTCACATTCTGTACATTCACATAAACGTGCAAATTTGTGGCTAATAAAAGTGTTTCCAATGCTTAGTGTTAATCTTAACGAAAACAAATTATTTATGTAACAAGTTCTCAAAATTCGTCCTTAACCTGTTAAGCGCTAATGCCGAATATTATGCGCTAAGTGAAGAAAACCCTCTTAACACGTGGTGGAGCCAGAATCCCTGTTTTGTGGGTACTTGATACTGAAAAACCCATTGAAAGGAAAACGTCTGTCTGTGAACAACACTATACTGCGATTTTTGTAGGAAGAGCTCTCAAGATAACTCAAATCCCATCTTCGCGATGGAATATGTCACGGCATTTCGTATCATTCACAGTCGTTCCGCTAGGTTTCGCACGATCGCGACCGTATGAAGCAGTGCTTGCGATCATGCGACTTCTACCGGCAAGACCGAGAAAAGACGCGAAATGCCATGACATATTCCATCGCGAAGATGGGATTTGAGTTATCTTGAGAGCTCTTCCTAGAAAAATCGCAGTATAGTGACTAAACCGTTCAGCAGTTTTTCTCCAAAATCGACAATCCCCGATCGATCTGGCTGATCTCGTTGCCCCTTGAATTTGAAATCGATATTTTCATTTTGGGGGGTACTCCACATGAAGAACCTGGGACATTTTCAAAAAAATAGCTCCAACAATTTTGACTTAATTTTGTCCAAAGGTCATTTAAGAGAATGGCGTAGGTCTCATGTTGGTTAAAAAAAACTGATTTTTCGAAACTTGAAAAAAATTCAAAAAATGTTCGGCTTCTTCCTACAACTAAAATTATTATACAATTTACTTAATGAAATAGGTTCATATAAAACACATCTTCAAATAAGATTATGTTCAATTTTTCATAAACAAGTATATTTTGCGAAAATGTGTGTCAGACAAATTTTTATTTTGTTTGAACCATTTTTTTTTTAAAAACCGCACGTTTTTGGGCTAAATTGGGACCCGAGATAGCATAAAGGAAGCATGTAGCTAAAAACGGAATATTTGGTACTGATCTTCTAACACGGCACGACACACTCGTTTGCAAAAATAAATTCTTTCTTCAATGGACCAAGAGCACAAGAATATTTTTAACAATGCCTTGGAAGAAATTGAATGAAATTAATATTGAATCAGCCTCGAGGGAAATAATATTTTTGTTTGAAAAATCAATTATTTTAATTTAACCTCCTGCTGCAATGCAATGCATCCACATCGCAAGACATACGAAAGTACGCGTTTTTTTTTCTGCTGAATTTGAAATGACTAAACGTTACGTTCGGTGTAATCACTTGTAAAGAGTATTGAAATGGCTTTCCTCTCAGATCGTCGTGAATATGAAAAAAGTGCGAAAGAGCGGAAAGTGCGGGCCGCGCAGATGCCGGGAATATCGCGGGGCGGCTTATATACTGCGACCGGAGCGCCGCCGACACGGAAGAACGCGGCTTTGGGCGAGTGGGCCCCGACGACGCTCGCCCCGCAGCTGGTCCTGCGATTGGGCGAAAGACTCCCCACTTTGACACCGGCTGCCCTTGGCCCACGATCCCCAACCCCACTAGCCATTCAAGGCCCCGCACTTCCTTTTCCCACTTTTGCGATTCGCTCGTGCGTGTCAGCACGCATGCACTCCATTGCTCATTTTTGTAGGGAAATGTTTTTTCTTATTGCTCGCATTTACTTCACGTTGCAAACCTTCACGGACACCAATAACTCTCGAACGCCTTAAACCCAACAAAATTAATACATCGCATCGATTTCAATTTCAAGGGGTGCAACATTAGACAGGTCGATTGGGGAATTCCAATGTTGCAGAAAATCAGCTGAACGCTTTAGCCGCTAGCGTTGTTCACGGACAGACGGGCTGAAATTTTTACTCCACGTTGCAACTCTTAACGGATTACCTATAATTGTAAAAAAAACTGTGTATTAGTAAAAAAACTGCAATTATTTACTTATTTGATGATTAATATTAAGGCAAAAACGTGAATACTATGCGAAATTTTGCATTAATAAGTATTTGTTGCTGGAGAATTTACATAATTAATAGTGCGCAATACATGTAAAATTTTCAACCGCATTTCAGCTCCGATCATTTCTTGTGTGAGATAAATGAAATGGAAAACTTATTCACCATTGAATATATAAGGCATAACTGAAGCATTCATTTGCATATGATAAGACAACAACGTGCTTTTATGTATATTAAACTTGCCTTTTGCAATTTTCTCACAGAGATTCGACTTACCATTTGTTTGCTGATTTATAACACGGTTTTAAATTTCCCTCCTCTTTTGTAGTTCCGTTAGTACAAGTGCATCCTGGTATACATTTTGAGTTTCCCGCTCAAGAAACAGGTTTGAAAACCCATAGAGTGTGCAGTTACTGTCACCTTTAAGAGCAGAGTATATAACCTGTAAGAGCAGTTTTGCGAGTTCGTTGTAAACGATGTAGTTGGCTGGTTTTCCGAAAGAGTACGACACCGTTAATCCGCCGCCTGGAAATAGCTGTGACGTCATAGAAACCGCCGTGCACCCCTATTGTAATAGGTGGCGCTGTACATGCAAGCACTGACATGAGCGCAGTGCGGTTGTCGGGAATTTTTTGTTTGAGCAGTTGTAGCAATGTCAGCATTTTGTCTTTAGTGGGATGGCCGCAGTGTAATTGGGAGCATTGGGTGCGTCTGTGTTTATCGACACTGATAGAGTCGCATTCAGTGACGTAAGCAATGTGTGTGTTGTATGTTTGCTTGTGTTTGCGCAAGGTTTATCGTTTTCACAGCCAGACATTCGCGTCTGACGGTTGGCAAGGACGCAAATTCGAATAGATGTGAGAGTGGCGATAATTACCAATTTCTATTACAGTGTTCTTTTTCTACAGTTTTTCTTAAATTATTACGGGCTGAACGCATATTTTATCCCAACCCAAACTAGCTATGAAAGTTTGTGTGTCAAGTTGAGGTAATCTAGTTGGCTGCTTCCAGGGATATTTCTATCTACAGTACAGGCCGTTTTTTGCTTTTTTATTCTTAATGCTCTTGATACCATTGTATAAGTTGTACCTCGTGTTTTATTGGAGGGACAGACGGAAAACACGCGCCGGAGACTGGATAAGTGATATAACATATGCAGCAATTCAAACACAACATTCTAAGTGCATCTTTTGTAGACCACACAAAGAAGTGAGGCATCTTTGTCTCTCAACGTTCAACTTTGCAAACTCTCCACTATGCATGTGGATTGTTTTAATAGCCAAAGAAGTCCGAATGTACATGCGTTTACTATGGGCATAACTGTTAGACTTTAGTTTCAATACCGTGATTGAGAGAATAACACTGCTTTTCGTCCAATTTCCTAGTAAAAGTGAATGCGCCAATGTTGAAATTTCACATGAATTTAGGTGAAATTAACAATCTAGGAAATGGAAATCACTCATGTAAATAGGCGCATGCGAGCATTTAACCGAACCAGGTACACCAAAGCTCCTTTTAAAACTTGACATTTTTCATCTCATGTACGTGCTTTGATTATAATGCTCTTGCATTGCTAATGCTCTCTAATTCTTTGTTGTTTCTCTAAATGATTTGAATTTTTTCGTAAAAATTTTAATGAAATAATCTAGTTCTCAAGAACAATTTTTGCTAATTTGACAACTACGAGACTTTTAAAATGTCAACTAGGAATTAAATATATTACAAAAGTGTGTTTATTATTTTGTTAATCAATCTTAAAGTATCAAAGTAGTGTCCGAGGAAGGCTCTTTTCTTCCAGACAAAACGTTCTGACATTTTTGTCTGCCCTGTTTCACGACTAGATGATTCCTGTAATCTTTCATGTGCGTTTCCTTTCAGAATTCTTCAGAGCAGCTGTGTTCATCCGTCGTTTATGGAGATTCCTTTAAATAATTTTCCCTTAATTCGTGACTCCAATAAAATTCAGAATGTTTCTCACACAGTTGTACTCACAGTGTACTAAATATGCTCTCCTACCATCTATGATGAACAGGACCAACTCACACTCAACCAGCCTTCAAATCGCAATTTTCGATGTGAGAAACAGATTAGAGCACCATCATTGAAATAAAGTCGTTCCATATAATCTGTTGCGAAACCTGCTTTATCGAGACACAAATTTGTAGCTAAAAACCGAATATTTGGTACTGATCTTCTAACACGGCTCAACACGTTCATTTGAAAAAATTAATTCTTTCTTCAATGGACCGAGTGCACAAGATTATTTTTAACAATGCCTTGGAAGAAATTGAATGAAATTCATATTGAATCAGCCTCGTGTGAAGTAATATTTTTGTTTGGAAAATCAATTATTTTAGTTGAGACCGGGTGCTGCAATGCAATGCATTCAGAACGCAAGACATACGAAAGTACGCGTTTTTTTTCTGCTGAATTTGAAATGACTAAACGTTACGTTCGGTGTAATCACTTGTAAAGAGTATTGAAATGGCTTTCCTCTCAGATCGTCGTGAATATGAAAAAAGTGCGAAAGAGCGGAAAGTGCGGGCCGCGCAGATGCCGGGAATATCGCGGGGCGGCTTATATACTGCGACCGGAGCGCCGCCGACACGGAAGAACGCGGCTTTGGGCGAGTGGGCCCCGACGACGCTCGCCCCGCAGCTGGTCCTGCGATTGGGCGAAAGATTCCCCACTTTGACACCGGCTGCCCTTGGCCCACGATCCCCAACCCCACTAGCCATTCAAGGCCCCGCACTTCCTTTTCCCACTTTTGCGATTCGCTCGTGCGTGTCAGCACGCATGCACTCCATTGCTCATTTTTGTAGGGAAATGTTTTTTCTTATTGCTCGCATTTACTTCACGTTGCAAACCTTCACGGACACCAATAACTCTCGAACGCCTTAAACCCAACAAAATTAATACATCGCATCGATTTCAATTTCAAGGGGTGCAACATTAGACAGGTCGATTGGGGAATTCCAATGTTGCAGAAAATCAGCTGAACGCTTTAGCCGCTAGCGTTGTTCACGGACAGACGGGCTGAAATTTTTACTCCACGTTGCAACTCTTAACGGATTACCTATAATTGTAAAAAAAACTGTGTATTAGTAAAAAAACTGCAATTATTTACTTATTTGATGATTAATATTAAGGCAAAAACGTGAATACTATGCGAAATTTTGCATTAATAAGTATTTGTTGCTGGAGAATTTACATAATTAATAGTGCGCAATACATGTAAAATTTTCAACCGCATTTCAGCTCCGATCATTTCTTGTGTGAGATAAATGAAATGGAAAACTTATTCACCATTGAATATATAAGGCATAACTGAAGCATTCATTTGCATATGATAAGACAACAACGTGCTTTTATGTATATTAAACTTGCCTTTTGCAATTTTCTCACAGAGATTCGACTTACCATTTGTTTGCTGATTTATAACACGGTTTTAAATTTCCCTCCTCTTTTGTAGTTCCGTTAGTACAAGTGCATCCTGGTATACATTTTGAGTTTCCCGCTCAAGAAACAGGTTTGAAAACCCATAGAGTGTGCAGTTACTGTCACCTTTAAGAGCAGAGTATATAACCTGTAAGAGCAGTTTTGCGAGTTCGTTGTAAACGATGTAGTTGGCTGGTTTTCCGAAAGAGTACGACACCGTTAATCCGCCGCCTGGAAATAGCTGTGACGTCATAGAAACCGCCGTGCACCCCTATTGCAATAGGTGGCGCTGTACATGCAAGCACTGACATGAGCGCAGTGCGGTTGTCGGGAATTTTTTGTTTGAGCAGTTGTAGCAATGTCAGCATTTTGTCTTTAGTGGGATGGCCGCAGTGTAATTGGGAGCATTGGGTGCGTCTGTGTTTATCGACACTGATAGAGTCGCATTCAGTGACGTAAGCAATGTGTGTGTTGTATTTTTGCTTGTGTTTGCGCAAGGTTTATCGTTTTCACAGCCAGACATTCGCGTCTGACGGTTGGCAAGGACGCAAATTCGAATAGATGTGAGAGTGGCGATAATTACCAATTTCTATTACAGTGTTCTTTTTCTACAGTTTTTCTTAAATTATTACGGGCTGAACGCATATTTTATCCCAACCCAAACTAGCTATGAAAGTTTGTGTGTCAAGTTGAGGTAATCTAGTTGGCTGCTTCCAGGGATATTTCTATCTACAGTACAGGCCGTTTTTTGCTTTTTTATTCTTAATGCTCTTGATACCATTGTATAAGTTGTACCTCGTGTTTTATTGGAGGGACAGACGGAAAACACGCGCCGGAGACTGGATAAGTGATATAACATATGCAGCAATTCAAACACAACATTCTAAGTGCATCTTTTGTAGACCACACAAAGAAGTGAGGCATCTTTGTCTCTCAACGTTCAACTTTGCAAACTCTCCACTATGCATGTGGATTGTTTTAATAGCCAAAGAAGTCCGAATGTACATGCGTTTACTATGGGCATAACTGTTAGACTTTAGTTTCAATACCGTGATTGAGAGAATAACACTGCTTTTCGTCCAATTTCCTAGTAAAAGTGAATGCGCCAATGTTGAAATTTCACATGAATTTAGGTGAAATTAACAATCTAGGAAATGGAAATCACTCATGTAAATAGGCGCATGCGAGCATTTAACCGAACCAGGTACACCAAAGCTCCTTTTAAAACTTGACATTTTTCATCTCATGTACGTGCTTTGATTATAATGCTCTTGCATTGCTAATGCTCTCTAATTCTTTGTTGTTTCTCTAAATGATTTGAATTTTTTCGTAAAAATTTTAATGAAATAATCTAGTTCTCAAGAACAATTTTTGCTAATTTGACAACTACGAGACTTTTAAAATGTCAACTAGGAATTAAATATATTACAAAAGTGTGTTTATTATTTTGTTAATCAATCTTAAAGTATCAAAGTAGTGTCCGAGGAAGGCTCTTTTCTTCCAGACAAAACGTTCTGACATTTTTGTCTGCCCTGTTTCACGACTAGATGATTCCTGTAATCTTTCATGTGCGTTTCCTTTTAGAATTCTTCAGAGCAGCTGTGTTCATCCGTCGTTTATGGAGATTCCTTTAAATAATTTTCCCTTAATTCGTGACTCCAATAAAATTCAGAATGTTTCTCACACAGTTGTACTCACAGTGTACTAAATATGCTCTCCTACCATCTATGATGAACAGGACCAACTCACACTCAACCAGCCTTCAAATCGCAATTTTCGATGTGAGAAACAGATTAGAGCACCATCATTGAAATAAAGTCGTTCCATATAATCTGTTGCGAAACCTGCTTTATCGAGACACAAATTTGTAGCTAAAAACCGAATATTTGGTACTGATCTTCTAACACGGCTCAACACGTTCATTTGAAAAAATTAATTCTTTCTTCAATGGACCGAGTGCACAAGATTATTTTTAACAATGCCTTGGAAGAAATTGAATGAAATTCATATTGAATCAGCCTCGTGTGAAGTAATATTTTTGTTTGGAAAATCAATTATTTTAGTTGAGACCGGGTGCTGCAATGCAATGCATTCAGAACGCAAGACATACGAAAGTACGCGTTTTTTTTCTGCTGAATTTGAAATGACTAAACGTTACGTTCGGTGTAATCACTTGTAAAGAGTATTGAAATGGCTTTCCTCTCAGATCGTCGTGAATATGAAAAAAGTGCGAAAGAGCGGAAAGTGCGGGCCGCGCAGATGCCGGGAATATCGCGGGGCGGCTTATATACTGCGACCGGAGCGCCGCCGACACGGAAGAACGCGGCTTTGGGCGAGTGGGCCCCGACGACGCTCGCCCCGCAGCTGGTCCTGCGATTGGGCGAAAGACTCCCCACTTTGACACCGGCTGCCCTTGGCCCACGATCCCCAACCCCACTAGCCATTCAAGGCCCCGCACTTCCTTTTCCCACTTTTGCGATTCGCTCGTGCGTGTCAGCACGCATGCACTCCATTGCTCATTTTTGTAGGGAAATGTTTTTCTTATTGCTCGCATTTACTTCACGTTGCAAACCTTCACGGACACCAATAACTCTCGAACGCCTTAAACCCAACAAAATTAATACATCGCATCGATTTCAATTTCAAGGGGTGCAACATTAGACAGGTCGATTGGGGAATTCCAATGTTGCAGAAAATCAGCTGAACGCTTTAGCCGCTAGCGTTGTTCACGGACAGACGGGCTGAAATTTTTACTCCACGTTGCAACTCTTAACGGATTACCTATAATTGTAAAAAAAACTGTGTATTAGTAAAAAAACTGCAATTATTTACTTATTTGATGATTAATATTAAGGCAAAAACGTGAATACTATGCGAAATTTTGCATTAATAAGTATTTGTTGCTGGAGAATTTACATAATTAATAGTGCGCAATACATGTAAAATTTTCAACCGCATTTCAGCTCCGATCATTTCTTGTGTGAGATAAATGAAATGGAAAACTTATTCACCATTGAATATATAAGGCATAACTGAAGCATTCATTTGCATATGATAAGACAACAACGTGCTTTTATGTATATTAAACTTGCCTTTTGCAATTTTCTCACAGAGATTCGACTTACCATTTGTTTGCTGATTTATAACACGGTTTTAAATTTCCCTCCTCTTTTGTAGTTCCGTTAGTACAAGTGCATCCTGGTATACATTTTGAGTTTCCCGCTCAAGAAACAGGTTTGAAAACCCATAGAGTGTGCAGTTACTGTCACCTTTAAGAGCAGAGTATATAACCTGTAAGAGCAGTTTTGCGAGTTCGTTGTAAACGATGTAGTTGGCTGGTTTTCCGAAAGAGTACGACACCGTTAATCCGCCGCCTGGAAATAGCTGTGACGTCATAGAAACCGCCGTGCACCCCTATTGTAATAGGTGGCGCTGTACATGCAAGCACTGACATGAGCGCAGTGCGGTTGTCGGGAATTTTTTGTTTGAGCAGTTGTAGCAATGTCAGCATTTTGTCTTTAGTGGGATGGCCGCAGTGTAATTGGGAGCATTGGGTGCGTCTGTGTTTATCGACACTGATAGAGTCGCATTCAGTGACGTAAGCAATGTGTGTGTTGTATGTTTGCTTGTGTTTGCGCAAGGTTTATCGTTTTCACAGCCAGACATTCGCGTCTGACGGTTGGCAAGGACGCAAATTCGAATAGATGTGAGAGTGGCGATAATTACCAATTTCTATTACAGTGTTCTTTTTCTACAGTTTTTCTTAAATTATTACGGGCTGAACGCATATTTTATCCCAACCCAAACTAGCTATGAAAGTTTGTGTGTCAAGTTGAGGTAATCTAGTTGGCTGCTTCCAGGGATATTTCTATCTACAGTACAGGCCGTTTTTTGCTTTTTTATTCTTAATGCTCTTGATACCATTGTATAAGTTGTACCTCGTGTTTTATTGGAGGGACAGACGGAAAACACGCGCCGGAGACTGGATAAGTGATATAACATATGCAGCAATTCAAACACAACATTCTAAGTGCATCTTTTGTAGACCACACAAAGAAGTGAGGCATCTTTGTCTCTCAACGTTCAACTTTGCAAACTCTCCACTATGCATGTGGATTGTTTTAATAGCCAAAGAAGTCCGAATGTACATGCGTTTACTATGGGCATAACTGTTAGACTTTAGTTTCAATACCGTGATTGAGAGAATAACACTGCTTTTCGTCCAATTTCCTAGTAAAAGTGAATGCGCCAATGTTGAAATTTCACATGAATTTAGGTGAAATTAACAATCTAGGAAATGGAAATCACTCATGTAAATAGGCGCATGCGAGCATTTAACCGAACCAGGTACACCAAATCTCCTTTTAAAACTTGACATTTTTCATCTCATGTACGTGCTTTGATTATAATGCTCTTGCATTGCTAATGCTCTCTAATTCTTTGTTGTTTCTCTAAATGATTTGAATTTTTTCGTAAAAATTTTAATGAAATAATCTAGTTCTCAAGAACAATTTTTGCTAATTTGACAACTACGAGACTTTTAAAATGTCAACTAGGAATTAAATATATTACAAAAGTGTGTTTATTATTTTGTTAATCAATCTTAAAGTATCAAAGTAGTGTCCGAGGAAGGCTCTTTTCTTCCAGACAAAACGTTCTGACATTTTTGTCTGCCCTGTTTCACGACTAGATGATTCCTGTAATCTTTCATGTGCGTTTCCTTTTAGAATTCTTCAGAGCAGCTGTGTTCATCCGTCGTTTATGGAGATTCCTTTAAATAATTTTCCCTTAATTCGTGACTCCAATAAAATTCAGAATGTTTCTCACACAGTTGTACTCACAGTGTACTAAATATGCTCTCCTACCATCTATGATGAACAGGACCAACTCACACTCAACCAGCCTTCAAATCGCAATTTTCGATGTGAGAAACAGATTAGAGCACCATCATTGAAATAAAGTCGTTCCATATAATCTGTTGCGAAACCTGCTTTATCGAGACACAAATTTGTAGCTAAAAACCGAATATTTGGTACTGATCTTCTAACACGGCTCAACACGTTCATTTGAAAAAATTAATTCTTTCTTCAATGGACCGAGTGCACAAGATTATTTTTAACAATGCCTTGGAAGAAATTGAATGAAATTCATATTGAATCAGCCTCGTGTGAAGTAATATTTTTGTTTGGAAAATCAATTATTTTAGTTGAGACCGGGTGCTGCAATGCAATGCATTCAGAACGCAAGACATACGAAAGTACGCGTTTTTTTTCTGCTGAATTTGAAATGACTAAACGTTACGTTCGGTGTAATCACTTGTAAAGAGTATTGAAATGGCTTTCCTCTCAGATCGTCGTGAATATGAAAAAAGTGCGAAAGAGCGGAAAGTGCGGGCCGCGCAGATGCCGGGAATATCGCGGGGCGGCTTATATACTGCGACCGGAGCGCCGCCGACACGGAAGAACGCGGCTTTGGGCGAGTGGGCCCCGACGACGCTCGCCCCGCAGCTGGTCCTGCGATTGGGCGAAAGATTCCCCACTTTGACACCGGCTGCCCTTGGCCCACGATCCCCAACCCCACTAGCCATTCAAGGCCCCGCACTTCCTTTTCCCACTTTTGCGATTCGCTCGTGCGTGTCAGCACGCATGCACTCCATTGCTCATTTTTGTAGGGAAATGTTTTTTCTTATTGCTCGCATTTACTTCACGTTGCAAACCTTCACGGACACCAATAACTCTCGAACGCCTTAAACCCAACAAAATTAATACATCGCATCGATTTCAATTTCAAGGGGTGCAACATTAGACAGGTCGATTGGGGAATTCCAATGTTGCAGAAAATCAGCTGAACGCTTTAGCCGCTAGCGTTGTTCACGGACAGACGGGCTGAAATTTTTACTCCACGTTGCAACTCTTAACGGATTACCTATAATTGTAAAAAAAACTGTGTATTAGTAAAAAAACTGCAATTATTTACTTATTTGATGATTAATATTAAGGCAAAAACGTGAATACTATGCGAAATTTTGCATTAATAAGTATTTGTTGCTGGAGAATTTACATAATTAATAGTGCGCAATACATGTAAAATTTTCAACCGCATTTCAGCTCCGATCATTTCTTGTGTGAGATAAATGAAATGGAAAACTTATTCACCATTGAATATATAAGGCATAACTGAAGCATTCATTTGCATATGATAAGACAACAACGTGCTTTTATGTATATTAAACTTGCCTTTTGCAATTTTCTCACAGAGATTCGACTTACCATTTGTTTGCTGATTTATAACACGGTTTTAAATTTCCCTCCTCTTTTGTAGTTCCGTTAGTACAAGTGCATCCTGGTATACATTTTGAGTTTCCCGCTCAAGAAACAGGTTTGAAAACCCATAGAGTGTGCAGTTACTGTCACCTTTAAGAGCAGAGTATATAACCTGTAAGAGCAGTTTTGCGAGTTCGTTGTAAACGATGTAGTTGGCTGGTTTTCCGAAAGAGTACGACACCGTTAATCCGCCGCCTGGAAATAGCTGTGACGTCATAGAAACCGCCGTGCACCCCTATTGCAATAGGTGGCGCTGTACATGCAAGCACTGACATGAGCCAACACCCCCTGAATAAAGAAAGCCTCCACACTGAGCTTGTGACGTAGTGTCATGGCGCCCAGGGTAGTCCTAGTCAACACCGTGATTTCCTCATGTTTAGTTGGTTTGGTAGCAGCGGCGTGTTGTAATTTGAAAGATGTGAAGATTTTCCCAATCGGTGAAGATATGCAGTATTCATTTAAGTATTGGTGGTAGCAATATCAGTGATGTTTCTTCCAAAAAGCGATATAAATGCGCTGTACTTAACTGCCGTACGTTGCGCTTGTAAGGGTTTAAAGTCCAAGTTAGGGCCTATTTCTCAAAAGATACTGAAATGCGACGAAAATGACTTGCCGTATATGAAATGCGACGAAAATGACCTGCGGAACATCGACGGAATTATAACTCTTCAGGAACATCCATTGTAAGTATTCATTTTATTTGCAGTAATTTCCTTGCGGAAAACCTTTTAGAATGTTCTGCAACATGTTCCAAAAACGAGTAATACTTATTTTCTATTAGACGAAGTTTGAACTCAACATATTACATTGAGGTTTACTCTTAAAACATTACACAGTTCAAATAATAAGGCTTACAGAAACGAACATTTAAATCATTTCAAATATTTTTAGGTTATACATTATAGCAGAACTTAATTAAGATACTAAATCTGTTCAAATTAATTTTTAATCCGTCCTTGCTAAATCCGATGGTTGTCTTATTATTGTTCTTTGTTAATTATTTTCTTGATTTTTAAATGCTTTTGCTGTTAATAATTTACTAGTATTTAACAGGTTTTAACTTTTTGCAATATTTTACAGGTTTGCCATCGCCACTTTCATGAGAATGATATAAAACAGTCATGTGCGTTACGACGGGCGAAATATCATTTTCTAAACTGACTGTCTCTCAATTTAAAAAAATGGGGAGGATTTCTTGATTGCCCTACCTCCTTTTCTAGCAAACAAGGCGAGAAACTCCAGCAGAAAAGAAAAGAAGGCTGAAGAACTTCCAACCGGTAGCTGTCGATGCTGCTAGTGTGATTTTGCAGCAAGGTTATAATTAACAGTTTCTTTGTACAACGTTGGAAAATTTGAGGAAAGTTAGTGTTTCCAGTTTGGACAATTGTTAAACAAAGTGATGATCGTGTTTCCCTTTTTTAAAACTATTGTGGAATCTTCATCCAGTGATATCTCTTTCGGAAGTTGTAGATAGTGCTTTGAATTTTAGTTTATACCGGAAAATGCTCCTGTGACGAAATTAAGAAATCAAGATTTTCCAAGAAACATCAGCAATATTTATTTAATTTAAGATACGTTGGATATGTTTTTGATTAGAAAAATGTTTTACAGAAGATGACTTTGTGTCTGAAAATTTATCACGAATTTAATACTCACCATGTAGTAAAGCAGATAACTGAAAATAAAAGTTATTTCAATATTGTTATTGGAAAAATATAACTAATTCTTGTTCATAAAAACAACAATTTTAGCTCCATCTTAATTATACAGTACGTTGCTGCCTTTTATTTTCAATTTCATCACATTCCAAAATTTTATTTTAATTCAGAGATTAGATTGTCGGAGGTAGAAATGTCGGAGCTTTTTGATGGTACTTGTCCTAGTGAACATTATTTAGAAACATAATTAAGATGTTGTCAACAATGAAAACATTTTTTTTAATATTGCAAGAAGATCAAAGACTATATATTTTGTAAGTGCTGAAAGAAAATTGAAAAATCTGACTGGATAACTTATAATTTGATAATATTGTGTATGTGTTAATGTATTAATAAAAGTGACTAGACGTTTCGAACATACATTATGATTTGTATATAACTTACTACCTTTATTATGTTTTCACTATTTTCCTTGTAATTATGTTAAATGCTTGGGGGTGTAAAGTATCTGCAAAAATATGTTCTTGAGATTACTCTTAAGAACTTGAAGGTAAATGCATTCAAAGGAATTTCTTATGGATTCATGAAAGAAATACAGTATAAAATTTCACTGATGTGAACATCAAATATGAACATATATTTTGTAATAAATTTCTAGAATAGTAATTGCAAACGAAGTACGGGTTTCTAGTATAACTGCAATCTGCACAGCTGTCAGGTCGGACTACCTTTGATGACGTCACAAATCAGTGTGGAGGCTTTCTATATCCAGGGGGTGTTGCATGAGCGCAGTGCGGTTGTCGGGAATTTTTTGTTTGAGCAGTTGTAGCAATGTCAGCATTTTGTCTTTAGTGGGATGGCCGCAGTGTAATTGGGAGCATTGGGTGCGTCTGTGTTTATCGACACTGATAGAGTCGCATTCAGTGACGTAAGCAATGTGTGTGTTGTATTTTTGCTTGTGTTTGCGCAAGGTTTATCGTTTTCACAGCCAGACATTCGCGTCTGACGGTTGGCAAGGACGCAAATTCGAATAGATGTGAGAGTGGCGATAATTACCAATTTCTATTACAGTGTTCTTTTTCTACAGTTTTTCTTAAATTATTACGGGCTGAACGCATATTTTATCCCAACCCAAACTAGCTATGAAAGTTTGTGTGTCAAGTTGAGGTAATCTAGTTGGCTGCTTCCAGGGATATTTCTATCTACAGTACAGGCCGTTTTTTGCTTTTTTATTCTTAATGCTCTTGATACCATTGTATAAGTTGTACCTCGTGTTTTATTGGAGGGACAGACGGAAAACACGCGCCGGAGACTGGATAAGTGATATAACATATGCAGCAATTCAAACACAACATTCTAAGTGCATCTTTTGTAGACCACACAAAGAAGTGAGGCATCTTTGTCTCTCAACGTTCAACTTTGCAAACTCTCCACTATGCATGTGGATTGTTTTAATAGCCAAAGAAGTCCGAATGTACATGCGTTTACTATGGGCATAACTGTTAGACTTTAGTTTCAATACCGTGATTGAGAGAATAACACTGCTTTTCGTCCAATTTCCTAGTAAAAGTGAATGCGCCAATGTTGAAATTTCACATGAATTTAGGTGAAATTAACAATCTAGGAAATGGAAATCACTCATGTAAATAGGCGCATGCGAGCATTTAACCGAACCAGGTACACCAAAGCTCCTTTTAAAACTTGACATTTTTCATCTCATGTACGTGCTTTGATTATAATGCTCTTGCATTGCTAATGCTCTCTAATTCTTTGTTGTTTCTCTAAATGATTTGAATTTTTTCGTAAAAATTTTAATGAAATAATCTAGTTCTCAAGAACAATTTTTGCTAATTTGACAACTACGAGACTTTTAAAATGTCAACTAGGAATTAAATATATTACAAAAGTGTGTTTATTATTTTGTTAATCAATCTTAAAGTATCAAAGTAGTGTCCGAGGAAGGCTCTTTTCTTCCAGACAAAACGTTCTGACATTTTTGTCTGCCCTGTTTCACGACTAGATGATTCCTGTAATCTTTCATGTGCGTTTCCTTTTAGAATTCTTCAGAGCAGCTGTGTTCATCCGTCGTTTATGGAGATTCCTTTAAATAATTTTCCCTTAATTCGTGACTCCAATAAAATTCAGAATGTTTCTCACACAGTTGTACTCACAGTGTACTAAATATGCTCTCCTACCATCTATGATGAACAGGACCAACTCACACTCAACCAGCCTTCAAATCGCAATTTTCGATGTGAGAAACAGATTAGAGCACCATCATTGAAATAAAGTCGTTCCATATAATCTGTTGCGAAACCTGCTTTATCGAGACACAAATTTGTAGCTAAAAACCGAATATTTGGTACTGATCTTCTAACACGGCTCAACACGTTCATTTGAAAAAATTAATTCTTTCTTCAATGGACCGAGTGCACAAGATTATTTTTAACAATGCCTTGGAAGAAATTGAATGAAATTCATATTGAATCAGCCTCGTGTGAAGTAATATTTTTGTTTGGAAAATCAATTATTTTAGTTGAGACCGGGTGCTGCAATGCAATGCATTCAGAACGCAAGACATACGAAAGTACGCGTTTTTTTTCTGCTGAATTTGAAATGACTAAACGTTACGTTCGGTGTAATCACTTGTAAAGAGTATTGAAATGGCTTTCCTCTCAGATCGTCGTGAATATGAAAAAAGTGCGAAAGAGCGGAAAGTGCGGGCCGCGCAGATGCCGGGAATATCGCGGGGCGGCTTATATACTGCGACCGGAGCGCCGCCGACACGGAAGAACGCGGCTTTGGGCGAGTGGGCCCCGACGACGCTCGCCCCGCAGCTGGTCCTGCGATTGGGCGAAAGACTCCCCACTTTGACACCGGCTGCCCTTGGCCCACGATCCCCAACCCCACTAGCCATTCAAGGCCCCGCACTTCCTTTTCCCACTTTTGCGATTCGCTCGTGCGTGTCAGCACGCATGCACTCCATTGCTCATTTTTGTAGGGAAATGTTTTTTCTTATTGCTCGCATTTACTTCACGTTGCAAACCTTCACGGACACCAATAACTCTCGAACGCCTTAAACCCAACAAAATTAATACATCGCATCGATTTCAATTTCAAGGGGTGCAACATTAGACAGGTCGATTGGGGAATTCCAATGTTGCAGAAAATCAGCTGAACGCTTTAGCCGCTAGCGTTGTTCACGGACAGACGGGCTGAAATTTTTACTCCACGTTGCAACTCTTAACGGATTACCTATAATTGTAAAAAAAACTGTGTATTAGTAAAAAACGACAATTATTTAGTTATTTGATGATTAATATTAAAGCAAAAACGTGAATACTATGCGAAATTTTACATTAATAAGCATTTATTGCCGGAGAAATTACATAATTAATAGTGCGCAATACATGTAAAATTTTCAACCGAATTTCAGCTCCGATCATTTCTCGTGTCAGATAAATGAAATGGAAAACGTATACAACGTTGAATATATAAGGCATAATTGAAGCATTCAATTGCATATGAAAAGACAACAACGTGCTTTTATGTATATTAAACTTGGCGTTTGCACATTCTCTCAAAGACCTGACTTACCATTTCTTTGCTGATTTATAACACGGCTTTAAATGTCCCTCCTCTTTTGTAGTTCCGTTAGTACAAAAGCATCCTGGTCTGCATTCTGACTTTCCCGCTCAAGAGACAGGTTTGAAAACGCATAAAGTGTGCAGTTACTTTCACCTTTAAGAGCGGTGTTGCGAGTTCGTTGTAAACGATGTAGTTTGTTGGTTTTCCGAAAGAGTGCGACCCCGTCATCCGCCGTCTGGAAAATAGCTGTGACGTCATAGACACCGCCGGTGCACCCCGTGTGCTATTTACAATAGGCGACGCTGTACGTGCAAGCGCTGAGATGAGTGCAGTGTGGTTGTAGGGATTTTTTTGTTTGAGCAGGTGTAGCAATGTCAGGATTTTATCTGTAATGGGATGGACGCAGTGTAATGATGGAGCATTGGGTGCGTTTGTGTTTATCGACTCTGATAGATTCGCATTCAGCCATGTAAGCAATGTTTTTTTTGCAGTGGCGTAGCGACAGGGGACGCTAAGATGCTGAGCATTCCCGCGTAAAATATTAATCAAAGATTCCTCAATATTGTATCGATGAACTTACAAATGGTCCGTTGCGCGAAGCACGTTTTGTATTAACTTTAAAGTGATTTCCTACTATTGAATTCCGCGCGTTTGTACAAGCTGGCCTCTGATTGCTTGGATGTTAAAATGCTTCTAGCGTCTGCCGCGAGATTGTGACGAGCAATGACGCATGCGTAGACGGCGAGGTCCTCCCCTCCCCTCTTCACCCCTGCCCCTGGATACTCAAGTCCTGAAAAGCTAGCATACTGTAGCACACGGCTGAAGAAAGGCCTGAGCAAGATGTTCTTTTGTGCAAGAGAGCGCAGCACACTTGAGGTTGTCAGAGAAATATTTTTCTTTCTCACTCGTCATTCTGTGCTTGGTCATGGGCACAAACAGTAGATATAGTGCTCGCCTACTAATTCTCAATTAATATCTAAGAAGTTGAATTCGTACTTAAATATGACATTTTTTGGTTCGAAATCTATCAATTCACAAGTGATCTCATTGTCAATCACGCATGAGAACTAAAGCTGAACTATTTCATGATTTTTTTTGAAGAAGTCTCCTGTCATAAATCTGTTGTAGTAGTGTAAAAAATTTGTTTCAATATCCTAGATTCTAGAGAACGTTAAGAGTCATTGTGTCTTCAGTTCGTGTTATTGTTGAGCGTCCCCAAACGCGCGAGTCACGCTACGCCACTGGTTGTTTGTTTGCTTGTGTTCGCACAGGGTTTATTTTTTTCGCAGTCCAACATTCACGTCTGACGGTTGGCAAGGACGCAAAATCAATACATGTGAGATGCACACTAATTACCAATTTCAATTAAAGCGTTCTTTTTTCCCGGTTTTGATCAAATGATTACGGGCTGAACAGATATTTAATCCCAACCCAAATCAGTTAAGTTGTGTAATGTATGTCAAGTTGTGGTAATCTAGTTGGCTGTTTCCCGCGATATTTCTGTCTATAGTACACGCACATTCTAGCTTTTATATTTTTTAATGCTCTTGATACCATTGAATAAGATGTATTACCTTGTGTTTTAGTGAAGGGACAGACGGAAGACACGCGCCGGAGACTGGATAAGCGGTACAACATATGCGTCAATTCAAACACAACATTCTAAGTGCATCATTTGTAGACCGCACAAAGAAGTGAGAAGTCTTTGTCTCTCAACGTTCAAGTTTTCAAACTCTCCGTTATGCATGTGGCTTGTTTTAATAGCCAAAGAAGTTAGAATATATATGCGTTTACCATGCGAATAACGGTTCAAATTTAGTTTCAATATCGTGATTTGAGAATAACACTGCTTTCCCTCCAGTTTCCTAGTAGAGGTGAATGCGGAAACGTTGGTATTTCGCATGAAGTTACGTGAAACTAGCAATCTAGGAAATTGAAATCTCTCATGTAAATAGACTCATGTGAGCATTTAACCGAAACAGATAAACAAAAGTTTCTTTTAAAATTTGTTTTTGTTCATCTCATGTACGTGCTTAGATTATAGTACTCTTGCAGAAATTCTTTGTTCTCTCCAAATGATTTCTACTGTTTTTTTGTAAAAATGTTAATAAAATAATTAAGTTTTTAAGAGCTTTTTTACTCATTTCACAACTACGAAACTTTTAAAATGTCAACAAAAAATTAAATACATTAAAAATGTGTTAATTCTTTTGTTAAACATGCTTAGAGTGTAAAGTATTTACATGCTTTCGAGGAAGGCTCTTTTCTTCCAGCCAAAATATTCTGACATTTTTGTCTGCCCTGTTTCACTAGATGATGCCTGTAATCTTTCTTGTGTGTTTCCTTTTAGAATTGTTCTGAGGAGCTGTGTTCATCAGTCGTGTATGTAGATTTCTTTAAATAATTTTACCTTATTTCGTGACTCCGATCAAATTCATAATGTTTGTCACACAGTTTTATTCAATACGTTATATATACCCCCACCTACCATCTATGATGAACAGGGCCAACTCACACTCAACCTGCCTTCAATTCGCAATTTTCGATGTGAGAAACAGATTACGGCATCATCATTGAAATAAAGTCGTTCCATATAATCTGTTGCGAAACCTGCATTATCGACACGTAAATTTATAGCTAAAAACGGAATATTTGGTAGCTGTTCTTCTAACACGGCACAACACGCTCATTTGCAAAAATAAATTCTTTCTTCAATGGAGCGAGAGCACAAGAATATTTTTAACAATGCCTTGGAAGAAATTGAATGAAATTCATATTGAATCAGCCTCGTGTGAAATAATATTTTTGTTTGGAAAATCAATTATTTAAGATGAGACCGGCTGCTGCAATGCAATGCATTGAGAACGCAAGACATACTAAAGTACGCGGTTTTTTTTCTGCTGAATTTGAAATGACTAAACGTTACGTTCGGTGTAACCACTTCTAAAGAGTATTGAAATGGCTTTCCTCTCAGATCGTCGTGAGTGTGAAAAAAGTGCGAAAGAGCGGAGAGTGCGGGCCGCGCAGATGCCGGGAATTTCGCGCGGCGGCTTATATACTGCGACCGCAGCGCCGCCAACACGGAAGAACGCGGCTTTGGGCGAGTGGGCCCCCACGACGCTCGCCCCGCAGCTGGTCCTGCGATTGGGCGAAAGACTCCCCACTTTGACACCGGCTGCCCTTGGCCCACGATCCCCAACCCCACTAGCCATTCAAGGCCCCGCACTTCCTTTTCCCACTCTTGCGATTTGCTCGTGCGTGTCAGCATGCACGCACTCCATTGCTCATTTTTGTAGGGAAATGTTTTTTCTTATTGCTCGCATTTACTTCACGTTGCAAACCTTCACGGACACCAATAACTCTCGAACGCCTTAAACCCAACAAAATTAATACATCGCATCGATTTCAATTTCAAGGGGTGCAACATTAGACAGTTCACAGACAGATTGGGGAATACTAATTTTGGTGAATATCGGCTGAACGCTTTAGCTGCTAGCGTTGTTCACAGGCAGACTGAAATTTTTACCCCACGTTGCAACTCGTAACGGATTACCTGTAATTGTAAAATAAACACCTTTGTATTAGTAAAAAATAACGACAAATATTTAATTATCTGATTTTTATATTAATGCAAAAACGTGAATACTAAGCGAAATTTTGCATTAAGTATTTGTTGCTAGAGAATATACATGATTAATAGTGCGCAATGCATGTAAATTCTCATGATAACAGCATTTCAGCTCTGATCATTTCTTGTGTGAGATAAATGAAATGGAAAACTTATTCACCGTTGAATATATCAGGCATAACTGAAGCATTCAATTGCACATGATGAGACAACACCGTGGTCTTACGTATTTTAAACTTGCCTTTTGCACATTCACACAGAGCCCCGACTTACCATTTGTTTGCTCATTTATAACACGCTTTTAAATTTCCGTCCTCTTTTGTAACTCAGTTAGTACAGGTGCATCCTGGTATACACTCTGACTTGCCGCCTTTGGGGCAAATTTTCTGAAGCCAGTTTGAGGCTAGTTCCTCGCTTGTCCGTACGGTGCGCACGATCGGTTTGGGTCACGGTGTAAGACATCAATCTTAAGATGACATCTTAAACTGTGACTATTATAGTGCGAGCAAAACTTCTGCCGACTTGACAGCCGGGAGTGGGGGAGAGCGATGTTGCCACTTACTCGGGCGGCAGACACATGTTCGTTCTTGCGTCAGATCTGCTGTTGATGCATACACGTGCAACTTATTGTATTTTTGGTAGAATTGTAATAATGACATCAGTTTATTGGATGAAATTCTGTTACACAATTTTATCGCAGTCCCTTACACTATAATCCTGCCAAAGCAAAGAATAACCATACATTTTTGCATAAGCAGATGAAAGTAAGTACAGCGATACGCGTTTTAAGAAGGAAGATGCATAGTATTCATTTTAAAAGATTTATAAGAGAGAATTATCTAAAAGCAAGACATCTTGGTTTGAATACATACCTTTCACAGAACGTTCACACACACACACACACACACACACACACACACACACACACACACACTAAGGCAGGACTTTTCGAAGTTACTAACTTTGCCTGTTATTTACAAGGTTTTCAAAGAGGCGTCCTATTGAATGTATTGGCATAAAGATGAAAATTAGAAATGTCCCGTAAGGTGGATGTACATAGTTTACATCGTGTCATAAGTATATCAGCCTTTAACACTAGATGTCACAACCGCACACACGATGCATAACCTAACAAGTAATGGCGCTCGGCGCTCTTCAATTTTCAGTTGCTTCGCTCTATTACATTTCATTTGTTTCTTAGTAAACGTCGGCAACTCTGCAGTGACATCATCACAATTTGAAGCCTCTGATTGGATAAAGGAACCCCCTCTTCCCTCTCAGCCTGGAGCTGTCAAGTCGGCAGAAGTTTTGCTCGCAGTATACACAGTTTTAGAAAACTATTTTACACACTTTCGTAACTGTTCGCTCTAGACTTTAACAATTCTACCGCGAAGCGACAAATCACTGACTTGAAATTAGAAATCAGCTTGGCCACAGAGCTGTCGAATAGATTACGACCAATCACGACCTTGCCCAAATGAGACCCAAAGATCGCAGCGCTTATATGCGGGACCTGTGAGAACTAACCTCACATAAGTTTCAGTTTTAGACTGGGAGTGAACACACCTGTATATCTTACACTATGCTTTCCCGCTGAAGAGATAGGTTTGAATTCGCATTAAGCGTACAGTTACTGTCACCTTTAACAGCAGAGTTGCGAGTTGTAAACGATGTAGTTTGCTGGTTTTCCGAACGAGTGCGACACCGTTAATCCGCCGCGTGGAAATAACTGTGACGTCATAGACACCGCCGGTGCACCCCGGAGGCTACAATAGGCGACGCTGTGCAAGCAAGCGCTGAGATGAGCGCAGTGCGGTTGTAGGGAATTTTTTGTTTCAGCGGGTGTATCAATGTCAGCATTGAAAAGGTCGTTTATAATGCTGGTATACCAAAAAAATGTTTAATGCTGCTCAGTACCTACTTTCACTCCAAGAGTAAAGAAAAGAGACAACTTTACAAATACTAAAAAAATGTTCTTTACAACATAAAGAAAAAAATTCAACCTGACTTTAACGCACGCTAATAACAATGATATGTTCCATTCTCGGAATCTTCTCTTAAAGTCTCCTCTAACTCTCGTTTCACTCACAGAATTTACATTTGCCATCGTGCTGCAGCCATTTATCGTATTTTATGTCAGGCATGTCGAGGTTCCGAGTAAGGTAACTAGCTTTCTTGAGTTCACGGGCACTTCAACCACAGCAATTGCACTCAATGAATAGACATGTATGTGACTTTGATGTATTCCTTTTACTTTCCCGTATACGTACGTATACACGGAGTGATGTACGTAGCACGAAGTCTACAAGGAGGAGACTCAACTCCGGTGTTGGAGGCATGGTGGGGGTATGTACGAAAAACGTCGGCAGCTATTTGAAAAATAATACAAAAAAAACGGGCCCCTTCGCCTTCAGCGACATCATGCGGCGAAAGAAGGAACTTATCTCGGCTTTTCTCTGCCACTAATCGTGATCGAGAACCAATAATTCCTTCCCGCTCATTCGCCTCCCACACATTCACGAAATCGGAGCACATTGTTAAAGTAATAATTATAATATAACAATAATTATTAAATTATATAATAATAATTCTGATTAATTACATAATATTATTGCAATTATAATATAGTAAGTATAATGTATGATAGTTACATTATATAATAATTATATTATATAATAATAATTATTATTGTCAAGAGACCGCACCGTTTAAAATAAATAAATAAATAAATGTATTTTGCTTCCAGCCGACTTCGTGCTTCCCGCGAATTCGCTTTGCTTTGCTGCCATTGGCTGTTTTGAAAGCCTTCGTAGTTCTTTCAATTGACACGTGAGGTCGCTGAAGGCGAAGGGGCCCGGTTTTTTTGTATTATTTTTCAAGTAGCTGCCGACGTTTTTCGTACATACCCCCACCACCGGAGTTGAGTCTCCTCCTTGTAGACTTCGTGGTACGTAGTATAGGGAAAGTTATGTAATGCTGCGCGAAAAAATGGCCGATTTTCGGCGGAAAAAAATTCATTGCCGAGCCGTGAAAAGGAAAAAGTGGATAAAACCAGTTGCTAAATTAAGAAAAAAACCATAACACGTGATTTAGCCAGAAACCCTGTTTTATGGGTCCTTGATACCGAAAAACCAATTGAAAGAAAAACGTCCGTCTGTCCGTCCGTCAGTGAACACTGACGGACAATGCTGCGCGAAAAAATGGCCGATTTTCGGCGGAAAAAAATTCATTGCCGAGCCGTGAAAAGGAAAAAGTGGATAAAACCAGTTGCTAAATTAAGAAAAAAAACCATAACACGTGATTTAGCCAGAAACCCTGTTTTATGGGTCCTTGATACCGAAAAACCAATTGAAAGGAAAACGTCCGTCTGTCCGTCCGTCAGTGAACACTGCTAGCGCCTAAACCATACTTACGATTTCTTCCAAAATCGATATTCCCCGGTCGATCTGCTTCTAGTCAAAGCTTTGAGATTTTGAAAAAGATTGTTTAAATTTTGGGGGTACTTTGTATGAAGCCCCCGGGATTTTCAAAATTTTCTCGAAAACGGCTCCACATTTTTTTTTAAAATTTCTTGTATGAATAGAGTAAAATACACTTATTTACATGGCATAGGTCCGGTTTTCACGGATTTACCTCAATTTTTGAAAATTACAAAAGTTTAAAATTTTTACAGCGTCTTTCTGGAACTACAAAATTGAAGATAGAGATTTTTCCTTCAAATAAAATTTTTTCTTCATACTGATTTCTTTCTTTAAGGTCATCTACATTTTTTGAAAATTTTCGTATTTTTCCCGCAATATTGCATGCAATATGTGCAATTTTAAAAAATTACAAAAACAAGATTTTCTCAAAAACGGCTCCAAATTTTTTCTTTAAACTTTTGGTAGGGATAGTGGTAAATGTACTCTATCAGATGACATAAAAGCTATATTGCTCTATTTGTTGTTTTTTTCAAAAATTACAAAAATGTAATTTTTTTACTTGTCTCTCACGTCGTTAATATTTACATTATCGGCGATTTTTTCACATCATTATATTTACGAGTATATATGCTTTAAATAATGTCAAGTAAAGTTTCTCGAAAACACAACCTTTTTCTGTGAAAAATAGCTCAAATTTCGGCATTTTCAGAAATGCTCAAACGCCATTTTCTCATATATGGCTGCAATTTTTTTCTTGAAACTTTTGTAACGGATCGTGCTAATTACACTCTTTAGTATAGCGTAAAGTTTATTTTGAGTATTTTTTTTTGTTTTTTTCAAAAATTATATAAATGTAAATTTTTTGAAAGATCTCTCACATCTTTAATATGCACATTATCCGCAATTTGTAAAGTGAGTGAGTGTAAGTGCTTCAAATAACTTTAAATATAGTATTTTGAAAACTCAAACCTTTTCTGTGAAAATGAGCTTCAAATTTCGCATTTTTAGTAGTGCTAAAACGCCATTTTCTCTTAAACGGCACATAAGTTTTTAAAAAAAATTGCCATTTAGGACTAGGTTTTTGTGTTCTTTAATATTCTAAAATTAATGTTTCCATACTACCAATAGGAAAACGGAAAATTAAAATTAAGACAGAAAAATGTACTTTTGGCGGTGATAGATGACTGGTGGCAAGAAAGAGTTTGTGGCAATTCCGAATAGCTAGCGAAGACCCAAGGAAATAGAAAACTAATATGGGAAAGTCTGTGCAATTTTGTAGCACCACTAGTTCAACAAGCATCAGTTAAAAACAGAATTACAAGTTATTTACTCGAGGGATGATTTTGAGGAACACGCTAGCGTGACTGCTCTTCATGGATTCTTGATTGCAAATAACCTTGGTGAATCATTCAGTGAAGTGATTCGATTTCTTAAATTAGTTGCTACAATTCCCATGACAACGTCGGAAGCAGAAAGATCTTTCTCAACGGTGGAGCGAATCAAGACTTTCCTCAGAAGTACATTGAGGGAAAAAAGACTGACTGCTCTTGCCATGTTGTCCGTTGAAAAGGACATAATAAATGAAATTAGAGACTTTAATGAAAAAGTAATTGATATATTCGCAGACAAGAAAGAAAGAAGAATGGATTTCCAGTATAAGCATCACTGTTGTTGATTTATCTGCGTCTTTAACAGGAGTTTTATTGAAAGATATGTACAAGAGCTATTATTTGCCTTTCAAAAATGATTGTTTTCAATTATTAGTATATATTTTATAATATATACCATTCCTGTTCTTGAAATATTTTTGTTGTTGCTTATATTATCTTTGACGATTACCGTCCCTGAGGTTTAAGATTCTAATACTTGTGAACCCCTGTGATTAAGAGCACGCGCCGCCACTGATCAGAGGTCAACTTGTACAAGCGCGCGGAATTCAATCATAGGAAATCACTTCAAAATTAATACAAAACGTGTTTCGCTCACTTGGAAGATTATCAATACAATATTTTGGCTTCTTTGATTAATATTTTACGTGGGGATGCTCAGCATCTTAGCGTCCCCTGACGCTACGCCACTGCTATCTTAACAACTAAGGGAATTCAGTTACTATCTAGTTAGGTTTAATTAGGGCCTACTCCAATGCTGGACAATGTGTGACTAAAGTTGATTTTGATGGAAGGACATATGGATTGTAGAAAGATAAGAGAGAGTTGTCTATAATTACAGTAATGTTTATTACATACCACCAGGAATACAACAATTATAACAACAGCAAATTATATTCAGAAATATAATTCCCCAAGTCAAGTTCTGGTGTCAAATTTTCTTCTTGGTTGCTGTTGGCTAAGTCAATAGTTTGCACTTCTGGATCATCACCAACTTCTAACAACCAATTAAGGTAATTATTTATATAAATGCACATGCCTTTTTTGAGTTCCAGACTCTTTACACTACTTTTTACTACAAAGTATTATGAATAAAGGTAGAAAGGAGCATTTTAATATTGGATAAATGCTGAGCCCCATGTACTAGCACTGCATGGTCAAACGATCATCAGATTTGATTTGAACATAGGACTACTGACCAATAACTAACCCTCCACTCCTCTCATTCCTTGCAAACGAGCGCTCAAGAAATAGTGAGCAGAAAGTGAAGTTACATTTACTGTCCAGAAGCAAAGCAGGGGCCATCTCATGTTTGCTTGAAGGATGAAGGGAAAGTGGATGAAAAATGATGGGAACATTGACCATGAAGCTGATTTACAATATTTGTTGATGATAGAAATAAAAATATTAAACTGTAAAATATTTGTTTTCAGTAACTAAGGGGCAAACATTTCATTTCATTTTAATAAGATTTACCTAGTATTGTCATTTACTATCACTACTACTATAACTTTTATACTACTACTACTACTAAATAATAATAATAATAATAATAATAAAATTAATAATACTCATTGTGAATTAAATTTAATAATTAATCTTAACAATGCCTAATGCATCCAACAGTCCAGGGAGAAAGTAAGAAAATTTTGCTCAGGCATTCTGCTCCCGCATCAGTCATATTGCAATTTTTGACACAGGCAGGATGTAGAATAATGCCAGTTCTTAATTTCCTTTGCTTCAACTTGAAATAGTCAACAAGAAATAGAAAATAAATTGGGATGAGAATTTCTTGTAAGGGAAGTAGTGTTGTGATTTGTAAATTCCTTCACATTGTAGCTTGTGAAGTAGGAAAGCTTTCAATTAATTTTTAAATGTATGTAGGTATTGTGTTTATTTCTTTGTATCATGGCTCAGTTTATTGTAAAGTGTAATGACCTCTATTAAGGTTCATTTTTAATAGATTAGAGTGTCAGAGTGAAGAATATATATGTTATTCTTTTGATGAATGTTATAGTTGTCAGGTGTGGATCCATGGGAAGGGAAATGAGGGAAATTTCCCCCCTAAAAGTTTTCAGTAACTCTTAAATTTAACTTGTCATGAAACTTTCAAGACAAATATTTGTAGATAATCATTAAAACAAATAAAATCATATCGCAGCATGAGATGAGTGTAGCCTGCGACATTTTATAAAATCTGTAATGTCACATTTGACCAAAACATTTTTAATTTCCCCTCCCAAAATTTGTCTCTGGATCCTCCCCTGTAGTTGTATTCATCAGAATTTAGAGTGTCGTTGTTTTCCACAAGAATATTCTTTGTGGTGACCAATATTTCAAGTATATACTACATATAGGAGGATGAATGCTTAGTTTTTGAAAAACAGTTTCCAGCAAATGAGTTCTGATCATTGTTTGGATATTCTTTTCCATCTTATTTAGTGCAAGTGTCATTTAAAAAGGATGGCTGTGTGTGTGTGGATTTATTACTCCTCATGCCATGTTGTGGATTTGTGAATACATTATTTGCATTGAGAAACCGTTTAGGTCAGTCATTGAAAAGTCTTCCCAAACTTTTTTTTGAAAATCCTGATAGCAGGGATATACTAGATCTGTAGTTCATTAGATCATAACCACTGTTCTTTTTAAACAGTGGTTTAACTTTTGCCCTTTTAAATACATCTGGAAAAATGCCTGTTCTGGAGAGAAATTGCAAATATAAGAGAATGGTTGCACTATACACAAAGCACTGTGATTGATAAGAGAAACTGGAAACTGTCCATTCCTGCTGAGAATTTTTTCTCCATTTTTCTAATGATTTTAAAAATTTCAATTTATATTGTTCCGCCCACCTATACTTAGGCCTGCTGTGTGGAAGAACTAGCAAGTGTGTGTTTCATATAAAAATATGGACCTGACAATTTGTTTTATATTAGCGTTTGGTTGGTGTGTCATATTGTTTAGAGTGTGTTGAGTGATTAATTTTTTATCAATTTGTGAAAAGTGTATAGTAAATGTGCCTAGCTATTTCTTCTGGGTCTTAAAAAGGTTTGTTTTTGTAGTTAAGTTCTAGAATATGTTTACAGTTTTTATGAGTTGGTGTCATAGTCTTT
Source organism: Acheta domesticus (assembly GCA_031308135.1). Classification (NCBI taxonomy): domain Eukaryota; kingdom Metazoa; phylum Arthropoda; class Insecta; order Orthoptera; family Gryllidae; genus Acheta; species Acheta domesticus. The sequence continues at coordinate 7,305,777 of JAHLJT010005437.1, forward strand.
GTAATAATGTTCCACCTAGCTTTTGTTTTGTAACATGCAATTGCAATATACATTTCCTTTTTTTTACAATTGAATTATGTTTTGTAGTATGTAATGAAGTCAGAGCTATATTTGTTCTGAGCTAATTAGTGTATGTATTTTCTTTCACATGAGACTTGATGCCTATGGTTATCCATGATTTGATTTTATTATTTTGAATTTTGAAGGAAAAGCGGTATTGAAATGTCTTAAGAATATATTTATGAATGATTTAAACTTATCATTTGTACAAGTTGCCTTAGGTGTAAGTTGTAGGGTAGAAAATTGATATTAAATGAAAATGATTAATAAAATTGAAATAAAAATAAAATTGAAAATGATTACTAAAAATACAAGTACTACAATAGACACAATGTGCATTATTAATGGTTCAACATGAGCTGCTAGTTGAAGAGAAGCCTGGTATATGTGTATTATCTCAATAGGGTAACATATGGGCCTACAATGCGGACAGCCCCAGGTAAAAGAGGGTTTGATGACCTGCGAGGCCTGTAGCACTTTTATCATGCTGGTATTAATTTTTCTCATTTTTTAAGCCATGGTTGTAATAAATTATGCCAAATAATAAATTATATTATGTATATATAATAATTATTAATTTACAAAATGACAGAATAATTTAATGTTACAAAACTGTTACTTATTTTAAAACATTAATTGTTTTAACTATTTTAAAATTTGTATGTGATTTAATTAAGAGTAAGAGTGATAAATTCGGTATTATAATTGAAATCGTAGGAATAAACCTTGACTACCCAAAGAAACATTTCCACGATAATTACGATTATCTGATTCTTTTCTGATTTTAATTTATGCACTAACAAATTATCCAAACAAATTAATAAATCTCAAATGTTGCATTTTAAATCTAAAACAATATGTCTTACAATATACTGTGTAACTTTAAAATTATTTATTTATATATAATTTTGTGTCAGTCTTTCTTACAGTAAGTTCACAAATTTCATAACGAGAAAACATTTTATCTTCATTAGTGAGACTTTTTTCTCAGAAAGCGCGGGGCCCCAAAAAGCGTGGGGCCTGTAACATGTGCTACAAGTGCTACTAGGATAAACTGGGACTGGCCTATTGTTAGGGGATACTTTTTATTTTTTAAGGTTCTAACACAACTGGTACTAATACTACTAAGCACTTCTTGTGTACTCTTTCTCTGATACTTTTTGTGTGCGCTATACATTTTTATGAACGGGGCCCGAATAAAAGTTTTGCAGGCAGGCCCGCACTCATTTTGTTCATGCTACTGTATTAACCTAATTGTTCTTTGGTCAACCAGTGTTCTGTAAAACACAATAATGAAATGCAGTGGAGCTTCTTTTCAAATAAAAATCCTACATCAGTGAGTTTGTTTTTCAGTGACTGTACATTCTGATGAAGAGTGGGAAGATAGTTTTTATTTTTGTGTCTTGTGTGATTTCCTGCTGCTGTTTGGTGCTACAACTTATATACAGGAGTGGGTTTTTGGTTACAATGGAAGTTACAAAGAAAAAGCTGATGAAAACTATAGAGATCCAAAGAGAGGAAATTGATGACCCCAGCTCACCTCTTCATTTTCTCTTCCACTTCATTCTTCATGATGCAGAACTCGTCTCGTTCCTGCAAAGGTCAACAATGTCTTGCCTCACAATAACTACGATGTCAGAATAAACCTACATATGTAGAAATACTATAAACATTAGTCTACATTGAATATTTCTGCAGAGATAGCATCCACATAATTGATTTTTTAGTCATGGTCAAATAGGAATAATTCAACTTAAATTAAAAACACAAAAACTAACTAAAAATAAATATTCAAAAATTCCAGAGATCTACACAAGGATTAATAGAATAATTTACATCATGTTGGCAGTAGTTATGCTTACAAGAAATATGAACTTTGAAATTCATCATCATCATCATCATCATCATCACTGTGACCAGCTACAGGTTTTTAGGTTGGTTCCTTACACTACAAAGGTGTGGACGGGTTTGCTGTCTCTGTCACTCTTCTCCTTGTATATTGGTGTATTGACTAACTTTTGTGTGTGACTCTAAAGTACAGCTGGAGCAAGTTTATCAATTTACAGATAGATTTAAATTAAAAGAATGTGAATTAAAAATGCTGTATTTAACTATACTGTTTTATCAGTTAGATAAATTCATACTCATTAGTGTAAAGGCAATTCTTAATGACTGGCAACTCTTTAGGTTGTACATTTTGTACAGATAATGACACACAGCATTTTAAAAGAATTGCTACTGAGTACTTGCCATATCAACACAAATCACCCTTTCCTTCCTCAAAGGTACAGTCTCACATCAAATGATATTTTTTTTGTCATTACATCCAGTTTCCCTGAATATTATTTGTGATTTCCCTGAATTTTTCAGGTTTACACAGTTTTCTAAAAACCTGTCACCCTGGTTGTAAAGTACTTTTATTTCAACAAAGTATATTGGATGGGACTATGCTTGGTTTCATTTGTGACATTTTATGAGATATCTGAACACTACAAAAGTAAAATATCAACACATGTACAGAGATAAACAGAAACAAAAACAGAGAAAGTAAAAAATAATATTGCCATGGAAGAACAAGGTTCACTTTAGAGAAGATAAGCATTTTCCTTAGGTAATTTTTATTTTAATTTTGAGTTTTCCCCCCTGAAAAGTTCTTTTGTGTAAAAATGTTTAGTGGTCTAAACACTGATAGCACCCCAGAGCATTTACCAATCAATTATATTCTTACTAGAAAATAAATTAAATGTTCATCTCAAAGTAAAAATGCACCAAAAAAAAACCCAACATAAAATAACATTTTTCATACATGGAATTGAAAGTATTATTCAAGGAAACATTACACCAATAATCAGAAAGAAAACCATTTAGATTTGAAATTAAATTACTTGAATTACCGTATTACAACTCCCTACCAATCTTTACAGCAACTAAGTTACAAATATTTCAATTTTGCCTTGTATTTGCTTCCTCAAAATTACAAATACACTAGTTATATTTATATAAATTTTACATTCTGGAATTTTAAGTAAAGTGATGTTTTACTTTACTGAAATGTTGGTTATTATCTGTTACATGCAACTGAAAATGTTACAAGTGTTTACATTCTTCTGAAGACAGTCCCTCAAACTATTTTCATTCTAACTTCCAATATACGTCTTGTGACACTCATGCTCATTATGGCATTTCATGCATACACATCCTTAGTGTGGTTTTCCCTACCTTTGTCATAAAACAAAGATGAAGACAATCGTATATATCATAGAAATTGGGGAAATAAATGACAGATGCACATGTTACTATTATATCACTAATCAAAATTTGATTACACTAATATACTGTTCAAAATGAAACTCAAAATATGCCAAAAGTACCATGCGACCCTTCGTAAAATATTCTACAAAAACAATTAATTTTTTTAAAACCATTTATTGAAATTTCTTCGTTCGGTGCTCAGCTTTTATTTAGGGGATAGCTCCACAATTTTTCACAGTTGATCAAGCCCACAGAAGGTAATTAGCTCTATTTTGATTAACTTTCGCTAAAAAATATTAATGTTACCCATTACAACATATTGATGGCCGTTGATTGATTACCAACAATTAATATACCGCACAAAGTTTTTCTCGTGTTTCATACGATCACAACGGGGAGAAACGTCTTTACACCATGCGACGTCCTAACACCTGGGGAAATGTGTTTAGTGCTGCCATCAACGGCTTGGCGATAAAACGCCAAGCGGCGTAGCCATTGCGAACACGACCATGTAAGGTGTTCGATACTCTGTGCGGTACTTTTGAATTTAGTATCTTGTTTGTCAAATTGAGTTAAAATTTATTTGAGAATGCTATTATAATTTGAGTATTATCTGCCTCGTTGGTGATATCCAATAAGAATCAAGTTGTAACGTTTCATACAATTTCAATGTTTATTTACATTTTTTTTACATTGTTATTGGTAAATAAGGAACATATGATGTACCTATTACTCGTTCACTTTAGATTTGCAGACGGAGCGCTGCGATCTGTTTACACGAAATCACCGCCGACTGAATGAGAAACGCGCGTCTGCAGTAGATACTGACCGTTTAATATGACATAGATGGCGGTGAACAGCACACAGAACCCCGGCGGGGCAAGAACATAACCATTAAGCAGTAGATAATTGCAAAGAAGAAATAAAAACATTGTACGGGAATGTTGTAAATAGCGAGTGGTGTGATCTATTTTATTGTATATTACTTCAATTATTTAAGGGTACGACTCCAGCTTACTGTGAGAAAGACATAATTCGTCAGCTGTGTCCGTAGCTCTTGTTCTGCCTTCGGAGACAGCTGTTTGGTCAGATGCTGATTGACATCGGGACCATTCGTGTATTCTCGGTTGTGTGTTCGGGCCTTCACTTTCAAAACAACATTAGTTCCTAATTCTGCCGTCTGCAAATGTAAAGTGAACGAGTAATAGCTTGTTAGAGAATTAGGTTAGCAACCGATAGATTGATGACATGACAATTGAACGTAAAACGTGTTCCTCTAAAGAAATGTGTAAGTTATAATTGTACAAAGTGAGAAGGTACAATATTTTAAAGTACATTGTACAAGAAATTTAAAATAAAACTAAATAAAATGAGAATTGAAGTGTAACTACTTAAAAAATAAGTAGCTACAGTAATTGTAACGGCAGATGCAACAAGAAAAAGTGTGTTAGCAGAGTGCAGACGCAGACAGAAGCAGAGTGTGACGTTACACAAGTACAATAAAATAACATAATAATCCTCGTAAGGAAAACAAATATATAACACGCAAGTCAAAATAATATACCAGGAGAGTTAAATCCTTTAGCAATCTCCATTCAGCTGATTTAACAACACTGCGCTTGTATGTTTCGTTTACGATGTTTATATCTGTAGAAAATACAAAATTCACAAAATAAGACATTTGAGAATGAGAAAAAAAGCACGTTGAAGATGACTGCCTCAATTTGAACAGGAAATAATGGGAATAAATAGGTAAAATTATTTTCTTTTGAGAGAAAACAATTTTCAATAGACAAAAAAATTCTATAACATACAATTGATTGTAATACTAATCACTAATAATTATCATTTAATTACTTTGCACCCACACGACAATTCCTAAACTATTCTACTCTTGGACAACACAGACCCAGTGAGAATATTGAAGAGAAAGAAACCTTTCGAAATGAAGAGACAAAGTGTTTTAATAACTCAGAACTATAATAACGGTGTAAATACGACTGTATCTACAAACTCAAGAAAGGATGTTTTTTAATTTCAATTTGAAACTAAGAGGTCGCTAATGGGCTAGCTGTTAAAACAAATTTTATTTCATAGTAGTTTAGATCAAAAGAAAATTGCTTATTAGTTTATAAGAGTACATTAGTTTGTATTGTTTATTAAAAAAAACTTAATAGAGTGAAATTTTAAAATACAGTGTTCAACAATGAATATAAATCTTCGATTACGAAAATATGTCACTTTAGTGCACAGAACACACAAGACCAGCATTAAGACTAAGAAAATGCAATAAAACAATTTGATCACCATAGCCAAGGTAATGACTAACCAAATAATTTATTGACATTATTCACAATGACTATTCCATTCATCAGATACTAGTTCCAATCCAGCCAATAGCGGTTTATAATAAGATAATTATAAACCATTCACGGACGCCTAAAATCGAAAAGTTCACATGCGTACTTGTCGCTATTGTCTTACTGCAGACGACATTCAACCATTTTGGAAAACAAATATGTAACAAAGTAACAAATAAATAATAAAAACAATAAGTAACAAACAAATAAGTACAAACAAATAAATCACCCTTCAACGACAGAAACTGCAATAATCAATATAGCGTCTGAAATAACTCTCCAAGAATTTTTTTCGCTATTTTTAACATTATGTTCATAATATTTAATCCAGTTACGACTTTTATTCGTGAAATATCCTAACCGAATTCCACTTGTGGTTTGAAACTTCTCAGATAAGTTTCTAACCTCTAATGAAATTACTAATGAAAATATTTACATACTAGCTAAAGTACCTCGCGTTGCTGGGGTACTTATCGTAATGTATTAGCCAGGAACAGGAATTCCATCTATTACCGCCCTGCGGCGGAGTCTACTACAATCTATTCTATTGTATCCCCGACCCGCCCTGCTCCGCCCTTCTCTGCCTTGCGCCCATCTGGAAATAACAGGTGTTCCTGACTTTTTCACTAAAAAAATATTTATAGCTTTCTTACTGTGGTTCCCGCACCCCAGTTTCACTCACTTTATAACTAACATTAAAAAAATATTGCAAACAAAAAATAAAATGCATTTACTCACGTGTATTCTTTTTGCAAAATTTTGTGTATCATACTGTAGAACCAATACTTTCTGTCAATTGCCACATGTAAAATATACTCTTTTTGTATTTTTTTTATTCTCGCGTATTTATAAAGAAAGTTTCAAATTTCTCCTTTACGTCAATTATATTTCTTTTCGAACTTACTCTCGTGAATTTAAATAATCATTTCTTCACCATCCAAAGGTACGCTTTCACTCTCTACTATAATAAAACACTTCCCTATAAAAATTTATCCTTTTGTCACAGTTTAAGCATAACACATAAATAATTCATAGTATGTTTAACTTTAGTTTGTTTAACTAGCAAATACGTGATAATCAAGCTTAATTTATTGCCACTAAACCAGAAAATATTTCATGCAGAACATAAGTATGCATTCACACCGTTTTACGACAATATGAAGCACTTTCGTCAGCAAAATTTGTTATTTCTATAATTTTATGTCTCTTCCTCACTTAATACATTCACGCCTAGATGCAATTAAAATCAATATCCAAGTTACTTGCATACATTAAGAAAACTGGCATTATCTTTCCTAAATATGAACAATTCAGGTTAAAAATGGAAAGTACAGATCAACAAAAAAGGTATCTCTAACGAGGTTATAATCGTCTCCTGTATTATTTCAGTAGTATACCTTTGGGTTCCGGCTCTCACACAAAACCAATCTTTATAAATGAGGACTCTAAAGAAGTGCTTTTCACTGAGACTTGACGAATTCCACTTTGACTTTAAAAATATGGATGATTTCTTTAAAAAAACGCATTGAAATATTCATGTAAAATGCAACCCGCATCACATGTCAATCTATATCGGCAAATAACTAATAAACAAAGCGTTTTAGACCATTAAAAAGTAAAATCTTGAGGCCAAAGGCCTCAAAGAAACGTTTTCCACATCATAATCTACAAGATGAGATATTTCCCGATCCATTCAATTATTTTTCGGTTCCACGCTTCAATATTATCAAGGCCACCTCAGTATTTCAGCCCTTCCTGCTGGCACGGTGTAAGATATATAGGTGTGTCAACTAGCCGCCTTTTGGGCAAAATTTTTGAAGCCAGTTTGAGGCTAGTTCCTCGCTTGTCCGTACGGTGCGCACGATCGGATTGGGCATTGATGATGGCGTCTCGCGCATTTAGTATTTTCTGGTGTTTTCGTTGCAAGAAAGCTATAACCGTCACTGAATACACATAATTGGGGAACCGCTACTGTAAATGTTTCGGGATTTTTTAAGATCTATTATACAGGCTAACAGGGGATGTTAATTGTTTTGAAATGTTTTGTAGCGAGAGCCATGCATATTTGCAGTTATATGATGTAAGTACCAGAGAATGAGGATTTCCATTTAAAAACAAGAGTTGGAGTTATAACAACAAAAAAACAATAGCGATTACATTTAAGAATATCACTTAAACAGTGATTTACCATTCATTTGACAATCACGTTGCTCAGCAATCAACAGGTTTGTTCTTTGCAACAGTATATTTATCATTGACCCTCACTGAGAAACAATTTCAGTGTCAATTATAATTTTCTAGTAATATTTTACAAATTAAAAAATGTAGTGTATTATAATTCAACTCAGTTCTTTATTTCAATATTAATAATATTCAATTTGTACATATTATTTTCTGAAATAATTGCAATTTTATGACTTACAATTCTCAAAATCACATAACCTACTTACAAACAGTATACATGTACAGTTTACATACATTCTTAATTTCCTAAATATATTAATGTACATAAATGTTACATAAGTAACTTATATATACATTTTTCATTCATTGCGGAATTATCATTACTAACATTCATTTTCCTGTACTTAAATTTCAAAATGTTGTTGGATATGTGCAAACCATTCACTGTAAAATTGCTTTGACTATGCTTTTATGAAGAAGAAGAATTTACTTTTGAGAAAAGCGTTATTCTATTCTTGTAACTTTTCATTACATCTTATCTTAATTTCTGCTTAAGTAGAGCTTTTCTCACACATAGTTATGATTGTGTTATTGTCTATTTGTAGTGCTACGGTGGTGAATAGAAGTGGGCCACATTGTGTTTCAATTGAAAATATCATGGTTCTTGGTGTTGATAAACGCCGGAAGTCAAGAATTTTATATTATTGAAAGTATTTTTATGCGAAACGCAAGACCCAATTTGTGCTATAGTTGTAACTTCTAAATTTACTTCATACTCCGGAATAAAGTTTTTACTACGAAGAGATCAGTCAAGTCTACTATTCACCGTGCTATCAATAGAAGCCATCTTGACCCAACAAAAATGCCCAAGTCGTTCGCAGCGCTTATCTAGCGAGAGCTGTGGGAACTAGCCTCATATTAGCTTCAGTTTTAGACTGGGAGTGAACACACCTATATATCTTACACCGTGCTGCTGGTATAATGTTTGTGGCGACACGCTTAGAAGGCTTAGATTCGACAATCTTTGTTTACGCTTTCTGTTATCACCGTAGTTTGTGCAGTCTGACGAGGTTTATTTACATAATAATTAATTCAAGATTTGCTCTCCAGCAACAACTGGAAGTACTATAATAGTTGCTTGATACCTATGAAGAGTGTTTCTTTGCGTGTAGTGAAACCAATCAATTAAAGTTTTACCGGTGTCTGTAAGTGCTTTCTATCTAATTGAGGAGGGATGTTTCTGCACAGAGAAGAGTGAAGACTGTGTTTTACCTGTACCAGTATTTTCGTTATAATTCGATGAAGTTTTAAAGTCAGCGGGTTCAGACACATAGCTTTCTCAAAAGTAAAAAGATTTTCTAATATTTTTGTGACTCACAAGAAGCTAAAAACTAGCTGTCAAAGAATATTGAATAATTACTACAAATGTTGTCTTTAAGGAAGTACTGTGAATTGTTCCAAGAAAACTCTCCATGATACTGAATAAATATTTATTGAAATTATTTTAAACATCAATTGCGTTGTTTTTATTTTATTTGATATTGTGTTAGTACATTGCAACTTACCTTTATAAATTTTTAAACAAATAAACACGTTTCGTTAACTATTTCCCCTCTTAAAATGGAAATACAAGGATAGAGATCTAACATATGGCCTAACATGTAAGAGTTCTCGCACGGTTACGCGGAGGTAGTAGGGGAAAACTTGTGTATGGCACAGCACAAACGTTTTAAATAGCTTGAAATAAATGAAAAACAAAAATCAAATCGCGCTGGCCAACAATACTACGTGAATTAATTAAAAAAGCAAGTGAAATAAAAATTGTAGAAAGAATAGAAGTCACTTGACAACTACCAACATTCGCAGTCCCAAGGCACGATTTAAATGTTGGTGGTGTCTGGAAGTATGTACATCAACGCCCAGCTGCGAACTCATGTTGTAAATAATACACCGTTTGATATTAAACTCAAGGTGTCGGTTCGTTAAGATATGCAATATGCAAACATCGTTTGAGTAACATTCCCATGTACCGAAGTGAACTCTAAGCCTACTAAATTGTTTCCAATGGTAACAAATTGTATTTAGTACTCAAAGGTGAAATATTAGTTTATTTTTTTGGCTCGGGATTGCTTTTCTTGAGGTACGTAAGAACGCTGAAAATAATCCAATACTTTTTAATACACAAATAATTTTTCAATTTTCTCACCCCAGCAAGCTGGCACCCTGAACTCTCCAAAACCCCCTCTGTTAACCCCTGAAACCCAACCCCCCCTCATAACATATCAAGGAAATTCAAATAATATTGCAAAGAGTAGGGTTGTTCTTGCTCGATCGGTATTTACGCACTACATTTCTTTGCTTTGCTTTCTGAAGAGTAAAAACCTTTTCTATTATGTTTGTGACTATCAAGGAAAGCGAAAAGTTAACTCTCAAGGAAGAGTGAATAATTTGTTCAAGGTTGTTTTTAATGAATTGTTCCGAGAACATCTCTCTATAATGCTGAATAAACTTTTATGGAAAATTTGTTTCCAACATCAATTGTATTGTTATTTTTGTTTTATATTCTGCAAGTACATTAGAAGTTACATTTATAAATTAAAAAATAAACATTTTTCATTAACAACTTTCCTTCTTAATTGAAAGGATAGACAAATGGATAGGGAAAGGGTGTGTTTTAACATGCGAGAATTCTCGCTCTGGTACGCTAGTATATTATAATCTCTTTCCTTTAGACACGCAATTCATGTATAGATGAACTCAATCTATAGATATAGATCTCTATAGATCTCAGTCGTCATCCTCTGGTGGCGCGCAGCTAAACAATTGCACATTGATGCACTTTTGAATCTGTGATGTAATGCTAGGCGAAAACAGTCCAGAAAAGTGATTATTTTGTAAACATATTAAGGTTTGTGATTGTAAATCATAGCCTATAGAACTCCAGGCCTTTAAAGGAAGCTAACACAAAAGTTTCATCAGTATTGGTTCAGTAGATTCAGAGATTATCGCTCTGTAAGTCAAGGCATGTCTGTCTTTATATAGAAGTATAGATGTAGACAAGCAATTCAAACCAGGAAAGTATTGTTTCTGGCTCCACTGATTAACTGTAGCATTATAATATAAGCTTTTGTGATTGCCAGAGTGATAATGGTTTTCATTTCTTTAATTAAGATTTAGTAAAATTTTGAGTTATTCTCCATTATTTTAACTACAGAACAATTCTTTTCAGGAAGTTAGTGAATGGCTCTTTCGTGTTCACGAGCTCGTCAACAACTTTCATTATTGGTCCAGTGAGAGTAATGCATTCCAACTGGATTGTCCAACTGGAGGCCCGCGTGTCATATTTCAGGCCAAGAAGTCACCTCAAGGAAGCTCAAGACAACTGTTTTATTATTTCTGTTAACTGTTTTCAATCAAGTCGACCTCTGTTTGTAAAATAATCATATTTTGTAAGCTTCAACACATCAAGAAAAGTCTGAAATATAAGGAAACATTGTACCAAGAATGTTATCTAATTATTGTAAAAATACTATAAGATCTAAGGTATCCATGTTTATTGTACCTTGTGTGGCCACACAAAACACCTTGTAACCATGTATTAATTTTAAGATTGTATGCATATTTGCATTTTTTCTGAGTATTTTTCAGTATTGCACAGAATTTTTAATTCTGTAACTTTTCTTTTTCTAATAATTTTGTAATACAGCCTTCAAACTGGTTGTTTTAGGTGTTAAAATACTCAGTGAATAATATAAATTGAAGTTTTGGTTATAAACTTGAAAGGTACAGCCTCTGGAACTTGTAAAATGCCAAAACCAGAAATTATTTTGTCATGCTTATCACATCTATAGTTCCACTGAACGCTCCTAGATAACGCCCTAATCGGGGTTTATCAACGCACCTGATATATTCGTATGCTTATCGTAAAGACAAGGAGCGTTCATGCGGATACTTTGTAAAATTTCTGATTGGCTATTCTCTGTGTACTGGTACAACTCCGCTGCATGATCTAGTGCTACTTGCGCGTGAGACCTTAATGTTTGGTTGTTTAATTCTAAATTATCGATCGCCAAGTTAGCCCGGCCTGCGGGTCGTAATGTTTTAATGCGTTTACTCTCTGTGGTCTCTCTCTCTCTACATGTCTAAGTTGGACACTTTGAATTTTTATGTGTTGGCAGCGATATTTTATGCTTGGTTGTTATGAGTGTTGCCTTGTCTAATGATTTTCTTTGTATGTTGACAGCCTGGCCGTTCTCACCTGCGGGTGAACTCTTGAAAAGAAGCCGTGTTTTGATACATGCAAATTGTCAAGTCGCTACCTGGACTGTCAGTAGACCCGTTTGCAGAGGCATAGGGATTCCAAAGGTTTTGTGAATCCGTGGCTAGGTTACGGGTTAAAAGTGGCAGTCAGTGCGGCCCGCGCCGTTTCGTCGGTAGTCGTAGTAAAGCAGGTCTGTCCACAATGGGCTCCGTGGCGGACAAAAGATCCGTTGAGCCAATGTTGAGGTTCAAGTTGGTCTATTATTGGTGAAGTCTGTCTTCTCAGGAAGAGCAGGGATTGTTTCCTGCAGCGACGCCTGAAAGGCTATTGTTTAAGTATTGCCAAAGGGGCAATTTTTAGACAGGTAACACTGAAATATCATTGCCAATACTCACGTAAGGTTAAAAATGTGTTAATGTTAATGAGAGAGAGAGCCACCTTTTTGCACTGTTTTTTCTGAAATTGCTAATGTTGTTCGAAATTCAATGCTTTTAAAGTGTTAAGGTTTCTTCCCCAAGAGGGTTTTTTCCAATTTATGTAAAATACAGTTTATCACTCAATTTGTTTTTGATTATTTAAAGAAGGTGCTTGGCGAAGAGCCCACCTTTTCAAGGTGTGAATCATTTATTGCAGCGTAAGCTTGTACCCTAAAAATGGGCTGTGTTACGACTTACGTACTGCAATAGTAAATGCTGTATAAACAATCTCTTTTCTAGGTTGTTAATTGAAATGTGTCAAGTTATTTATTGTAATTTCATTATTTGGTCATTTGTTCTAGAATTTTTTGTAGTGCAGTGTTATTACTTTCAGATGTTTGTTTCATGGGAGCAATTGTTGTTTAAAAGTGTAAAATTTTGATTGTATATTTGGTTTTACAGGTTTCAACTTCAATATGTTGTACATGCTTCGGCATTCTTTTTTGATTGAATAAATGTAATTGTTATATTGAAGTCATATTTCTGATGTGTGATCTCCTCCTGATAGGGGTCCTCTCCTCTCGTTAGATGACCGAAATTTACGTACCAGTAATAGAGTAATATTTGACTCTTCAAGCCTGAGGAAAAGTTTGATTGCTTAGGCGGTTTCTTGTTGACTCCGCAATCTTCCATTTGGTGCACGGGTCAGATCTTTACCTCTAACTCCCAATAAAGTATTGAGAGGGAAAGGTATCAATAAAAGTAATTGTTAAATGTGCCACTTCTGTGGCTGGCGACCGTAAATTATTAATAAATTAAATTTGTGCCACTTCAGATTCAACATTCTTAGTGGCAATTCTGACAAATTGATTTTTCGCCCTTTCAAATGCAACACAGCGGGCCGTATGCGGCCGCAATGCCATTTTTATTGTGTTCCGCGAAAGGTTTTTAGTCTAAAGTTAAATTTCATCTATGTTGGGCGAGAACATAATGCGTCTAGCGCACGAACCTTGTCGGGGTCAACAACCTCTTAACGTAAAATTGGTTAAATGTAGATTTAAGTGTTTTTTTCTAGCGAATTCAGAAACTCAATATCATCCCAGTGTGTTTCCTGCATTATACATGGTACGGCCCGATATCACTCATAGTTCCATCCAGTGGCGTAGCGTGTCACGTGTGTTTTTTATTTATTTATTTATTTGTCAAAAAACAGTAAAAACTGTATATGACGTGTGGGGAAAAATTTATCTGCGCACATTTTCTTGAGGGCCAGAATTAAAAAACAAACAAAAAAAACAACGAAAAAAATGAATTTAGAAAATAATGATTTTAGAAAAAAATAAAAATATTTGAAAAATGTTTGTTCCCGAGTTATAGAAAATCAATTTCAACTGTAAATGAACTACAAGCAAAAGGAGTGCTCAACAAAACGTGCGCACAGTGAAGCTACATTTACTATTACTATTGTGTTTGGCGATGCTCAACAATATTGCGATATTGTGAAGACATCATGATTCTTAATGTTCTCTAGAATCTAAGTTATTGAAACAAATGTTACACTTCAACAGATTTATGTCAGGAGACTTCTTGAAAGCAAATTATGAAATAGCTCCGCTTTAGTTCTCACTCGCGATTGACAATGAGATCACTTGTGAATTGATATATTTCGAACCAAAATAAAATTTAATATATTTAAGTACGAATTCAACTTCTTAGATATTTATTGAGAATCAGTAGGCAAGCACTATATCTAGTATTTGGGCTCATCACCAGGCACGGAATCACGAGTGAGAAAGAAAAATATTTCTCTGATAACCTCAAGTGTGCTGCGCTCTCGTGCACAAACGAGCAACTTGCTCTCATAAGCCTTTCTCACACGGTGCTTTCTCACCAGCTGTTGCTGCCCGTATCCGTATGCTAGCTTTTCGGGACTCGAGAATCCTGGGGCAGGGGTGAAGAGGGGAGGGGGGAACCTCGCCGTCTGCGCATGCGTCATTGCTCGTCACAATGTCGCGGCAGACGCTAGAAGCATTTTAGCGTCCAAGCAATCAGAGGCCAGCTTGTATAAACGCGCGGAATTCAATCATAGGAAATCACTTCAAAATTAATACAAAACATGTTTCGCTGAATGTGTTTCACTCACTTGGAAGATTGTTACTACAATATTTAGGCATCTTTGATTAATATTTCACGTGGGGATGCTCAGCATCTTAGCGTCCCCTGACGCTACGCCACTGGTTACATCCCTACCCCCGACCATATCAGAGCAGCAGGGCAAAGTGCCGAGATCAACAATATGAGGAATGTCAGATGTGGGTTGTCTGGGTAATGAAAATATGGCACATATTAAAAGTTTCAGGTTCGGCCCGTGAGGCCTTGGATGTTGGACACCCCTGTACCAGAACGTAAGACGTGACGTTGACATACACGTCGGATTTTGGGGTTTCCCCACCAGACATTTCCCCCTGCAGAGTTTCTCAGAGGAGAGGAGAGGACAAGCTTTAGGAAGAAAAATACCGCGCGCAGTTCATGGTCCTTTAGTTACGGTACAGTTCCTCCATTCACCTGGTATTGATGAGAGAAACCACCGAAAATTACCTATCAGATTAGCCGACCGCTGGAATTCTCCTCCAGACAGAGGCGAAGTCATACACTGTGGATAAAATTAGTGCGTCATTGACAGTTTGAGGTCATGTGGTGATGCAGCACTGTAACCTTAGCAACAGCGATTCTCAAGCTTCTTCATTTGTTGTCAACTCAAATTCAAGAACAACCGAATCCCGTGCCTTGAATATTGTGTTGTCTCCTGATCGTCGCCTTCTAGTGTTGAGAGTAGTGTTATTCTGTTTGTCATCCATTAGCGATATTCTGAAATAATTCCATTAGCTTTGTAAATTCAGTAGTATATGTTTTATACCTTCCTTGTTATAGGTATCACGTTAAATAAGAAAACATTTACAGTGGTTGAAATGGAAAATCTTTTCCGAAGGTTGTTGAAGGCATTGCTCGTGAATAGTAGCAGAAATTGCAGGTGCACACGAAAAATGTAATAATGAAAGCATGTCAATGAATTGTCGCCTCGTCGAAGACAGCTGGCGTCCGCGTAAGCACAGTGACGAACCTCCGCCTCGAAAAGAGCGTCTCAGCGATAAAGGCCTTTGTAACAGGCTGACCACCGCGTGGGGGCGGGACGAATGCCAAGTGCTAGCTCTTCATCCATTCTGCACCTCCGGCGGGACAGATCAGCCCACACTGGCCCTGCCGATCTCTTTTCACCCCCAGTCCGTTCAGTTCGGCCCACACTGGCCTTGCCGACCTCTTTTCACCCCCAGTCCTTTCAGTTCGGCCCACACTGGCCTTGCCGATCTCTTTTCACCCCTGTCCGTTCAGTTCGGCCTACACTGGCCCTGCCGATCTCTTCTTACCCCAGTCCACTCAGTTCGGCCTACACTGGCCTTGCCGATCTCTTCTCACCCCCAGTCCGTTCAGTTCGGCCTACACTAGCCTTGCCGATCTCTTTTAACCCCCAGTCTGTTCAGTTCGGCCTACACTGGCCCTGCCGATCTCTTTTCACCCCAGTCCATTCAGATCGGCCCACACTGGCCCTGCCGATCTCTTTTCACCCCCAGTCCGTTTAGTTCGGCCCACACTGGCCTTGCCGATCTCTTTTCACCCCTGTCCGTTCAGTTCGGCCTACACTGGCCCTGCCGATCTCTTCTTACCCCAGTCCATTCAGTTCGGCCTACACTGGCCTTGCCGATCTCTTTTCTCCCCCAGTCCGTTCAGTTCGGCCTACACTAGCCTTGCCGATCTATTTTCACCCCCAGTCCGTTCACTTCGGCCTACACTGGCCCTGCCGATCTCTTTTCACCCCCAGTCCGTTCACTTCGGCCTACACTGGCCCTGCCGATCTCTTTTCACCCCCAGTCCGTTCAGTTCGGCCTACACTGGCCCTGCCGATCTCTTCTTACCCCAGTCCATTCAGTTCGGCCTACACTGGCCTTGCCGATCTCTTTTCTCCCCCAGTCCGTTCAGTTCGGCCTACACTAGCCTTGCCGATCTCTTTTCACCCCTGTCCGTTCAGTTCGGCCTACACTGGCCCTGCCGATCTCTTTTCACCCCAGTCCATTCAGATCGGCCTACACTGGCCCTGCCGAACACTTTTCAACCCCAGTCCGTTCAGTTCGGCCTACACTGGCCTTGCCGATCTCTTTTTACCCCCAGTCCGTTCAGTTCGGTCTACACTGGCCTTGCCGATCTCTTTTCACCCCCAGTCCGTTCAGTTCGGCCTACGCTGGCCTTGTCGTTCTCTTTTCACCCCCAGTCCGTTTAGTTCGGCCTACACTGGCCTTGCCGATCTCTTTTCACCCCCAGTCCGTTCAGTTCGGCCTACACTGCCCCGGCCGATCTCTTTTCACCCCTAGCCTGTTCAGTTCGCCCTACACTGGTCCTGTTGACTTAGCAATTTGGAATAGCAAGCCAATGCCAAAGGAAATAAAAAAACTAATACGTGAAAGTCTGTGCCATTCTGTATCACCAATAGTTTTGGTCTGGCTTAAAAATATATCAAGAAATATCCTACATTTGCAAAAATATTTTATCATTTATAGAAAAGAAAAAAAACTCAAACTGAAAAATGATACACTCTTTTTAATCAATGAACTCTGAAAATAAACAGATTGGAAGAAAGCATGAAATGTTTTACAGATATATGCCACACCATTTTAACGAAATATGCAAAATATGCTCCTATTATTACACGAATATGCATCAACAGGGAAAGATTGGCCAAATAGGCACCAATATATATAACTAAGTAGCATCCCCTTCAAACCAAATGCCAATAAATTTCACTAAGCGGTGTCCTGAAGCAACGGGCAAAAATATGCAAAATCATAGAAATCCGCTCCCTACTTATTACATTGACACCTAAGATAGCTGGCGCCAGAAGTTCCCTCCGCCGGGACTCGAATCTGTCAGAGTGCTGCAGAGTTTGGGATAAGGCTGGCTCTGAATGCACTTACTCGGTGGATTGGAGCGTAGAATAGTATATTTTTAAACTAGCGTAGAATGATAGCTTTTATTCACAAGTTGATGTTTACGACATGAGCGACGTAGAAGCGAGTGTCGGAATTTCTACGAGTGAATAACAGCCATTCTACGCGAGTAAAATACCACTTTCTCTACGATTTTGAAATTGATAAATTTTAAAAATATTGAATGGGCGCCTTAACCTCAACACCAACTCGCATACTGTTTCGTGGCTCACCTGTCTGACGACAGTAGCGACCAGCCGCGGCAGAGCACGCAGCGCCTCTGTAGGCGACTGCGAGAACCCTCTGTCGTGGTATAATGAACTAAGACGAGAGTGATTGATCGACAGCCATGCGAGAAGGTAGGAAAGATTAACACGATTAATTTTTACGAAATCTCTTGCAAACAATAACTTTTCTCTTGTTTTGAAGATCATATAAACTGTCAGCGCATGGCGTTCTCGTCGGAACGACCCATTGTGAATTGCACCGGCCCGGCGGTAGCTCAGTCAGTTCCCAGTTCCTTTTGAATTGGACGGTGGAAGGAGGTTGGCGGTCACTACTTCATAAGATAAAAATCACACATAAACTGATAAGCACTGAATTTATTTCTGACGAGCGTCAGGGAAGTTACACTGAAAGAAATTTAAAGAAAAGGACCC
The DNA here is from genome assembly GCA_031308135.1 of Acheta domesticus. NCBI lineage: Eukaryota > Metazoa > Arthropoda > Insecta > Orthoptera > Gryllidae > Acheta > Acheta domesticus. Next base: position 7,324,005 of record JAHLJT010005437.1, read on the forward strand.
TACCTACGGAGCTCATTTAAAAGAAAGTTTAAAATTAAAAGAAATCGAAAAAATAAATTCTAAAATTACAAACAAGTTTGGTTTATAATCCTGATTACAATTTGTGCCAGAGCGCGGCAACGCTAGTACGATAATATGACCATCAAAGTCCTCGTTGCGCGTGAAGAGCGTAAGAAAGCGTGGGTTTTGCCTGTTCGGCGACTTATGTTATAAGCGGTCGCAGTGGAGCTTCGCCAGCAGGGAAGCTTCCCCGGTCGTTGTCCTCATCAGCTGGGGCGGCGACACAGGCTGGGTCGCGGCGTCGGGGGCGGCGGCTGGCTGAGGGACGGCGGCTTGTAGTCTCCGAAGTTTCCAGACGTCTTCGCCCCGTCCAGGCGGTGGCAGTGGCGTCAGGTCACGGTGTGGCTCAGATAATTCTGGGTATTGGTTACAAGGCGAACATTTGCCTGTCGCTAATTTCAAGGGTCTTTAACTGGCTGAATAAAATTCCTTGAGAACATTAAGCGTAATCTAGATGGCGGATTCACCTTGCCCAGATTCAGTGAACTGCCTAACAGTGTCCGAAAGCGGCTGGCTTTGGCACCGTTCCGCGAAGAAAAGCTCGGCCCGATCCCGTGGGAATTCGAAATTAAGGAAAAGAAACGTTTGCTGTGAAACTATGTGGAGTCTAACAACGGCCTCCCTGCGAGCGTTCCTTACATGAACCTCCCCCTTCGAGTCCCACTTGTTCTCTCCTATCTCCCGACGTACGCTCCTCGCATGAACCTCTCGCCCCCCCTAAATCGTTCCCTCGTTTCTAAACTCACCCCTTCCTCTGGTACATGTTGCCTGATTGGTCTAGATCTGTGGCGTCGTATTTAATTTTCCACCAATCAGCTATAGGAATTCTCTAAAATTTCCCATACGCCGGTCATTCTCTTTCTCTCTCTTGCTTTTAGCACTTGAACGTGCGCAATGGCATTCAGGCTGCTTCGGTAAACACTCGTTTTGATAACGAAAGCTTGTTAATGTTCCCTCGTTTCCCTTATTGAGTTAGACATGAACTGCTTGTTGTGAGGAGCAAATCACCTCGTTTATTTTTATGGGGGGGGCGCCCAAAGGAGAGTGGATCCTTCCTTCCGGGCGGGCGCGACCGTGCACAGCTGCAGGTCATAAATTCCTTTTGAATTTGGGTCACTGTTATGTGTTCGCAGGCCGGGGGTGGCGGCCAGGGTGGCGGGGAACACTACCCTCGTGTCTAAAATTCTATTTTATTATAAACTCATCGCTAATGTGCCGCCACAAAACAAAAGTTCATTAGGACCTGAATAAAACTTTAGATTTGTTTAAAAGTCAATCATTACGTTTCCATAACAGAAAATAATAATTTTAAAAAGTATTCTAAGTTAAAACCGACAAAACACTCTACCTTTCAATAAAAACTGCATTGAGATCTGTTCGACCATTTCAGATATTACCGCGGACAAACAATCAGATAGAAAGAGAGACAAAAACAATTTAAATGGATGTATGCAATCTTTAAATAGTCATTAAAGAGTACAAAAAACAATTATTTTGAAATCACGGACAGGCACTCCAATTTTATTTACATATATTACTCATGTGTCATAACGTAATTTCTCCACGACTACCCCGGAATGTATAAATTTCTGCACGTTATCGGAGGCAGTAATGATGACGATTCCACAAGCCGTGCGAGAATATTATATACATTCCGGAGTATTGTATACATTCCGGAGTAGTCGTAGAGAAATTACGTATTTGCATGAGATTTCGTAAAAATTACTCCTGTTCACCTTTCCTACCTTCTAGAGCAGAATCTAAGTGTGCACTCTTTCAGTTTTTAGCAATTATTTTTTAAATGACGTGAAAGTGAATTTAAACTTTCTTAAAATCCATAAAATTTTCTACAACATGCATTTCGATTAATTTCGATAGCGCAAATGAGCAAAGATTTAAAAGGTAACATGTCCATTTGGCAAAAATTATGTTTTTCTAGTATTTCTACCTAGAATACATTAAGTAGAACTCTATTTGTTGAGGTAAAGACGGTGTTGAAAAGTGTAAAGTCTTTGTTATATTTTTCATTTTTATTGACAAAGGGTAAAGTGGACATTTCAGGTTTTGAATATTTGCTCCTCTGTTAGGCTTGGAGTAACTAAAGATCAGAATTGTGACTGGAAGTTAGGGGGGAGTGTAGAACAATATAAATGACTAGGAAAACCTGGCAGACGTTGTTCTGCCCTTCATCTTCCTCTTTCCCCTCCCATCTCCCTCTCTCACTGTCTATCCCTCCCTCACCATGTCCCTGTCTGTCTCTGTCTCTGTCGCTCTCTGTCCCTCTAATTCACATTTACTTGTAGATTCCGCACGTCTCTGAGCAGGTGAGGTAATATCGGGAAGCGCCGTACCAGCAAAAAATGTAATAGAATGTTCAGGAAGAGTTCATTCTGTAGATTACGCTGTGAGAAACGTTTCTTTGAGGCCTTCGGCGTGAAAATTTTAGTTTTTAAGGCCTCGAGTTATTTAACGACATAGATTCAAAAGGCATGGTTGCATTTATGTTGCAAGGTATGCTGCAGGTTGCATTTGACGTGAATATGTAGTGGATATGTAGTGAATATGTAGCGCCATGTAGTGGAGTTACAACAGAATTAACAACACATAAACCTTCTCTGTGAAAAAAAACACACGTAGAAGTGCCAACTTTCATGGAGATCGGTCCAACGGTGTTGGAGTTTTGCTCTTATATGCATACCAACATCCTGTTATATATATATATATATATATATATATATATATATATATATATATATATACAGGGTGAGTCACGTAACTTTAGCACCTCCTGTAACTTTCGAACGGTTGAAGTTATTGCAATGCAGTTTGCAAGTACATGAGGGAAAGGGGCTAATTGATACGTGCATTAATTTCTATTTTACCACTTGTATTTTACGAGATTTTTTAGGTAACTTTGTTTTTTCAAATGGAACTATACATATTTTTTCAGTCCACCATGACGAGCGTAAAAAGACGAATCCAATGATGTACATATTGTTATATGTTAGATAAGCATTTTGTTGATTAATTTTGATTTTTGCGACCGGGGTTTAACGGACGTTTTGAATAGTCCACCACACAAGGTCATGCAGCGCTCCACCAGCACACGTGCGCCCGGCGAAGGGAAGGGAAGGGGAGGGATCTTATTTGAAAATACGAAACATAGTATTCCAAATATTCACAAAACCATTGCAGTTTTTTCCTGAACTGTGTTTTCCATCCTTCCGCATTTTCAGATTTTCGTCTTTCTTTGATTGAAGGAATTAAAGGATGGAAAATAAGGATTTGTCATAAGTTTGTATTGTAATAAAATTGTTTATAACTTCAACTCCATTTAATGGGATTTCATAAGATACGTAGTAATGGGATCTTGAAACAAAGCACAATAAGAATAAATAATTAAAACTACAAAAATATATTGTATATTTTGAGCAAACAATTTCAATGTTAATACGCATATAATAATAACTTAGGGATAGAAATAATCTTATTTCAATAAATACTACTTAAGACAAATCCGTATTTTCAATCCCTAGGAAACCCAAATTACTGAAAATGGATTAAGTTGAAAAGGAGAGTTCAGGAAAAAATGCAACAGTTTTGTGAATATTTTTCGTATCCTCAAGTACTTAAATCCCTTCCCTTCCCCGACCCCGCGTTTGCTGGGGGAGCGCTGCGTGACCTTGTGGGGCTGACAGTTACAATGAAAATATCCGTTAAACACTAGCGCAAAAAAATCACAATTACTCAAAAAAATGCTTATCTAACATATGACAATATTTATATCTTTGGATTCGTCTTTTTACGCTTGTCATGATAGTCTGAAAAAATATGTATAGTTCCATTTGAAAAAACAAAGTTACCTCAAATATCTCGTAAAATAAAAGTGATAGAAGAGAAATCAATACACATATCAATTAGCCCCATTCCCTCATTCACTTCCGTGAAAACTGCATTGCAATATCTTCAACCGTTCAAAAGTTACAGAAGGTGCTAAAGTTACGTGACTCACCCTGTATATATATTACAGCGGCCCATATCAAACAATGGTGGTAAAACATAGGTGATGTAGAAAACATAGCCGGACTGAGTCAGACGGGGCAGGTGATGCGGAATGAAGGCACGTGGGCAGAGGCGTATCTAGGTATTCAGGCGCCCATGGCAAGCATCAAATTTGCGCCCCTGTTAGGATAGTTCAAATTAGGGTTATTGTTATATGTTTTAGCGGGTATACTCTAAATAGCGCCCTTTGTGAGTGGCGCCCATGGCACGTGCCATGTCTGCCATTCCGTAGATACGCCTCTGGACGTGGGACAGGGTGAGCTGGGTTGGGGAGGGGCGGGGAATAGCGGCTGCTGGAGCGGTTGGCGTATTTGGCTCTTACAGTCCAAGACTGCGGGTTCAAACCCGATGGATTTTTAAGAGCACAAAAATCCTTCGTATGCCTTCCTTCGAAGGGGGAGTAATGCAAACTGTCCCATGCTGTATACTGCAATTTCTCTAACTTTGCCCCTCAAGGCCACTCAACTCCCATCTTTGCGATGGAATGTGTCAAGGTGTTTCGCATCTTTCTCAGTCGTTCCGCTAGATTTCGCATGATCGCGACCGTATCAAGCTGTGCTTGCGATCAAGCGACTTTTACCGGCAAGACAGAGAAAGAAGCGAAATACCGTGTGATATTCCATCGCGAAGATGGGCCTTGAGAGGCAAAGTTAGAGAAATCGCAGTTTAGATGTACTCCATGTAAAATTTCATCAAGATTAAATGAAGCCTCTGAGATAAATTCAAAATCGCCGGTTTCGTCATCCGAGTGATCCCTTCTTTGCCCTGAACCCCAAGTCGGTTCAGTTCGGCCTACAATGGCCCCAAGGACCTTTCATTCCTGGTCGGTTCAGTTCGGCCCAAACTGGCCCTGCCGATACCCATCCACCCTTCCATCTGCTGCACACCTCCAACGAATAAGAACATTAGTCTCGTAAGTGGAGTGCATGTTTTATCGGGTAAGGCGGCAGTAATCTTCCCCAACTGGATGACTATATCCGGCGCCGACCTACACGTAGGCTAGCGGGTTTTCCCCAACCAGGTATCGCCCACCAGCGGGAACCACTAGCCGGGACAAGCTCCTGACTGGTTTCCCGACATCTGTGGTAGTGCAGTGCATGTAAGTGTATGTGTGTAAGTTAGTCGTGAGGAGAGGGCATGCAAGAGGGAGGGAAGATAGCGTGAGGTCTGTGGCCCGTTTGTTAGGGTACTGCCCCGGCATTCGCCCGGTGTTGACCGGAGTAACCACGGAAAACTACCGATCAGTGCAGCCGGCCGCTAGAATTCTCTTCCAGACTGCGATTGAATTCGACATATCTAGCTATACTTCGGTTTTTCATTTTTGGCGCACGGGGATGTGTCAATCAAATGGAATATCTCACGGTATTTCGCGTCGTTCTCGGTTGTGCCGCTAGGAGTCGCATGATCGCGACTGTATTGAGCAGTGCTGGCGATCATGCGATTCCTGTCGGCACAACGGAGAACGACGCGAATACCGTGAGATATTCCATTTGATTGACACATTCCCGTGCGCCAAAAATGAAAAACCTAGGTATAGTGTCGAAAACCCTGCCACCGTCAGGAGAGTAACCCTAGGACCACCCGGTCACAGGCATTGCAGGGACATCAGTTGATGCCCTGAGCCACCTCAGCCGGCGCATGCGCAGTGCGTCAAATTTCCCGTCGCACATCTCTGGGTGTCGCCTGTTGCCGGCAGTGGGGCAGCGATGGCGACGCCGCGGCGGGGAAAGCGCGAGATCGCTTGACTAGTGGGAGCGGAGTGGGGGAGGGGGGCTGGCGATGCCAGCGCAGCCTGGGCGGCGCCGGGCGAAGCTGCGGTCGTCTGCGGGCGGTCTGCCGCCCCGGGCCAGACGCCTCCCCCGCTTCTCCCCCCGCCCCGCAACCGCCGGGTCCCCTCCGCGGAACTGCATGCGCAGTACACTGGCGGAGTCTAGCCAGAGCAGTAGAAACGAGGCTATTCGAGCCATTCACAATCGGGGTAGGGATGCGTCGTGGATGTCGATGTTTTCAAAACGCCGATGATTTTGTGGATACACTGATGTTTTAAACGTAGATATATTAACGTCGATGTTTATACACCGATGTTTTAAACATCGATGTATTAACGGCGATGTTTATACACCGATGTTTTAAACATCGATGTATTAACGGCGATGTTTATACACCGATGTTTTAAACATCGATGTATTAACGGCGATGTTTTTAGCATCGATGTTTTGTAATCGATGTTTTTCTTTTTGCGATGTTTTGTTTGTGAATGAAACATTTCCATGATCACAGTACTGAGAAAGTTAAAATATGAAATAATAAATGATGGTAACACTGTTACTTTATATGTTGGAACCAAAGGAACGCTATTTGTACTACCTTCATCGACCAAACTCTCACGATCGAGATGACCTCCATCACCTTGTATTTCCTCTTTCTTCATATTCATTTCGCACATTGAGAGGTGGTCAACAAATACACTGTGGGCGTTGCGTCTGCCCCTACTTCTCGTACCGTTATTCGGCAAATTCATAAACACGAACATTGTCAAATTAAATTCTAATGCACAAGAATGTAATGTTAGAGGTTACTAAACCAGTCTAAAAACATCGATGGTTTTTAGTCGATGTATTAACATCGATGTTTTGTTATCGATGCTGCATCACTAAATCAGGTCCGACGAAACGTATAAATTTCAGGTGGGTTGTACCATAGGAGGGGGTCATGTAATTTTTTATTATATTTAATTTTTCTTAAAGAAAAATATGATAACGGTATAAAATATGTAGTTTATTGAACGTTTTTAGTTGGAATGGATCTACTCCTGAAATGTCGCTATGAGAAAACTGACACTCGTTTGGAATTTTTAGAAATGAATTCATCCATAAGATTCTCAATATCGATCTTCCGCTAACTCAGGGTACGAGTGCAAGATCACTATATGATTCAGCAGATTTTGTAGCAGATTCTCTCTTTCGAGCACGATGAACCTGGAATGATCATAAACAGACGAATAAAGCGAGAACAAGATCCACACTCCATTCATTTTCGCGCATCAAATCTACGATCTCACACAAATTCGCTGGATTTATCTAACTTCTTTTGAGGATGCTCCAGGCAGTGCCCTTATCCCTTTCTGATCGATACGCATCGAAATCGAAGTTTGAATATTGAATAATGTTTTTGATCGATTTCGGAAATAATTCTTTCCATCAGGTTGATGGTGGAAATAAATGTGATGAATTGAATTTTTGTTTCCAATTTTTGTCAAAATTTCGGGTGGAAATTTACCCACCTGAAATGTTTTCGCATCCATTGTACCTTCCTCTTCCGCCGACCTGTCCACCCTGTTATTATCCTAGACGTTAGGACATAAACATGTACTTTTAACGTAAACGGACGTGCCGTTCACAATGGCAACTGTCACGAACGCGCAAACACAGGCACTCATCGATGTGGATGCAATAAATATTCAGCGCGGAAATTCTATGTACAGTCAAATGGCATTAAGTGAAATGAGGCGGTCGTGGCAGGGCGATAATTATTTAGTACTACTGGACTTGACAATGCTTCCCTATTGCAGTGTATTACACTTCGCACGCTTCTGGGTGCGTGATTTTACGCTACGCTCTGCCAAAATTCTAATAGACTAGGAAAACTCGGCTGACGTTGTTCTGCCCTTCATCTGCCTTTCTCCTCTCCCATCTCCCTTTCTCACTGTCTCTCCTTCCCTCACCCTGTCTCTCTCTGTGTGTCTCTGTCTCTGCCGCTCTCTGTTCCTCTCATTCACATTTACTTGCAGATTCTGCGCCTCTCTGAGCAGGCGAGGTATTATAGGGAAGCGCCGGACGAGCAAATATGTAATAGAATGTTTGAGAAGGCCTTTGGCCTCAAAATTTTAGTTTTTAAGGCCCTAGAACGCTTCGTTTAGGAGTTATTTAACGGTATAGATTAAAAATGCTGCCGAGTGTGTTGCGGACTGCATTTGACGTGAATATTTAGTTTTGTTCTACGCGAAAAAACGCCGAATTTACGGCAGAAAAACTCTTCTTACAGAGTCCTGGTAACGAAAATGTAGATATATCCAGTTGCTAAATTCATAAAAAAATCCTCTAACACGTGGTATAGTCAGAATGCATGTTTTCTGGGTTCCGAAAAATCGAATGACAGCAAAACGTCTGTCTGTCCGTCCATCCGTCGGTCTGTGAACGACGCTGACGGGTAAACCGTTCAGCCGATTTTCTCCAAAATTGATATTCTTCAATCGATTTGGCTAATGTTGATCTAGCTTGAATTTGAAATGATAGCTAGTATTTTGGGGGGTACTTTACATGAAGCCCCTATGTAATTTGCAAAGTTTAAAAAAAATAGTTTTTGATAAATATTTTGTTGTTGGATCGTGTGAAGGACGTTTAAGAGAATGGTGTAGGTCTCATGTTCGTTTAAAACACTGATTTTTCGAAAATTGCAAAAATTCAAAACGTTTTCGGAGTCTTCCTAGAACAAAAATATTAAAGAGAGAGGATTTTCCGCTAATGAAATCTGTTTCTTAAGGATAGATGTGGAAATAAAGTCATGTACAATTTTCCGAAAATTTGAATACTTTTCACGTAATTTTGTGTGAAAATACGGACGAGAAAGTACGTGCTGTTCTAACACCACTGGTGTTCACTGTCTTCATGCGTTGGGACGCAGTGCCAAGTTTCGGAGAATATTTGTTTCAGATATCAAGAAATTATTTTTTTCCCTCTGAAAGTTCCTTAGGATGAGAACTGAAGCTTTAAATCTAGTTTGGAAACAAATCCACGAATGCAGATCAACATCTAGTGGGGTGAAGATGAAGAATCAAGTATCAGGAATTGAATGATTTTGTACAAGAGTTGTTTAAATACGCACGCGTGAAAAACTTTAATGTGGAAATTAATTCTAAGAAGTAGGTAATGTATATTAACTTTATCTCGAAGAGCAAAACTAGGCCAGATGTCCCTTTCACTTATTTTCGTAACCTTCATAACGACTACCTGCAATGACAATCATTTTACTCTGGAACCATGAGTGACTGCTTAATGCAGATTAAATTATTCGTTTATTTAATTTCAGATTATCTAACATTTCAATACTGCATAATTCTGTATTCGAAACGTTGCTTGGCCCACTCTGATCACGGAGTGTGGTAATACTCAAAAGAGACAAACCCCCAAAACAGTAAGGAAGAAGCCAAAATTTCGTTTTGTAATCTTGCGGCATGTAACTTAGACCTGAAATTTCGTCATCGAAATCCAGTCCTAGAACGCATAATTTATGAGTTAAGCATAATCAATATGTCAGGAAAGAGATCGGTTAGGGGACCTTCTGATACAGATTGCTTTCACGATTTCCTAATTTTGAAGCATTTTTGAACAAATAATATTTATGTAGTTAAAATGTGATACAAGTTAATACATAGAAGGAATATATTAACTTCTCGCAGATACTTTAATACTAGTTTTATACTTTAATACTAACAGACACTTTAATATTATTTTTAGATTTTACGGTTGACCAGTGGGTGTTAACCAGTTCATATTTACAGTTTCGTGATTTTTGTAATAACAATAAATTTTTATTGTTAAATGCTTCCTTTTTTAAAGTTTTTACTTTCCCTTCAACGAAACTAGACCTGAGATTTATTGAAAAAGACCACAGTTAATGTCGTAGTGTCAACATATAAATAAAAATAAAAAAGTGCTTTTAAAAATGGTCAGAATAGTTTTACAACATTTATACAGTGCAGATTTAATTAAGTTTAATTCTCAGTAAAATCAGGTTTAAATTCTCTCTCATCTGACACTTCATTTGTTAAGATTCATTGAGTTTAAACATTGATTATTTCGTGTTTTAGGATGCGTGAACTACTATAGTCATTACTCATTAGTTCCGTAAGCGTAGTGCATGTTATATCTATGGTAGTGGCAGTGTACTTCATTTTCTGGAACGTGGAATCCGACACGTAGACTTGCATAGAATTCCTACCTCAGGTATCTCTCCCAGCGGGGAACTCTCACAGCCACAGAGCTTTAAGCTCCCGATTGCTCTTCCTACATGTGTGTGTGTGTGTGTGTGTGTGTGTGTGTGCGTGCGTGCGTGCGAAAGGAGGGGACAAGGATGGAGCAAGAATGATCGCGTGCGAACAGTGTCTAGTTTATGAAGATACTGCTCCGGCACTCACGTAATATTGATCGGAGAAACCACGGAAAACTAACGATCACAGCCACCTGTCCGTGGAATTCTCCTGCAGACAGTGGCTGAATCTGACGAACCTGTGTATCCAGTTTCGAAATTTCGCCCTTGTTAGAACTCGAATCGTTGGACCTCCTAGCCAGACACGCTGCAGAAGCAATGACGATGCTGCCACGGAGCTAGTGCACAAGGTCGATTAGTTAGGTGTAAGAGCCGCAAAACGTACTACAATACAAATAATACATTAAATTGGTCCGAAGAATTGTCACCCTGACCGGGATTCGAAACCGGGTCTCCTGGTTTACGCCCAGCTGCTCTAACCACTAAGCTACTGAAGTAACCAATGGCAGGTGATAATTAAATAAATAATACACTTGATTTGTCTTGCACAGCGGTCTGATGCATACGTTATCATCAACTAAAACTCCCATTTTTTTCATAATGCTGTCCGTTAATACATCTGCATAACGCAAACCCACAGAGGAAGGGAAAGGTAATCTTAATGGCCGTTAAGAAGCCAAGTGATCATCATACTATTTATTTAAGTTCGAAAACAGATAAGAAACAACATAAACATACACAATGTAGATAACACATAAAAGTAATTTTCAACTGTAAATACAGTGAATACATTATTTTTTTGTTTTTGTGCAATTCTGTATCACTAGCACTAGGTTACTCGTGGTATCTACATCATCAATGGTCAGTGACATAAGTTCGCCTCGTCGGCATGCCCTAAAAATACCAAATATTACAATAACATTTTTAAGTAGTCATTTGCTTCCAGTAAAAAATTCTGTTACTGTATGTTTTTACGATAAAATCTTGGCCTTTTTGTAACTGTTGCGCCTGAAGCAAGAAGCGTATAGATTCGAAATGGAGGATCGCGTTTCACTCCTACGTATTATAAGCAATAGTGTTTCTTATTTATATTATTTTTTTTCTTACAAGGAGATGGTATTACAAAAAGTATTGAACGACACACGACCGATATCACAAATAACAGACTTGGTTGGTTATAAACCTCGATTAACAAACTCCAACCGCGTCTGTTAGTTGGCGTTTATCATAGGTAATACCAGGAGTACTTTGGAAATTTGGATTTTGGAACTTTGGACTCGGGAAGCGAGGCGAGCGATTTATCCGAGAATTTCCAAAGCAGGAGTGGTATTTAAGAGGACTATTACACGAATGAAATAACGTCTAACAGAGTTACAAACTGCGTCAAATATTGAAAATACGTTAAAATCAATGAGGTTATGTTATAGTACATAGGTAGTTTATTGGATATCTACATAGCGATCGATGTATACCGCCTCCTAAGATAGAGGAGTCACTGTTTGTGATTGGCCAGTAAGAAGAATTGGCAAGAAAAATCGGATTTGAAAAACGATAAACTTTTTGACATACACCGCCCTGATTGTGGCATTTTGTATGTAAAGTTAAACACAATTGGTTTTAATTTCACGAGTGGAATAGTCGGTCTAATGACGTTAATATCTATAATTATCATTTTAAATCATCGCAACGCACACCGCTTCTGCGGCTGCCTCTGTCTTCAACACCAGCCTCATAAATTTCCCGCCCTGCCTTCCCCCTCCGCCGTCCCTGCCCCCTCTCCTTCTCCCCCCTTGCCAGCGGCGTGGCCCCCTTCCTCGCGGCCGCCGCAGGCGTCGGGTATTGATCGGCCGGCGGCGACGGGGGCGGCGGCGGCGGGGGCGGCAGTGGGGGCGGCGGGGGCGGCACGGCTTGGCTCGGCCATCGGCCCCCGCCTGTGGCGTAGTGGCTCCCCCCACCACCACCAGCCTCTCAATCCCACAGCAGGGGATTCCCCCAAGCAAGTGTGGTTTTGGCAAACAGCTAAACCATATGGCAGCAACCAGTGATGCTGCAGCACGTACTTTCTCGCATTATTTCTTTGATCCCGGTGAATAAGCTTGATTTTACAGGAGAACAAAAAACAACTTTCAACTTAAGTAAATCAGTGATTAATGGTATTGAAACGAAGGTGATATTCAATTGAAGCTATTTGTGTGATTCGTTTATATATCCATAATTCCTGATTTACAGCATCATTTGTAAGTTTGAAATCGGAAATGCTCCGTTTTTATAACTATTTTCCACTGATCCAATCTAAGAAAAACAATTGAAGACCCTTTTTGACAAAATAGTTTTTATTAAAATTGCCTTCATTTAGAGCAAAATTAGGCGAAAACTACCCCAATTTTCAAAAAATTCAGGTCATCATATAAAAATCTAATGTTGAAAAACATTTCATTAAGAAAAAATCTATCTTCAGTACTGCAGTTGAAGGAAGACGCCGAAAAAATTCAAATTTTTGCAGTTTTCAAAAATTCAGAGTCAACAAAAAATCTTACCTGTACCATTTTTTAAAGGACTTTGGTTTGTCTGAGAAGAAATTGTAAAGGAAAAATTGGTACAATTTTTTAGAAAATGTTGAGGTTTCATATTCATGTCAAATTCCCTCAATGATCAAAATATCCTTTTCAAATTCAAGTACCCGCGACTTCAGCCATTAATCGGAGAATAGTAATTTTGGGAAAAAAAACCCTACTTACGGTTTAGCCGCAAACGCTCACACACAGAAAGACGAACGGAGAGACTGAGAGAGGGACAAACGAACAGAGGGACAGATTTACGGTTAACCGTAAACCAATTTCCTGTATCAATGACACACAGAACGTGTCACAGGATAGTACATTATGAAACGATGATGTAGTGATCAGTATTAATACACGAGTGAGGAACATATTACGATACGAGCGAGGAACGAACGAATATCGTAAACTTTACTCGAGTGATTTAATACCCATTACGTTGACTTTCATATGGTACTTTTTCTCCGACTTATGGTAACTTGTATGAGTTAAACTTTTACATTGAATCGTTTCGTGACAGTTGACCAGCAGGATTCAGACAAGGTCGCCTAGCGGACAGCTTCCTCCCTATCCTGCATCTGATGACTTTGGTTGCCAGCCCGCATGCGAAGAAGTACTGAGATTGCCAAATAGGATCAAAGTGAATTACGATCCAATTCATTTTAAATAATATTTCACGTAAAATGTTAGTAATAATAAAAGAAATTAAAACCGACAAGCATAATATAATATTAAATACAATTTTAATGTTCACATTCGAAAGAAACATTTACTAGAACGATTCTCAATGATCAATTAAGTGTCGATACGTGGTTTGTAAACTTCTATGAAAGGTCAAGAACTTGCACATAATGAAATCAGTATCGTAATGAATATCATTATGCAACGGATTGCAGCCATCAAAAGACAGAGTTATATAATGTTAGTAGAAAAAATAATTTACGGCATATAGGAACGCGAATTATCCACTATTTCGGTATCAGGAACCAACATTAGGAATTTTTCTGCCACAAAAAGTGCAGCTTTTTGCTTGTTCCTGCGCTCCACCTGCTTCCTCGGAAGCGCTTTCAGAAACGACCTCGACTTCCGTTTTTGCCTGGTCTGTAGCTGGACCATTGTCTAGTTACTCCACCCGACTGTAGCCCGCGCTTTGGAGAAAGAACATAAACACATCAATAGGAGGCAATTACCTAACTGAATTGTTTTAAATCGATTAAAATAGTGTGGTTGAATAAAGTAAAAATACTTTTTTTCAAATGAGATATTTTAACTGACTGTTATTATTTTAATAAATAAATGCACAAACGTTGCCCATCACTGACGTTTTCTTCTTAATATATGAGTTTAATAATTCAATGGATGAAACGTCGTTTCTTTGTTTTTTTACTACAGAAACATTTAATGACCACTTATAATGATATAATTGTTATTTTTCTACTCCCGTTGTATAATGGTGTCGTGGGATGGCTGCAACCAGTTGCATAATGATAGTCATTTCGATACAGTTTTCATTATGATACAGGTTTTTGACCAATCACAGAGACGCTTACAAACCAAGTATTGGCACTTCATTAATCATTGGGAATCGTTGCAGTAAATGTTTCGTTCAAGGGTGTATATTAAAATTGCATTTAATGTTACAGTATGCTTCTCAGTTTCAATTTCTTTTATTAGTAGTAATTTGTACGTAAAATATTATTTACATTAAATTGGATCGGAACTTCGCTTTGATCCTATTTGACTAACGTAGTGGTAGTTGTTGCAGAGAACATTTGAGTGACGTTAAAATCTGAACGCAAGTCATTTTGTGTTATTTGCTGCTACCGTGTGGTTGTCCTTAAAAACCGGTTAATTCTTTAGTTTAAAATATTTAGTGAATGGCAGTTCTTTGTGGTGGAGTTGACGTTTCCAGAAATGAGAGAAAATGGTGATGTCGGAATATTACTGCCGCAACTTTTGTAGTCCCTTGCAGGCGCTCTGGTAAAATAAAGCCACCTGCAGGTGTAGGGTAGAGAGGTGTCCGCTAGATGGCCTTGGCTGAGTCTTGCATGTCGACTGCCACAAAACGATTCAGTGGAGAAGTTTAACTTATAAAAGTTACCATAAGTCTTAAAAAAAGGACCGTACGAAACTCGATGTAATGGTATTAATACACTAGTGTGAAGTTTACGATACGTATTAATACCCATCATTACTTCGTTTCATAATATACTATTATGAAACGAGTGGTAAAAGTGACATTCTATTGTATGAGTGGGAAAGCACGCTACGCCCTAAGACACCTCGCTCGGACCCTTTCAAGGACCAGGGATTCAAATACCGGGCTACATAATGTTGAATTTGTGATGTAGGGTTTCTCGGAGTACCGATGTTTTCGCTGCCAGTTACTTCACCACTTCTACCTTGGTGAGCAGGAGACGACCAGTAGCCATTTATCAAAACTATTCACTTGAAGGTTACGCAGAAAAAATAGTAGGATTTAAACAGACCAGTGTAAGTCGTACAATCATTTATTTGAAAGTACCTTGATAACACAGATAAAAGTATGCCATTTAGTCAGTAATGACAACAATCACTGTTTCTTGAATATTACACTGGGTAAAAGCCAACACGTTCCTCCGATCGGGAACCTGCATTACAGGATTTGACATGTCCAAGGTGATTTCCTGCAAGGCTTCTCATATAGGGAGCTTAAGATCTACCAATGTGTTAGGGTATGTAGTGTAGACTGGACTCTTTAGATATCCCCATAAGAAGAAATCAGGTGTAGTCAAATCTAGCGACATTGCTTGACTGTTGATGTCTCCAAATATGGAAATTCTTGAAAAGCAGGCCGCAAGATAGGCATGTATCGTGCCTTACGAAATGTTGCCCCTTCCTGTTATAGCCATACCTGAGGTAGGTTGCGATTGACCGGAGCTGAAAGAAAACACCATATTCACGGTATTCACCATGCTTGTATTATGTAGAGATCGCTAGTAACTGTAACAACATGGCCATTGTGGTCCTCGAAGAAATAAGGGCCTACGATGTCAATGAAGCAACGGCACACCACACTGTCACACGGTCACTATGATACCGTTTGTCACGCAGCTCACGTGGGTTCTCTGGTGTAACGAACATTTTGATTGGTCACACCGCTGCTAACTTGAAAATGAGCCTCATCAGACATCACTAAGTTTGTTCCAAGATCTGCTGTTCGGCTGCTAGACGGCCAAGGAAATCCATAGCAAACGTCCTTCGCAGTTCATAATTTTTTCAATTTTTCCACAGCAAGTTCATAATTTTTTTCAACTGTTGCACAACATGAATTTTAAAGGGGTGGTACTGTAGATAATCATGGATGATACGCTGCAAGAAACTAGAC
The DNA here is from genome assembly GCA_031308135.1 of Acheta domesticus. Lineage (NCBI taxonomy): Eukaryota > Metazoa > Arthropoda > Insecta > Orthoptera > Gryllidae > Acheta > Acheta domesticus. The sequence goes on from JAHLJT010005437.1 coordinate 7,340,100, forward strand.
GACGTTCTCAGCGCTAGGGCATATCTGACAGCGGAACCCGGAGCATTTAAGATTAGTACTTGACGGGCTTTCTCTAACCGCTGTGACCTAGGATGTCCTGGACTTTTCATCTAAAGGCTAGATGCATTGATAGGAAATTCGTTGACCCCCCTGACGGTGGACGGATCAAGAATTTTGTCGTGAAGTCTCAGCCTGAAATGGCTACGAAAGATTCTTTGCACAGTAATGGGAGACTTGTTATTTTCGAAGTAAGTTTCCACAGCGAATGAGCGGTGCTGTGAAGCCAACAAAGTTGATATTGTGAATCGTTAGCTCTAAATCGATGCGGTAGCGATTCTTGTAACCAGAAGCGCGTTGACTCTTGTAACGTTGATCGGTACAATACATACAAGGAAAAAATGTAAAGAAAAAAATTTGAGAAAATAATTGTTTGATAATTGCGTATACTTCACGCAAAACTATGCGAAAGCAACTCATATTTTTGAACATAGAATTGTACATGATCTTATTTCAAGATCTGTCTTTGAACAACAAATTTCTTCAAAAAAAAATCTCTACCTTGAATATTATATTTGTAGGAAGATGTCAAAAAAGGTTGAACTTTTCTATTTTCGAAGAATTAGGTTTTCAGCAATTATACTCGTACCATTTTTAAGAGTACTTTGCGTTATCCAAGAACAATTTTAATAAAGAAATTGGAGTAATTTTTGAGAAAATTTAGAAAATGTTGAGGCTTGATGTAAAACACCTCAAGAATCAAAATATACAGTTTAAACTCAGAGGACCTCGAGATCGTTCACATCAGTCAGGGAATAGCATTGCTGAAGAAAAACTCTGAACGTCTTAGGCACGTGTTGATCATTACTTTTCTAACTACGTCCTCTTACAACAAAAAAACATGTAAACAAGAAATACATTGTTTTGGAATAAATGTACTGATACACCATCTTTAGCTTCAACGCATTTGTTTCGAATCTGTTGTTAACGAAGACGGATTGTTAAATCTTTAACGGACGCAGGTCGGTTAAGAGTGAAAAAACTTGCTAGATGATGTGCAGTAGGTAGGTGGTGGATTTCACTATCTAGCGGGGTCGGAGTATTTGCCTCTTTCTTGGGTATAAGTGCACTAACCTTTCAGGACTAATGATGTAAGAAGTTGATGCGTCCGGAAACACAAAATTATCAATCTATTATTCCCATCCTAGCAACATGACAAAAATGGTTGAGGGAAGTGTTTGGGACACCGTGCAAGTTTCAGTGGTGGAAATGGGTAATATTCATTCCATACCTTCTCCCTTCACGAATCATAAGAATTGAGATGGGTCTTGGGCATCCTTAGACGAGTCAAAGGGCAGAATGTCATCACGAATCTGCATCAATGTGAGAAAAAAGATTTAGGAAGGCATCTTGAACACTGTGATTGATTGACTGATTATTTCGTGTTTTCTCCTGCGTCAACGGTTACATTAGTCCCGTATATGTAGTGCATGTTTTTATCACGTGAGATGGGCGTTCAGTGCGGCGTTCGTCCCCACTGTATGGTGAGATCCGGCGCCGACTTTCACGTCGGCTTGCCAGGTCTTCCCTTCCAGGTATCTCCTGCCAGCGTGTTCCGATACCGAGACACGGGACAAGAATACTGCCCCAGCTCACTAATGGTCTCCCGCCATGTGAGAAAGTGTAGTGCATTTAAGTGTGTGTTTGTAAAGGATTTGAGAATAGGACAGGGAAGAGGACAGAAAGATCGCACGCAGTTCGTGGCCCGATTGTTATGGTACTGCTCCGGCATTTATCGTAGAAACTTCAGAAAATTACCGACAGATTAACTGGTCGCTAGGATCTCCGTCCAGACCGCAGCCGATTTCGACGTAGCTGTGTCGCTAGAGTCGAAAATACGCCACCATCGGGACTCGAACTTAGGACCATCCGATCAGAGCCCCTTGAGGCCGGCTGAGGTGGCTCAGGGCATCAACTGATGTCATTGCCGTGTCTCTGACCAGTCTCTGACCTAGGGTCCGACGGTGGCAGAATTTTCATCACTAGCTTGTCAAGTCGAATTCAGTCGCTGTCAGGAAGAGAATTATAGCAGCCGGCTGATCTGATCGGTAGTTTCCCTTAGCTTTGTCGATCAACACCAGGCAAATGCCGGAGCAGTACTCTAACAAACGGGCCACGGACAGGAAACGATCTTTCCTTCCCAATACCTGTCCTATTTAACTCCCTACTTACACACACTTACACTTACATGTACTACATTACCACACAACACTGCGACACAAACCGGTCGGGAGTAAACGTGTCCCAGCTGGGGCGGTGTCCTGCTGGTGAATAGTTTGTTGGGGAAAACCCCGACAGCCAACGGTAGGTCGGTTTCGCCGGATCTCACCATACAGGGGGGAAGACCACCGCCACTTTCCGTGGAAAAGTGTACTACACTTACGGGACTAATGATCTTAGCAGTGGACGCTCCCGGAATCACTAATCAATTAATCAAGCCACTGGAGCCAACGGCAATGTTGGCTTTCCAATACGCTCATCCGGTGCCTGCATATTCCATGAGGCGTTCCCTCGGAGCACGTTGGTGCATACAAATAGAGGAGATGGTGCAAATGTGGGAGCGTGTTGGTAATGTGGAAGAATAACCTGCAGGGACTGACAGGTGCTGCAGAATAGCTGTAATCGCATCAACTCCTGTGTTTTCTTAGAAAGCCTGTTGGAGCTCTCGTAGTCACCTCGTGGTGAATGTCAGTGAAGTGGTTGTTTGAAGTTTTTCTTCCTTTTTCAAACAGTTGAGGTAAGTTTCTAAAGTCTATTTAATCATATAGTCTACCAAGCTATTTTTTTATGCTTATGCATATATTGTTCACCAAAAATACGCTACAATCTGGTGCAATTAAGTAAATTCCTAGCTTGAAAATGTAGCGTAGTTTTCTCTTCGTAGTTCAGTTTGGCGATGCTGGTAATGTGGAAGCGCAACACTGGAGGAAATGTGGAAACGTCTTTGCGTCTGTTTCACATGCCGAGGAAGATTATTAGTCAATCTAAAAAAATACTTTCGAAAGGGAAAGGAAAAAACAACCCAAATCTTGCAAAAGAAAACTTGAACTTAAAGAAAAGTTAGATATTCTCGATTCAATATCCTCAGGAAAATTAGTTATGAAGATGCCTGTCGGTAAAATGCCAGCAGAAAAGGATGACACCGTATGAATCTTTTGCGAAGAAAGCGTTTTCACATGCTGCTCGAGGCGAACTTTGGATGCTTGCTTGCTGAGTGTGAATGCTTGCTTTGTGAGTCATGGTGCCATACTTTGTGCGCTGGGTGTGAAAATGAGCAGTACAGTTGTCACTTGTCAGTTTTATAAGTGGACATTTTATTTAAAAAGTTAAATTCTTAAGACTTTGCGTAATTTTTGCAATGCATAGAAAATATATGTTCTGATATTTAAGGTTTTGGTAATGTTTTAACCAGAAAACAAATGTTTCCAGATTACCAACAAATTTTGAAAATCTGATCAAGTATCATTTCATTAATAACAATTATTATTACGATGTAAAAGTAATGTTTTGCATAAAATCAAAAGCGGTTATCTTTGATAACATGTTTGTGGAATTTTTTTCAGAATTTTTCAAAACATCCTTCAGTAAACAAACCAGTTATAAAATAAATTAAAACAGGATTTCCACTTTTGCACACTTCCTCTACTACACAGGATACTCGGCGATATAACGGGAGACACTTGAAGTTAACGATACTAGTGGCCCGACCTGTATTAACCATTGCGATATCAAGTACCAAGTAAATAAGTTCGAAATATTTTAGTTTACTTACGATTGTTTACTTACGTTTCGCAGAGTAATTGGAAAGTTATTACTTTCTCGTATACGTACGTATATACGGAGTATAGGAAAAGTTATGTAATGCTGCGGAAAATCGATTTCGAGATTTTCACGGAAATACACGTTTTGGGGTCCCCTGATATCGAAAAAGTATTTTTTTTCAAAATATTCGTCTGTCCTTCTGTGAACACCACTAGCGCTTAAATCATAAGCAGAATTTTTTCCAAAATGCACATCCCCCGGTCGATCTGACTCCACTCGAGGCGTTGAGATTTTGAAAACCATTCTTCAAAAATTGGGGATACTTTACACGAAGCTCCCCGGACATTTTGAAAATGTTCTCAAAAACAACTCCTAATTTTTTCTTTAAATTTCTAGTAAGAATAGAGAAAATACACGTTTAAAGATAGCATACGTCCGATTTTCACTGCCAAATCTGAATTTTAGAAAATTGTAAAAGTTTGAATTTTTCAGCATCTTCCTCCAACTACAAAATTGAAGATAGACATTTTTCCTTCAAATAAAATTTGTTCTCCATATTTAGTTCTTTTATGAAGGTCATGTACATTTTTTGAAAATTTTAGCAGTTTTCGCTCAAAGTTATGTGCAATATTTAACTAGTGGTGCTACCAAAGCACATACTTTCTCGCACCGTTTCTAAATGCTTCGCAATATTACATTACTACATAAACCAGCAAAAGTGTTTTCAACCAGCACATTTTTTCCGCTCCGCGAACCGAACTCAGATCTTCAGAGTTAACTTGCCGGCATTCGTACCACTACGACACACAAGCGCCGTATGGGTTGAACACATGCCGTATGGGTTGAAAACAGCTTCAAATTCTTTTCTTCAAACTTTTCCTGCATATAGGGGAAATTGTATTTTTTGTGATGACTTAAGATTCATTTTGCTGTATAATTTTTTTTTCACAAATTACACAAATGTAATTTTTCTGAAGGATCTCTCACTTCGTTAATATACATATTTGCGGCAATTAGTAAACACTATTGTATTTGTGAGTTGAAGAACTTCAAATAAATTCAAATTAAGTTTTTCGAAAATTTAAACATTTTCTGTGAAAAAGAGCTTCAAATTTCGCATTTACAGTAACGCATAAAAGCCATTTTCTTAAAAACGGCTTCAAATTTTTTAATGAAAATTGCCATTTAGGACGAGATTTTACTCTTCTTCAGTATTCTTCATGTATGACTTGTTTCTACTAATAGTAAACTTAAAACGGAGAAAATTTCAAAAAAATGTACTGTGGGCGGCGGTAAATGACAGCTGGCAAAAGCACGTGTCAACACAGAAAAGCTAGGCGAGATCAAAGAAACTAGAAAATTAACTAGTGCGAGAAAGTCTGCGCCATTCTGTAGCACCACTATTATATGTATTGAAATTTGAATTAGTCGCCGATTTTTCAGGTCACGTCAATAGGTTCGGTAGTGAGCAATTGTTTCCATTAAAAGTATGAGAACGTTTTACAGTGTCCTGTATTGTCTACATAGTATTTGGTGCATCGTGGTTCCGCGAACGTCCGTTTCCCATTCTGACGCGCTGCGCTGTCATCGACCCCGGCGCTTCGCGTGGGCCGCGCGTCGCCCCACTTTCGGAACAGTCGCCGGTCGCTCTGTCACGAGCGCTCGCCAGCTGCCGCGTCGCGCATCGATTTACTTTCTCGATTATTCATTCGCGTCGATAGAAGTAGTCACGGGACGCGCCCGTGCACACATTCGGTACATTGTGAATTGTTGTTCTGAAAATCGGCTCAACGGTTTATGCGCTAGCGTTGTGCTCAGACCGACGGACAGACAAACAGACGGAATGACGGACGGAGAGGCGGACGGACGAACAGACCGATGGACAGACAGGCGGATGGACAGTCGGACGGACGGAGGAACGGACGGACAGACGGACAGACGAACAGTCGAACGGAGGGACAGACGGACAGAGGGACAGACGAACAGGCGGAGGGACAGACGAAATGTCGAACGGAGGGACAGACGGACAGAGGGACAGACGAACAGGCGGACGGACAGACGGACAGACGGACGCAGGAACATACGGACGGACGGACGGACAGACAGACGGATGGATGGACAGACGCACGGACAGAAAGACGGACAGACGGACGGACGGACAGATGGATGGATGCACAGACGGAAGGACTGACGGACGGGCAGACGGGCAGATAGACGGACGGACATACAGACGTTTTGCCGTCAATCGATATTTCGGTATGAAGGACGCACAAATAATGGATTCCGACTACATCACTTGTTAGAGGAATTTTTTTTCTATATTTAGCAACTAGATTTATCCACTTTTCCTTAGCAGGGCCCCACAATAAGTATTTTGTGTTGAAAATTCGCCGTATTTTAGCAAACGATTACAACTCTTTCTCTTCTTACGTTAGTAAGTGCGAGAAAGTGAACATGACAAATTCACAATCGAACCTGACGTCGTATAGGCTGCGAACTCATATCGATAGAGCGAACCCATAAACTGCGAACTCAATCAGGTATTCGGGTATCGTGCTTAGATACATACACTAATATTGATAAGTGATATTAAGAAACAGGTTTTTGAGAACTGCGATTAAATTGAACACAATATCATTCATTCTATTTGATATTGTATAGCGTTGGAGATTCCTCACTTTTCTAATCATTTGTGCTACGGTTTCATGATTAATTTATTATTTCTTGTTTCTGGGCAACTGCTACGGTCATGAGTCTCGTAAGTGTAATGAATGTTTCTGTCGCAAGACGTGGTTGTGATCTTCCCCTTTAGATGTCGACATCGAGCGCTAACCTACAAGTACTTTTGTGGGATTTTCCCCGTTCAGATATCTCCCTCCAGGTGGCACCACTGCAGCGGGGACGAGCTCTAAATCCCCAACTTGTGTTGTAGTGTAGTGCATGTAAGGGTAAATGTGTGTAAGTGAGGGGTAGATAGATAGATATTGTTTATTTAGCCTTCTCGGCTATTTTTACATAAAATACATATTTACATACATTGCTTACATCTATAAGTATACTCTATTAACTATTTACAAAATGAATTTTCTACTTTTATGTGTTTTATAATTTTTCTTTTAAATTCTTTAATTTGTTCACAGTTTTTTATTTCTAATGGTAGTTTATTATATAATTCAATTCCTTTGTCAAATAGTCTATTTTTTGCCTGTTCAGTTTTACTAAAATTAATTACTAAATGTTGTGCTTGTCTTGTTTCCCTTGCTGTTTTATCTTTCACTCTTTGGATTTTGTTTACTAAATCTCCTGTTATTTGGTTTTTAATTAATTTAAAAATAAATTTAGTGTCTTATACTGAATTCTCTCTTTTATTGACATAAATTTCAGTGTCTAGCATGGTCCCAAAACTGACCCTTGCGGAACACCTAAATCTACGCTAATTTCCTCTGACATAATGTTATTATATTTTACTTTTTGCTTTCTATTTACAAGATACGAAATAAACCACTTTTGAACGTCACCTTTGATACCGTATTTGTACATTTTCTCAATCAGCATTGACCTGTCAACCGTTTCGAATGCCCTCTTTAGATCCAAGAAGATAATTCCTACTTTCTTTCCTGTATCAATATTAATTTTCCATTCGTCTAAGACTGCTTGAATCGCGGTTTCACAGGATTGTTTTTCTCTGAATCCTGATTGTTCATTTCTTATAATTTTGTTTGTTTCAATAAATTCATTTAATTGCTTCTTTACTATTTCTTCTAATATTTTTTCATACGTGGGTAGTATATTTATTGGCCTAAATTCAGCTGCTCTCTTTGTGTTTGTCACTTTTGGAATTGGTATTACGGTGGAAGTTTTCCATTATTCAGGAAAGATCCCTTTTTCTAATGAATTATTTATTATTTTTAAAAATACAGCTTCTAATATTTCATAATTTTTTTTATCATTTTTGTTGTAATACCCTCGTCGGTTCCTTTTTTGTTTGTTAGTCCAAAGATAATTTTACGCAATTCTTCCTTTCTTATCAATTTAAATTTATTAAATTCACTGTCACACCATTTTTCATTTTGCTTGTAAATATTCTGATTCCCTGCATCAGCATTTTGTACTAAAATATTAATGCTTCTTACGAAATAGTTATTGAATTTGTTTGCTATATTTTCTTTACTACTTTCATCAAATACAATATCTGTAGTCATTAAATCACAGTTTTTACCTCCAATTAATTTCTTAATTACCTTCCATAATTCTTTACTATTATTTTTGTGTTCTTCAATAGTATTATTATAATATTCTACTTTCTTTTTTTAATTAGTTTAACTACATTATTTCTTAACTTCTTGTACTCTTCCCACTTGTCTGGTTCTCTCGTTATTTTAGCTGTTTTGTATACTTCATCTCTCTTGTTGCACAACATTTTTATTTCTTCGCAATACCATTTTCTTTCATTCCATTCTGTATGCACCTTCAGCGTTTTAAATGGTGAGTATAGGACAAGGAAAAATAAGTAAAGATCGCACCCACTCTGTTTGTTTGTGTACCGCTCCGGCATTCGTCTGGTATTGATCGGAGAGGCCACGGAAAATTACCGAACAGTCCAGCCGGCCGCCGCTGCAATTCTCCTCCAGACTGCTGCTGAATTCGATCTAGATATTGGTGCAAATCCTGACAGGACTCGAATCATGGGACCTTCCCGTCAGAGTCGCTGCACTTACATCAGTTGTTGCCCTGAGCCACCTCAGCCGATGTGCTACAGGCACGAATAATGTTGATACTCTTCCACGCTTGCGTTCTACGAAGAGTTGAAGCTTCAACTATTTGCACTACAACAGCACAAATTTTCTTGCATTATTTGTCGTATCGCAATTACAAAAATGTACAGATTTCAACGAAAATGAGATTTAGGCCATTTTTCTAGTGATCTCTGCTCTATCCATGAAAAAAACAATAAAAAATGTCAGTGGTTTTTTTACTTTCCCGTATACGTACGTATATGCGGAGTAATATACGTAGTATAGGGAAAGTTATGTAATGCTGCGAGAAAAAACTGCGAATATTCAACAGAAAAAATCATTGCCGGGCCGTGAAAACAAAAAAGTGGATAAATTCAGTTGCTAAATTCAGAAAAAAATCCCCTAAACGTGGTGTAGCCAGAATCCCTGTTTCGTAACTTGTTGATACCGAAAAACAAATTGAAAAGAAAACGTCCATCCGTCCGTCCGTCTGTCCTGTGTATGTGAACAACACTACCGCCTAAACTATGCATACGATGTTTTCCAAATGCAAGAAACCCCTGTTCATCTGGCCTGAGTCGAAACTCAGAAATTTTGAAAAGCATTCATTAATTTTGGGGGATATTTTACATGAAGCCCCCCGAATATTTTCAAAATTTTCTTCAAAACGGCTCAAAATTTTTAAAAAATGCTAAGGATTCATGTAAAGTAGTTCCCAAAATAAAATCCGTTCAAATTTGTAGGGCCCTGAGTTCGACGAGATCGCTCGGAGAGTATGAATTTTGGAGAAAATCGTCTAAAAGCTTAACTAGTTTTGGTCACGGTATATTTGACGGCATCAAAGCCCCACAAATCGTGGATTCTGACTTCGCAACGTCTTACAGAAAGTAATTGTAGTTCATAAAGGATTAAGATTTATCCTTTTTTGATTCCACAACACGAGTTTTTATTCCTATTTACTACGTATATATGTAGTATGCGAGAAAATAAAAAATGTAATACTTCTTCTTCATTTGAATACCTATAATAATTATTGAAAAAATTACATTAATAAAAGTAATTATTAATAAAAACATTCAGTTTTTTACACATAAGTGTGATATATTCTGTCATTATAAGTCAGCTTCGTTTCGGCTAACTTTTATACTCATCTTTGGACCTATACTTTAATGATAAACATGAGTTTTAGTTTACAATATTGTAGACATATACAGATAGATTGAACATTATTACAAATTTTACATATTTTCAAATTACTTTGAACATATTATGAGCCGTTAAAATTTAGAACATTTAGCATTACAAGTATTTATTATATTGTAGTATAAACAGATAGAAGATTACCTGTATTAGTAATTAAGTTGGAATGTAAAGAATTTAAAACTAGATGAAAAAATGTAAAAGAAGTTTCAAATACATCTCACTACTCTAGAGCGGTGTCTACTAAAAGGGATCTCTATAGACCTAAATCTTTCCTTTCCCGCAATACGCTTGGTGTCGTGTGTTGAATTGCAATGTTCGTTGGGAATTCCACGTGCACCTGCTGATTTATTTTAAGTAGAATCTACAAAATTCTACCTTTTTTATCTGATATCTATTTGGTCCACTCTTTGAGGAATTCATTCCTATTTAATATCAGCATACTTCCCGGGTTTTGTGTGAACATCGCCTCACAGATTGTTTGAAACACTCATATTTCCTTAGCTGGTAAGATCAGAAGTCGAAAACACGACATTATGATAAAGCGGTTCTCAAAATTTTTCCGGATGATAAATGACGCATTCGCTAGGAACAGGTTGAAACCATTAATCATGTTGCCTCCAGCTTGTCCAATTGTAGCAAAGACCGAATACTTGAAAAACAGGATAGGTTGTGTAGTTATCTCCATTAGCAGACCTGTAATACCCTCGCAAGTTCCGAACACATGCCCCAAGTGGTACGAACACTCACCAAAACCGGTCACGTCTGTTGGATTGTGTACGATATTGTACGACCAACAAATTCAAACTGATAGCTCGATAGCGGCAAACAAACCAGATATAGTTATCCGGGATTTGGAGAAAAAATCGTGTCTACTTGGCGATGTTGCTGTACCTTGCGATCAAAACATCGTTACGAAGGAGGCAGAGAAACGTCTTAAATACAAGAGTTTGGAAATCGAGATCAGCCGAATGTTGTGCGTAAAAGCACAGGTCGTCCCGATAGTTATCGGAGCTCTGGGATTTATTCCTCAAAATTTTTGTAAGAACTTGACTAAACTTACAGGTCATTCAAAAGGTTGGGAAGTGCAAGAATTTGCTTTATTTGGAACAGCTCACATTTTGCGCAAAGTATTGTAGAGGCACCGATAGTCCCTAGATCTGCTCCTTAGGTAGCTGGTTGCAAGCTGGAATAGACTTTATATTCAGCCGACTCATAACATCTTTAGTCGCGATGTATAATAATAATAATAATAATAATAATAATAATAATAATAATAATAATAATAATAATAAAAAGTCGTTACCAAGGAGGCGGAGAAACGTCTTAAATACAAGAGTTTGGAGATCAGCCGAATGTGGGGCGTAAAAGCACTGGTCGTCCCAACAGTTATCGGAGTTCTGGGATTTGTTCCGCAAAATTTGTGTGAAATATTGTCTAAACGCCCAAGTAATTCAAAAGACTGGAAAGTGCAAGAAATCGCTTTATTTGGAATAGCCCACATTTTGCGCAAAGTATTGTAGAAGCACCGACAGTCCCTAGATCTGCTCATTAGGTAGCTGGTTGCATCCTGGAGTAATTTTATATTCAGCCGACACATAACATCTTTAGTCGTGATATAGAGGAGTAATAACAACAACAACATTATTTGTCACAAAGACAATAGCCTAGGGCCTACTTATACCTACAAAAACTGTCCATTAGCTTAATGTTGCCATAATGAACTGTCATTGTTGTTTGTAACCCATTGTTGTAAAGCCGCACCGATAACAAAAGGCCATAATGACTTCTGCCTTTCCTTTCGCATTAATATAAAACGAATTTTATTTACGGCTGAAATACGCATCGTCCATAGTTGGTTTTCGTGTCAGTTTGCGTGATTTTGCTTGTAAATACGGGCGAGAATGTACGTGCTGTTTTAGAACCACTAGTTACCTTTTTGTTTTCTTTCTTTCAACGGAAATGGACGAGGAAAACTTAATGTAAAATTATTATTATTTGTGAGAAACAAGTAATGAATACTATGAAATAAGAAAATTAAGGAAGAAACCCGGAAAATTATTTGACAACTCACTCATAGTTTATGTGATCATATGCTTTCTTGGTGGATCTCCACAGTATTATCTAGAAACTGAAAAGGAAAAGAACGAGAAGAAAAGGAATATAAAGAAGAAGAAAGGAGTAGAAGGAGAAGCATAACAAGGAAAAGAAGAAGAAGAAGAGATAGAAGAACAGGAAGTAAATGAATGATATGCAGGAGAAGAAGAAGAAGAAGAAGAAGAAGAAGAAGAAGAAAAAGGGGGTGAAAAAGAAGAAGCAAAAAGAAGATGAAAAATGAGAAGAATGAGATGGAGGAGGGAAAGGAAAATATGAAGATGTATAAGATAAAGATGAAGGAGGAGAGAAGAAAAAGAAGAAGAAGAAACTTAGTCCAGTTTGCGCTCTGTATTTAGATAACGAATCATTCTTAATTATTGCTTTCGCCTTGCTTACAGCAAGGCGCTTACAGCTAGCCTGCCTTATAATACAGAGGACCTACGACCGAGGTGACAAAAGGAGGTTTTCACTCATTAAAATGAAAACAGACGTTAAACAACAGAAGTGACACGCAGCAGATGTGGTGACACGTAGGTGCTCCGACCTCTTGTCACTTTCGCTTTTATTTCTGTCAACACATCTCTGAGTGTAGTTTTCCGAGCCTCATACTAGGAGTGCAAGACGTCCAAATGAAAACTAGCGACGTCAACCCAACCTTCTCTTATGAGGTAAATTAAACTTACGGCAACGCTGCACGAACTTTTCACGTATAATCTACAGGAAAAGTAGTTGGGTTCAGCAAAGCACGGACTTCCGCGTATGAAAGTTTCTACTAACTAAGAGCAGTTATTTAATGACTCGCTGTAAACAACTTTATGAACAGTATTTCTAAATACTGTTAGTAATAACTATGTCATGCAATAGCGAGTTCATTCTCTTTCTAACTTTAAGTAATGAAGTGTAAGTATTTTAAAATAAGGTTCTAAAGAACAACAAACAAACTAACCTACAAATTTACAAATTGCGTTTAGAGGTTCGGCCGCTTGTTGTGCAAGTCAGATCGAAAGACGTTTAATTAATTTATTTATTTAACAAAAGAAAACGTAAAACACAGTGTGTGACTTAGGGTAAAGAAGAAAATCTTTCAACGTTTTCCTATTCTGGAGTTCCTGCCGTCGATATACCAATGAAACTGAACCAATTACCATACCATTTAAATTAAATAATAAATAACAAGAGAAATGTGCATTTTTGGCAATATACGATAACGCGAAGAATTCGCTCCCGTGCAATAGAGACAATTTGCATCGGGAAACGAGCTAAAAGTTGATTTGATAACTAATACTCTTGATGAATAAACCTTACTTACCAAGCAAAAACAGAGATCACGAAAACGTGCGCTGATAGTGATATTACATTCACTTTCAAGAAGCAAAGAAATAGATTTCTTAATATTTTCTCAATGGATAAAAGGTTGAGTTGCTATGATTATTTACCATAAAATCTGGATAAAAGTATAAGGTTAATTTATTACGAGTTTTAGGTTCTCATTAATAATGCTAATGGTACAACGCCAATATAACGCACATAAATATTTTAATATATATGAAATAGTCTATTTGAGCCTTTTAAAAATAGCACTTTTTTTATAGATATGTAAGGTTTATGGATTTTGATTTTTGACGCAGTGTTAAGAATCTCACATATTTGAATTTTTCTTAAGTCAGGCATAATTTTCAGAAGATTGTACTGATTTTAGATACTAAGAAATTCATCTGCTTGTAACCAAGGCTTAAATTCGTTACAACTTATAGGGCAATGAATATCGAAATTTGATTACTGATTCCAAGCTTAATTTGCTCCAATCAATAGTCCAGTAAGCGATCATTAAAGAGACCCTTCTTACATTGACATTATAGTCAAGTAGAGAAAATTAAAACTGAAAAATTTTTAAGAGCGCGGAATACTATTCTCTCGAGGCACATTTGAAAACATTTTTCACTTATTATTAGCTAATGAACTAGTAATCCTGTAGTATTTGTTTCGTTTCCTCTGGCTAAATATTTTAATTTCACTCCCTGATTAAACAAACTACTTTCATTTAATTTGCAATAATTTTTCCCATTCAACTATTTCGATATTTTTTATATCAGCCGATATATATGGCTTTTGCAAAAGTAACCAACAAAAAAAGTTTGAGTTCAGTGAGATGCACACTCCATTTCACTGCATAAGCAATGACAGAATCTAAGGAGGAAATACGTTCATTAAATTATTATTAATTAAAGCTTACACGCTGTGATTTTGGCAATCAATAAATGGGGAACCCTAGAACTAACAAAACCAGCACCCTGTCTTTGGTTCAAAGTGTCGCTTAAACCCTACTGTACTATTTAACTTAACCCTTTAACTTTCATGAAATCTCTCTCAAACCAATCTTGGCCGTGGACATTTGCCACAAGCTCATCTATGACGTAATAAACCAGAAATAACTTTCCAATGTCATTAGAGAATAAGGGCTTCAAATGAATATGACATTTGTCGTGTGACAAGAACAATGACTTTAATGCCTGAAACATACGTAAAAATCTTTCAATTGCTGCGAAGAGACAGCCATTTAGTTTGTAAATGCTCTAGAAGATCGTGAGGTGTGACAATCACACATTAACAACAGTGATGACGGGCCCGGACATTTATGAACTAAAAATGTTGAAAATATGTATTTACGACCTAAAAAAATAAGAAAATATGACCATCAATATGAATTTAAAAATGTTGGTTGCATTTTCGACACTTTCAAAATCATGCCACTGTTTCGATAACAATTATATTGAAAATATATTTTTAAAATCTAGCACATTCACAATTTACCCCTTCTCCTTTGGCAGCCCGTGAAGACAATTCTACCTGCTAAAGTTATTTATAGAAGTGGTTGACCTTGACAAATCAAATAGCAGTTCCTTCGCTGGTGCTTTCTAGGCTTTTATTCTCGTTCTACATAGTAGCGTGCCCTCCTAATTCTTAATACACAAATTAAATAACAATTAGAAGTGAAAAATCTCTTCAAGACGACTGCAAACAAGTAATCGAACATGGAATCAAAAAGATAAAATTATGAAAAAAATACGAATATTCATGGAAAAATATGACCGTAATATGAAATATTAAAGAAAAATGACTAAAGGGTTTTACAAAATCCAAAATATGACTGCATATGACACGTGAAAATTGCTAACTTTTAGTCATTGTATATAGAATCATGCTTATGGCTTTCGTTTGGGCATTTGTATGGGATACACATTTTGCCAATTAGCATTGTTGATACCGCTATCAAGAAAATGAGAATAGAAAAATATTAATAATTGAATATAATATTTTATGTACATCAAAGTTACTAGGTTTTTACATGCATTACGTTTTATTTCCACATCTTATAACGCAAAGCCATATAATCTATTCCTTTTCACATTTAACTCAATTAAAGAATGCAATTTAAAATAGTTTTAAATAATTTCTAAAAGAATTTTAAAACTTGTGACAAAAACTCGAAGAAGAAACGAACAAAGAAATATGAAATAATATACCAATTCTAACTTACGTAGCATTCAACTGCTTAACATCAATATTCATTTTACGTTTAGGCAGCACAGTAAATTGGGAGCGGTAAATTGGGAGCGGTAAATTGGGAGCGGTAAATTGGGAGCGATAAATTGGGAGCGGTAAATTGGGAGCGCAGTAAATTGGGAGCGCAGTAAATTGGGAGCGTAAAATTTAACATGATCTTATTTGAAGATCTGTTTTTGATGAACATATTTAAGAGTTTATTAAGAAATATTAAAAATAAATTGTATCTTCATAAGTAGTTGTTCGTAATAAGTTTTTGTAGTTGTAGTAAGACGCCGAAATAAATTTGAATTTTTTCAAATTTTGAACAATCGGTATTTTTAACCAACACGAGACCTGCGCCATTCTCTTAAACGTCCTTTAGACTATTTAACAACAAAATTTAATCACATTTGTAGGCACCATTTTTTTGAAAATGCCCCAGGGGCTATCTCAAGTACTACCAAAATTAAAATATTGGTTTCAAATTCAAAGGGGCACGAAACCAGCCAGATCAATTGAGGAATGTCAATTTTGGATCAAATCTATTCAATGGTTTAGCCTCTAGCGTTGTTCACAGACGGACGGACAGACGTTTTGCCGTCAATCGTTTTTTCAGGACCTATAAAACAGGGATTCTGGCTACAGAACGTGATAGAGGATTTTTTTGTAAATTTAGCAAGTGGATTTATCTACTTTTTCGTTACCAGGGCCCTGTAATAAGAGTTTTTCGCCATTTTTCGCGCGCGCGTTTACATAACTTTCTCTCTACGGCGGTAGCGGCAGCGGTAGCTTTAAAAATAAAAAGAACTGGACAGTTATCACTTTTCCACTCATCCACAGCCTAACTATGCGCTATTATGGTGTTTACCAACGATAGGGTGCGGTAACATTTCACAAAAATGAAAAAGTAGAAATGTGGCCGAGGAAACTCGTACACTCGTCCCGCCAAAAGTTCTTTCCACTGTGCGGATCCATTGATTGGTTATTTTGTGTATTCTCGTGTATAGCATTTTGGCAACGCTATTCTAAAAAGAAATACTTTTTTTTAGAAAAACAACAGACGCGAGAACAATCGGATTTTGTTCAAAAATTTAAAATAAGCGTAAATAGTTTAAAACGATACTTTATCCTAATCAGCCTTACTCTACTAACAAACGATTTGTCTGTAAATTATTTTGATTGCTCATATTGTTTTAAAATACTATTTGTGCATTATGTATTCATGTTTGTAAGTATGTATTCAGAATTTTGGGGTCGGATTAACCTGATTTTTGCCAGCTAGCGGTGTTTTCGGGTTTGAGCCGTGTTTTTGTACGGAGACATGAGGAATTTTTATTTTTATTTATTTTATTTATGTCAAAAACAGTTAAAAACTGCGTATGACGAGCTATGGGGAGAAGTGAATTTTGTGCACGTTTTCATAATTCTGTGGTCTCTATCCTAAACCATATTCTAGCACACTTGCACTGCCTGAGCTGTTTCTTTCGTCGCACAGTTATAAAAACTGTGTCGATTGTAATGGAAAGCTACATCTCTATTTTTGCCCTAACCAGTTATCGATCCCAGGATCGCCCCACGGAAATCTTACTCGCTCACATTGAGCCACCCGAGGGGATGGTGTATTACATTTATTTATTTATTTTACAGTTATAGTTTATTTTTAAGGTTCATTGTCAATGTTCTCAGTGACATTTATCACGTGACAAGTGTATGCGACTCCTTTTTGGGGGAAGATCAGCATTATTCTGAATCCAAATTTATCCCCCGGGGTTGCCACTCCTGGCGGGAGGGATATGGAATGATGATGATAATGAAGGATGAACTGATACAAACATACAATTACAAACACAACCATGCCCGAGGAGGGTCTCGAACCGACGACCCTTCCTCTGAGATCGCCACGGTATTACTGGCTGAGCGATCTCTGCTATCCGGATAGGCATTGTATTTATTATTATAGTTTTTTTTGTTTCAGCACTATAAACGACCCTTTCTGTTGCAAGAAATCGTTCATAATCAGGCGTTTTACGGCACAAATGATGACGTATTAGATTTTATTGCACGAATGATTGCGTCATGACACATTCAGCCAATCGTAGCAAGAGAATCGGGGAGAGGTAGAGGTAAACGGAACAGGTAACCACCGCTTTCTCGCACGGATGTCAAATACCCGAGACATCACAGGAAAGTTGTTTCACAAAATTAAGTTTGATTCACTTGTAAATTTATTATGCTGTCATACAAAAAAATAGCGTATGTAACTCATTGACAATGTTAGTTTACTGCATTCGTATACATTTGAAAACTCGCTCCTTACGTCGCTCGTCAAGACATGTACTCATGCAATGAAGTTTAACATTATAAACTAATTGCATAAACTACTATTTTGCTTCAAATATTACATTAAGCGGTTTATACAGAACTATTAATTAGTAAATAATAATCGAATGTCATAGTTAATGAATTATCAATTAATCGAAATATCTGCAGGAATCTCGCGTCGCCTCTAAGTGTGAGACAGCTCCACCGTCAGCTTCACATGGGCCGTCTCCCCCCCCCCTCCGTCGCAGACCCTGTTGCTTCTCCAGCCACCCCTTCCCTCCCACCCTGCCACCCCCTCCCCGGCGCCCACAACAGGCGGCGCTGTCTGCCGGCGTGACGTCAGCGGCGGCGAGGGGCGCGCGCGGCAGTTGTTCGGCCGCGACCGTCGAGGGCGGTAGTGTCGACTCGTCCCGGCCGCCCGCCTGCCCGCCTGCCCGCCTGCCCGCGTCGATACAGCCCCCGCCGCCCACCGCCCGCGCTGTTGGCACAGCTGTGACTGCCGCCCCGTGGATCGGCAAAACGCTTGTCTCCCGTCGCAAACACAGACGTGCAACGGAGCGGTGCCTAATGCACACCATCTGCTTTGCGGCTGTGTCCTACTCGTTGCTAACCGCCTGGTTCTCGTTCGCAGCTGCTGTGAGTACGTATTAATATCAGAGACAACCAGGTACGTCCAGTGATCTTCTATAAGTTAGATTGAGTTTTGAAGGCGTTTAAATGGTGAAACGTGTGTCTGATGCCGGCGTGTTGAAACGTACTGTACACCGAAAGAAGTGTATCCTGGACAACAATATTGAATTCGCCAGTTAGAGGTGATTGATTTTCGCACAACAGTCAAATATAATGAAAGAAGTGTTTGTGTAACACGCAATAGTAATTACACGCCACAAGAAAACACATTCCGACATTGCAGTCTGTGTATTGCTTTATACGAAATAGCAACGTATTTTCGAAAATCCTTCCTCGTAGTGTAAAAATTGTTCATGAATTTTGTACAAGAAGCTAATCGCCTGGTATGACAGTGTGAACTCTGTTCATCAAAGTATTAACCCATGTTTAATGAGCGCCGAAGGCAGATCGATTTTCTGACTTGACATTCATTTAAACAGATGCGAAGCGGTGCAGTAGCGACTTGTTGATAACTGATTTTCATAAGAGAAACTTATTCAATAGTTTGATTGTGTTGACAATTTAACTGGTGTATCATAAGATTGTCTTAGCGATTTTTTGATACTACTCATGTGTTGCAAAGAATGTTGTGTATTGTTACATCAAGGTGTGTCGTAGTACAGAAAAACTCTTCTATAAATACCTTTGTTTCAAATTGCTTATCTAAGAAGATTTTGGAATATATATAGCGTGTTAATGCTTATTTTTGAACGTTAAGAATGTGGATATATTGAGAAAACCATATTTAAGAAGTAAGTATTCTAACAAGAAAATTTGATTAAATGATTACATAATTGTTTAAATTCTGTAATCATTTTCAACAACAAAGTACAATACTTGGTGAATAGTAGATGAAGAGGAAAGTACATGCAATTCATTGCCATATTATTGCAGCAGTAGAATCGTCAGCGTATTGTTCTTTAACACGTGCACAACTACTTATTATAATTCGGATGTTTGTTTTGAAACAGTTTCAAATCGAAAAAAATAATCAAACAGCTGCAGTAAAGATACCAAACAACGTAACAAAATAAGAGAAAAGTTATCATTTGTGCAGTTAAAGATATTAGAGAAAACCTGAATCGATTGTAATTCGCCTGAAGTGTTGCATCAACTGCGAAGACAAAACAAGAGTAGTCAGAGTGATTCTCAGCGTTGTCGTTTACAGTAAATATTTGGTTGGCGCTGAAGTATTAACACTGATTAAGAGACGCAGCCCCGGAAACAATCACCCTCACGGGATTAATTAACTCGCTGACATTAGCACGACTTGAAAGGTCAGCCGTGAAACATGCAAATTGTGTGAAAGTGTGTTTAAGACTTACAAGCTTAGTCTAACCGCAGGATCTCATTTCATATCGAGGCAACAGTTGATTTGACACAATAATTTTTCACCTCTCTTCTTCAAGAACAAGAAAGCTAATCAATACCGATTGGCGGATATTTAGCAATGTGTAACAAACATTCTCAAATGACCATACACTTCCTTAACATTCAGAATATCGAACTGTGACTGATCAAGCACTCAAACGCCCTAACATCATCAAGGAAAACACAGAATTAGTGAGTGGTAATTGATGTTCTAATCAACAGAATCTACTTAAGGATTGGCAAAAGGGAATGATGCAACAACGAAGAGTAACAAGTTGATGCCAGTGTTCAAATAATTAATCCTTTCGTGCCAGTGTTGATTGACACAAACGTCAACTTCAAAAGAATTGCATGTTTGCTTTCAGTTAGAAAAGAATAATAGAATCTCAACTAGTCAGTGTTTAAGAGACACATTCCATCGAAATATTATAATCGGCAAAGTTCCAAACCGTAAAATTGTGTCCCATCTCTTAGCGAATCGAGTTACAAAACCAATACCTTGCCTGCAGCAATTTACTAATTGCCTTTTCATAAAAGTAAAGCAGCACTGTGTTTGGAATTCGAAATAGACCTGTATGTCTGCAGTACCAACGACCGAAAATTATTTCTGGCAGTTTGTACAAGACGGTGCATGAAATCAAATGTTAATAACGACACATGAGAAGTATACCACTGATTACCATTACTAAGAAAGTTCTTGTATTGTGACTGAGAAGACGCAAAAACAGAGCAAAAGAAAGAACATCAGAGCAAAAGTACTCTCATGACAATCGACTGTTGGTTGAAATCAATTCAACACGCTAATACTTTTCTCTAGAGTGTAGACGTCAGTACGGCAAAACAAAAGTTAATAATTTAGCAATAACACAATTACGTCAGTAACATTACCGTTAGTAACGAAGGGGTGGCATTGCACATAAAGAAGTGTGTATCTGATTAGTCTCCTCGAAGACCACTCGAGACTGGTGAAGTAATTGAGTAGGTTCTGTTTACAAGGTTGTGCACGAAGACTGAAATCACTAACACCATTTCAGTCGGGGTTCCCGCTTGTTCCACTGTTCAAGCATCCAAGGATCAAGTGAGGAAGAGTTGAGCCCTAAGACGTTTCTGTGAAGAGCATTCATTGGAGGACGTTGAAGCGTTCGTTGACCAGCGTGTACAAGACAAGTGGACAAGGCAAGAAAATCGTTACGTGCGTCTCAAGTCGTGCCTTTGCGAATACGTTTTGAAAGTCACTGTCAGCTATTCCGCCTTATATCACGCAAAAGTTAGTCCTGTATCGAGTACAAGAAAAGGAAATCGTTACGTGCATCTGAAGACGTGCCGTTGTAAGTGATTGTTGAGATCAGCGCAAGAGCTAGTCCTGCATTGTGTACACGACAAGAAATTCGTCACGTGACCAACGCATGTGAACACGTACCGTCTAAAGTGTGTCGAGAGCTCCATCTGTCCAAAAGCTGGTCCCGCAGCGAGTCCAAGACAGGAAAATCGTTACGTGCATCTGAAGACGTGCCGTTACGAGTCAGTGACTGCTGAGAGTCCCATCTATTGTGCGTACAAGACAGTGCAGCCAACCCAACTCATCACGTGAGCAACGCGTCTGAAGACGTGCTTCGCTGCCAGTGACTGCTGGGAGCCCGTTACCTGCGGCGCGCACAAGACCGTACGGCCAACCCAAAATCGTCACGCATCTGAAGACGAGCGAGCTGACGTCTGAAGACGAGCGAGCTGACATCTGAAGATCAGCGAGCAACGCATCTGAAGCTGCGAGTGAGTGACCGCTGAAAGCTCCTTCCGGCAGCGCGTACAAGACAGTGCAGCCAACCCAAGTAGTCACGTGAACAACGCGTCCAGGACGTCGCTCCGCGTCTTCCGCGCTCTTCCCGCGTGAGGCCCGACCATTCCGTCTCGGCTGCTGCGCTCGCTGTCCGCCGGCATGTACAAGACGGTGCGCCACGGCGAGAACTCGCTGCAGTACACCATCCTGCCGCAGCAGGAGGAGTCGGCGGGGGCGACGGGGGCGGTAGGGGCGGCGGGGGCGGGGGTGGGCGGAGGTGCGAAGAAGGGGGGCGGGCGGAGGAGGCGGAGGCTGCCGCCGGCGCTGCTGGCCCTGGCGCTGCTGCTGGCCGGGGGCGCGGCGGCGGCGGGCGTGCTGCTGCCGCTGGCCGCCACCGGCCGCCTCGCCGACGCCCTGCCCGCCGCGCTGCGACGCTTCGCGCACGCGCACGCCCACGACGCCACCGCCGACGCCGCGCGCGCCCTGCACGCCGCCCAGCACCACGACAGGTGGGCCCTCTCTCCCTCTCGCTCTCTAGCTCTAGCTCCAGCTCTCTCTCTCTCGCTCTAGCTCTAGCTCTCTGTACTTCTCTATCTACCTCTAGCCCTCTCTATGTCTAGCTCTCTCTATCTCTATATCTCCAGCTCTCTCTATCTCTTTCGCTCTATCTCTACCTGTCTCTATCTCTCTCTATCTCTAGCTCTCTCTTTCGCTATATCTGTATCTCTCTCTGCTCTTCCTTTCACCTCACACCTTTCATTCCATTTGTTCTGTTTCTTTCACACTTTTCACCCCATTTACTCTGTCATTCTCTCATCTCACTCCCTTCGATCTCTTTCTCTCTCTGCTCTCCCTTCCTTCCCTTTGCTCTCTTTCCCACACTTCACTCCCTTTAATCTGTCTCTCTCTGCTTTTCTTTCACCTCTCTCTCTTTACTCTCTCCCTCACATTCCCATTGATATCTCTTTTACTTCATTACTTTTTCTCTTTCACTTCACTCTCTTGACTTTCACTGTCTCTCACTCACCTCACTCCCTTTACTTGTTCTTTCCCTCGTCTTCCTCTCACCTCACACCCTTTACTCTCTCTGTCCCTCTCTCACATCACTCCCTTTGCTCTCTCTCGTGTCCCTCTCTCCTCACTTCCTTTAATTTCTCTCTCTCACTTCATTCCCTTTACTTTCTCTCTTTCCCTCCCCATATTCTTCTCATCTTTTTCTACTTCTACTCACTTCCTTTACTCTCTATCTCTGTTTCTCTCTTCACATCCTTTTCTTTATTCGCCATTTTACTTTCTTTAATCTCTTTCTTTCGTTTCATTTTTTTCTTCTTTCCGTTCTCACTTCCTTTCTTCGGTTTCGTCTTCTCATTTCCTTCACTCTCTTTCGTCTTCTTTCGCTTCTCATTTCTTCCTCACACCTTTTCTTTCCTCTTTTCTTCTCCTTATATGCTATCTTTCCCTGATCATATTTTTTCTCCTCTTTCGGATCTTCCCTCTTCTTGCTTATTTCCACTCTTTCAACACATTTCGCTTTTCTTTCCCTCCATACACCCTTTTCCTCTTTCATCAATTTTCTCTTCTCCTACTTTATTTCTTTTGTCTCATTTTGATTTTCTTTTTACTTTTAACCCTTTTTCTACGCTTTAGTTTTCTCCATACATTCTCACTTACCTTCATCGCTTTCTCTCTATTGTCGTGTTTCACTTCTCCTTCTTTCCTGTGCCTCCTTTTTTGTTTATTTTTTACTTCTTCGCTCCTGCTTTTATCTTTTGTTACATGTTATTTCTCTTCGTTTCCATTGTTCTCTTTTTGTATTTTCTATATTGCCTATTCAAAAGAAATGTGGTATAAATGTTTATATTAAGTTCTTACACAGTATTAACTTTCGTTTTGTAGTATAAATACTTTCACTTTTTTGTCTGCGAGTCTTCGCTCTCTTCTTATGATATTTGTAGTTGTCAAATCGGGTTTCAGAGAGATTTCTCCCCGTTTTACTCATCTCCTTCCATCGTTGCCCCGTCTTCTTTCGTACAGTATCTTTATCCGTAATTGCATTCACCATGGTGAAAAGCTGGGTTGCGTTACTGTAAGGCTGTTTACTACTTACGATCTATTTACAAAAGGAACGACTGTGTTGTACGCTGCCATGAATTTCTGCTACATCGAATAGGTTGTATTGTTCATATTGGGTAGTCCATTTAGATTGAAACACAGAAATATTTTGCAAAAATTTCTTTATGGTAAACATTTTCGTGACTCAATGTTAGGCAATTTCAGTTCATTGGTTATGATTTATTCAATACAATCATATTAAACATAAAAATGAGATTATGTATAAAACTCAAACTAAAAATAAAATATCGTAAAAACATACAACAGAAGTTAAGGTTGATTGTTGATTTTTGCGTTTTAGTACACAAACTTATCCCAGACATTATAAGAACAATGTGCACTGTTTTTTTGGTGTTCCACTTTCATCTTTTAGTCGCGACATCATTATTACTCTCAAAAAAATTTTTGACGGGAAACGATAGTATTCATAGCAAATTTGTAATAATTTTCTAAATTTAAGGAGTCTTGGGTTTTACATCTCTGTTTACGACGAACAGGAAAAAACGTCAAGACGCTAAAGTTTCGTATTCTTTGCCAAAGAATTCGAGAAATAAGAAAGGAGTCCATTGATTATTTTAAAGTTGACCCTCGTCCATGCAGTCTCGCGGCCGATGACTGAAAGTAGAACTTCTGTATTTATCCCTTGAAAATATTCGCACATTATTTCAAACATGTTTCTTTATGATACATATTGCTCAACAAAATTCGATGTCGCAATTTCAAGGAATAAAACCTGATATGTTCATCATCATCATGATTATTATTATTACTATTATTATATTATTCTTAATTGAAATTAATAATAATTTATCAGGGTTTCTCAAGACATTCTCCAGTAAAACTTTGCCCTTGTAAATATTGGATTTCAATATACTTTTCAATTCCACTCCATTGTTTTCTTTCTTTCAAGATAGTGTTTTGCTGTTAATCCAAGAACATTAAAAAAACACAAAGAAATTATTAGGTGACTAAATTTGCTTATATCTTTGAATAGTGTTTTTTAAATAGTATTTGTAGCTCTCTTCCCTTTGAATTGCTCAATTTAAGAAAAACCGGAGGACTTCGTTATAACACGTTGGTGGGATCTGTAGTCATCGAAGTGAATTCAAGGAAAAAGAACAAAAATATTGAACGGCTGCCCAGTTAATCACTCCACTATCAATGTTATACGTTTCTCAGAGCTTGTTTAGTTATTGTTTGTCAATCATTGTACAAGATATACCGTAGCTTTGAAAGAACGAATACAAATTTGTTGTAATAGCAATATAGCAAATCTTGGTAACTCTACCTTCAATAACTCGAACACTAATTCCATTTCTCGAAATTTATTCATTCTCCTCCTCTCTCCAAATTTATCCTCGTGTTAATTTAAACCAGTAAGTCAAATATTGTAGGAATCTCGTTAACACGAGTTTAGATGGATTTATTACCATGCTATTTAAGAGTATTCTTATTGTTTCTTCTCGGTTTAGAATTATAAGGGAGTTAATATATAACGATATGGGAAATCCTGATAATTCTTCAATAACTCGAACATCGAAAACCAATTCTTCTGTTACTCGAAATTTATTCATTCTCCTCCTTCCTCAAAATGCATACTCGAGTTAAGTTATATCCGCTAGTTGAATATTCTACAAATTTCGTTAACACGAGTTTGGACAGATTTATTACCGTAACATTATCATATCATATATTTTAAGAGTATTTCCGCTTTCTATGGCCGTCCAGTCCGGCAGGTAATTTGATTGATTGATTGTTAGTGATTCCGAGCGCGTCAACGAATGAGGCAATCAATCCCATAAGTGTAGTTAATGTTTTTCATTATGAGGTGGTGGCGATTTCCTCCCGCTGGATGGCGAGATTCGGCTCCGACCTACCGCCGATTAGTGGGCTTTCCCCAACCAGGTATCTCCCACTAGCGGGACACCGCCCCAGTCGGGTCAAGCTCTAAGCTCCCGACCGTTCTCCCGGCATGTGTGTATAGTATAACGCATATTTGTGAGTGTGTGTGTAAGGGGTGAGGATAGGACAAGGAAGAGGAAGGAAAGATCGCGCGCGGTCCGTGGCCCGTTTGTTAGGGTACTGCTCCGGCATTCGCCTGGTGTTGATGGGAGAAACTAGGGAAAACTCTCGTTCAGAGCAGCCGGCCGCTAGAATTCTCCTCCAGACAGCGACTGCGTTCATCGTAGCTGACAAGCTAGTGTCGAAAATCCACCCGATGTCGGGACTGGAACCTTCTCGTCAGAGGCACTGCAGTGACGCCAGTTGATGTACTGAGCCACCTCTCCCGGTGAAGGTAATTTGAATTGCGAATCGGGCCGTGAAGCCTTCATTGCTTAATGATTGATTGTTAGTGATTCCGAGCGCGCGAACTACGGAGATCACCAATCCCGTAAGTGAAGTCCATGTTTTCATCCTGATGTGGTGGCGATTTCCTCCGGATGGATGGTGAGATCTGGCGCCGACCTACCGTCGATTAGCGGACTTTCCCCAACCAGGTATCCCCCACCAGCCGGGTACCGCCCCGGCCGGGACAAGTTCTAAGCCCCGACTTCGAGTGTTTCACCCCCACTCGTCTTTGTAACAGTTTGAAATACTTGCAAACTTCCTTTTGAGATCCGCGATTCCATTGCGCTAACCACTCTTGATCTTATTTGTTAGTGTATTGCCTTACAGTAAAGCGAAATTACGGTGAAAACGAACTAAATATTTAGAAGTTGATATTAAAAACATGTTTGTAAGGAGCACCAGAATCCCTTCAAACAAGTCCCAAACAATCCTGTAAGTAAAATTTCTCTAAGTTATTATAAATTTACTCTGTATTTTTGCAGGAAACTTATTTTTGTACCTTGCAATAACTGCTAAAACTGAGATTTGAATTTTGTTTATAAACTTCTCTACCTAATAATTTATTTCATTCTATTTTATTTTCAGATTTTGAATAGTAAAGGCATTTATGCAGTTCCACAGTGATCTCAAATAAATTCAACAAAAAAGAAAAACATTTATGCCTAGAGTGGAACAAAAATATTTAATTAATGTTAATGTGTCTAATAATTGGACTCTTAAGTAAAATTAAGAAACCGAAATATTTAATTTTTCTCTCAATTGACAATTACAAACATGACTGATGTATTTAATTTTAACGAAACATTTCTTTGCCCTAATGTAGTATTTGGGAACTAAAATCACTTCTGGCACGTTGTCAAATGACTCCTTCAAAGATTTCTCCAAAAAACACATAGGCCAGACACCCATCCATCTTCATTTCCTTACTCACATGCACTTACACTTACTAGACGCACTACACTTTCACACTTGCTGGGTGACCGTACGGGAGATTAGAGCTTCCCCTGATGTTTTGTGAGTCCTTGATACCGAAAAATCGAATGACGAGAAAACCTCTCTCTGTCCATGTGTCTGCCCGTTTGTCTGTGGTCAACGCTAGCGCCTAAACCGTTCAGCCGATTTTCTCCGAAATCGATATTCCCCGACTGATTTAAATAAACTCGAGGATTTCTGAGTTTGAAACGGATATTTTGATTTTGGGGGGAACTATACATTTTCGCCGCAACATTTTCAACCTTTTTAGAAATGGCTCCAAATTTTTTTATTAAACTTTTTTGTTGATATCCTTGGTTTTTCGAAATCGAAGTTCAGACTTATTCCTAATTTGTATCCCTGACATAAAACTTAGGTTTTACTTACATACTCATACACTTACACATTTGCTGGGAGACCGGTCGTGAGTTCAGAGATTGTTCCGGCTAGGGCGGTGCCCCTCTAGTGGGAGATACCCGGTGAAGGAAACCCCCGCTAGCCGACGGTAGGTCATCCAGCGGGGGAAGATCACAGGTACATTAAGCAATAAAACACACACTACTCTTATGGGACCAATGATCTCTTTAGTGGACGCGCCCGGAATCTCTAACCAAACTCACCCATCTCAGGGTTCCTATGCCAACGAATGCAACCCGCGCGACACAAAAGTTCTGCCAATTGCCTACTTCATTGCTCGCCCATCAGGAATCCAAAGCTTATGAGAGCATGTGTTATTATTATTGCGTCCCAAAGGGTTCTGTAACTTTCAGTTTTATTCCATTGCGCGTTTCGAGGCTACGGAAAAAAATTCTGTTCACAGATGAAACACAAAATTGAACCAGGAAGAAGAAAACCGTGAAAATCCTGAAGAAAATACTCGTAGTGAGCTACAGTTTTGTTCGTGACAAGTCGCAGAATGTTTATTTACTTCTTTTTCAGCACTATACAATTGTATATGGAGAAAAGGTTTGGAATAACCATGGCAATGCGATGACGAATTTCTTTGTCGTAAAACGGGGACTATTAAGAAATTTTAAATGGGGGGGGGGGAGGAAGACTTTACATTAAACCCTTGTGACGATTTCAAGGTTTTCTGAGCAATCGCTGGAGTATTCTTGAAATGTTTTTCTTGGTAAGAAAAAGGGCTAATAAAAACTACGTTAGGGGAACTAGTTTATTTTATCGCTTACTATTATTAATCATTGTTATAATAAACGCTAAAGTTTAGTAAAATTGTCGTATTAATAGATACAACTCGTATCTGCCATGACAGATAAATGTCCGTTCTATTAATTAATTCATACAGGTTGGCGCGCGAAATGAATCATAATTTGTTTCTTACATAATTTATGAGTCGCATTAGATATCCCGTTAAACATCTCTACAGTAGTAGCAGTAGAGCTTGGAGAAACAAATGAGTAAAAAATAACGCGTAATTCCCGTTGGAGAATAGTTTATTTAACAATGGCCGACAAAGGAAGACTGACAGCGCAGCAGAACAAAATGCGCCTCCATTTTGTTGTTAAATAAAAAAATTATTGCTAGTACAAACTTAAAGGAACATGTACTATAACGGAAAACACTCTTTGTAGAATTGTTCTAATGTAGTACGTGCTCAAAATGTCAACCATTTCGATTCA
The DNA here is from genome assembly GCA_031308135.1 of Acheta domesticus. Taxonomy (NCBI): domain Eukaryota; kingdom Metazoa; phylum Arthropoda; class Insecta; order Orthoptera; family Gryllidae; genus Acheta; species Acheta domesticus. The sequence continues at coordinate 7,368,710 of JAHLJT010005437.1, forward strand.
TAACTTCCTGCAAACGAACACTGATATTATCGACTATTCCACTCGTGAAATTAAAACCAATAGCGTTTAACTATACATACAAAATGACCCAATCAGGGCAGTGTGTCTGAAAACGTTTATCGCTTTTTCTATCCGATTTTCTTACTGGCCAATCATAAACTTCTCCCATCTGGACAATCATAAAAGGTGACTCATCTATCGTCCAATAATCCGTATAAATAACCTATTTGATTTTAACACGCTTTCATTTATTTTCAATACTTGGCGCATTTTGGAACTCTTTTGGACGTAATTTCGTGTAATAGTCCTATTAAATACTACTAGTGCTTTGGAAATTCTTAGATAAATCCCCTCCTCTCTTCGCGAGTCGGGGATTTATCGACAATTTCCAAAGCACTCCTGGTATTACCTACGATAATCCTACGCCACAAGTCTTCTGTGAAGCTTGAAGAATACTTCTGAGTTCCATTAACTTATGTGGGCATTTTGGAATTTTGCCCCCATTAGGAACCCCCAAAACAAGAAGTCACATGGGATGAGATGTGAACTATTGGGAGACCAACATTGTCCGTCACTGAAACGACCTGGAAACCTAAGTGAAATGATCCACATGTTGAAAATTGATTATACAGTCTATGGATAGTTTTCTTGCAAAAAGCCCATCGTGTGTCAATCTGTTTTCGAAAACGTCCTTGATTCACAACAAGTCATTTCGTTTCATGGAAGAGAAACATTGCCTACGATCGCTACTGCGTCGTCAGTCTTCCTTCGTCAGCCATTGTTATATAAACTTGTCACCTAGCGGCGGTATCGTGAGTTACACGTTATTCCGTTACTCATTTGTTTCCCCAAGCTCTGCTGTTGAGTTGCTCAACGAGATATCTCTCGCGTATCATAAATTATGTAAGAAACAAATGGTACCTCATTTCGTTCGCTATCCTCTACTATGCGTTCTATACTATTACATTATTACCAGTGGCGTGCATTCCATGGAATGAAGGGAATGAGTTGAGCAAAGCACAGAAAAATCCTTTCTATATTTAAAATATTCTTTGCTTATGGACAGAGCAAAATTGTTTACTCAACTCAGATTCTGAGCTAGGTACTAGTGGTTGTACCGTAACAATCGATGTTTTCAAAACGGTGTGTAAATTCATCTCGTGACGTCAGCAAAGCTTCGTTCTTCGAAGATGTAGGCGTTTGACTTCGTCATACTTCGTGAAACGTCGGGTCGGTTCGTGAGTGCCACATACTCTTTCTTGCCAGCTACCATCTATCACCGCCAAAAGTACATTTTTTTGTGTCATTTTCTTAATTTTTCGGTTTCCTATTGGTAGAACGAAAATATTAACTTTATAATATTAAAGAACACATAAACCTAGCCGTAAATGGCAATTTTCTTTTAAAAATTATGTGCCGTTTAAGAGAAAATAGCGTTTTAGCACTACTAAAAACGGAAAATTTGAAGCTCATTTTCACAGAAAATTTTTGAGTTTTCAAAATACTTTATTTGAAGTTATTTGAAGCACTTACACTCACAAATATAATAATGTTTACAAATTGCGGATAATGTGCATATTAAGATGTGAGAAATCTTTCAAAAGATTTACATTTATATAAGTTTTGAAAAAACAAAAAATAACTCAAAATAAACTTTACGTCATATTAAAGAGAGTAATTATCACTATCTGTTACAAAAATTTCAAGAAAAAATTTGCCGCCATATATGAGAAAATGGCGTTTGGGCATTTCTGAAAATGCCGAAATTTGAGCTACTTTTCACAGAAAACGGTAGTGATTTTGAGAATCTTTACTTGACATTATTTAAAGCATATATACTTGTAAATATAATAATGTGAAAAAATCGCCGATAATGTAAACGTAATGTAATTAACGACGTGAGAGACAAGTAAAAAATTTACATTTTTTTAATTTTTGAAAAAACCAACCGATAGACCAATATGGCTTTTATGTCATCTGATAGAGTAAATTTACCACTATCCCCACCAAAAGTTTAAAGAAAAAAATTGGAGCCGTTTTTGAGACAATCTTGTTTTTGTAATTTTTTAATGTTGCACATATTGCACAAAACTACTAAAATTTTGAAAAACATTGACAGGATCTTTATGAAAGAACTCAATATGCAGAACAAATTTTATTTGAAGTAAAAATCTCTATCTTCAATTTTGTAGCTGGAGAAAGACGCCGAAAAAAATTCAAACTTTCAATATTTTCGAAAATTCAGAGCTATCCGTGAAAATAGGACCTATGCCATGTTAATAAGTGTATTTTACTCTATTCATACAAGAAATTTAATGAAAAGATTTGGAGCCGTTTTTGAGCAATTTTTGAAAATCCCCGGGGGGCTTCATATACAGTACCCCCAAATATTGAAGAATCTTTTTCAAAATCTCAAAGCTTAGACTAGAATCAGATGGACTGGGGAATATCCATTTTGGAAAAAATCGTACGTATGGTTTAGGCGCTAGCGGTGTTCACAGACAGACAGACGGACGGACGGACGGACAGACGGACGTTTTCCTTTCAATTGGGTTTTCGGTATGAAGAACCAAGAAAACAGGGTTTCTGGCTACACCACGTGTTAGGGGATTTTTTCCCCTTAATTTAGCAACTGGTTTTATCCACTTCTTTGTTTTCACGGCCGAGCAATGAATTTTTTTCCGCTGAAAATTGGCCATTTTTTCGCGCAGCATTACATAACTTTCCCTAAACTACGTATATCACTCCATGTATACGTACGTATACGGGAAAGTAAAATCAACTGAAAAAAGGTCAGTCTTCATATAATTTCATTTTAAATTATCCTACACAAAAAAACTGCTAGAATTCTCCTCCACACAGCGACTGAATTCGACGTAGCTATCTACCTCGTATGGAAAATCCGGCCACCGTTGTGGGAGTGAAAGCCTAGACCCTCCCGATCAGAGGCAATGCAATGACATGAGTTGACGCTCTGCCTCACCTAAGACGGTGGGTGGGTGGGGGAGTGGGATGATAAGAGTGGAATGGGGCGGTGTGGGGTGGGAAGAGACGCCAGGAAGATCAGGTTGGTGCAGTGGGGAGAAAGAGGCTGTCAGGTTGGTGCAGTGGAGAGGAAGATCTGAGTGAGTGAGGTTGGCGAAGGGCGGAGAAAGAGGCTACGAAGGTCAGGGCGAGTCGCAACGGCGTGGGGCGTGTATGCCTAGGCCACTGGTGTCAAGGTCATCAACTGGTGACAGTGGCACGCCTCTCGGCACTGTCCCACGCCACGAGCCTCTCTGCGCCACTAGCGTCGGGAGAGGAAACCCCGCCGTTTTACAATAAGGATGACGTTGTCTCTTACGGCGGGGTTATGAACTGCGTGGAGGGGTGATTTCGTCGTGGCATCGACCATGACAACACTGGCCTGGGGGCGCGGAGTGTGGCGGAGAGAGGAGGTGGCGAGGCGGGCGAGGCCGCGTTGTGAAAGCCCTGGGGGGGGGGGGAGGGGCGAGGCTGACCTTTGACTTTCGCTGTGCCGGGACCTCTGCACGCGTGGGAGAATCTCAGGTCAGGTCACGTGGTCTCCGGCGCCCTCGCCCGTGGACACATTTAAAGTGGGACGCCCTTCAATAGTAAACGAAACACGTTTAAAAGAACGGAATCGATGATTACCAAAGTTATTTAATTTACTCACACTTTTGCATCTCTATATTTTTGTTGAAGGTCATGACAACAAGATATTTAAATGATATCTTGTTAAATATTTCTCACTGGATACTGTTTTTCTTAAAGAAATAGTTTGAATTTAAATTATATTCTGTTTTTTAAATTATATGTCTTTCTAAAATACAAAATGTATTAAAAAGAAATATAATTTCAATGGATAATTTATACGCTATCTTTACCTCAACCTATTTCTATTGATTGTTCTTAACGGACTGTTGGATTTCTTAAAAGTGACTCGTCGTTAAGATTGGTTGATTAGTGATTTCCATACACGTTAGTTGTAGATATCATCTGTCACGTACCTGTAGTGGATGTTTTGATCTCGGGAAATGGCAGGTGATCTTTCTTCTGTTACATGGAAAAATCTAGCGCCGACTTACGCCGGCGGGTAGAGATTATCCTTAACCAGGTACCACCAGCGTGGCTTCGCCCCAGCCGGGACAAGCTCTAAGCTTCCGACTGGTAACCGGCATTTGTTGTAGTGTAGTGCATGTTAGTGTAAGTGTGATTGTAAGGGGTGAAGATAGGACAAAGAAGAGGAAGGAAAGATCGCGCGCGGTCCGTGACCCGTTTGTTAGGGTACTGCTCCGACATTCGCCTGGTGTTGATCGGAGAAACCACGAACAACTACCGATCAGAGCAGCCGGCCGCTAGAATTCTCCTCCTGACAGCAGCTGAATTCGACCTAGCTGTCAAGCTAGTGTTGGAAATACAGGCCGTTAAGGTTGACTTTTCTTTCTTATTGTTACGTTTGTTGATATATAAGTTTGGAGAAAAATGTTAAACCAGGAGAAAATTATTTTTGATGTTGTCTAAAGCCGCGATCAACAATTTTGCTCATTACTTATCTTTGTCATGGATTGTACTTTTGGATATTTTGAAATTTTGCAACAAATGGGTCCCAAACCGTTCCCATTTATTTTGGCTCCCACACAAAAACCGTCATTTGATCGGTTTCTTTCGCTGACGATCGAAATCGCAGTCAGATTTAATTTTACCAAAAGTTTTTTTTTTTTGCGTACTTCTTAAACAGTATTCTAATGGTGCTGTAAAAACGGCAATTCTTTCACAGAAAAACTCGTATTTTGGGGCCTTGATACCGAAAACGTGGATGAATCTTGTTCTCATGCATAGTAAAATTCTTCTTTTAACACCTGGTGTTCTCAGAATTCATGTTTTGTGGGTCTTTGATACCGAAACATTGCCTGACGGCAAAACGCATGTGTCAGTGTGTGCAACGCTACAGTCTAAACCATTCTAACGATGTTGGCACATGAGCAGCCAAAATGATTCAAATTAGCCGTTCGTGAAATTCAATTATTTATAACAATCTTTGGCACTAATTAACAGAGCAGTACATACATTTCAAAAGTGGCGCGCTGGAGATAGTCTAAAATCCGCGCGATAATGTTTCCAACAGAGGAAGCAAAGTCATTTCTTTTAATGACGTGCTTTGGGAGATGAGATCTTTGAAAAGAGGCTTCAACTGACAAATGCTTTCAAACATTACCGCAAGAGTGCGGCATTCTGGGCGCTGGGCAGATTGCATATACTGCGATTTCTCTAACTTAGAAGTCGAATGATCGCAAGCACTGCTCGATACGGTCGCGATCATGCGAAATATAGCGGAACGACTAAGAAAAATGCGAAATACCGTGACATATTTCATCTCGAAGATGGGATTTGAGTGGCCTTGAGAGGCAAAGTTAGAAAAATCGCAGTATAGTAGATTGTAGCTAATTCTCAGAAGCGAACGCGGTTCCGTTTAAGACGTGAACATATTGCATTGTTTGAAAATCAGAGAAGCTGAGCGATGCTACAATGGATCGCCTCGCCACGGCTAAATAATACGCGCGTGTTGATTGCACTGAAAGTTAACCCTCTGGCGGGCGCGTAGCGGCACGGATTCTAACATTTTTGTCCATTTCGTGTAAATAAATGGTGTCTCACTATGGAGCTCATAGTTATTCTCCGTTCATTATATTTTCAACCTGATGACACTCAAATACGGACTTTTGACTGCCGATCGACCGTTATTCATTGGTAATTCGAAATCTGCAACGGGTGCGGCACTGGGTGCGGCACTCCGTACCGCACGTACTTTGTAATGTAATTATAATATTTGCGTATTTTATCCACTAGAATTCTTATTGCTGCTTTGTTATTGAGCTTTGTCACAGATTTTGGTGTACTAATTCCTAATTCAAATTTGAATGCGTTGTTTCCGAAGAAACGTTAGAAGGCAGGTTTGCACTGTATTCATTTCCCGACATGTAACACGTCGCAAAGCACGGAGGGAGCGAGTGATGTAACAGATTCTTATTAATATTGTTATTTCGTTTGGTATTTATTTAGTTATTATGAAATAAAATGTATAAAAATATAAGTAAAGAATATTTCCTTGACATTCCATAACAAATGTAATAACTACTGACGCGATAAACGAATACGATAAATGCGGTACGGAGTGCCGCAGGCGCCTGCTAGCGGAAAACGATGGGACGCGCCCGGGTTAATTTTACTTGCGTGAAGTTGGTGTTGAAATTATGATAGCTGTGTGGTCCTTGAAGCAACGCGTATTGTGCGCAGTCCCGGGAAGTCTTGTAATACGCGGGCGTAACAGGTGGTAAGGAAAACACTTCCTGCACCCAGACAAGGTAAAAACTTTCAGTTTCTCCAAAACTCAATGTGTCGTACGCTGAAGTGTATACTAATAGTTATTTAATACTACTCGTTTTCAGAAATTCCTTATTTGACAATGGATTAAAACAACAGGTCTGCTGCATTATATTTCAATACATCTCTAGCTATATTTGCAGCCTCAACAAACGATGTTCTCCAATTTTGAAATTCTTCCTTCCATTTGTCCAAACTCGAGACCCTGCGAATTTTATACGAAACAAATTACTTACAAATTAGAAAATAATTATTATGAATAGTTTAATTTTCTGGGGGTACTTTGCATGAAGCCTTACATTTTCAAATTTTTCTCAGAAATGGCCCCAAATTTTTTTCCTCAGCAAAGGTTACTCAAAAATGGCTGCAGGTCCCAATTTCGTTGAGCTCTCTGAATTTTTTTAAGTGAAAGATGTCAAAAATTATTTTGACATCTTCCTACAATTAGAATTTTGAAAATACAGATTGTTTTTTTAATAAAATCTATGTTTCAATGATAGATCTCAAGACCAAACGAGTAGGTTTTGCGTAGTGTTTGCTTGAAGTGAATGCAATTTTATATATAAAAACTATTTTTTTTAAAATGGCTCCAATTTGTTCTGAAAAAAATCTTTCTCGAATAAAGTTCGCTTATAAAAATATCGCAGGACCAATATTGGTATCTTTGAAATTGCATATTTGAATTTTATCCGTTTCTTTTGCTAGAGTCTTTTACAAGTTATCAGGTCGCAATACGATAATGGCAACTTCGTTACATGGCAGTTTGAAATTACATTAATTACTATCACGAAATATAATACCGCAATTTTAGCTTAAATTAAAACATCTCAGTCATTACTTGTGAAACGCTTTGACAATTGTAGGGCATTATGTGCAAAACCACTTTTCAAGCTAATAAGGAAACTCAAATTTAAAAAATCAGAAAATCAGAAATGAGATACATACTGCGAGGAACGTTATCACGCAACAATGCGAAGTTGAAAATGAATATCAGAAGTTATGAGTTGCTTCAAAATAAAATGAACTCCAGGTTGCAACCAGCTACCTAAGGAGCAGATCTATGGAGTGTCGTTACCTCTACAATACTTCGTACCACTTGGGGCATGTGTTTGGAACTTCTAGGGCGGCACAGACCTGCCAGTGGAGGTAGCTACACACCCTGTCATGTCTTTTCAAGTATTCGGTCATTGCTAGGATTGGACAAGCTAAGGCAACATGATTAATGGTTTCTACGTGTTCCTGGCAAATGCGGCATTTATCATCTTGGGAAATTTTGAACCACTTTATCATAATGTCGTGTTCTCAACGCCTGATCTTGGGCAGCTATTACAATTGCTTCCGATTCTGGCTTCATTCTTCCCCTTTTAAGCCACATAAATGATTGATTTTTATTGATCTGTACCCTGTCCATTCGTTTCAAATATTGTCCTTAGAGTGGTTTGTCTCTCCATGATTTGTTTAACATCTTTTGTGTCTCATATTTCATGTTAGGAAGCATCAGAAGTTCAGTGTCTCTGTCATTGTGCGTGTCTTGTATAACCTTGTTCGCAATGCTTTTTGCTACACTAACAATGCCTCTGTTTCCCATTCTTTGGTCAGATTTCATGACCTGCCTCATTAGTGGGTCATCTTGATGGCTGACTACATAGTTTCCCATTCCGACTATTGCATTGTGCCAGGAGGCTTCAATTTGTCTGAGGCCTCTTCCTCTTTCCTTATGTGACACGTAAAGTCTATGTACATCAGCTCGAGAGTGGGAAACATGATGCATTGTTAGCAGTTTTCTGGTTTTTCGATCCATGATGCGAATTTCCTGCTCATTTTAGTCCACTAGTCCGAAACTGTATTCGCCTACAGGCACCGCCAAAATACCTATTGCTGATGTTTTATTCCTGGAGTTCAGAGCGGAGTGAAGAACCAGTCTCACTCTTCTGTAATACTCCCTGCGAATTCTCTCTTTCACTGTGTCGTTCGAGATGGTCTCACATTCAATACCCAGATATTTGTATGTTTTACTTGGCTCAAGATCTTGAATCACGGTATGCATATCAACTTCAATGTTCTCTGACGTTGTCATTTTGCCTCTTTTTAAGTTGACTTTTGCACACTTGTCAAGACCAATCTTCATGCAGATGTCATTGCTAAAGTCATTTACGACGGACAGCATTTGGGAGAGAATCGCTTCATTCCTTGCAAACACTTTAAGATCACCCATGTAAAACAATGGTCAAACAATGGTAAAAAATGGTGAAAGAGATCATCCATGCGTCAACTGTCTAGATAGTGGGATCAAACTAATGAAAAACAGCAGAGGGGATAGCGAATCTCTTTGGAAAATTCCCCTGTTGATCTGAATAATTCTTGTTTCTACTACTCCCTTTCCGCTGTGTATTAGTAACTTGGTACTCCACGACTTCATACTAGCCTTGCAAAACTCAACAAGTGTAGGATTAAATCGATGGATCTCCTGGGTCTTCAAAATCCAGTCGTCTGGCACACTATCACAGGCCTTCTAGTAGTCAGTCCAAGCTTAAATTACGTTTTCGTTTCTTTACATAATTCAAGATGACTTTATTCAATAGAAAGATTTCCTTACAGCCACAGAAACCTTAATGACATCCTTTCTGTTCAACTGACAACAGATGGTTCTTCTCTAGGTGTTTATACATTTGGCAGCTATAGCCGCAGTTAAAACTTTATTATTATTATTATTATTATTATTATTATTATTATTATTATTGTTATTATTATTAATTCAGTCCTCTCAGATGAAATGTGTGAATTGGTTGCGGGTTAAATGTTAAGTGCAATGCGCGTTGGTGTGTGCAGGGCTGGCAACCTGACGGCTGCGGGAGCGGTGACAGCGCAGCCGACTGACGGCGGCGGCGCTGGGAACCACAGCGCGGCGGCGGACTATGAAGAGGCCACTACGAGCGATGCCTCAACTTTGGCGCCGACCACCTCCGAACCACCCACCACCACCGTCACAGAGGTACGCATATCTCATTCTCTCACTCACTCTCCCTCCACCACCTCCAAACCATCTCACCACAACCGTCACAGAGGTACCCACGCACACACGTGCACACTCTCTCTCTCTCTCTTAATTTCAACCATTCTTTTCTATTTATTTCCTTCAATTTTTCTTTTCTTTCTTTTCTTTCTTTTCTTTCTCTTCTTTCTTTTTTCTTTTCTTTCTCTTCTTTCTTTTCTTTTTTTCCTTTTTTTCTATATTTTTATTTTCTTCCTTTTCCCATTTATTTTATTTATTTGTTTATTTATTTTCATTTGTTTTTATTTATTTTTATATCTTGTTTCCTTTTCTTTTTTCTTTCATTTTTTCCTTCCTCCTCTTTCTCTCTCCCTTAATATTATTTCCTTTTCTTTCTTTTATTTGTTTATTTACTAGATGAAATACTACCCCACGATCCTATTTGTGTTACACAATCTACAATTAGACAAGAAAGAAAATATTCCTATGTACAGTGTGTGCCCGCCCCGCCCGATCCCAACAGACCATCTCCACGCCGCGCTATTCCATCCTTCTCCAACTCGCCTTGTTTGATACGATCAACTTTGATCATGCAGCTAAATACTTTCATTGTTGCATACTCCCAACCAACTTCAAGTCATAATTTGGTCTTTCAACTACTAAAATAATAATTGAGATGAACCAAAATGCATTTTTATGACGATGTATTGATGTTTTGAAACTTGGAATTTATTTTCCTTAATGTTCTAACCGTTTTCTAGATCTTTCCAAAAGAAAGTGAATCTGTGCGCACTTAAATTTTACTTTAAATGATTGGAAATGACAGGACTAGTTCTTATTCGAAATCTCAACAACTTTTCTCTTGTTTTGATGGCAACAAGTTTAAATGATCATCAATATATCTCGTCCGCACTATTTTGGTTTTTCTTCCATTATCAGATTTTGCATCCACAACGGCCAGGAAAACTGCTATAATGACGTAAATGCAAAATCACTTAAATAGTCAAAAATGGAATTTTTATGTAATCCGATAGCGCAAATAATCCGTGTATTTAAATATCAAAACTGTTACTTGATGTTCACAAGACGTATTAATTCGTTTTACAGCCTACTGATGATGGTACAATGAGTGATCCTAGCAAAGATGATGAGGTGGGTGGGGTTGGCTGAGGCAGGCTGGGGTGGGATAGGGGAGACGAGACACATCACGGTAGGGCAGGGATTTAGTATAGATAAAATTCATTCCTTTTCTGTCCTTGTGGAGTGTACCACCTCAAGGTACCTCCTCCAGTTGGACAGCTGTGACAAGACAGACTCATGTGGGTTATTCTGCGGGCACACGACAATTAGCCGTTGTGTCGCTCCCGTGTATTGGATGGAGATTTCCTTTGAAGATTGTTTCTGGCGTAGGTCTAGGGAAGGTCTTCGTGCATTTGAGACCTGTGGGCGTCCCCTGATACACCTGAGAGTGACTTTCACTTTCTCCGCCTCTATTAATTTCACTTTGAAATTAACTACATCCGAAGTCGCTGGTGGGAGAACGAGAGATCTCGTTAGGATGACAAAGAGGATGGAGGGATTTCATTTTTGTGGGCCCCTCCCAGGGTTCATTTATATGTCACAAGTATGCGCTGGTCAGTATGAGATTTTCCGCCGTTCGAAAATCCACGGGGGCCAGCCGGGATCGAACCCGCGCACAGAGAGTTCAGACGCCAGTAAGCTAACCACTCGCCCACCCAGAAATGCGGTGATTGTTGAAGTTCATCATAAACTGTTTTTCATAATTCGAATGTTAGCAACCTTGTAAAACAAGTGCAGTGCAGTGACTCGGTATCTTTGTATACTTCAGTTTTTCTTTCTTGGCGCGTGTGGGTGTGTCATCAAAATGGAATACCTCAAGGTTCTCGGTTGTGCCGCAAGGGTTCGCATGATCGCGACTATATCGAGCAGAACTGGCGATCATGCGACTCATAGCGGCACAACCGAGAAACGTCTTGAAATACCGGGAGATAATCCATTTTGATGACACACCCCCACGCGCCAAAAAAGAAAAACCAAAGTATAAAGACAAGTGCAGTTATTCTTTTGTTGCTATTCGATGCACGCGTCAGTTTTAAAGAGATCTTGTGTTTTATCATGATTGCTTGTCTTTCATCATCAACTCCTATTACCTATCTCAGGTTATGGGCCCAGGTGCGCATTTAAATCAAATTCACTGTTGATTATCGGTGATTTCGGCTCTCTTCGGTTATCGAACGTTCAAGAAGAATCAAAGCAAAAATAGCTAATGGCATGCAACAACAATCGGACGTATGTAGTCGTGTTGTAGCAAGCATTCGGAAGTTAGCAAATGAGTCTCAATAGGAAACATAAAAGTGGCTGATCGAACTGTGTTTCAAAGAGCAATTTCTTTATTTTGTTAGATGGCACGAGGCAGAGCCCAGAGGCATCAAAGCCCAATGCGGAACCGTCCGAAGAATACGGACGGTGGCAATTATACGAACCGCGTGCTCGTTGTCTCGTTGCCACCGTCGGTAATCTTCGGACGGTTCCGCGTTGGCCTTCGGTACCTCGGGGCCTGCCGCGTGCCACCCACAACAGAATAAAGGCATTGCTTTGTAATATAGGGAATGTAAGTAAGTCTGTGTTTGTAAGGAGGGAAAGGATTCGAAAGGAAATATTGCGCGCAGGCCTTGATCCGTTTGTTAGGGTTCTGCTCCGGCATTTGTGTGGTTTTAATGAAAAAAAAATGGAGCACCCAGGATCAGAGCATCCAGGTGCTAAGAATCACCTTCAGAAGAATCAAATCCCTCCGGTCTTTTTCCCATACTAACGAGATCTCACGTTCTACCAACCGGAGTTCAGATGTAGTCAACAGACCGAAATCTGGCGGAGAAAGTGACCATTACACGCAGGTGCATTAGAGGTCACCTGATCGGAAAAAAATTCCCTGGACCCGTGCCAGTGGTAGACTTCAAAGAAAGCACTTGTCAAATACACGGGTGCGGAACTAGGTCAAATAGTCATGAACCTATAAGATGATCCATACGATAAACAAAACCTACCTTACTTATTATTAATTATACCTTTAAATTAAAAGACAGTTAATTTAAATTCTTTTCATTTTTTTCAATTACTTCATTAGTACGACGTTTCAACGACATTCATCGTCATTTCCAAGTACTGAAAATAATTATTATAAACAATTAAAATAGTATTTTTAACTGAATACGTTACATTTTTGCTATCACAATTCTTTTTAGCTTACGTGAAGTAAATAAGTGAATTGTTTATAATAATTTTTTTCAGTACTTGAAAATGATGACGAATGTCGTTGAAAAGTCGTGCTAATAAAGAAATTGAACAAAATAAAAATAATTTAAATTAACTGTTTTTAAATTTAAAGGGATCGTTAATAATAAGAATTGTATTAGACAGTTACAAATCACAATCAAAATCTACTCTACCACACATATCGGGAGTAAAGTCGGGAGCTTGTGTCTACGTAGTGTCGAAAAATCCCCACCGTAGAATCCTATGACCCTCGAGCGGAGACGCTAAAGGGGCAACAGTTGTCACTGAGCTGTCTAGCTCGAAGTAGACGCCAAACCTCACCACACCACAACACTTATACTTCGGTTTTTCTTTCTTGGCGCACGGGGTATGTCAATAAAATGGAATATCTCACAGTATTTCGCGTCGTTCTCCGTTGCTCCGCCAGGAGTCGCGTAATGGCCAGCACTGCTCGATAGTCGTGATCATACGACTCCTAGCGGCACAATCGAGAACGACGATAAAGGTCATGAAAGATCTTAATACTAATTGTCGCAAAAACACTACTTTGCAATGATTCATAGCACGTAAAAATTTGTATGTACAGGTTTTGAAAGGTGCCGAATAAGCTGATAAAATTTCATGTCAATCCGAGTATTCAACACGATGAGTGTTGCGCGTTAGAGTAACTCCCGCATCCACCGCGCTCGCGCCTTGGTCGCGACCGTCCGCAGCGTCGTGCTGGTTGCAGGCGACGACGACCGACGCCACGTCCACGGCGGCCGCCACCACCGAGGCGCCGCCCCCGCCGCCGCCACCGCCGCCCTCCGAGGCGCCCACCGCCCAGCCGCCGCCCGCCGCCGCCGCCGCCGCCCCCAGCGCCAGCCCCGCGCCGCCGCCCGCCGCCGCCGCCGCCCCCGCGGGCGGGAAGCAGGGCGAGGGCGCGGCGCGGCCCGGCACCTGGCTGGGGCCCCGCTGGTCCCTGGGCGACCCCTCCGCCTACCTGCAGTGGACGGTGAGTGGCACTATACTGCGAGCAAAACTGCTGCCGACTTGACAGCCGGGAGTGGGGGAGAGCGATGTTGCCACTTACTCGGGCGGCACACACGTGTTCGTTCTTGCGTCAGATCAGCTGTTGATGCATATACATCCAACTTACTGTATTTTTGGTAGAATTGTAATAATGACACTAGCTTATTTGATGAAATTCTGTTACACAATGTTATCGCAGTCCCGTACATTATAATCCTGCCAAAGCAAGGAATAACGAAACATTTTTGCATAAGCAGATGAAAGTAAGTACAGCGATACTCGTTTTAAGAAGGAAGATGCATCGTATTCATTATGAAGGATTTATAAGAGAGAAGTATCTAAAAGCAAGACATTGAATACATATCTTTCACAGAACTTTCACACAAAAATAAATAAATAAAAAATTGCAGGACTTTCCGAAGTTACTAACTTTGCCTGTTATTTAGAAGGTTTTCAAAGAGGCGTCCTATTGAATGCATTGGCATAAAGATGAAAATTAGAAATGTCCCGTGAGGTGGATGTACATGTACATCGTGTCATAAGTATATCAGCCTTTAAGTAAGCCTTTAACACTAGATGTCACGACCGCACACACGATGCATAACCTAATAAGTAATGGCGCTCCTCTTGGCGCTTGGCGCTCTTCAATTTTCAGTTGCTTCGCGCTATTACATTTCATTTGTTTCTTAGGAAACGCCGGCAACTCTGTGGTGACATCATCACAATTTGAAGCCTCTGACTGGATAACGGAACCCCCTCTCCCCTCTCAGCCTGGAGCTGTCTAGTCGGCAGACGTTTTGCTCGAAGGATACTGGCAGGATTTTCTGCCATGAATGTTATCTCTTCAGCATCCGTTGTATTTTTTAACCTATTAGTGCCCAGCGTACCATATATGATACGCTAATTTCTGGTCAGCTCAGTTTTGCTTCTTTTGCAATACTTTGTGAATTTTAGTTCTTCAGTAAACGTAGACATACAAGCAAGATTTTTCGTTCTTGAATGCCAGATGTTGGCTTAGCCGTGATCGCTAAGTCATTGTACATTCCTGGCCAAGGTGTACACATGACTTGGGTCGGTTCGAATCTTCATCTAAAAGTGTGCTTAGCTGCTATAAGCCTTTGGTTAAGTCGGAGGGAGAGGCCGATGTAAAACAAACGGTGGTTGGTCCGCATCGAAGTTGACGGGGCTTATGCAGCAGAGTTTCAACTGTTTTATTTCTTCTTATAGAAAAAAAATACTAAATAACCACCGTTTGGCGCTTTAGGAGCGCTCTAATAGTATAATTTAGCAACATAACAATTGAATAGCACGAAAAGTGGCAAAAACATGCTGCCAGAGGTCTGCACGAACGCGACAACAATGGGCGAGCGCTATGCGAACAGAATAATTCTGGGCAGTAATGGGTGGCTCCACACATTCGGCATTCGCCGAGCAGGCAGCTACTGCTCGTCCAATCCCCAACAGCTGATGTGTTCGGCGAATATTCGCTCCCTTTGTTGTGTCCAAAAGACCGACACGCGGTGGGTAGGGCGAGCGCCGAATGTTCGTCACCCGGCAAATAGCAAGCGACCCATCCACACTACTCGGGATTCGGCGAGCGGTTGCTCCCTGTTCGCCGAATATTGTGCAGCCGCCTTTACGCACACCAAGGAATTTACTCTTAATAGTTCTGTGTTCTTAATTGACCTTCATTATTACAAGGAATGTTGTTTATTGTTCTTAATAAAATAGGTAACAAAAAAGGAAAATATTGTTTTTAATAAAATGAACAGGTAAAAGGCGTATATCGTGTTTAAGAAAATAAACAAAACATGAAAATATTGTTTTTAATAAGATAGACTTAATAAGACAGTAAATGGAAATTATTTCAAATGAATTAGGCAGACAAAAAGACGATTGTTCCTCTGGTCCCTGGGGGACACCTTCACTTAGATGCAGTGGACAATAAGTACCATCCTCACTAGTTCCTACAAGCATTACGCTGGCTCAAAAAGACAGGCACAAAGCAGTTTCTTCTTAATAAAATAGGTAAAAAAGAAAGCAAATGTTTTTAATAATGTAGGTTGATAGATGGCAATTATTTGAAGTGAAGCAAAAGACACAAAAAGGATAATCCCTCTGGTTTTGGGGGGGACGCCTCCGCCTATCTGCAGAGGACGGTGAATAGCACACTCACTCTCACAAAGGAATTTGCTCTTAATAAAATAGCCAACAAAAAGACATATACTGTTTTCTATAAAATAGGCATAAAAATGCAAATATTGTTTGGAATAAAATAGGCAGGAAAAGCGATAAATTGTTTTAATAAAATATGCAACCAGGAAGGCAAATATTGTTTTCAATAAAACAGCCAGACAAAAAGACGAATTTTCGGCCTGGGGTCCTTGCGCCGAAGGGCTGAAGCTCCGTAGCTGCCTTGAGCCTGAAGGGTCGCGGGTTCGAATCCCGCCCGGGGCATGGATGTTTGTGTGTCCGTATACCGCTAACGTTACTCCCAATGTGTGATACTGTGATTGCTATGACCTTCGTGGGTGAAAACCGACCTCAAATAAGTGAATAAAGGATGATTATCCTACTAGTTTCTGGGTGACCCCTCGGACTACTTGCAGTGGACGGTGAGTAGCACCCTCACCCTCACAATAGAATTTGTTCCTTAGAGAATAGGGAACACAAGGGCAAATATTGCTTTTAATAAAATAGGCCAGAAAATGGCGATTATTTGAAATAAAACAGGTAGACAGAAAGACGACTATCCCATTGATCTCCGGAAGACACCTTCACGAACTTGTGAAGACGTGTTTTTTTTTCAGTATTGCTTACCTACGAAAACAACTCTATGAATATTGTGAAGATTGAAACACACGAAACTGTAATTGCGCTGTCTATGTCATACATGTAACAGGAGTTTCGTACACAAAACACGAACTTTTGTTATTAAAAAATATACATTCTAGTGAAGGAGTATACAGTGAGGATTGATATTTAAAATGTATTATGAATGCTTATTGTCCTTACAATTGTGAGCTCTCATTGGAGAATAAGAGATTATCATTTGGCTAGGTATATCCCTATTTTACATCAGTACGCAGTACGAAGAGTGGCCCGTACAATTTAGGTGAGTAATACCTCATCAGCAGCCAATCAATAATCCCTTTGACCTAGTTAATCTGGAGCTTGCGAAGCCAATTTCGAAAAGATCCAAGTTCTACAAATTGCCACCACTCTCTAAATTGCCTGCAAAGCAAACGCGTCAATAATTTAATCAGGGAAACCGATGAATGAAATGAAAAAAAGGGTTTTGTTGAAATATATTCGCAATATTTGGCAACCACGCTTATTGCTAGTTAGGTGGGTATATTGACTTGAATCACGAGCAAAGAAATGTAAGAAAACACCCAATTGCCCACGAGGCGACCGACCTACACTTGGGTTTTTCTTTCGTGGCGCATGACATTTCGTCAGCTGTTACGCCGTGTTGCCAGACACTCGCGCCGCTAGCACGTGGTAAGCACATGTCTGGGGCCATGAAGCCCGTTGAGAAGGACGTTCGCGAAATTTGTCGCGCGCTTTGTCAACACTGTAGTGACGTGGAAGCTCTCTATAGGAGAAATTCTTCCCTCTCCATTTTTCGTCCTTGACCTTGGTGCGCCAAGAACGAAAAACCCAAGTATAGGTGGCTCAGGGTACACGTGCCTCTGGCCAGGGGGGTCTAGGGTTCGTGCCCCGACGGGGGCAGGGTTTTTGGTCGTAGCTAGATGGCCAGGTCGAGTTGAGCCCCTGTCTGAAGGAGAATTCTATTTTTTATTTTTTTATGTTTTATTTATTTACGTCAAAAACAGTTAAAAACTGTGTGTGACGAGCTATGGGGAGAAGTGAATTTTGTGCACGTTTTCATAATTCTGTGGTCTCTATCCTAAACCATATTCTAGTCGAATTTTGAATACAGAAAAGAGACGTTTTTTTCGATTTTTGTTGACAAAATATTCGCTCCTATATAATAAAATATATTTTCAAAGGTAGCGTTATATATTTTCAAAGGTATATTTTCTAGCGGCTGGCTGCTCTGATCGGTAGTTTTCCGAGATTTTTCGTATCAATATCAGGTGAATCCCGGAGCAGTACCCTAACAAACAGGCGACGGACCGCGTCATTTTCATGAATTTTTATTCTGTGTGTTTTTGTTTGTTTCTATACTTACTGCTGTACTTGTAACACCGATGAGATCTATATATCAACAGACGAAACGTCTGTTGTCGAAAATCTTGCTGTGTTAAACTAGTAGTACTCAAACATCACGCACTTTCTCGCCCGTATTTTTAAGCGAAATACAATTAAATACAAATAATTTTTAAGCAGAATTAAGCGAAAAGTACTCAGATTTTCGAAAAATTGTACATGGCCTTATTTCAAAATCTATCTTTGAAGAACTGATTTCATTAAGGAAAAATATATTTTTTTAAGTATTTTAATTGTAGAAAGACTCCGAACAAATTTTGAACTTTTGTCAAAAATGTTTTTGCAAAACTCAGGGTTTTCAGCGATCATGAAACTTGCACTATTCCCTTAAATGTCCTTCACACTATCCAACAAGAAAATTTAGTCAAACACAATTTAGCAATTTTTTAAAATTTTGAAAATGTCCCAGGCGCTTCGTGTAAAGTACCCCCAAAATTCAAATATCGCTTTCAAATTCAAGGGTCCGCGACAACAGTCAGATCGATTGGGGAATATCAATTTGGGAGAAAATCGGCTGAATGGTGTAGCCTTTAGCATATTCACAGACAAACAGATAGATGGACAGACGTTTTGCCTTGAATCAATTCTGCGGTATCAATGACCCACAAAACATAGATTCTGACTGACTACACCAAGTGTTACAGGATTTTTTCTAAGTTTAGCAACAGGATTTTTCCTTCCCAGGCCTATGCAATAAGAGTTGTTCTGCCATTTTTTCACGCAGCATCACGTAACTTTCTTCTACTCCGTAGCGCGAAAGTAACTAGTGGTGCTACAAAATGGCACAGACTTTCCCGTATTAGTTTTCTATTTCCTTGGGTTTTCGCTAGCTATTCGGAATTGCCACAAACTCTTTCTTGCCAGCTGTCATCTATCACCGCCAAAAGTACATTTTTTTGTCATTTTCTTAATTTTTCGGTTTCCTATTGGTAGAACGGAAACATTAATTTTAGAATATTAAAGAACACAAAAACCTCGCCCTAAATGGCAATTTTCTTTTAAAAATTACTTGCCGTTTAAGAGAAAATTGCGTTTTAGTGCTACTAAAAATGCGAAATTTGAAACTCATTTTCACAAAAAATGTTTGAGTTTTCAAAATACTTTATTTGAAGTTATTTGAAGCACTTACAATCACAAATATAATAATGTTTACCAATTGCTAGTAATGTGTATATTAAAGATGTGAGAGATCTTTCAAAAAAATTACAATTATGTAATTTTTGAAAAAACAAAAAAATAACTGAAAATAAACTTTACGCTATACTAAATAGTGTAATTAGCACTATCCGTTACAAACGTTTGAAGAAAAAATTTGCAACCATATATGAGAAAATGGCGTTTGAGCGTTTCTGAAAATGCGAAATTTTGAGCTTCTTTTCACAGAAAACGGTTGTGTTTTCGAGAAACTTTACTTGTCATTATTTAAAGAACAGACAGACGGACGTTTTCCTTTCAATTGGGTTTTCGGTATCAAGAATCTAGAAAACAGGGTTTTTGGCTACACCACGTGATAGGGGATTTTTTTCTTAATTTAGCAACTGGTTTTATCCACTTTTTCGTTATCACGGCCCGGCAATGAATTTTTTTCCGTCGAAAATTGGCCATTTTTTCGCGCCGCATTACATAACTTTCCCTATACTTCGTATATCACTCCGTGTATACGTACGTATACGGGAAAGTAGAAATGGACTTATTGAATTTCTAACGAATAACTTTTTAATACATATTTACTCTAGTGACACTATTGCATCTCATTATAATAAGGAAGTATGTAACGTAGTATACTACGCAATATGGCGCGGCCTGTGTGGCCATGGCCTCATCAGGTTTCGTCTCGGTTGTGTGGTCGGTGACCGTTTATGGCATGGCAGGGCGGGGGCGGGGTGGCCCAGGCAATAGCCAGGCGGAATCACCCTGCAGTAAAGCTTTGTGCTCTGGCTTAAGCGCCACTAGCGGTCAGAGGCGGCGCCTACGCTAAATTTAAAGGCGCTCCTCAAACACTGTCACACTTCAGAACAGGTTAATGACCAAGTCTGTCAATTTAGACAGAAACGAGCCAAATTAAATGTTATCTTTCTTACTATCAGGGCTCTGTTCTTTTCATTGGTGCGTTATAGACGTTGCTAACTTGTAAATGAGTGTTTATCGTGATGTATAGACGATAGAAATGTGTAGTTGTTGGATCATTTTTGTCATGTGATACATTTTTACGTCTTGTGTATTGGCGTAATGTTGGTCATTGTTGCGCATTTTGTGTCCTTTTCATGTTGTTTGTTAGTGAATGTTTCGTGAATTTACAATGACATATTAAAACAAAGTTTTATTGCATCATCAGTTCATGACAAAATTCACTATTACAGTGGTCTCGGTATTACAGGGATCTTCGGTAACGTGCTCGACTTCTCAAAACTGACGGTTGGAAGATCGGAGTGAAGGTTACATTTCCTTTCAAAATAAAGATTTTATATGAAATATAATATTATAAAATTGAATTTCATTTGCAAAAGCAAAACTCGTGAAATAAATAATTTGAGTATTTTTCAAAAAAAAAGTCATTTTCCCCATGTTTTCAAGTCATTTTCAAAGGATTTTCAGGTCATCAGAATCCGGGCCCTGTTTATAATAAATCGTAGGATATGGTGATGTGGTTATATCAATTATTAAAACTAATGATTTTTTTCTTAAAAATTTCTCCGATGCTGATTCACTGACATTGCTTTTACGGACAAGTTGTTTCTGTTGCTGATGTTCTTCCCGTCGTTGTATCAACAGTATTGTAAAGTCGCGTTTAGTTGCCATTTTAACCCGTTCAGTTAAAGTTCAGTTGCCATTTTAACCATGAAGTACAGTAACTTTGCAGAAGACGCTTGCAAACTTTCAAATCAAATTAATTTATTTCTCTACTTCTTTTTAATGATTTTGATCTGAGGAATCCCGTGTGTTCAATAACCCTCTACAAACAATTGTTTTATGTAATCTTTTTGTTTCGGTTTGATAAGTGCAAAATTGTAGGAGTTATCAACTATTGTATGACTCCTAGTATTCCTCGATCACTGGCTTAACATTTTTTGTTCAGGATAATTAAAACAGAATTATTGTACGAGTAATATGATTGAAATGTATAAACGTATAAATACCATGTCCTATTTTATAGTCTTTTTTAATTTTGTTTGATTAGTTACAAATTGTTCAAGATTCACGAATCTGGAACATAAGCTTTGCCAATTTTCTCCATAAGTTGACACTTTTCTCCATACAAAATTGATCTTTCATTGTTTTAAACTTTTCGTGAACATATATATAACACTTCCAAGGCAAGATCGAGTTTCGTTTTTTAATCCAATTATTGGGTTCTGATTCTCTGTTCGGTTATCAAATTTCACTTGAACTCTTCCTAAAGAAAATTCTTACTATTCGGTTCCACTGCTCTCAACGAAGTTCTCGTAAATAGCGTGCTTCCCAAGACGTTTTACCAACTTGGCTCACAGATCTGTTGGTCATCTGATTGACTGACAGCCATGTCAATCTGTATGATGGTAATGCTCACGTAATGGAGATTAACGATTTTCGGCGTTTCGTAAGAAAATTCGTGCAGGCCCAGTGACTTTCCAACACATTAAAGAAACGAAACATATTCTCTTAGACCTTTTGCTGTTCTTTGTTTCTTGTTGTTCAAAGCGCTTTGTCAATGCAATGTGCAGGAGATGTTGTTTGATTGATTGAAGCTTCCGGTCGTGTCAACTCCTAAACGAATTTGTCTCGTTTTTACTTTCCCGTATACGTACGTATACACGGAGTGATATACGTCGTGTATGGAAATTTATGTAATGCTGTGCAAAAAAATGGCCAATTTTCGGCAGAAAAAACATAAATTGCAGGGCGTGATAACGAATAAGTGGATAAAACCAGTTGCTAAATTAAGAAAACAAAATCCTCTAATACGTGGGGTAGCCAGAAACCCTGTTTTCTAGGTCCATGATACCGAAAAACCAATTGAAAGGAAAACGTCCGTCTGTCTGTCTGTCTGTCCGTCCGTCCGTCCGTCCGTCCGTCCGTCCGTCCGTCTGTCCACTGCTAGCGCCTAAACCATACGTACGATTCCTTCCAAAATGGATATTCCCCAGTCGATCTGGTTCTAGTCAAAGCTATGAGATTTTGAAAACGATTCTGTAAAATGTACAGAATCATGTACTTCATGTACTTTACATGAAGCCCTCTGGACATTTTCAAAATTTTCTCAAAAACGGCTCCAAATTTTTTCTTTAAATTTCTTGTATGAATAGAGTACAATACACTTATTAAGGTGGCATAGGTCCGATTTTCATGGATAACTCTGAATTTTCGAAAATTACAAAAGTTTGAATTTTATTCGGCGTGTTCCACCAACTAGAATATTCTAAAATTAATATTTCCGTTCTACCAATAGGAAACCGAAAAATTAAGAAAATGACAAAAAATGTACTTTTGGTGATATAGATGGCAGCTGGCAAGAAAGAGTATGTGGTAATTCCAAATTGCTAGCCAAGACCCAAGGAAAAAGAAAACGAATACGGGAAAATCTGTGCCATTCTGTAGCACCACTATTTTAAACAAATCCTTCATATTTTTAAAGTCAAAGTGCAATTCGTCACGTCTCCGTGAAATTCTCTTTCTTTAGAGACCTCATTTATAAAGATTGGTTTGCGTGTGAGAGACGCAAGAAGAAGGTATACAACTGAAATAATACAGGAGACGATTACATTACACATAATATTTTTAAACGGCATGGTTTATATGAAATTGATCTTTTTCCTCTTTCCCAAGAATTAAATTTGAAGAAAGCCTGGGCAACGCCGGGTGTTTTGCTAGTCGTATATAAATTTAGAAACATTTCTCTATATTTATATGTAACAAAATTGACCTTCCATTGATATTTACTTATCATTAAAATTTGCTTAATACTCCAGATAGATTTATACATTGTTTTATTTTATATCTAGACTTATTTCACCTACCTACTTTGCTCTTTTCTAGTTAGGATAGTACGTGTAAATTTTCAGTTCGCCGCGTCTTCTGATTTTGAAAATATTGCATAACTAAGGGAGGTTTTAGCGGCAGAATTATGCCTACACATCCACGTAAATGTCGAGTCATGTTACGCGTCTTATTAAATTGTGCGACAAGTTGTAGGGTTCGCCAAATCGAATTTGAAATGTCGGCAACGGAATACTTCCACCCTCGCCAAAACCATGGTTTCAGAGGAAGAGATTTCCTCGAATTCTATTAGGGGCGATCTGCGCTGCCTTAAGTCTGCCTTAAGCTGCCTGGGCGAGCTTAGAGCGATTTCTGCTCCGATGGGATTGCGAACTGTCGAGTATTTTATGAAAACAATTTGAATCCCGCTTGATAATCCAATTGTCCCTAAAAAATACGGCAATTATTAGGTTTCATAGATTTGCAATCTAAATCTGGTAACTTCGTTCAATCTAGAGCTGCGATTGTATTAGATTCTCAATAAAGGGGTTGATACTACAAGCCGGAGTTCATTTTCATTAATAGAAAATGAAATTATGGTGACATTAATATTCATGAACATGAGCAAAGAGTTTTACATAATTACCAAATTTGATTCTGAAATTTTAATAGCAAGATCTACCCCACCCGGATTGCAGTGGCGTAGCGTGACTCGCGCGTTTGGGGATGGTTAACAATAACGCGAAATGAAGACATCATGATTTTTAATGTTCTCTAGAATCTATGTTATTGAAACAAATGTTACAATACTTCAACAGATTTATGTCACGAGACTTGTTGAAAGCAAATTATGAAATGACTCAGCTTTAGTTCTCATGCTGGATTGGCAATGAGATCACTTGTGAATTTATATATTTCAAATCAAAATAAAATTTAATATATTTAAGTAAGAATTAAACTTCTTAGATATTAATTGAGAATTAGTACGCAAGCACTATATCTACTGTTTGTGTCCACGGAATCAGCAGTGAGAAAGAAAAATATTTCTCTGACAACCTCAGGTGTGCTGCGCTCTCGTACACAAACGAGCAACTTGTTCACAAGGCTTTTCTCAGCCATATGCTAGCTTATCGAAACTCGAGGATCGGGGGCAGAAGTGAAGAAGGGAAGTGGGAACCTCGCCATCTGCGCATGCCTCATTGCTCGTCGCAATCTCGCGGCAGACGCTAGAAGCATTTTAGCGTCCAAGCAAAGAGAGGTCAGCTTGTAACAACGCGCCGAATTCAATCGTAGGAAATCACTTTAAAATTAATACAAAACGTGTTTCGCTCAATGTATTTCACTCATTTGGAAGAATATCAATACAATATACAATACGTAAATATACAATATATATGTATACAATACGTATACAATATATACGTATACACAATACGTAAATGTAGCTTCACTGTACGCACGTTTTGTTGAGCACTCCTTTTGCTTGTAGTTCATTTACCGTTGAAATTGATTTTCTATAACTCGGGAACAAACATTTTTCAAATATTTTTATTTTTCTAAAATAATTGCTTTCTAATTTTTTTAAATTCTGACCCTCAAGAAAATGTGCGCAGGTAAATCTCTTTCCCCACACGTCATATACAGTTTTTACTGTTTTTTGACAAATAAATTTAAAAAAATATTTAGGCTTTTTTTATTAATATTTTACGTGGGGATTTACGTGGCTCAGCATCTTAGCGTCCCCTGACGCTACGCCGCTGCCGGATTGGCGACTCGCATCGACAACGCACGGCGCAATTAAAGAAGCGTCTCCACCGTAGGCTGGAAACGAAACATCCTGGGGATAAGGGCCCAGTCGGTGGCGATTTCGAAGCGAGCCACCGAGCTGCAGTGCCAATTTGCCATCGGAAGGAGGCGGTGGCGAAGGGTCTTCCCTAACGACCTCCAGCTCCTTTGGCCTGAGACAGCTTTCTAGAGCTCCGTGTGATGAGGGGAGGATGTTAATAAAATCACTTCCATTTTTCACACGGGGTGAGATGGCTCAGTGCGTCAAATAATGCCACTGCAGTCCCTCTGACCGGGAGGTCCTAGATTCGAATCCCGACGGAGGGAGGATCTTCGACACTAACTTGTCAGCTAGGTCGAATTCAACAGATGTCTGGAGGAGAATTCTAGCGGCCGGCTGCTCTGATCAGAAGTTTTCCTTGGTTTCTCCGATCAGTACCAGGCGACTGCCGGAGCAGTATCCTAACAAACGGGCCACGGACCGCGCGCGACCTTTCCTTCCTCTTCCTTGTCCTATCTTCTCCTCTTAAACACTTACACTAACATGCATTACACTACCACACATGCCGGGAGACCGGGCGGGAGCTTACAGCTTGTCCCGGCTGGGGCGGTGCCCCGCTCGTGGGAGATAGCTGGTTGCTGAGTTCAGGAAAGTAATTGCACTAAATTTTAGTACAATCTCGTAGAATATTTAAACGTAATCACTAAATATATTTCTAATAAAGTGTCTGTTCTTGTAAATACATTTTAACTTGTCATTAATAAAAATACTCATACAGTAATAATAATAATGATGATAATGATGATAATAATGATAATAATAATATTAATAATAATAATAACAACAACTTGGCTAAATTCCCGGGTAATTCAAAAGACTGGGAAGTGCGAGAAATCGCTTTATTTCGAACAGCCCACATTTTGTGCAGAGTATTGTAGAGGCACCGACAGTTCCTAGATCTGCTCCCTAGGTAGCTGGTTGCTACCTGGAGTAGATTTTATTTTGAGCCGACTCATAACATCTTTAGTCGTGATGTAGAGGAATAATAATAATAATAATAATAATAATAATAATAATAATAATAATTATACTGGTGGATTTATTTTCATTGAGAAGATCAGAGCTCGTGGCTCGCTCTTCCGCCTACATGATAATCTCCCCCCCTCCTCGGCATTATGTGCCCTTCCCCCTCCCCGACCCTCGTCGCCCCGCGCCACTTCGGTTCGCTTCGCTTAACAGCGCCCGCTTTTAATCCTCGTCCGCGGGCGACGCGGCGGCGGGGAGGGGGCGGGGCTGGGCGGGGCGGGGGCGGGGCAGGGCGGGGAAGGGGCGGGGCGGGGCGGGGCAGGGCGGGGCGGGGAGGGGCGGGGGCGGGGCTCCGTGAAAGGTTTACGCCGCCTTTTAGCAAAATTGCGGCGGCGGGGGCGGGGGGGGGCGGCGGCTGCCTCGCGAAAGTATGCGCAGAGCAACGTCTACCGCTCCCCCCGCGCGAGGAAAGCAAAGGCGGAGCGCGGTGACGGAGAGGCTCTGGGACCTTCCGCCCCCGAGGCACCCGATGCTTCTAGACGAGGGGCTATGGAATGTAGAGAACAAGAGGGAGAAAGAGAACAAAAGGAAAGGGAGAAGTAGTAGAAGAAGAAGGAGAAGGTGAAGAAAAAGAATAGGAGAAGATGAAGAAAAGGAGAAGGTTAAGAAGAAGAAAAGGAGAAGATGAAGAAGAAAAGGAGAAGGTGAAGAAGAAGAAAAGGAGAAGAAGAAAAAAAAGAAAAGGAGAAGAAGAAAAAGAAGAAAAGGAGAAGAAGAAAAAGAAGAAAAGGAGAAGAAGAAAAGGAGAAGAAGAAAAAGGAGAAGAAGAGAAAGGAGAACAAGAAGAAGGGGAAGAAGAAAAACGAGAAGGGGGAGGAAAAAGAAAAGAAGAAAAAGGAGAAGAACAAAAGGAAAAGGAGAAGAAGAACAAAAGGAGAGGAGAAGAAGAACGCGCCCGGAATCACTAATCAATCAAGGGGGCATCTTGAGTTTCCCAAGTTTGGCATATGGCAGTATTAAGTTAGCTAAGTAGCTGTTTTCGTTAAACCGTTAAATTGCGAGTGAAATATAGTAGCTACGCAGAATCTTTTTTCGCCACCTCTCGCAACAAGTTGTTCATCATCATCTTTTATCCTTTACTGATTTACTGATTGTCAGCGTGTATATAAAAACGACTGGTTGATAACGTTAAATAGGAGACATATCTACGACATCCCTTTCTGATTCAATTGAAACCCGACAGTGGCAGATTCTCCTGGTGTAACCAGGAAACTCATTGAGTTATCCACAGACCTATGAGCTGCCACGATGTATATCCTATATTTTGCTGTCGTGGGCATCCATTTAGCCAACATGTTAACATGGGATTTTTTGATTTTTTTCTTTTCAGCCTGACCACGTTTATTGCTTTGACTGACCGTGTAATAACTGCGTATTTCTTGGATGAGTTGGTTCTGAAGTGTAGGAGATCCACTTAAATTATACTACTCATTTTAACTTTCTTGTTCACATTAGTTAAATTATTCACATATTGATAAGAATCCCCTTCGGATTTTTGTGCCCTCGTTCCGCTCCCTCCAGACCCATCAACCAGCGCCCACTCGTCCCAGTCCCGGTGCGGTGCGTCCCCTTTTCGCCTTGCGCCACCCCGTTCGCTTCCTCACCCACTTGCCCCTTCCGTCCCTCCTCAACCCCTCCAGCCCCCCTCCGCGCTCGGCTCCGCTCCCTCCCTCATCCTCCTTCCGACTTCCGACTTGCCCCGCTGCGCCGGCGGAAGTCACTGCAATGCCTCTGAACGGGAGATCCTGGGTTCGAGCCCCGACGGCGGCAGGATTTTCGACAAGGTAAGTCGAGGACTTCTTGGCTGTCCTCCCTCTGACCCGGAGGTTGTAGGTTCGAGTCCCTACGGCGGCGGCAGGATTTTCGACACCAGCTTGTCAGCTAGGTCGAATTCCATCGCTGTCTGGAGGAGAATTCTAGCGTCTGCTCTGATCGGTAGTTTTCCGTGATTTCTCCGATTAACCCCAGGCGAATGCCGGCACAGTACCCTAACAAACGGGCAACGGACCGCGCGCGATCTTTCCTTCCTCTTCCTTGTCCTATCCTCTCTTACACACACACTGACATGCATTACACTATCACACATGCCGGGAGACCCATCGGGAGCTTAGAGCTTGTCCCGGCTGAGGTGGTGCCCCGCTGGTGGGAGATACCTGGTTGAGGGTAAAACCCCGCTAGTCGACGGTGGGTCGGCGCCGCATCTCGCTATCCAGCGGGGAAAAGATCACCGCCACCTCCCGATGAAAAAACACGCATTACACTTACTGGACTAATGACCTCTGTAGTTGACGCGCCCGGAAACACGAACAATCGATCAGTCCTTGCGTTCGAGTCACGACGATGGCAGGATTGTTGACAAGCTAGGATGAATTCAGTCGCTACCCGGAGGAGCATTCTAGCGGCCGGCTGCACTGAGCGGTAGTTTTCTGTTGTGTCTGAGATCAACACTAGTCGAATGCAACAGCAGTACCATAACATTCGAGATATGGACCGCGCGCGTTCTTCCTTGACCTGTCCTCTGCAACTACACACACGCATGCGGAACATAACTACACATGTCGGGAGACCAATCGGGAGCTTTGAGCTTGTCCTGACTGGGGCGATGCCGCGCTGGTGGGAGATACCTGGACATGGAAATCCCCACACTTGAGTGGAGGTCGGCGTCGGATATGACCATCCAGCGGGGATGAAATATCGTTACATATCGTTACATTACTAACATTACTAACATTACTAACGGGTGTAATCATCGTAGCAGTTGACATGCCCAGAAATGTCAGTCAATCAAAAAAGCCCACTTGTCTTGCCGTCCCCCCGTGCCCCACCCCGCCCCCTCGCCCAGCCCCCTCGCCCAGCCCCCTCGCCCAGCCCCCTCGCCCAGCCCCCTCGCCCAACCCCCTCGCCCAGTCCCCTCGCCCAGCCCCCTCGCCCAGCCTCCTCGCCCAGCCCCCTCGCTCCGCCCCCTCGTTCCGCCCCACCCCCTCCCATCGCACCGTCCGGTTCCCCTTCTTCCCCTCCCCTGATAGGAGCTTTCGCAAGATGACGGATCATCACAATATGCTTCAAGAGACAAAAAAATTAGATCTCGAATAAACTTAATTTATGAGTTATTGCCAGCTCTTTATTTATTGAACAAAACAGGGGCTCTTCAAAATCGCCCGCAGAATGCCTCATTTGGCACTTGTAAATTCGTCATTAGAAGCATTTTTATCCTCGAAGACAAAAAGATGCATTTTCAATAGTGTACAGATATATCAAATCAACGCAAGGTTCATTATCTGAAAAATTTAAAAAATATGCAATTATTAACAGTTACTGAATAAATAATTAACAATAATTACAATGAAATGGCAATAAAAAATCGGAGGGTAATCAAACCAGAGATGTTACATTAATTATTGTACTAGTGTTTAACCACTAATTACTCTTCCGATCAATATATAAAATGCTTTCAAGGTTTACTCATAACACGAAATTAAATTTCTTATCAAAGAAGTTAAACTTTATTTGCGATTTAAACAGGTAAGCCACAAAACAGTAGGTCGTACTTAACCATCTCTCGTGATTATGGTGATATACAAAAGTGTGATTTTATGTGGTGATGTACTGATCAATGATCAGTGATCAACGATCAATGATCGGTCGGGTGACTCGTGGGCAGCGTGCTAGCTGACTGTGAGGATGTCCGAGGTTCAATTCCCGACCGGGCTGAAAATGAAGATGTAGCATTAATAAAAATCGTCTCAGTTACCGTAGATGTGTGACGAAAGAAAAACGTAGACGTGTGACGAAAGTGAGAGTGGGCAGCCAGAGGCCAAGTGAGGTACGGTGATGGGGAAATGTCATGCTCACTACTTGACTTTCTTACTCCCCCCAGGCGCGGATAATAGTTGAAATACATGAAAAAATAGGTTGAGGCAGAAATGTTCAACAAAGAAAGTTTATTCTGATTACAATCGTACAGTTCCGTCCCCCACGGATATCACGACAATAAAGCAGTGATGCACTAGCCAAAAGAATTCACCAAGTCCGTAGCCCAGTTCAGCACCGCCAGAAGATGTCAACACAACCAAAATAAAATGCACACATTAAATCTTCAACGCAGCTGGCGTAATAACATTTATCACAACACTTGTTTACCTAGCTCGTACTCGCTCACTTCTGAATAGTCGCAGGGCCCTTCAACTCCCATTTAACGTAATGGAGACCATTATAGTGGCGCACTCTTCTGTGGCACCTGCTTACAGAAACTAAAATACGAACTACTTCAAACGTGTGTGGCTGCTACGTAGGTTCGCATTACACTCAAGCAGGCGCGTCATGCTACAAAAGATACCGTCGATGTTCGCGCTTTCTTCATCGGTTTCTTATATGAATATATTATGAATAATTGAACATTTAGAAAACATTTTTCGTATTTATCAAAATTTAGACAATTTTTAGATACGGATGTTGGCGAACCTGTACACGGCGACACTAGCGCCTCCTATAATAGCAACTTCGAGCTTTGTCCCCGGTTTTGATGGAGAGTTGCAGGGCGCTGACTAGTCGTGAGCCGGGCCGCCCGTTTTATATCTGCCAGCGAGGCTGATGAACACTTGCTCTCTCACTTGCTGCCCGTTGATGTGGTTAGCGTCTCGCTGCCCGGTGTTCTCAGAACTGAGCGAGTGTCGATCTGTGCCCTCGTGCCAACTTCGAAATTGGCTGTGTACACAGCAATAGTAATAATAATAATGTGGAAAGTAGTTTAAAGTTCAATATGGGGTTACGCATGCACCACTGTTATCTACATCGTCAGAAACTGAAATAAAATTTAAACGTGTTCATGAAAAGTGAACACTCACGTTTCCACAAAGCGTACGCAAGGCGGCGGGTTCGATTTTTTTAAGATCTGTTAAGAGTTGAAAGCTGAAACTCCCACTAAGGGTTACGAAAAATTCCCGTAACACGTTCAAAATAGGGCTAGATGCAACTGTGATACTATGGATTAAGGATTTTCTAAATAACCGGCACCATCGCGTAAGGGTGGGAAACAGCTTGTCGGAAAGAGTTAGTGTAACGTCTGGGGTTCCGCAGGGAAGTGTACTTGGACCTTTACTATACTTGGTGTATGTAAATGATATAACAGATTGAATTGGTTAAAAAATTAAACTTTTTGCGGACGACTGCCTTATTTACAGAAAGATTGAGAGCGTATCGGATCAGGATAAATTACAACGCGACTTGCGATGCTTGGAAGAATGGACGGAAATCAATAGAATGAAGGAAAATCCGGATAAATGTAAAATAGTTTTACGCGTAGTAGAAATAAAGAGACAGTTAACTATTTGATTGGAGGTAAGATAATTCCACAGGTAACTAGTTGCAAATATCTGGGGATAATAATTAATCAACAACTTGGATGGGGAGAGCACGTCAACTTTAATATTGGGAAGGAGTGGAAATCTTTACACATTGTAATGCGAGTGTTAAGGAAGGGAAAAAGTAAATCAAGGGAATTAACATGTAAAACCAATGTGCGTCCTATTTTAGAGTACGGAACTGCGTGTTGGGATTCACATAGAAAGGGCCAAGCAAACTCCATCGAAAGAGTTCAGGAAGTAGCAGCAAAATTTGTTAAAAGGGGAAATTCGTTAGGAAATATATCCAACAAAGTATCGACTTGGGAATCATTGGCAAGCCGTGGGGAAAAAGCAAGGTTGTATATATTTTACAAAGCATTAGAAAAAATCCAACATGGAGGGAAATTCAGGAAAGAATGCATGAGCCCGATTACTTAGCACGTCACGACCATATTAGAAAAATTCGTCCAAGGAAACAGAGAACTGGGAAATACAGTTTTGTAAATAGGACTATAGTCATGGAACAGATTGCCTGCAGCACTAATGGAGACTGCCCACAAACATCAAGACGTTTAGGTTAAGAT
This sequence comes from Acheta domesticus, assembly GCA_031308135.1. Taxonomy (NCBI): domain Eukaryota; kingdom Metazoa; phylum Arthropoda; class Insecta; order Orthoptera; family Gryllidae; genus Acheta; species Acheta domesticus. The sequence goes on from JAHLJT010005437.1 coordinate 7,400,378, forward strand.
TAGATTCTAGTAATAAGCGCTAAGATCAGTAGTCTGTGAAGGGAGTCTGCATTCAGTAGGCACGCCTTAAACGAAATAATATTGTATTGTATGTATTTTAGTGTTCCTGTAGTATTATTTTATTGTATTGATGTATATTATGTGTAAAGAATTTGCCACCGGGCTTAATGCCCAAAGCAAATTAAATAAATTATCTAAATTACAAAAACAGTAACACCGGATGAGTGGGCTCAGGACATCAACTGGTGTCGCAGAAGTGCTTCTCCTAGAAGATTCTCGAGTCCCAACAGTAGCAGAAGCTACGGAAAACTACTGATCAGAGGAGCCGGCCTCTAGAATTCTCTTCTATACAGCGAATGAATTCGACCTTAGCTAGTGTCGAAAGTACTGCTACCATCGGGAATCAAACCCTAGGACCTCCCGGTCGGAGGCACTGAAGTGACGTCAATTAATGCCCTGAGCCACCTTAGCCTGTCGGATTGATTAAGAATACCCTAGTTCTTCAGTATCGACTATAAAAATGCACAAAGATCGTCTCCTATATTATTTCAGTAGTATACTTCCCTTTGCGGCTCTCACATGCCACCAATGTTTATAAATGAGGTCTCTAAAGAAAAGTGAATTTCACGGAGACGTGACGAACTGCACTTTAATTTTAAAAATATGAAGGAATGGTTAAAAAATCGCATATAAATATTCATATAAAATGAAACCTGCAACACGATTCAGAATTTTTAAAATCTATATCGTTAAATAACTTCTAAACGAAGCGATCTAGGTCCTTAAAAACTAAAAGATTGAGGCAAAATGTCTCAAAGAAATGTTCTTCAGGATGAGATCTTCTTGACAATTCTATTACATTTTTGCTGGTTCGAAGCTTCTCCATTCTACCCCACTTGTTCAGAGCCTGTAGAATCTGCAACTGTATGTGAAATTACTAATTACTTGATATTCTATGCGATTGAATTACTCGGGTGTTCTTCTTTGCTCGATAATAAAGTTAAATAAGAATAGTTTGTATTGACAAGGGTGTACTATATTCTTATCAATTACAAGGTGACGTATAGAACAAGTGACGGAGAATAAGAGGGTCTTGAAGAAAAATGGTTAATATGGAAATGGAAAAAATAAGGAAGAGGGTGGGGGATACCATGCGAGAGTTCTCGCACGGGCACGCTATTTTTGTTTTTTTATTCAAAGGAGTAAAGTAAAGGTGCGTTGCTCGATGGCCAAAATAGGCCAGTCCTCTCTCCCACTGGGTGCTCAAGAATGGGGCGGGAGGGGCGGGGGGGGCGGAGCTCTAGGCAACTGGCAACGCCGCCCGCCGGCGCCAGGTGGGTGGGTGGCGGAAGGGGGGAGGAGGAGGGGGACACGCCAGGTCGATACGCTCAGGAATCGACCTCCGCCGCCGGCTCCTTACCCTCATCGCCCTCCGCACGCCAGGCGAGCGGGGGGAACAAAAAGGACGGGAGAGGGAAACTAGAAAAGAACGAAGAAAGAAACGAGAAAAGTGCGAAGAAAAGAAACTAGAAAAGAGCGAAGAAAAGAAGCAAGAAAAGTGCGAAGAAAAGAAACAAGAAAAGAGCGAAGAAAAGAAACTAGAAAAGAAACAAGACAAGAGCGAAGAAAAGGAACAAGAAAAGTGTGAAGAAAAGAAAGAAGAAAAGTGCGAGGAAAAGAAACAGAGTTAAAAGAGGAAGAAACTAGTGGTGCACACACTTTCTCGCCAATATTTTTACGCAAAATTACGTGAAAAGTTCTCAAATCGACGAAAAACTGTACATGAACTTATTTTAAGTTCTATCTTCAACGAACAGATTTCATTAAGGGAAACAATCTCCATCTTCATAATTGTAGCACTAACACGCCAAAAAATTTTGAATTTTGGAAAAAAGTAGTTTTCAACGACGATGAGTTTTTAACGAAATTGACGCCTGCACCGTTCCCTTAAGCGTCCTTCACACTATCCAACAAAAAAATTTAATAACAAATTATAGAGCCATTTTCTGAAAATTTTGAAAGTGTCCCAAGGGGTTCATGTAAAGTACCCCGAAAATTAAAATATCGGTTTCAAATTCAAGGGTCCGCGACATAATCCAAATTGATTGGGGAATATCAATTTTGGAGAACGTCGGCTGAACTGTTTAGACACTAGCGTTGTTCACAAACGGGTCGGCAGACGTTTTGCCATCATTCGATTTTTCGGTATCAGGGACCCATAACATATTTCGCTACACCACGTGTTATAGGATTTTTTTCTAAATTTAGCAACTGGATTGATCCACTTTTTCGTTACCAGTGCCTTGCAATACATTTTTCTGTCTAAAGTCCGCCATATTCTCGCGCAGCATTATATAACTTGACCTATACTATGCATATTACTCCGTATATACGTACGTATACAGGAAAGTTAAAGTGAAAAGAGTAAATAATGTGAAATATTTAATTTATTCCAATTTTCGCACCTGGGGGTCTCGTGCCTCACAGATAGTATCTTTGATTATTTTGTGTTTCTCGTACGTGTAATGTATCTCAGAAAGAGTGTATTTTTCTCCTTGTGGATTGTGATATTTCGGGATTTTCTCCATCTGTGATTTTTTCACAGAAACTACTCCTCACAAGGGAAAAGCTCTAAGCACCGACTGGTCCTCCTATATGTGTGGTATTGTAGTGCGTGTGTGATGGGAGGAAAGGGAAAAAGAACGAGGAAGAAAAGATCGCGTAGTGCTCCGGCTGCTGTCTGATGTTGATCGGCGAAAGCACGGAAAACTACCGATCAGAGCAGCCGGGAGCTAGAATTATCTTCCAGCCAGTGGTAGCCATCGATCCAAGTACAATTGTCTCTGGATGTAATGAACACATCGGTTGTAGTGAACTGTAGTCGGTAGACCCGATCCGCATAGATTCTAAATAATTCTTAGACGATTCGGTTACAGTGAACTCTCAACATAAGTTATAGTGAGCACAAAAGATTAAACTTCCACGCAAAAGTAGTACCTCGAATTTATTCAACTGGCTGACATAAAGCAGAGTTAAAAGGACTGAAATACGTGAAATAAAATTCAGGAAAAATCACAAAAATTAAATTTGGTACACAGGTTTTAGATATGTAATCACTAAAAAGAAGATTTCAAAATTCATCCTTTGATGAAGTAAAGTAGTGTACTTTTGATGATGTGATTTTCATGAAGGTGATGTGATTTTTGGCAATCCGTCCTGCATGGATTGCAATGCTGACGGTAATCCGCAGCTCTACACTTTTCATAGCCTGGAAAATTAATTGATTGAACATGATGGCTCAAATAAACTAATAGACAAATAATAAAATATGATTGATGATTGATGTAGTGCTTTTCCATTGCCTTTCACGACAAACTTTGCAATTTAATTTCATGATTCAATCCATAATATTGTGCATTGAAATCCTGACAATATGGATTATAAACACAGCTCACGGTCAAACTATGTGCTAAATACATAGCATCGTAGACTTTCACGGCCGGAGTCAAGATGAGAGAAATTTTCCGGGCTGGTAAGCCGTGATCCAGTTAGCGTTGAAGGGCCAAACGTTTCGTCCACGACTACGGTGGCCATCTTCAGCGGCGGCAGGGTCGCGGGCGCAGTATCCGAGGCGGCGGCTGGCTGGCGACTGGCTGACGTTTGGCCCTTCAGTGCCAGCTGGACCACAGCCTACCCGCCCGAAAAATTTATCTTATCTACGTACTAAATAATTTTCTCTAGCACAGTCCATGCACAACGTCGCGGCGGTCGTGTACCAATACCATTCAATTACCCGGAGGACCCAATGAAGGAGGTCAACACTTGGCCTCAGAATAAATTGCAGAATAATTGAAGGAAATGTTTATACTCGTATATTTTTAATGTCTAATGCTACATACACTTTGCAACATATAACAATCACTGAGATGTGGAATAGCGAATAGATGAAGTACGCAGGACTGTCAATGAACTAAATAGAATATGGTGGACGAAAGAATAAGAAATAGTACTACAAAATATAAAAAAGGATTTATGACGCAATTCTGAAGCAATTACTATATAGTAGCGAGACACGATAAGTAAATAAAAGACAATGCAAAAAACTACAAGTTTTAGAAATGGGTACCCTTTCCAGAAGTTGTAGGATCTCCAAATTATAACATATCCTAAATGAAGAAATAAGAAAAGAGAAGAAGAGATATAATTTATAGAATAAAATACAAGAGATTGATGTGGTATGGACACTTGAAAATAATGGAAGAGACGCGATGACCGCAGAAAATACGAGGCCTGACTCCGACTGAAAGAAGAAAAAGAGAACGACCAAAGAAAATATGACCGATTCGGTAACCGAAATCGCCAAAGCACTAGTGCCGTAGCGATCTCGGACCAATGGTTCGCGAGTTCGTGTCCCGCCTCAAGCGTAGTAGTAGTTGGCTCGTTTTTTCACCCCCTATCATCAACATATCATGTCTTCACAGTTATCATAACATTAAATCCAATAGTGGTCGCTAATGAGCTAGATGTTGGTGCGACCATAAATAGAAAAAAAAGAAAGAAAAGAAAAGAAAAGAAAAATTTGGGGAGATGCTGTTTGCGAAGCAAAGGCATCCAGACACTGTTAAGAAGTAGATGTGCCGAACAGAAGTAAGTGGTGCCTAGAGTGCGGGAGACGGCGAACGTTGTAATGTACTCGCTGAAAATAAGAGAAAGAACAATCATTTTCTGCAATTTTTAATTAAAGTATTTTCACTGTTCAAGGTATAACAAAGCCATATGCACATAAACCTAATATGCCCTTGCGGTTCTTTCCGCGAGCACACAGAATGAAGTGTTTTTTTTAAGAACTTGTTCAAAATTTACTATGATTATTCCACTCGTGAAATTAAAACCAATAGTGTTTAACTATACATTCAAAATGCCTCAAGTAGGGCGATGCATCTCAAAACGTTTATCGCTTTTTCCACCTGATTTTTCTCACCGCTCCTCTCTACTGGCCAATCATAAACTGTGTGTATCGGTATGTATCGGCTGTATATATCGGTCGCTGGGATGATGTCCAATAAACCGCATGTGTACTGAAACATAACCTCGTTGATTTTAAGAAAGCTTTCAGTTATTTTCAATATTTGGCACATTTTGGAACTCTGTTGGACGTAATTTCATTCGTGGAATAGTCCTATTAAATACCACTCGTGCTTTGGAAATTCTAAGATAAATCTCCTCCTCGCTTTGCGAGTCGGGGATTTATCGACAATTTCCACAGCACTCGTGGTATTACCTATGAAGGGGATGTGTAGGCAAAAATGCATACTTCTGAAAAATATTTTTTTCTCCTAAACTATTCATTTCATGGTAATGAAATTTAGTATGGGTTTTGCAGGAATACAGTGGCATATTCCGTCACTTTTTTAAAAAGAAAATCTGAAAAGTTTGGAAACTGTAGAGTAATAATTTTTTAAACAAATTAAAAGTTTGAATGTACTTTTTCTCAAAAACTACCTGCGTGATCAGCTTGAAATTTTTAGTAAGTAATTACCATTAATATCTAAATAAATACATGGAGCCATTTTGTGTTTGGGTGAACGGTTTTGAAGAAAAACTTTATAATTTTTAATTCAGTGAAAAAATTATTTCAAATTTTATTAAACATTTTATAACTTAGCAGCTATTTCTAAAAATTAAATATCCTTCCATTAAAGTTAATCTCATTGATTGATTTTAAAGTACAAAAAATACAATGTTCCATCATTAATAGTTTCTGAGAAAAGTGTACCTTTATTGAGAAAAATGCTATTTCCAGAAAATGAATTTTAAGAGTTATTCAGAAATTCCTCTACCGAGAACCCTCGATATTCGTATTCTTGTATCTCAAGATGCTCGTCTGGTTTTCTCTTGGATTTTTCTTCATTCTCAATGCAAACTGGGACATTGTTTACAGCACTATCAGGGATAACTATTCGATGGTCATCGATAGTTTTAAAATGTCCAACAGAAAGAAGTCAGGAGAAAAGCCTAGCTTTTTTATTACATTAATCCTCCCTACATTGCTATCATTAAATATCAGAGCGGCATCAAAAGCAGTTACTCTTACTATTTTAAATGATAAACTATATTAGTTTATTGAAGCTTTCATTGTTATTTTGCGTCTTACCATGGCAACACTTTTTGAGAAGTATCTTATCAGTAAGTACTTTGAAGACTGGCTTGAAAACATTCATAAAGCTAGTGGAATATTGTATTAATGGTCATAATTCTTACCTAAAACCTTCATTTTTTTTATTTTTACGCCAACTCTATCAATACAACCAGTGCACTGGTTTCTCATTGATGGACATAGTATGAAAATATAGTGCTGCTCACTTCATTTCTTCCACATCAGATACATTATTTCTTCTGTTGCAAAATTAAGAGCTCTATTCTTCTTCATTTTCGTGAAAACACGTGGTGTTTGTCACGCCCTTATTGGTCACCAGCGAAAGAAATGGAATGACAGGATATGTCGACAAGAAAATCACAAATCGAACTCCAGAAAAGCCAAAATTACGTAAACATCATTCAAATCCCGCCACAACTATACCCAAAAGCCTGCTAAAACTGTCCATTTGCAATTTGCGTGACGGAAAAAAGCCATATCAGCGTCCTCTGAAGAAAACGCCTGCAAGAAGCAGAGAGAAATTGTTGGGACCCACAAAGGGGGCGTGGCAACTCCGCACGGTGGCGCTGTCTTTTAAATTTTAAAGGTACTTCCTGGTGCCAGAAAAACGTAAAATTTTGGGAAAATACTCCCAAAATTCCATACTAATTTATTACGATAAAAACAGACAATCGAATTTTTGGTTGATTTCTCCTACACATCCCCGATATCTTACATCGTACATCGTACGATATTGGGAAGGAATCGCAACATGTTTATGGGCTATAACACGACGCCGGAGTTTCTAAAAAGGTTCTCGAAGGTTTCATTTTGTTTGGAAATACCTGATGAAACTTGAAACATGCAGCTATCACTTCCAGCAGGGTTCTAAGGGTTAAGAAAGGTTCACGTCATAAAAGTTCTAAACGACGGAAAAGAACCTCCTTGCTTCAACAAAGATCCAGGAAAAAAGCTACGCTGGAGTTTATCATCGACCCCTCCCCCGATATGCGACGGTATAACCTCGATGTGACTGTCAGAACTTCAGGTCCGAAATTGATCCGAATGGCCCGTTTGGCAACGCCGCGCGGCCAGTCGCCACGCGAGGCTTGCCCCGCGTGCCCGCCAGAGCCCCCCGCGCACGCCATCAATTTTTTGTTGCGTCGTGTGTGGGAACGAAGCACTTACAGAGGTACGGAAATGTTTGTTCCTTGTGTTTTCTCCTCGCGAAGAGCCGGTAGTCAAAATGGTCGCTTTGAAAAAAGCAATTCAAAGTGTGGGTATTTCTCTTTAACAGAATTTTTAATAGCAAACATTAATTTTATTAAGTTTCTTTTAAAATAACAATTTAATTGAAGTACAAGTCAAGTCATTCTTAAGATTCGTATATTTTTCCAACGTATTACTACTTATTTTGTTATTTTATTACTACTTTACTACTATTTTTATTACTAGTTTACTTCACTGAGAGAGACCTATTTTCAAATAGCACAAAGAAATAAGTGTACAATACATCATGTGTAGATTAATAAATAAATGTAAATAACAAAATTCATAAGTACTAAGCTCATTTACGACACGTGAAATTCAATAGAAGTTTTTGCGTAACAGTAAGATTCCTACCTGGGATTTTAGCTTTTTATGAAACAAATTAGTAAAAACATGTCTTTTGCATTCTTCTTTTATCATTGTTTTATAATAACACGTGCAATAACAAATACAATTTTAAACTACAAGTGCATTCGCAGGTCTGTGACCTTCGGTAATTCCAAACACAGTGAAACATTGATACATTTTGAAAACTGAAAGTGAAATATTTTGATCCGGAAGTCGAAAAACAGAAGTTCTTTACCACATTTTTAACCTCCTCGAGTTTTCAGTTGCAGTGCATCACACGTTAATGACGCATTGCGACTTCATGTGCCCAGGAGGACAGAACGATAATTTTCCCTTCAAATTGCATCCACCCCTTTAACACTAAACATTTGTAATGATTTTGTCTCCTTTTCGAGAAAATTGCACGGACCCGACCTGCGTCCTCCCCATCTTTTAAAAGAATAACCTTGCAAAGAAAACTGAATGAAGCACAAGAAAGTTTGAGGAGAAAATTCAATAGATTTAGGGTTGGCTTTACCTTCTTGCTTCCATCAGGAAACCGCTGTGGGATCCGTATAGAAAATCTGAAAGAGGGAAAGAAATAGAAGTAATAAAGAAATGCGAAAGCAATGGAAGGCATTAAACGAGCACGTTTTCTTGAGCCCTGGGATACCTATCCCGGCACCTTTAGTAATATTAAATGGCTTGAGAATAATAGTACATTATGAAACGATGATGTAATGATGAGTATTAATACACAAGTGTGATATTACGATACGAGCGGGTATCGTAAACTTCACACGAATGTATTAATACCTACTACATCGAGTTTCCTACGGTACTTTTTCTACGACTTTTATAAGTTAAACTTTTACATTGAATAGTTTCGTGACAGTTGATTCAGCCAAGGCCATCTAGCGGACAGCAACCTAAATCTACCCTCGCATGCTGCCGCAGGTGGGTGTGGGGTGTCCTGTGGGTTACCTGTCCGCCTGCTCGGGAGTATTGCGCTCTTCAAATAGGATCAAAGTGAAATTACGATCCACTTTATTTTAAATAATTTTCCAGGAATAAAATACTACTAATAAAATAAACTATTGAGCATGATATAATATTAAATACAATTTTAATATACACAATCGAACGAAACATTTGCTAAAACGATTCTCAATCATTAATTGTCAATACTTGGATTTTAAACTTCTCTGTGATTGGTGAAGAACCTATATCATAATGAAAACTGTATCGAAATGACTATCATTATGCAACTGGTTGCAGCCATCAAATGACAGCATTATGCAATGGGAGTAGAAAAAAAGTTAGCGATGAGCGTTTTTGACAAAATCTATTTAACACAAATGGTCGCTCCTATAGAATAGAAACTCCTTTACATCGAAAAACGAGCTATCGATGTAATACAATAGTCCAGTCGTCGAAATAGCTCCCCTCACTCCTTCCGCCTCTAGCGAAATGAAGGCTTAAGAAATCATGCGCGGATAATACGAAGAATTCGATTTATTGAAGTTCGATTTATCGACCGATTTCTGTCTGCAACCTAAACGACCCTGTGAAGCGATCGGAATTCATGAATCTTGATGAAGAAAACAGACGCAAGACACGCTCATAAAGACTGAAAGGGACACGAAATGATTCACAACCACGCCAATAACACGCGTGACCCCTTTTTGCCATCTAGTGCAGTCTGGCTCCCGAGTTGCTAAGTTTAGTGGCAGTTTCGCAAGCAACTCTCTCCACCCAGTTAACATTTCCGCGCCACTGTGCATATCATTGTTACATTGAATGTGTGTAATGGTTTGACTGATTGGTGATTCCCGGCGCGTCAAATGCTAAGGTCGTTAATCCCGTAAGTGTAATGCAGTTTTCCCCTCGGGCGGTGGCGGTCAACTTCCCCCGCTCGATGGCAAAATCCGGCTCCGATCTACCATCGGCTATCGGGGTTTTCCCCAGCCAGGTATCTCCCATCAGCTGGGCACCACCCCAGTCGCGACAAACTCTAAGCCCCCGACAGGTCTCCCGGCATGTGTGATAGTGTAGTGCATGTTAGTGTGTGTGTAAGTAAGGTATGAGTAAAGGTCAAGGAAGAGGAAGGAAAGATCGCGCGCGGTCCGTGGCCCGTTTGTTAGGGAACTGCTCCGGCATTCGCCTGGTGTTGAGCGGAGAAACCACGGAAAAATTCCTATCAGAGCAGTCAGCTGCTAGAATTCTCCTCCAGACAGCGACTGAATTCGAGCGAGCTGACAAGCTGGAGTAGAAAATCCTGTCACCGTCGGGGCTCGAACCTAGGACTTCTCGGTCAGAGACACTGCACTGGCATTAACTGATGTCCGGAGCCACCTTTCTCGGTGCGGAATTGATTGATTGTACGTGTATAATGGTTGTTTGCAACAGCTTTTTTTATAATTTTATTCACTTATCAGAATTTGAATTATGTGATTAGTTACAGAGAGTTGGTTAGTTACAGAGTATGTTACAATAATAATGCAGAATGGTCCAACTGGAGACCTGCAAAAATGGGTTTTTGAACTGTGAAATGGAATTATCTTTAAGTAGTAATAGTGAACCCGGCAATATTTTTCTATTGCAGATTTGTTATTGTGAAATTCATCACACACTACTGGCCACTTGATCATCACGTTTTACGCTACGCAGTGCAAAAATTCAAAAAGATGACTTTCTCACAAGTATGGGTTTGATCTAGTATGTCTTGGTTTTGTCACGGTTGTCAGGTATCCGATTGTCAAAACGTTCTCTCTCAAAATTGGGCATGCGTTCGCTATCTTCGAGAAATTAGGTGTGCTTGTCCGAGATTCAAGTAATAATTCCGGCCGATATTTCACATTTGGAGAGGAAGAATACTTGTAATCAGTGAAGATGCACTTAATCCTTGACTGTGCAATAGGTTGCGTAGAGTTCAGGGGCTTGAGCCGCCAATTAACCTATACGTCATCATCAACGACGCCCATCACATGTCCTGTTTAATTCAAACCACTCTTTAAACACTTCTATTACTAATAATAACGAAGTGTAAAAATGGTTGATCCCGAATGTACGGTACACCTCGCTGTCACGGCCTCCATTATACTTTCGTACGTATCGTACCGATATGCGATTTCCATGGCTCGTAAAGTTTTTAGACGCCCTCATCCGCTTTGTCCCCGCCGCATTATAATACCAAATTACTTTCAAAGGTAAGTTTTCTCGCTTCGCTCGCCCGGATCCAAGTCACGGTGAAAGTCGGGCCTTCGGCACTCGTGTTCAGTTTAAACAACCTTGAGTGTATCCACAATCGCATAATTACCAATTCACTTTTATAAGAAATCGCTTCAGTAAGCACATTATAAGAAAGCCTGTAGTATTCAAACTGCGCAATGAATGATACTTACGAACGTACGAGTATTAAGGAGGCCGTGACAGCGAGGGGTACCGTACAGTCGGGATAAGCCGTAAAAATTTCAGCGAAATCGGTCGAGTGGATTTTTCGTCCATGTGCGATACACGTACTCCCATTCCCTTTTTTATATATGGAATATATTTGTGTAAGTGCGAGTGTCTTTCCTTGCGTCTGTCACTCACGGTTAGACCACTTCCCGTGCAGCGTTCGAGAAAAATGAGGCGTCTCGGTCTGATTTGTTTTTGGATCCGGCCAGAAAATTCTCCAAAAATTTAATTTTTGCGCTGCGATCTAGCGGCGACAGCGCGAAACATGTGCCCGGCCACGGAACAAGCCCACACACCTCGGCTCGAAAGTCGCCGCAATCAACTGCGACTGCAGCGAAATGCGACACCAATGAGCGATGAATGACAGATCGCTATCGCTGTATTGCTCGGATGCCGCTGTTAAAACATTCCATTTGCAGCATGGTGTTCTCAAAGTACATTTATTTTTATTATTGAAGAATTTGTAAAACTCCCTCATTTCATCAACTTCCGACAATAAGAACGACTTGATATAATATTTTTAGGGTTTCGATTGTCTGTGTAGTGCAAATGTAATACTTTTTGTTTGTAACTTTTCTATAGTTTTCGTTTGGTGCGATATAATTGCTGGTGTTCAGCTACTATGTCTTTGCAATATAAGATTTTAAAAGATAGAATGATCTCATTTTATTATATATATTTAATATTTCAAATTAATTGTATTTGAAATAATTTCACGCAGTAAAACCTTCTTCTCTGCAAAATGCGTGGTGCTTCACTGCAAATACCCTAAAACTATGTACTCATATTTTTAAAACATTGTACATGACCTCATTTAAAGATTTAATTTAGAAAAACAGATTTCACTACTAGAAAGATTGCTAAGAAAAGAAAATGTTTGCTCTCTTACAATATTCTGAGAGTTTTCGAAGAAAATCAAGACTGATCCATATTTCGAAATTTGCTTTCCTCCATCTTATAAAAATATAAAGAAAAAAATTCGAGCCATTTTTGACAAAATTTATAAAAAGCCGTTGAGACTTCATGTAAAGAACCAACTAATATAAAAAAATTCGTGTAAAATGCAAAGGGAAGGAAAAAGAGTCAAATCTGTCAGGGAATATCAATTTTGATGAAAATCCTGTAGCCCGATAAACAAGTAGCGATGTTTAACAGAGGGACATCGGTATCACGTTCATTCAGCACGTGAATTGTGACTACAGAACCTAAGAAATAATTATATTCACTACATATAAAAATAAGAATTGTCCACTTTTTCAGCATCAGTGATCCATATTTCATGTGTTTTCTGGCGTTTTCCACTGCTACGTTACAATCTAATATATAAAAAGCAATGTGTGTCTGTTTGTTCGTATTTTATGCACTGCCGTACAGTTCATCCGGTTGCGATAAAACTTTGTCAATTTATTGCTTGCACATGCGCAAAGAATATAGAATAGTACAATGGAAATATTCGTATGTCTGTATCACATAGACGCGCGTTGATAACGCTTTTATGCTTTTTATGCCTACTCAAGCGCCCCTGAACATACGTTCTAAGCAACCCGCCACACTCTCAAGTATTAAGCGCGCCTTTGCTGCATATTCGGCCTCTGCGATTGTGAAAGATGGGTCGGAATTATTATTACAAAAATATCTCGAGAAACAAATCAAATTTCTCCAAGGCAGTGTCATTACGAATGCATGTCAAAACTGGAGAGAGAACGTGTAAACTACAGGATTCCTGACGACCATGCCCAAACCTAGACACAGAACAAACCTATACTCGCGAGAAAGTCTTTCATCTATTAAAATTTTTGCAGAGCATGGCGTTAAAGGTGATTAACACTCTCGTGACCAGTAACATGTGAAATGCAATCGCGAAGCGTTGAGAGGTACATTATATTTACTAGGTGAGTAGTATGCGAGGAAGTAAAGTGAGAGCAAAGAATGAGTGCGCGCAGGCTGAGAGTGTGCACGCCCCTCCTGCAATGTCAAGCGGCTGCGGCCGTGGCCCCTCTCACGTGACCTTTGCGTGCGGACTGCGCATCCAGAGGCTTTCGTTTCAGAGGACGCTCAAGGGAGTAGGAATACATTTGGGTACTAAAGAACAACCGCGTTGTTATTCCTTATCGTGATCCATTGGCAGGAATTGCACCGTCTACGCGAGAACATGTGCTTTTTACTTTCCCGTATACGTACGTATACACGGAGTGATGTACGTAGTATAGGCAAAGTTATCTAATTCTGCGCAAAAAATGGCCAATTTTCGGCGGAAAAAAATTAATTGCCAGGCCGTGAAAACGAATAAGTGCATAAAACCAGTTGATAAATTAAGAAAACAAAATCCCCTAACACTTGGTGTAGCCAGAAACCCTGTTTTCTAGGTCCTTGATACCAAAAACCCAATTGAAAGGAAAACGTCCGTCTGTCCGTCTGTGAACACTGCTAGCACCTAAACCATACGTAGTAGTACTAAAACGCCATTTTAGTAGTGCTAAAACGCCATTTTCTCTTAAACGGCACATAATTTTTAAAAGTAAATTGTCATTTACGGCTAGATTTTTGTGTTCTTTAATATTCTAAAATTAATATTTTCGTTCTACCAATAGGAAACCGAAAAATTAAGAAAACGACAAAAAATGTACTTTTGGCGGTGATAGATGGTAGCTGGCAAGAAAGAGTATGTGGCAATTGCGAATAGCTAGCGAAGACCCAAGAAAATAGAAAACTAATACGGGAAAGTCTGTGCCATTCTGTAGCACCACTAGTGTTTGTTTAGTTCGTATGTTCTGGCGCGAGAAACGGCTAAGCTTATTATTTTTGTAACTGTAGTACATGTTTTTATCACGGGAAGTAGCGATGTATTTCCGCCGGTGGATGGTGAGATCCGGCGCCCACCTACAGGTCAGAGGGCGAAGGTTTCACCATCCAGATATCTCCCATCAGTGGGGTACTGCCCAAACCGGGACCAGCTTTAAGCCCCCGATTGGTACGCCTTGCCTATAAGTGCACGTAGTTTTAGAAATAACTTAGAACCAGCTGATGGTAATAGATGTTAAATTAGTAACTAAGTACCGTGAAGTATGGTGAAATGCTAGTTGGTGTAATTCAAAGCTAAACAGTGCAGTGTATGTTCAGTGAAGTGTAATGATAGTGATAAATGCCTTTCTTTAATCTAATTTCGCAAATATCTATGTATGTACTGACGTTTATTATCACCAACGTATAATTGTTTATATATCGTGGAAGAGTGGAAATAATTGTTTTAACACTTAATATTACAGATAGTATGATTATCGTTTTGTATTGTACTCTTTTATTATTTTTGTAATTATTGTTAAACAACTGCCACCGGATCATACCCAATTGCAGTTCAAATAAATGAATGCATGATCAGCCGACAGATGTGTTAGGGTAGTTCATGTTAATGTGTGTGCGTAAGAGAGAGGATAGGGCAAGGAAGAGGTAGGAAAGATAGTGCGCGGTCGGAGGGCCGTTTGTTAGGGCACTTCTTTGGCATTCGCCTGGTTCTAATGGGAGAAGCCCCGGTAAACTCCCGATCAGAGCAGCCGGTCACTAGAATTCTCCTCCAGACAGCGACTGAATTCGATCTAGCTGACGAGCTAGTGTTAATTGGATCAGAAGTTTTCACAGGGAGAGCAAACTCGCAAGGTCCACGGAGAAAAAACCTAACTCCTTGTTCCAGTGGCTGAAACTCGCTTCTCCTTCGAAGGAAGACACTCCCATGTGGTCTCTCGGCAGCGACCGCAGCGCTGCGCTCCGCAAATAACGCCTCCCCTCCCCCTCCCCTCCCCTTCCCCCTCCCCCCTCCCCCTCCCCTCCCCTTCCCCCTCCCCTTCCCCCTCCCCTCCCCCTCCCCTTCCCCCTCCCCCTCCCCCTTCCCCACACCCTTCCCTCTTCCCCACAATTTCCCCCTCCCCACCTCCTTCCCCCTCCCCTCCCGTGCTCTTCAACCGAAGCACCCACCGCTCCGCATAAAGCGACTGCCCCCTCCCCCTTCCCCACCCCCTCCAACACCACTCCGCTGCGCTGTAATCCACGCTATCTCCCGGCCGCACCTGCAATCTACCTAAAACACCCCTTGAGCACGCTCCTTCCCCCTCCCCCCACACACACGGCGCCGCGTCGATCGCCGCGCACTCTGCAGGCTAAAGTCGACGTCGCACGGCAGGCGGGCCGCGCTGATCGAGAGGGACGCGTCGCTCGTAAACTTCAGTTCCTCCATCGATTGATTTATGTTTTCGGACACGTCAGCTGCTGTAATATTGAATTAAATTGAATTACCTTATTTTACGCGGCGAAACTCGAAACAAGACGTAGCGAGCCGAGAAAAGTTTGTGTGTGTGTAAGGAGTGAGAATAGGACAAGGAAGAGGAAGGAAAATCGCGAGCTGCCCGCGGCCCTTTTGTTAGGGTACTGTTCCGGCATTCGCCTGGTGTTGATGGGAGAAACCACGGAAAACTACCGATCAGAGCAGCCGGCCGCTAGAATTCTCCTCCAGACAGCGACTGAAATTGACTAAGCTAGTGTTGAAAATCCTGCCGCCGTCGGGACTCGAACCTAGGACCTCCCGGTCAGAGGGACTGCAGTGACATCAGTTAATGCACTGAGCCACCTCTCCCGATGTGGATACGTAATATTGTGAAAGTTATTATATACATTCGAGGTGGATAAATTTTCAATTCAGTTCAATGGACAAGAGTCTTGCCATGAGGCCTGCTCTTCCGTCTGATCACGCAAATTTCTCTACGCCCCTTTCACCAACTAGCGGAGAAAGAAGGTATTCCTTGAGCGACGAAACAGGCGATATTGAATTTAGCTCAGAGGTGTCATTTAGGCTTGAGGATCTTTTACATGCAGTAAATCTACCAACATGGGACAGCCGGCTTTACTTCCCCTCCGAAGGGAGGCGTAGGAAGGTTTTTTGTGCTTTTCGATCGGGTTTGAACCCACAAACTCGGGAATAACTGTTTGATATGCTAACCGTTACACCATCGCCGCCACGCCGTTTTATTTTTGCCGCCATTTTGTTAAGGTTAGAAAACCATGACAATTAAACAAGATAACAGACTTAAAGGAGAGGGTTGGGGCATACGTCATAGCAACTATTATTTTTGTGAGAATTTGAAAAGGTGGTGAAAAGTGAACTGGTGGAAAAGGTGAAACATACACATGAACTAGGTAAGAACTAAGTTCATGGACATTTAACGACCCACCAACTTTGGGTTTCTCAGATTTATTGAAGTATATGAAATAACAGTACAGGTTTCTTGTTTCAAAGCATTTGAGCACATACTAGGTCACAACATTGCAATAGCATTGCATACCCGTTATAAAGACTCAATTAGACAGATGGAGCATTCCACGGTCACGTGTGGGACATTTGTACGCATTTTTCTATTTAGTTGTTACGGCATAAAAATTACGTAAATAGTTATATTTTTCTGAATAATGGGTGAAACAAAGAGTAAACTATGACTTATTTTTTGACAAATAGAAAGTTGTTATATCTTTCTAATTTTTGGAGTAAAAGCAAAAAAATATATGGTCACGTGCGGGACAGGTGAATATTACCTCATTAACAAATACTTCTATTCAGATAAGATTACCAGCCCATCTGCGAGTGCAGCAAGCGTGTATTATTTTTTTCTGAAATCCTCGTACATAAATCTATAGTTTCGGGTCAATACAACCACGAAAACATCAGTTCCCGGACTTGTAGGTTTTTTTTATAATGGTCACGTGCGGGACACTTAAGGGTCACGTGCGGGACATTTACTATCCGCTTGCCGAAAAAATCAATCAAATAACTATAAAAACTATAATTTCAGCAAATGTTACCAATTTGCTGAATGGCAAATGTGGTAACAATACGAGGATATAAATGGACACAATACGAGACTGATAAAAACATGATAACAATATGATTGCAAATATTTATTGATAGCATGCTTTTTTGTAGATAGTGCATTTTTCTTACATGCGATTACATTCTTTTCACCAGTGAGAACATGAAATTTTTTATGCCAGAAACTGCTACTATATTTTTCCATGGCTTTTCTGGAGCAATAACGGTCGATACATAAATAAGTCGGGTAGTGCTAACAACTTCAGAAGCAATTTCAGCAACATCTTTTGCTAATTGAACGTTGCATCTTTTCCCTTGAACCATTATTTTCTCTCACTCGACGCCTTTACATTGCTTCCACCGACGACACTTTTACCATGGGCAGTTGCAAAATACTTCCAAGAAAATTTTCTTTTATATTTTTCAAAAAATATGCGAGGCACCTTCACTGGAAATTTATTTTTAAATTCTTATGATGGCCCATCGATCCATATTATTTCTGACTCTGGCTGATCATCACTTGCCCGAATGATTTCCTCATACAAAAAGTTGATGAACATGAACACTGTTCTTATATTGACGGAACCAATTACGTAGGTTTTGCACTTCTCTTTATAGAAGACTGCCGCAGTAAACAAAAGTACACTTTTGCGTAACCCAAGAGCACGTTGGATTTCATTCTGGTATTCACAACTGAAATTCCTTTTGCCGCATACGTTTTGTGTTAACATGCTTCATCACATCAGGTAGATCAGCTGTCTAGTTCATGTAGTTCTCCTAAACTGGACTCTTTAAAAGAAAGTTGTAACCTACCATCACCGCTTTTTTTCCATACTTTCCAAATCACAATTTGCTCTGGTTGAGTGGGACAAGGCATAATGTTTCCCTTTGGAACACAAATGTCCTTCTTATAACAAGTCTAGCTTACTGTCACAGAGTACATTTTCCCAAAAATCATTTGAGTACGTAGCTTTAGGAGAAAGTTAAGTAAATTTCAGTTTGAAATTTTCGTGAAGACACTCCAGCTGACCTCATTGGTCAGCTGGAGTGTCTTTTGGTAACAATACATGTTTTGGATGAAGAGAATAAAATTTTGAAATTGCGATTTTCTTTTTTGAAAATGAAGTATGCTTCTTTTAAAAACATAGTCAAATAATGTTTTTGCAATTTTTCTCTTTTACCTTCGTTCCAAACTGTTACATCTTTCATTCTTGGACAGGTATAAGTAATGTCATGGCGAGAAAAAAATTGCTAACTGTCATATTTTCATTTTCCTCATGATTGGTTGACTTATCTTTGTGCACTTCTTTAAGCCAATGCGTTTCTCTAAACTTCTTACTACAGCTTTTTGTTTTCTAGGCGATTTTAGAAGAATCCGAGGTATCTTCTGAACAGTTTTGGAGAATGTTGTCTCACAAGAATAATGTGTTTTTGGCGAATTTGTTTGGTCATTAAAACCTATTTTGGTATTAAGCTTTTTGTTTGCTCTCTGCATTCTCTTCCTATCTATTTCATATCTCCTGAAGTCCTGTTTCTCTTTTTCACACATTGCACTCCTCTTTTTTCCTTTTCACATCTGAAATTCTTTTATTTTCTTCTTTTCGATTGTTTGGATTTTCAGCTTTCTACCTTTCCCTCATCTTGTTCATCTTTCTATCACTAACAGATTTTTTGGTATTTCCATTTCTGAATTGTAAAATAATATAAAATCAACATATTTAATAGCAAAACGTTTCAATGAAGAGATGTTACGGCGTGCAGTGACAGACGGTCACGTGCGGGACAAGAACATAAATTATTATAATTGCGTCTAATATTAAGAATGTGATTTAAAACTATTATAACCCAATACTTAGACATTAAGTGAAGAAAAAAATGTATTCACAGATCACTTGCAGAATGTATTTTCTCTGTAAAACAAACTTAGCCTATTTCGAGTCACGTGCGGGACACTGAATTTGATTAATTCATTCGGTTAGTTAATTACTTGTAGACATTTTTACAGAGCTGTAAGAATGAAAACTATTCTTATGTATACTTACATTGTCCTGGAAAACACAGAACCTACACAACAATGGTTGTTATGCAAATTACAACCTCTGAAAACAGTATCGTTTCGAGCATGCGAAAAACCGCGAAACAATCTAGCATGAAAGTAGGTGTACCATTCTTGGAATTAGAAACTAGTGAAAAAATCCGATTCTTGGAATTAGAAACTAGTGTCCGATTTGCCCATGGCCTTCACCCATGAGCATTATTCCCATGACCTGGCACGAGTTCCCTGTAACATTCTCCGATATTTCTCCCACAGAGAACGCCCTGAAGTACGTGCGCTCGAGACGTATTACATTCATCTCGCACAGCGATAGTCAATTGATTTTGCTCTCTGTGATCGTCGCTCTCTGGGCTAATAGAGACACTCGCTCAGCAGTTTGTGGATGTGAACACACCCTTCTGTTGCATTTCTTTCACTTTACAAATGAAATTGTGTGGTCTGATAACATATTTTTTAGAAAAAATAGTTGCCGTGACTTCTTCCCCAACCCTCGTATATTCCTTAGAAACTTTCAACGTTTGAAAATATTTTTAAAATTGCTTAATGCGTTGGAGCCGCCTCATTCAGAAAGTGTGAAGTGTTCTGGATGTATCGCTTGCCATGGCTGCCAGTTTACCTACTAATCCTCTTCTGTTTGCGATGCAATTGAGCCCACTTTAAAATTTATTTTTTCATTTAAATGTCAATTGATTGGTTATGATATGTTTTCAACAAGTCTTGTTAAAAGGTTTTTGAAAAAGACCCAAAATTATGGTCAAAAAACAAATTAATTGTTAAATAATATTAAAAGCTTGTTTTTCATTAAGGCCCAGAAAAGCATTACAATTAAATAAACAAGATAATAGTTATAAATATATTCCTTAGAAGTTTTAATTATTTGATAATATTTTTTAAAACGGTTTAATGCGTTGGAGACGCCACATTCAGCTAGTTTGAAGTATTCGGGATGTAGAGCAATGGTGTCAAGGTCTTCTACTGGTGGCAGTGGCACGCTTTGTGGCACCGCAGCATGCCACGAGCTTCTCTGCGCAACTAGCGTCAGGAAAGTGAACTATTAGTAACCCCGCCGTTTCACAATAGGGATGGCGTTGCCTTTGGTGGCGGGGTAGTGAACTGCGCGGTGGGGCGATTTCGTCGTGGCACTCGTGCGACGGCCTCCCGCTCGTGGCATCGACCTTGATGACATTGATGTAGAGCGTGACATATCGCTTTGCCAGTTAACCTCCTAACTAACTGTCTCTTGCTTGCGGCGCCGTCGCGCCCGTTCTAAAAGCTATCGCTATCAGCCCTCTGGGCATCGTCGTTCAAGGACAGCGCGTGCCGGAGACAAGGCCCAATGGACGAGCGAGCGCTCGGGGCTGACAGCGGAGGCCTCTCGGCCCCTTGACCCTCGTCCCATCAGCAGCGGAGAAGCTCCTCCTCAGAGGCTTCTGGCCCTAAAGGCAGCCAGGAGATTGAACGCAGGTGGTGGGGGATGAATGGAAGGCGTCGGCAGCTATTCTTTGATTTAAACGTACAGTCCGTTGACGTTTAATCAGCTCTTACGGTATTATCCAATCGGAGACTCAAACGTCATTTTTTTTTTTCGATTTTCCCCCCACCAGTTACCCTGGCGGGGCGGGAATTTATTTAAATTAAGTGGCTTACACTTGAGCTTGTAACGTCAGACTCTGCCAACACTTTTTTTGTAGAAATCTTCCGTTACAATTACTGTAACTACTTATTTTTTTTAGTAGTAACACTTCAATTCTTTATTATTTTAGTTTTTATTTCCATTTTTTTGTACAATGTTCTTCAATACTGTACCTTCTCACTTTGTACAAATAGATTTCACACATTTCTTTAGAACACGTTTTTCGTTCAATTCTCTCTCTGTATCTCATCAATATATCCGTTGCTAACCTCATTCACTATCAACCTGGGTACATCATATGCTTCTTATTTATAAAATAACAATGTAAAAAATGTAAATAAACATTGGAATTGTTCCAAACGTTACAAGCTCTAGCCGACGTAGCTTATGAAGCGATGGGAGGGCGGGTATCTTAAATAAACTAGCTTACAGACTAACTTAATACTAACATAAAACATGGCTGGCCGCTTTGGGCCTAGCCTAGTTTTTGTAAAGATAATAATTTTGGTTTAATAGTTCTTTTTATTGTTCTTATCTTCTTGCTTTTTTTCATTTTTTCATTCACTCGCTCATTCATTCTTATGACTATATGCACAACTCATTCTCTCACTCATTCTCTCTTACACTCATACTCACTAGCACTACACTTCACTATATACACTATACACTGCACATCACTTGCTCGCCACGGCGCCGACTTAGTCAAGCTCAAACGTCACTACAGTAGTGACATTTAAGTACCCTATACTCCGAATTAAACATGGTGTCCGTTGACGTTTAAGCAGCTGTTAAAATATCAACCAATTGGGAGTATAAACGTCAACACGGTGGTGCCGTTGATGCTCCCGATAGGATGACACCGTAAATACTTATTGAACGTCAACGGACTCTGTTTAAATCGAAATATAGTCGGCACACCAGAATATTGCACCCAATGCACACCTGCGGCTTTATTAGTATAACAGTTAGCGTATGACGGGTTCAAACCCGATCGAAGCCATAGATTTGTAAGGGCGAAAAAATCCTTCGTACGTCTTCTTTCTTAATGGAAGTAAAGACGGCTGTCCCACATGGTAGATTGACTGCATGTAAAAGATCCTCAAGTCTAAAACAAGCGTCTCAGCGAAAATCAAATCGGCTATTTCGTCGCCCGAAATATACCGTCTTTTTCTGTTAGATGATGAAAGGCTTGATGGCCTCAGTCTCGCTACATTTAAAGGGCTTAATTTAATTGAATTGAAATTCGGCGAAACTACGTGGTCAACGGGAGAATCTTTTAAGGCATTTTCGGCCAATGACCACCAAAATCATGAGTCAAGTCAATTCACCTACACTTATTTACACACTCTAAAGTGTAGATGGAGTTGGTCAAGTATGTGTATCGTGTCGTTAGTGGGAGATGGGTCGCTCTGCGGGAAATAGAATGTTCGAACAGCATTAATCAAAAGAAAAGTGTCTATTGCAAAATACTCACTATAGAAAATAAAAGTATCGATTCTGTTATCACGCCAGTAGTATCGCTTCTTAACTCTGGTTGAGTCGATGGAGTTGTGTTGGATCTGGCAGCAAACTGCCTGCATTTTTAACAGAGTATCTTAGGTTTTATTGATTCAGTGCTGATGTAATAAACTACAGTTTCTTAGAGATATGTCATTGAACTACAACAAATAATGTAATGAATTTTAAAAACAATTTTACAGGAGACCAACAGTTTTTTCTAAACTGTAAATATTTGCAGTAATTTTCTAGTCAATAACTCACAACTTAACTATTTGAGGGTAATCAAAGGCGTCAAGTAAATTTACATAATGCAAATTTTTGCCCAGAAATCAATTTTTCAAACCAACTTTTAAGTGCTCATTGCCGCTCAACGATTCGGAATATCCACGTAGTTTATTAGATAAAATATGCTTAGAATTATCTCAAGAGCTTATTTTCGAAGTTTCGACGTTTCTTCCCCGAACAACCTATATACAGGTGTCCCACCAACTATGGACCACCCTGATACATATCAGAAAGTCTAATTTTATAAGCAAATTACTATCAAAATACTAGCATATGATACATCATTTTATTCCTTTTATCATGATCTATCCATTGCTGGAGAGAAAAATACATAATTCCATTTAAAAAATCAAAGATGATTAAATTTCTCGGAAATTAAAAATATTATATACAATTTTTCTATGGCGTGTTACTTGCCCCTTGATTCTTCAATATTCAGTGAAAACTGTATTTCGATATCCTGAACCGTTTAAAAGTTATGGGGGTGGTCCATAGTTGGTGGGACACTATCTCTTATCTATTTTCCCATCACAGATTCCCGGGGACGGCGCGTTAATCACGTAAATACACAAGACGAATAAACGCGGTTCCGGTTAATATTTGAATGTCCCTCGCATTTCGTGTTCTTCAACCAACACGTGAAAGAGCGCGCCAGTTTCAGGATTAATCGCGCGATGACCTCGCTCCGTTGTGTCTCCAGTGGCGCCGGCTGTCGCGAGGAACAGACGCTGACGGGGTAGAGCAGGTGCGGGTGGGGATGGGGGACGCCTGGAGACGCGCACCTGTGCACACACACACACACACACACACACACTAACACACAAGCGCGCACAAACAGAGGAGCGCCAGGCGCTGTTTGCTCCGCACGCTAACTAGCACCCCCTCCCCTCCCCCTACATCTCCCCACGCTCCAACTCACCTCCACCGTTGAGGTGGCTCAGGGCATCAACTGACGTCACGGCTGTGACTGGCAGGGTGGCCCAGAGGCGCCAGTTCTCGTCGATGTGGAATTTTCGGCACCAGCTAACAAGACTTTATTCATTGTCTCGGGGAGAATTCAAGCGGCCGGCTGCTCTGATCGGTAGTTTTCCGTGGCTGCTTCGATCAACACCAGGCGAATGCAGTAGCAGTACCCTAACAAATGGGCCTTGTACCGCGAACGATCCTCTTTATTGTCATATCCTCACCTCTTACTTATGCACACTTAAACTTATATGAACTACCTGTCACACATGGTGTGATACAGGCCACGGCTTTAGAGCTCGTCCAGCTGTGGAGCACAATGATCAATTTTGCGTTGCTAGCTGAACAAAAATGAAAAATAAATCAACTTTCTTGAAAAACGCTAAAGTCGGTATTACTTTCAAGTACATAAACCAGAGCATAAGAAAATGTGTTTTAGAACACACTGGCATCAATGGGCACGATGTGGCAACGTCCAGAAGTCAGCCGTCGGCGCTCCTCCGCCCGTGCTATCTCCATTTGCGATTCAGCAGCAAGCTTATGAATAAGTGTCATTAATGTTCCCTGCAAGCTGAAATTCGACTATGTCGACATGGAACACTCTGACTTACGTATACACTCTGCGGTAACAGAAATTCTCTTACACTCTGCGGTAACAGAAATTATTGAAGGTATTTCTCAAAATTAGATTGCTGAAAATAATTATTTTAACACTATGCCTCACTTAGATTTTGCATGTTACAATGTTCGAGTACCTCCACAAAAAAGCTTACTTTCTTGCTTTCAAAACTGTACTGACTCATTACAGCGTATCTCCTCTCTGTGCTGGTCCAATATTCCTTGCAATATTCCAATATTCCTTCCCTTCCTTCCTTCGTTGCAACTATCCTCAACTTGCTCTTCTTGTATAGGAACTGCACACTCGCGCTGCGTCACGAGACAGAGAGAATTGTTCGAGTTTGTCGTAGAGGAGCTAGCATTCAGAATGTGTTGACAGTATAAATGATAATGATTTATTAATTTATTTTGCAATATGAAATGCACAATAGATTAAATTATTTATATATTTCATATAATAAATAATAGTCTGTTCTCCATACATGGGTCAAATAGAATATGATAAATTAATTAATAACATATTAATTTAATAAATAATTTATTTAATTACTTCATACCACGTTTGGTACTTGAAGTCTCATATAGAAACAACACTATCAAGTAGACTATCTGCAAAGCTCTGTGACTGAGTTCTGTGTTTTGGTACGTTCGAAACCTGCCTTGCACTTACGGGACTAGTGATCATAGCCGTTGACGTGAGTAGTGAAGAGAAAGTATTGCAATCGTGCGGCGGAAATCGGCGATTTTTCGACAGAAAAACTCTTTTTTTAAATTTATTCTAGCTTGGCCATTGGCCTTCTGCAGCCACATAAGATATATACATTAGTATGAAATATATAGAAGAATCAATTGATATTATACACAATATTATAGTTTTAGATATGATATAATATAGTGTTTATATAGTTTATCGTGAGAAAAGATTCATCAGTTCCATTCTATGGGGGATCGAAAAATTCTCTTGGTAGCTTTCTTTTAAATCTTTTGCGATGTGGATTTTGCTTACCTACATGAAAGTGAATGGCTGAAGGGATCTTTAATATTTTGAAATAGAATTTTGCGGCTAAGAGGGAGAAGTGGACGGGGAAGGGTGTATACCAAGTTCAATATGTAACTGCGCATTTGGAAAATACCAGGGAGCTTTTGTGATGATGCGTAGGAATCTATTTTGATAAATTTGCATTTTCTTGATGTTCGTTTTGGCTGCGGCAGCTCAGACTGTGGAAGCGTACGAAAGTATGGGTCGTATCATTGCTTTATAGAGGTGAGTAGCCACAAGTAATTGCATGGGGGGATGATTTTTTGAGAATCGGATATAATTGGTGGACTCTACTACTCGCAAGAGATATTCAGTGTTTAATATTTTTCCGCCATGTAAGTCTTATTGCTGTTCCCTGATTGATCAGCAGCAACAATGGGACTTCTGTACAGCATGTTTGAACTTTTGTTAACCCCATATGTAATTACATAACCCAATGGGACATATATGTCTCATTGATAGTGAAAGGGTTCTTCCATGGCCGCAAGGCCGGGACGGCGCTGTTACGCCTTGTCGCCGTCAGAGGCTGTTCTGCCAGGGTTGCAACATATTAAGATGGTCAATGTAGGACAATGAGAATTTTTTACGTGATGATAATGCTAATTTAAGTTATTTATTTAATGACTACATTCAATGTCTGAACTTGTTCTTCATCACTCTTCGTGTATTTTAATACATTAATGTTCTTTCGAACTTTCTCATAAAATTGTACGTAATGTTCTTTACAGTGAACGCTTACAAGCAATTCCGCATTGATTAATTCTATTGAATACTTATTTCTTTCACTGGTCCATTTTCTAATAATTATAGAAAATACTCATTCTCTAAATGATGATGATGCAGGCATACTTAGTATGTATCACATAATTTTGAACAAGTTGTCACTACAAAGACTACAAACTTACCAATTGTTTGCAAATATTTGTTCAAATAATTTAAATAATTGAATTAAAACTGCACATGTAGTGCTATACAATCGCAAAACCCACGGTTTTGCGCGATTCGCAAAAAAATTCTTGGAACCGTAGATCATTTGACCTTCACAATTCAAATGCAAACGGAGCGATACTGCAGTAGGGAAAAGTGGATTTTTTTGAAAAATGCAATTTCTTTTGTCGGGTTGATAAATGAATGTTATTGTGTTCATAAAATCATATTCGGGCGTTTAGAAATCGATTGTGCAGACTTTTAAAAACAACTTAATATTTTATTTTCAAAGTAGGGCACATTAGGCTTTATTATAGAACGTAGGGCATTCATTGTAATTGTAGGACTGTCCTACCGAATGTAGGACGCCTGGCAACCCTGGCCAGGACAAACCGATGGACTGCTCCGGTACGCATTACTTGAATCCGAGGGGAAGAGAAGGCAAGGAGGCCTTGGGCCAGCGCCGTGCCCGGGGTGTCTGCACGTTCGGAGAGTGCAGCTCCCCCCCCCTCCTTATTGATCCCGCCCTCCCCTCCCCTCCCCCACCCTCCCGCTCCCGCTACGTCCCTCTGCACGCGACGCCGCGTCAGAGGTGGGGGAGGGGGCGGATGAGAAGCGTGGGCGGGCTTGGGGATGGCCGACGTCACCCCCCCTCAAATAAACCCATCAAATATTTAGGATTGCACGTGGACATCAAACTGAACTGGAAACGATACATAGACACCGAAATAGTGCATCAACTAAAAACACTAATTAATAGAAATGAATACCTCCCATACAAAACAGCAATAATACTATACAAAAGAATCATCAGACCGACTCTTCTCTACGCCTGTTCAGTATGTATCAATGCTGCAAAAACAACTATCAACAAAATTCGAAAAGTACAGAACCAATTTCTTCGTACCATCACTAATGCATCCTGGTTCATATCAAATCACCAATTACACAAAGAATTCAACCTCGTTCCCATCATTCACCACATTACTTACCTATCACATAACTTCTTCTCAAATATTCACCATATCCAAACTTTAAATTCATTCAATCTCTGTAAAAACCCCACTCATCCTACTCGCATCAAAAATAAATATCCATTCCACATGTTTTGCAAATCGTTTTCAGACTTATAATAAAACCTACGATTTGCTATCATGGTATCCTCAACCTTTGTATTAGTATTAATTTAGGTTAAGTTTTAGTAATTAAGCCATCAGTACATATTTATAGTTAAATGAACTGATCTATGAACAAAATCAATCAAATAATAAATAATTATAAAAAAATGGCCGACGTCATCATTAGGGACCGGATTTTCATTTTAATTATATATTTTTTTGTCTTTCTACTTAGCGTTCTCAAAATTGTAATCTTGGCGAATTATTGCCCTCCTAACACATCATCCAAGTTTCTAGTTACATATATTTGCATATTTAGAACTATGTTACATATTTTACATATTTCGCTATTTTTACAATATATTTTCTTATTCTATCAATTTTCTTCAATTTTATATATTGATTTTATATATATATATTTTTACATATTTCTCTAAAACATTAAGTTTTTTTTAAATCAGCATTTTCTGCTACTTTTTTGGTGAAAGGTAGGTGTCAAAAGTATTACTGACACTCCGTTTTCTGACTTGTAACCTTCATTTCCAAAACAAACTTGCGAGCGCAGAAGTGTAACACTTCGATGAAAATGTTGCACGCTGTAGTGTACGTTTGTTGGACGATATCACCAGTTGGTGCGATGGCTTCTATTGCGAGTAATCTGGCTGCTAAACTACGGTCCTAGATTACAATAGATGAAGCTTTTACTACTGACGAAGTTGTATGACGCAAAGTGTGCTTAAACGTGTGCTCTCCAAAATGTTTTTAAAATGTATTAATTTTAAAATTTATTTAGGACATTTGTTCAAAATCTACTTTGCATATACGGTGTGTATAAGTGCTATAAAGAGTTTATATGCGAATTGTCTAAGACCGCGCGCGTTCTTTCCTTCCTATTCTTTGTCCTACCCTACCCCGTACCTACACACACACGCACAACACTACCACGCTCGGGAGTTTAGAGCGAAACACGGCTGGGGCGGTGCCCCGCTGGTGGGAGATACCTAGTTGGGGAATA
Source organism: Acheta domesticus (assembly GCA_031308135.1). Taxonomy (NCBI): domain Eukaryota; kingdom Metazoa; phylum Arthropoda; class Insecta; order Orthoptera; family Gryllidae; genus Acheta; species Acheta domesticus. The sequence continues at coordinate 7,428,574 of JAHLJT010005437.1, forward strand.
TCTTGCTAGCCGACGGTACGTCGGCGTCGGATCTCACCATCCATACATGCACTACATTTGCGGGACTAGTGATCTTACCTGTTGGCGCGTCCGGAATCGATAACACAGGCATACAAAAAAAAGTTGTCAGACCCAAAGACTTGACTCATGTTCCTTTATGTGTTTCGACGTGCTGAATCCGAATCTCAAGCCAGAACTGGGCGAACAGAAAAATAGGGAGAAATTGTAAATTGTAAATTTCATTGTGATTTTGGCGCGATTTAAAAAAAACTGGAATGTGATGGCGTAATTCTAGCTTCAGATTCAGATTCAGCGCGTCGATATACATAGATGAACATGTGTCAAGTCTTTGGGTCTGCGAACTTTGTGTGTGTGTGTGTGTGTGTGTCCGTCCTTCCGTGCCTGTGTAATCAATCAATCCCGACGAGAGTCGCAGTAGAGACTGCAACAATGCTGGCGCTGAGCTAAGCTCAGCCGATCTGGCATGATGAGGAGGTCGTAGGTCGGCGCCGGATCTCACCAAATGGTGGGGACGGCACCTTCAGAGAGAAAAAAACATGCACTACACTTTCGGAAATGTTGACCTTAGCTGTTGACGCGCCCGGAATCACCAATCCGGACGCGTCAATCAATCAATCAAATGACGTCTCATCAATCAATCAATCAATCAAGTGACGGCCCATGAATCAATTAAACAATCAATTCGGGCGAGAGTGACTGAGCTAGACTCAGCCGGGTGAACGTGGTGAGGAGCTGTGAGAGTTACGGCAAGAGGACGGCGGGGGGTGGGGGCGTCAAGGATGTACAGACGCCGCAGGGGGGGGGGGAGCGAGGAGGAAGGAGGGTCGATGTGAAGGAGGGGCGTTGGTCTTTCCACTTCTTCGTCCTCCTCCTCAACTTCCATTTCCGTCTCGAATTTCCAGCCCCGCGCTCTTGTCCTTCCCCCACCGTTTCTCGGCTGCTCTTTCAATGCCGCCTTTCGACCTCGTGTTTACCCCACCGAGGTTAGTTCAAGCGACACCCCTCCCCCCCCCCTCGTCCTCACCCGAGTTGTCCTGAATAGACTCTCGCTTAAAATCTGCCTAGCGTCGGCAATCAGCTTCTTTCGTCTTCTCTCAAAATGTTTGCGCGTGAAAACTCAAATGGCGGTTAGAAATACCGCGCAGCTCAGCACGTAAGTAGAAAAATGTGTTTTCCTTCAGTTAATTTAGGCAGAAGCGTTCGAGCGAATGTTTATAATTGATTTCGTAATTGCAACATTACTTTTATTTTATTCAGAGCATTAATGATACATCTAAACGGTGAGTAATAAGTCTATACAGAACTTTATTTTCAAGATGATAAAATAGTAGTGTATGCAATTATTTTATAAGGTTAAGTTTTATTGCTTGAGTACACGTTTTGAAAAACAGCGGTGTTAGGAGCGAGTTTTCAAATGTGTACAAATGCAATAAAGCAACATTATAAACGAGTTGCATAGGCTATTTTTTGTATGACAGCATTATAAATTTATAAGAGAATCAAACTTAATTTTGTGAAACAACTTTCCTGTGATGTCTCGGGTACTTGACATCCGTGCGAGAAAACGGTAGTCGGCTCTTCCGTTTACCTCTACCTCCCCCCAATTCTGTCTCTGCAATTGGGTGAATGTGTGAATGACGTGATAATTCGTGCCGTAAAATCTAATACGTCATCATTTGTGCCGTAAAATACTTGGTTATAAACGATTATTGCAACACAAAACGTCGTTTATAATGCAGGAATACAAAAAAATAGGTTACGTATCTAGTTTATAATGTGGGACACAGTTAGCTAGTCGACAAAGACGGACAATTGATCCAAAATGCCAAATGCATACATTGTAATGTTAACCATTTTTGCAGGAATAAAAAAATATCACCGCACGAACGGCGTTAGGAAAAAGTCCGGTTATTCTTATGAGTTCAAAAAAGTTACATTACAAACGAATTGTGTACGCAATTTTTTAGTATTATAGTATTATAATTATTTGAGGAAGAGGAATTAATTTGTGTATTAAGTTATGATCTCGGACTCATCCTATGACGTAATGTGTGGTACCGAAGCAACGCACTTGTTTAAAAATGGTAATTAGCTTGAAAGTTACGTTTTATAAAAATTATGGATTCGATACAACTTACGGAAAGTTTGTAAACAGCTGGAATAGCAAAACATTATTTAACCCGGGAGAGGTGGCGCGAGGTCTTTTGTGATTCCACGTATTTTTGTTTAGCTGCAGTTGCCGAATTTTGCAAGTCAGAACCTTTACATTTCACATACCTTTCACCACATTCTTTACCTTTTGTCTGAAATTTTTGCAAAATTTTATATGTATTAATTTATCTACAAATATTTGTGAAACCAATACAAACGCCTTAAATTCCGTACTTTTTCTGAGTTGTATTGATTGGCTTTGAATCATTTTCAAGAAATTGTTTGTTCTTATGTGAGACAATGTTAAAAAATGAAACTTACTGAATTTTCTGATACTTTTGTCGTTGAAATATTCAGAAAAATGTAAATGGAGTAACTATATAAAATGAAAGATAAATGATAATTTTGCCCTTTCATTTGTTTCAATTCCTCATTTGCATGATTGTTTATAAGAGTGCATTATGTTTATACGACCTTAAAAATGATTGATTATTATTAAAATAACTAATATCGCACTCATTTCTTGCTAAATAAAATTGTATAAATAAATAGTTTAAAGGGGTCAGAAATGACCCCGCGCCACCTCTAAAGTAACTCTAGCAACCCCCACCTCTCCGGGGTTAATTGCGAGGAAGTTAAGCAGAATTTACGACAAAGAATGTCCTAATCAATATTTACTTTCTGTCTATAGATTATTTCCAATATATAGGTCATTTATTTAAAGAAAAAACTTCTTTAGATAACTGTTCTGTAAGAATATTAAAGGTTTACGTTAAGTTATGTTACGTTACGTTAAATGTTACGTCGCGTTTACTATGTACTACATTTAATATTGTTAGTTATCTATATAATTTTTGTCTTTAAATAAATGAACAATATATGCTGATAACAAATAATATTCTCAAGTTAAGAATTGAGTGGTTGTAAAATAATAGAATTTTACATGCGAGGCTGCTGTCCTTGAGTATCTGTGAGCGGACGGTGGTTAACCCGGGAAAAGTCACCTCAGCACTGTTACGTGCACACACAGGTTTTAGGTAGTTTATAATATTTTGAGCCTTCAGACCATAAGCCCAGTTTATAATATTTCAATACCTTCAGACCATAAGCCTAACTCGTCAATACCGCAGAATTCGATTTAGAGAAATACCGCTTAGCAAGAATCGAATTTTTGTTCTTAACTTTTCGAGATTTCAAATAAGGAGGTTCGCCTTAGCAACATTCTATGCAGCTTCATTTGGATTTTGAATTTACATAACGACTTAAATAATGCAATGAAATAAACAATTTAAGAAGATTCGAGTTAGCGTGGTATGACCCGAGATTCATCTATCGTGATTCCATTGCGTTTGTTTTATTTTGTGAGACGTTGCAGCACGTGAGCATGACGTGGCTCTTCCTGGCGCTCACTAAAGGCTACGAGCTAAATTTGTCAACCCCGCCCCCACAGACTTGTGTTCGATTCTCGACGGGAGCTCTCGAGTTGCGGCGTTGACCCAGCGTGTGGTTGTCAACTTCGAAACGGTCGGAATTAATTACAACGAAACTCGAGCACGAAAGCAAATAACAGGGACTCCCTCACCAAGCTCCGGTCGAAAGACCCATGCACATCAAGGAGGTTAAATGGTTATTTGCGCGCATGTACAGTGCCACTGCTTTCTTAGTGTGCGGCGCATGTACAGTGCCAGTACTTTCTTAGTGTGCGGCGCATGTACAGTGCCAGTACTTTCTTAGTGTGCGGCGCATGTACAGTGCCAGTACTTTCTTAGTGTGCGGCGCATGTACAGTGCCAGTACTTTCTTAGTGTGCGGCGCATGTACAGTGCCACTACTTTCTTAGTGTGCGGCGCATGTACAGTGCCAGTACTTTCTTAGTGTGCGGCGCGTGTACAGTGCCACTACTTTCTTAGTGTGCGGCGCATGTACAGTGCCACTACTTTCTTAGTGTGCGGCGCATGTACAGTGCCAGTACTTTCTTAGTGTGCGGCGCATGTACAGTGCCAGTACTTTATTAGTGTGCGGCGCATGTACAGTGCCAGTACTTTCTTAGTGTGCGGCGCATGTACAGTGCCAGTACTTTATTAGTGTGCGGCGCGTGTACAGTGCCACTACTTTCTTAGTGTGCGGCGCATGTACAGTGCCAGTACTTTCTTAGTGTGCGGCGCATGTACAGTGCCAGTACTTTCTTAGTGTGCGGCGCATGTACAGTGCCAGTACTTTCTTAGTGTGCGGCGCGTGTACAGTGCCACTACTTTCTTAGTGTGCGGCGCATGTACAGTGCCAGTACTTTCTTAGTGTGCGGCGCATGTACAGTGCCAGTACTTTCTTAGTGTGCGGCGCGTGTACAGTGCCACTACTTTCTTAGTGTGCGGCGCATGTACAGTGCCAGTACTTTCTTAGTGTGCGGCGCATGTACAGTGCCACTACTTTCTAAGTGTGCGGCGCATGTACAGTGCCACTACTTTCTAAGTGTGCGGCGCATGTACAGTGCCAGTACTTTCTTAGTGCGCGGCGCATGTACAGTGCCAGTACTTTCTTAGAGTGCGGCGCATGTACAGTGCCACTACTTTATTACTGTGCAGCGATCGTGGAAAATTCTGCTCTGCCGACTGGCCCTCACTCGTCGGGAGCGGTGAGCTCACGTCCCCTGCGAAAGCTGCGCAGAACGGAGGATTTCAAGGTCTCGGCCTGGAAGGATGCCTTTCGCAGGGCGAGACCTTGAAACCTTCTTGTCTGCAGCGTTGGCAGGGGAGCTCAGGGCACCGTTCCCCTGAGAGTGAGGGCCTGAGGGGGCAGAGCAGAGTTCTCCACGATCCTTGCACACTCATAAAGTAGACGCACTGTAGAATACGAATCTTGTTCCGAAGATACCGGTTTAGAATATTATTTTTTTGTATTCCAGAATTATAAAAGACTTTTTCTGTTGCAACAAATCGTTCATAATCAGGCGTTTTACGGCACAAATGATGACGTATTAGATTTACGGTTCGAATGTTTGCGTTATCACACATTCAGCCAATCGCAGCGAGAGAATTAGGGGGAGGTAGAGGTAAACAGAACAGCCGACCACAGTTTTTTCGCACAGATGTCAAATACCCGAACATTACAGGAAAGTTCTTCTCAAATTTAAGTTTGATTCTCTTATAAATTTATAATGCTGTCATACAAAACATAGCGTATGCAACTTGTTTAAAATGTTAAGCTTTATTGCATTCGTAAAATTTGAAACCTCGCTCCTAACGTCGCTCGTTTTCAAAACATGTGCTCATGCAATAAAGTTTAACATTAAAAACTAATTGCATAAACTAAAAAGTCTCTCCGCAGTGCCTGTCTCCCCACTCCATCATCATTTATGCGGAAACGGCAACATCGCTGGCTGAATCAGCGACGGCGCCTTCACCCTGGTCCGTTACGCAACAGCAACAAAGGAGCGTGATGTGAAACTTGAAATTTAGTGACAAAATAGTGACAATAAAATAAAAGGCATTTGAAATAAACAGTATATTTTTTACTTTTCATAATTATCTCATTGCATCATGTGTTGAAAGTAATTACCAGAATGTTTAGGGCAAAGCGTTACCCTTTTATATTTTTTTTATCGAAAACTCGTTTTAAATTGTATTGAGCCATGTACATTACGTACAAAGATATTGAGTCTTTTAATTCCTCAATGGTCTTCGCCATTAAATTGCGTACAGAATCACAATGTGGCACTACAGATTCTGGGAATTTCGACACAAACATTTGTTTCACATCCTCCGTGTACTTATTAATTGCTCGAAACACACGTTCCACTAAAAATACACCATCTTGTAGTATCAGCATTCTAACAGTTATAATCTGACTCACAACAAACAAATTGAACGTAGTCAAACTGAATGTGTCACTTGGATACGAAGAATACGATCACGCATTTTTATTCCAACAACTGCTTGCTTGAGCGAGCGCCCTTCTGAGAATAACATTCGAACGCCGTCGCGCTGAAGGATCCCGCGATCTTTCCGTTTCCCCGTAAATTGAATTGAATTGAATTGCCTTATCTTACGTGGCGAGACTCAGGCCATGAGGCCTGCTCTTCCGTCTGACCACGCAAATTTACGCTCCTTTCACCTAGCGGAGAAAGAAGGTATTATCTCGGGCGACGAAACAGGTGATTTAAATTTAGCTCTGAGGCGTCATTTAGGCTTGAGGATCTTTTTCATGCAAGTAAATCCACTAACATGGGACAACCGGCTTTACTTCCCCTCCGAAGGAAGGCGTACGAAGGATTTTTTTGCCCTTAACAATCCACGACTTCCATCGGGTTTGAACCCTCTATCTTGGATACAACAATGTGATACGCTGACCGTTATACCATCCGAATCCGCATGGTGGGGAGGGGAGACCATAATAGCCATTGCGGAGAGACTTTTTGAACGCTCTTTAAGGAATACACCTGGAGAGGTAATTCAGGACATCAACTGATGTCATTGCAGTGCCATTGACAGGGAGGACCTGGGGTTCGAATCCCGAGGGTGGCAGGATTTTCGACACCAGCCAGATAGCTGAGTCACGTCTGTCGTTGTCTGGAGGTCAATTCTAGCGGCGGGCTACCCTGATTGGTTGTTTTCCGTGCTTTCAATATTAGGCGAATGCTGGAGGAGTACTCTCCTGAACGGGGGACGGACCGCGCGCGATCTTTCCTTTCCATTCTTTGTCACACTCTACCCCTTACTTACAAACCCTTACGCTTTCCTGAACTACACTATCACACATGCCGGGAAACCGGTCGAGAGTTTACATCTTGTCCCGACTGGGGCGGTCACTCGCAGGGGGGAGATACCTGGTTGGGGAAAATCCCGCAAGCCGATGGTAGGTCGGCGCCGGATCTCATCATCCCAAGATCAGTCACCTCCCGAGGGAAAACACGCACTACACATGCGGGATTAATGACCTTAGCATTTGACGCGCTCGGAACCATTAGTAATCAATCATGTAATCTACTCTACCCCTATTACATTCCGTAAAAAGTTAATGCAATACAAAAGATCAGACACATAAATTAAGAAACGGCAGAACAACAACTTGCACAATCTTCTGTGAGGAATTACATAATTGTCAAGCCTTTAAATCACATAACATAGCTAAACATTGCCGATATAATGCAATCTGTTGCCGCATTGAAATAGTTGCCATCTCGCCTTACAGTAACCTCTCACGCGCCTTGCCTATTTGTTTAAATAAATGACTCGGCTTTAAAGTACCGTAAATAAATACCAAATCGTTTCTTTCTAAATTATACTACTAGGTTTTCCAAAAATAGTACATGTCTATTTTTAAAGAGCTGATTATTAGAACAGTTTGCATGAACAAAAATATTTGTCTCCAATATTGTACTTTAGAAACGTTAACTTTTTTGCAAATTTCAGAAATATAGAGAGTTTGCCTGAAATTGAACCAGCACTATTTACCGTTCGTTAAACATAATGTAAGGGAAAAAGTTGGAGCCGTTTTTGAGAAACTAATTGTCTAAAAAATTGTCTAATTAGACGCAAAATCACGCGAGAACTACTCATATTTCCGAATAATTGTGCCCAATATTATTTCAAGATCTGCCTTTCCTGAAATATTTTATAGCTATTACCTAGGAATGTTATGAACGTTATTACTGCAGAGGCCAAAAGTTAAAAATAGAGGCGGAGCGTATCGGAGCTGAGATTTTTAATTTGGACGAGAAAGTAGTAACACTATAACATTTCATGGTATGTTCAGCATTTTATCGGTCACCATAAAATTTCACGATTTATGCGAAAATTTATATTACTGCGATAGAAAACAAATGAAACCTGTTGCTGCGGCATGTTACTGCGATATTGTGGGGTGTTGCTTGCCATTTATCTATTTAAACAATATTCGTATACCTTGGTTTGAGAAAAGATGGTTGCAAATAATTGTTCTGAACCTAAAGGTATTTAAAGAATGGACGTTTGGTAAGGAAGTTGGCTCGTCGACTTCCAGTTGCGACACCTTCTGATCGTCACTAAAAATAATTGCCGGAAAAGAGTTTCATTTGGTGGAATGCCAGTAAAATGAGGTTAATTTACCTAATATACTTTGAATGACATTATTAATATAACAATTAACAATTATTACTTTAGTATTATACTATTAAAATTACAATTAACATTATTTTATTCTGAATCGTTTGAATCTGATTTGTTTTGTACATGGACATGTTTTTTTTCGTAACAAACAGTTGACTTGCGAAGAATTGAGGGTCATTTATTTACGTTGCTAAGGATGTTGAAACCGGTTGCTAAGAATGTTAAATTTCTTAACATACACGTCGGTACAAGTGCACTTAAAAAACCAGTAGGGTTGCATGTTAACAGGGGTTAAAAAGGTGTGTGACCGATAAAACACTTTAACGTGCTCTCAGAATAAAACTCTCCCAGGAACCCTAACAAAAACTAAACAATGAATAAGGTATTTGTTAGACAAAAATTAGTGCACTTTGAAAGAGCAAACATTGTCATTCATCATCAACATTGCTTATGAATCACTCCATAATACACTTCTTGGTGCTCATAGTGAACGAAATATTTTTTATCCTCGCATGATCGCGGCCGTTTTACTCAATGTCACTGGGAAGAGGTTTCTTGATGAAATTATAGACAAATGTAGTTCGTTTAACGTGGATATGGATGGCGAGGTGACTAAGAGCATGTGTCAACTCAGGGCCTCAGTATGAAGGGACGCGGGTTCGTGTCCCGCCGTGGGCATGGTGGTTTTTCACCTGTCTTTCATGTATTTATGTTGTCGCGGAAGACCTTGTGAGTCTGCTGACCGCAGACCAAGGAGCCCGTGTATGCTTCAGTGTCTAGTGTAAAGGTTAATATGTGTCCCCATAAGGGATCGTGGTGAGTACCCCCGGCGAATAGTCGAAATCGGCATTCCCTGAAGCTGAAAAAAAAAACAAGAAGAAAATAACAGTTTAGTAAACGTTTTGTCAATTGAGAGACGTTTTTTGAGATACGATTCATAATCAGATAACGCATTCAGATACAAAATTACTGAAAATTACTTAAAAAGATTTATCAAGAAAAAGATTTAAAAAAATAAAAAACTAAGTTTTCAATAACGACACAGTGTTTGTTTAAAAACATTCAAGAAGTGCGTGGCGCAAACAAAGACAAGAATAACAAGTCGAATGAAGGCTCACCTAGAGAAACAAGTGAGGATAATGAATTAGGTTTAAAGAACTCGTTTATGACCTCACGTGCCTTTAACGCGCTCATTGTTGGCGGCCCTTAAACCCGATCTGCTGCTGCTGCTGCAGCGAGGAAGCAGAAGAATCCGCCGGAGGGGGGTTGTGGGGGTGAGCAGGGAGGGGGCGAGGGTGGCCGCTGAATCACCCTGGCGCTGGTGACTCACGCCCCCGCCCCCTTTCGCCCTCCCCTGCTAGGGGGGCTGCCCACTCACCCGCTTCGACCACGCACCCCTTCAGGCAAAATACACCCTCGCTTTGCAGACCGCCCTAGTTTTGCATGCGCTTAACACTGGAAACATCGATCTGACAGGCACCAAGTGAAATTGGTTTATGCAATAATGGCCGATATGAGAGGGCGAGAACCTTGACGGTCATAGTAGCTTCCTCCCTGACCATCTTTTATCACTCGGGCTAGTTTTGTTTAGTTCTGCTGAAGCGGACGGCATTCAAAAGGGATTTTTGGATATCGTGGCGGACTGTGAGACCGGCAGTTTCTCTTTACGTATTTTTCGTAGCGGTATGTGAGACCGTTTGTTTCTCTTAGTGTGTAAGGTCTGTAAGACGGGTGTTTCCATATATGCTCCTGGGCGACTTTCTCAAATATTTCATATTGTTACTTTCAAAATATTGTAATGGATCGCCCAAGTCGTTCGGACGATCCAGAAGAGAAAAATCCTTAGATCCAAAAATCCAAAGATCCTCAGAAGAGAAAAAAATACTACCCAACTCAAGCTATGCTTCGTACCTTACTCAAGCTATGCTAACCTATTGAAGGGTCTAGCAGAAACGTCACTTTAGACAATTGATTTAGTTCTGAAGAAGTTATTGTTAAACTGATGAAGATAAAATTAACTTGTTGGGACAGTAAAAAAGGACAAAAATGATTCCTAAGGAATTCCTTGCTAGCTCACAAAAACCAGTTGAATCAACGGTGTACGGATTTGGAGGACGGAGGAAGCTGTACGGATTTAGGGGCAATTTCAATGTTTTACAACAGTTAAAAAAGTTTTTCAACAATTTCAATGTTCTTAAAAAAATTCGATATTTTTCAATATTTTTTCAATTATTTTCATGTTTTTATAATATAAAATATATTTTAGAATACTCTAAAGAAATGTAAGAATTGATTGAAACAGGTCTATAATTTATTTTACCTTTACACTCCAAATTCAACGCCCAAAAACAAATGGCCGTCTCTGAGACCAATGTTTCTCTTGGCGTTATAAAAATCATGTTTTCATGTAGTAAGTGTAGGAAGGCTACATCCAACAGTTTATTTTTGTTTGATTTGTTGACTCATTGTTGGTAATTCCAGCTAACAATTCCGGCGATTTTTAGAAATGAATCTGCTAAGGCCATTAGTCCCGTAAGTATAGTGCATTTTACTCGGGAGATGATGATCTTCGCCTACTGGATGGTGAGATCTGATGCCGACCTACTTTCGGCTATCGGAATTTTACTCATCCAGGTATCCCCACCAGCGGCTTTCCGCCTCAAGCTGTAAGTTCCCATCCGGTTCCCGTGCTAAGGATAGGACAAGGATGAGGAAGGAAAGATCGCGCGTGGTCTGTGGCCCGTTTGTTAGAGTACTGCTCTGGCATTCGCCTGGTGTTGATCGGAGGAACCACGGAAAACTACCGATCAGAGCAACCGGCCTCTAGAATTCTCCTCCAGACAGTAACTAATCCGATCTAGCTGACAAGCCAGTGTCGAAAATCCTGCCACCTTTGGTTGTTGAACTCGAGGACCTCCCGGTCAGAGGCACTGCAGTGACATCACTTGATGCCCTGAGCCAGCTCTCTCGGATTTTTCTTTGACATTTACTGTTTCGTATTTTTATAGACAATCAAAACAAAACATGTAGATCATTTCAAAACACACATTTTTGAAAGGATTTTTTTATTTAAGTGTTGATAATTCCGCCAAACAAACCCAAAGCAAAATTGTGAAAACGAAATTGATGTACCTGAAGATGGAGAACAGAATCTCCAAAACATCGTATTGACTTTGTGTGTGTATTTACTTGGTGTGTATATTGACTTTGTGTGTGTATTGACTTTATGTGTATATTTCAAAGACATTAACGGCAATACATATGTAAAAAGTGTGTTTTGAAACCATCGACATGTTTTTTTGACTGTCTAGAAAAGTACGAAAATAGTAAATGTCAAACTGAATTCTAATGACAGTTTAAATATCTCAAATAATATTCAGCGATTCACTTTCCAACATCTTTATTATGTTTTACTCGAATTCGATAGTAGTATGAACAAGACTAGAATGTATGGGTATTTACATATTTTTCAGTAAGTTTTGTTATAGGTTTATGAATTAATCTTTATGAAGTTTTTTAAAACATTTGAAAGTCCATTTTTGTCCAGATTACCAGGTATGGTACACATTTGTATATATTTAAGGAAAACTTTCATAAAGTGGCACATGTAATAATTTTATTTTTAATATGTTTCATATCTTTCCAAAATTGTACGAAATATTATTTTTAATTTCAACTTCAATTTTAAACAGAGACTCGGATTTAGTTGAAGATTTAGATTTAACTCCACAAGATATCGCAAGTGCAAGATTGCCTCCATTATTCGTCTGGTCTTGAAAGGAGTTTTGGTCAGTAGTAAGCAATACTGAGAGAAAACGAGACATTTGAACATTTAATGCAATACGTTGTATTGCTTCACATATTGTCAGTTCTCAAAAAGAATTTTGAAACTTACTTTTAACAACCACAAAAATGTTCAGTTCATTTCAGTACAAAAAACGATTAAATGTTTTTCTAGGGTTAATATTAATAGTAATTTATTTGTCCATTCTGCTCGTATGTATATAACTTAAATGTTTTAATAATATATTGTTTTCTCTTTCTCTTCTATTCAATTTTACTCCATATTTCGATATTTTTTGTGCATGTGTACGTACGTAGTACATTTTCTGGTGTGTATTTTGTATCAATCCGAGTCCTGAAAATGCACTACAATGAGTAGAGTACTTTCACTACTTCAATAGGAACTTGTAGTGTATAAGCGCCAATTGCTCGTATTTTGTTCCGTGGATAGATGACACTGTTCGTTGTTTTTATAAATGAATGTGTTTGTCGAAGTTTCACAGTTCAACGATTGTCTGCGAATACACTGTTTCCAAATGCACTACGGACCTACTAGGTCTAAGCATTAAGCGAGCTTCATTATCGACGACTTTATTTCCAGAAATGTATCTCAGCTATCACATATCTTCTCGGTTTTCGACAATTCAAAATAGTCAGTAGCCAAGTCATCTGTCTGCCCAAGTGACCAGACCACATCTTTTCCAGATCGGGCGCGCCCCCACACGAAACATCATACACGTTCGTGATTCATTGTCAGTTTGCGTTTGTTTCTCGTTGAGAGAACATCAGCCTGCTAATTCATTGGACACATTTGGCTCTTATATAGAAATCAAGTAACCTTTTTGTGTCCGTCCATCCGTCACTCATGAACTGGACCCTTTCTGGTCCATGAATGGAGACAAATGAGATGACATCAGACCCGTTTCGGTCTGCTAGTGGGGAACTAAACAGTTGTTTGCGAATCTATCCACAAGATTCCAAAGATTTTCTTAACAACAAGTTGTTATTTTTGTTTTTAAGCAACTAAAACACGTTTTTGGGCTCCGAGCGTGTCACGAAACCGCTTGGGAAATCAGCATCCTGAGCCCTTGGCTGGCCCATATCTGACTAGTAGGAGTGGGGAGTGAATCATGCAACGAACGCTCGCTGTGCCGATGACGACGGGTGGCAGCATTGCTTCGGCGTTGCCGCCTCTTAACTCGCAGTTACTCGCGCATATTTTTGTAACGCCATTACTCGCGTGTTAGATTTTATCTAACAACTGTTAATGTTGTATTTATTGTTTTATTACGAATCAAATATTTACATTAATATTCCCAGACATTTGTTATTTATTTCTATAACTTGTATAGATGAAATAATGCACAAAGATGACATGCAGGCTCATAATTTTTGCTTATAATAAGCACTAGAATCAAAATCACAGTCATGAAGTGAAGTGTTTATATAAAGTAAATTTATTTAAGAAAGGTAAGTCATAGAATACAATTAATTCAATAAACAATATATGTCAGAAGAGTCACTGTCAGAAGAGTGGATGTGATAACCGTATCGAAAGATAAAGCTGTTGCTCGCTAAATTTCTTAAAATCTTCTGGCCGGATATAAAAACAAATTATCAGTTCTCCACCAGGAGACTACAAGGCGTAGAGTGACACCTCATATGAGTTTATTGGTGCACGGGAGGGGCTCTACTCGTGAATGACAGCCAAAAGCCCCTCCCCCACATACACACACTCGCAGTTTCGTAAATACTAGATAAAATGTATGTAAAATGTAGAAGATCATGAGGGTAGGTCAATGAGGGTTTTTACAATGCCAACGTTCTGGCAATTTATTTGGCTGACTTAATCAGGTTGGGCTATGAGCGGCGGACACCCTTTCTCCCGCAGAATGCAGACAGACGTCTAGCAATTACATGCGCTTTAAGTCCATGTTTTTATGTAAGTTAACTGACGTGTGTAAATATTGGCATTTTAATATAATATTAATGCCTCGTATCCGCGAATCACTGCACTTTGGTCCGATTGTTCAAAATGTTTTCGAACAACGGATTAAAATTTACAAAACGGCGAGTATCAGTTCTGATATCTGAAAAGTTCTATTCATAAAAATATCGCTCTAATTTTTCATTACTAAGAACACGTTTGTTCAACTTTCCATTCAAAAACTATTTTAAACCAAAAGATACTGAAAACATTCAAGAGTATTTTTTCGCTTTCAAAAGCAAACCAGACTTTTTCTAACAACCCTCTAAAGATCTTTAATACGCTCAGCTTTACGAGGCTCTGAAGAAATTTTTAATACTGTCGTGAAAAAGAGGTGAACCAACGTGTCATAAACGTTATCTTCTGACGTATCATTTTAATGACACCACAACCCGTTTATATGGTGAGATACATTCGAAAGTTTTTTTTGGATGTTCTTAAGCGGATTGGAAATTACGAGAATGTTTGTGAAGAAAGTGAGAGGGTTACAACTCATCGGATAACATCTTTACTAAGGTAATCGAGCTAAGAAAACTGCGAAGCCATTTGTCACTCTAGTGCCGCCGGGCGGATGGGGAGGTTTTAGCGGACGAGGTGGGAAGAGCAGGGGAATTGTTCAATGGGTGGTTGTAATAAAAAAAATCGAGCAATGCTAAGCGAAGATCCTGCTTATCATATACCACGAGTGCTTTGGAAATTGTCGATAAATCCCCGACTCGCGAAGCGAGGAGGGAATTTATCTGAAAATTTCCAAGCACGAGTGGTATGTAATAGGACTATTCCACGAATAAAAGTACGTCCAACAGAGTTCTAAAATGCGTCAAATATTGAAACTAACTAAAAATAAGAGAGGTTATGTTACAGTACATACGCGGTTTATTGGACATCGACATAGCGATCGACGTATACCGCCTCCTCGTGTAGATGAGTCGAAGCTTTTTATTGTCCAGGAGGGAGGGGCGGTAAGAAAAATCTGATAGAAAAAGCGATAAATATTTTGGGATATACCGCCCTGATTGGGGATTTTTGTTAAACCTGTTGGTTTTAATTTCACGAATGGAATAGTCAAAACAAATTCGCAATGAAAATGACGATGGTAATGATGAAACAAAAATATAACGAGAAATTAATAATGATTAATAAAAAACCAATGGCAAATTAAAAGTTATATTTGTCACCACCTTTCCACTTTTCTGGACTAGTTTATACTCGGAAATACACTGGTGTTTGGGAAAATTGCATCACCAAGAGGAAGGCATACTCATACAATCAAATTTATTCCACAGGAAGATCACAATAAACATATAATTTATAATTCTAATTATCCTCAAGGTACAGAATTGTACCTGCAATTTGACCTTGAGTACTTAGTACGGTGTGAAGCCGCCATGCTCTGCCATCAGTGTCTCTAGACGTCGTGGCATGGATTCAATGTGAGCCTGAATATGCTGCTGGGGAACACACTGCCACGCGGTTTCTACGCACGACCACACAGCATCGGCAGTGGCTGCAGGAGTACCAAAACGAAGAGTTTGTCGACCGATCATATCCCTGACAGGTTCGATGGGCGACATGTCAGGCGAACGTGCATGGGAGCAGTGGTACCTGTCGTTCTTCGCAGAAAGCTTTCATGTTCCCCGCCACATGCGGTCAGACATGAAACAAATTAAATTTAAATTTAAATTTAAATTGAACATTTAATTTAAATTTAAATTGCACAAATTTAATTTAAATTTAAATTGAACAAATTTAATTTAAATTTAAATTGAGCAAATTTAATTTAAATTTAAATTTAACAAATTTAATTAAAAAAAATATATTCGAAATTTTTGTTACTTGAACTATTGCATATCGTTGATTGGTCACGGTCAAACAGCGGATATACTCACACAGGGAGGAAGTTTACAGTGTGTTGGAGACACTTTATGAGTGCAGAGAGACAAAAAATCTTGACACAGCACAAAAATGTTACGAGCCGTTGCCAGGATGGTAATGTTCTTTTTCATGTGCTCGTAAAGCTATCTGCATTAATGAACTTCAAAAGTACCACATGCAGAATACTTTTACTGCTACCGTAAAAAGCACAAGAGGTGACAGTGGTACTAAAAGTGACAAAGAGATATCAGGATTTGCTGGAGCTTTTTTACGAAAAAACACAGTAAATGTTTTGTAATTTGAATGTGTTTGGCAGGCTGCTCACAAGTTATTTGAAACGAGCTTTAGCGATATACTCTCTATCGTATGATATAAAAAACGGGAGAAGTGGCTCAGTGCATCAACTGATGTTACCGCAGTGCTCACCGGGAGGTCCCAGATTCGAGTCCCGGCGGCGGCAGGTTTTTCGACACTAGCTCTTCAGTGAGGTCGAATCAGTCGCTGTCTGGAGGAAAATGCTAGGGGCCGGCTGCTCTGATCGGTAGTTTCTCCGAACTACATCAGGTGAATACAGGACGAGTGCCCTAACAAACGGGCCACGGACTGCGCGCAATTTTCCTTCCTCTTCCTTCTCCTATCCTCACCCCTTACTTACAAACACATTTACATTCAATACACTACCACACATGCCGGGAGACCAGTCAGGAGCTTAGAGCTTGTCCCGGCTTGAGCGGTGCCCCGCTGGTAGGAGATACTTGGTTGTAGACTTCTTTAGAATAGAAATTTGTATACTTCTTTTTATTCTATTGAAAGGAGAATATATTGATTTTTTCTGTTTCTGATATGTTGTGGTCAGGGTTCGTACCAATGATAAATGTTTTCCTTTTCTGTACGTTATGTAGTAGAGTGGTTCATTGATCGGAATCGTTTTATCAGTATGTATTGGAAGGTCGTAATACATTTGAACTGATTACTTTCGATGATGGGTTTGTGTTTGTATTCATAATAAGGAATGAACATTATTTCTTCTTCGCCAAAAATCCACGTTTGGTTGTCAGTGCTTGGTGTCCAATATTTGCTGTGAGGTAGTGCCTTTGTAGATACTCTGTCAGATTCATGCACGCATGGACCGATGGCGTATTAGCTCTGACAATTGGCGACGTACTCTACATCCGTCATGCACACCTGGTTACTATTCGTTCCAGTTCTGTAGCATAGGGGCGAAAAGTATGGGAAACACTTCAACAAAAAGATCTCGAAGTTTTCGTCGTAAAATTCGTATGTAAGGTTCTCTTGAGCTGTAACTTCACACACCTGACAGTAACGGTACGTGGCCTGTAGAGTGAATTAATACGGTCCAAAGAATGCTTAATATTGACGTATGTTGCGAGGACCTACATGTAATTTTGAACTCGAAATCTGGAAATCGAAATATGAGAATCTACTAAGCGTAACTCGATCAAATTTAAGGTTTTTGATCTAAAATTTGGTAAATATGTCCTTCTTGAAGATCACTAAGATATTATAACTTTTGGGTGATCTTTTTATGAAGTTGCTGTGGCAATTTTAAAACTTTTCTGGAAAATTGCTGCATTTTTTTCTTTAAAAAGTTTTACTCGAAAGTGCATTTACAAATATGTACAATTCCAATTTTTATTTGCAAAACGGCGATATTTTGACAAAAAGTTTTATTGTAGGCTCCAGATACCGGACCATAATGCCAAAACGGTAGCTTAAGACAAAACGTCTGTCCGGTCTGTCAAAAGTGTAGAGGCTAAAGCGTTTGTAGGATTTTCATTGATGTTCTGATGATCTATTGATATTCTCCGATCGGCTGATGTCGCGGGTCCCTGAATTTGAATAGGATGCTTTGATTTTGGAAGGTACTTTTTAATGTAAAGCCTCAACTATATTTTATATTTTTTGTTGGGGACCATCATAAATGCAATCTTTCATTCAAAAGAGTGATAAGAGGGTATACCCATTGTTTCTTGGATTTAAGGGAATATAACCATTGTTAGGTAAATATTATATCTTTGTGTAGAGGCAAGTTCATATTATGAAGAACCTGAAATCCGTTACGAGACAGTTGCGTAATGCTTCCGATCACAGAGTAGACGGCGAAGTATACAATTCTATCCTATTAATCAATTATTATTTTGAATTTACACCTCAATTGTTATTCGTCCACCTCTTTCCTGTAGACGTATTTATTGACCGTGACGACGACATTCAATTACGTACAAAGTTTACATAATATTACAATGAATCTGATCAACTGAGATGGTTTAGTGACAAAAACTGATGCTGTTCCACAATTTTTGACGGTGAGAAGTTTGGCGTCGAGCACCATCAGAGTCTTCACAACTAGGTGTAATTCAGCCACTGCTAGAGGCAAGCTGCTGCTCTGATCGGTAATTTTACGTATTTTCTCTGATCAATTCCAGGCGAAAGTCAGAGCAGTCCTCTAACAAACAGGCCAGGAACCGCGCGCGATCTTTCCTTCCTCTTCCTAATACTAATATGCACTACACTACCAGACTTATTGGGGAACCTGTATGGAGATTCATGCTTATCCTGGGAGGCGCGGTGCACTGACAGGGGAACACCTGGAAGGGAAAACCTCGCGAGCCAACGTGTAGGTCGGCGCCGGGTCTCACGTTTAAGGTGGAGACGAATGCCGTACATTTTGCGGCATGCACTGCACTCGCAGGATCAATGACCGGAATATAAATATTTGACGCGCACGGAAAGCCGATTGATTACTAGTGATTCCGGGGGCGTCTACTACAGGGGTCATTAGTCCCGTAAGTGTAGTTACGGTGTAAGAGATATAGGTGGGTTCACTCCCAGTCTAAAACTGAAGCTAATGTGAGGTTAGTTCTCACAGTTCTCGCTATGTAAGCGCTGCGAACGACTTGGGCATTTTTGGGACAAGATGGTGATCCACTTAATAGCTTTGTAACCTCTGGTGGAAGCCACTACATCGCGAGGCGCCATCATGAATGCCCAAATCGATCGTGCGCACCGTACGGATAAGCGAGGAACTAGCCTCAAACTAGCTTCAAAAGTTTTGTCCAAAAGGCGGCTAGTTGATGCACCTATACATGTTACACACCGTGGTGTAGTGCATGATTTTGCTCGAGAGGAGGTGACGTTGATCTTCGGATGGCGAGATCCCGCGCCGACGTACCGTCGGCTAGCGTGGATTTTCCCCAACAGACATCTCCTGAAGCAGGGCACCGCTCCAGCCGGGATAAGCTCTTAGCCACAGACTGGTCTCCCGGCATGTGTGGTAGTGTAGTGCATGTTAGTGTGTGTGTGTAAGGGGAGAGTGTTGGACAAGAAAGAGAACGAAAGATCGCGCGCGGTACGTATCTCGATTGTTAGGATACTGCTCCTGATTTAACTTTGAATTGATTGGAGAAACCACGGAAAATACCGATCAGAGGAGCCGGTCATTAGAATTCAGTCAGAGACCGAATGGGTTCTATCTGTCTAGCTAGTGTCGAAAATGCTGCCGCCGCCGCGGGGTGAGGAACCCTAGGACGTTCCGGCCAGAGGCACTGCAGCGACTTCAGTTCAGGCCGTGAGCCACCTGTCCGGTCCGGAAACCAGCAATGCTCAGATACTCAATCACCCAGTGAAGCTTAAATGGAGGGAACCCTGAGGAGTGGAACCCTAGGACCTTACAGAAGCACTGCAGTGACTTCAGTTGATGCCAAGAGCCACCTGTCCGGTCCGGAAACCAGCAATGCTCAGATACTCAATCACCCAGTGAAGCTGAAAATGGAGGGAACTCTGAGGAGTGGAACCCTAGGGCCTTGCAGAAGCACTGCAGCGACTTCAGTTGAAGCCGCGAGCCACTTGTCCGGTCCGGAAACCAGCAATGCTCAGATACTCAATCACCCAGTGAAGCTGAAAATGGAGGGAACTCTGAGGAGTGGAACCCTAGGACCTTGCAGAAGCACTGCAGCGACTTCAGTTGAATCCGCAAGCCACTTGTCCGGTCCGGAAACCAGCACCGCTCTGATACTCAATCACCCAGGGAAGCTGAAAATGGAGGGAACTCTGAGGAGTGGAACCCTAGGACCTTGCAGAAGCACTGCAGCGACTTCAGTTGAAGCCGCGAGCCACTTGTCCGGTCCGGAAATAAACAATGCTCAGATACTCAATCACCCAGTGAAGCTGAAAATGCGGAGGGGCTGGCTATAGCTGCCTCGCCCCCTCCCGCGGTCTCCTGCCAAGGCAAGGAAGCGAAGCGGACCGCAAGTGCTTCGCACAGCGCGATGGGAGCGGGACGATCGATGCGCCATAAAAGAGAGTGCGGGCGATGCAGGAACTTCCGTTCAGACTCACGGCCCCCTCCCACGCTACGCTCGCTCAGACCTCAAGGCCCCTCAGACACTGCACCAAATACTATAAAGACAATGCAGGGCACATTGAGCCTTTCTCATACTATTAAGGGGAGATAATAGATATACGCTAGTGAGCAGTTATCTCTAGAGTCCCTAGATACAGAGTGTAGCGCATTCCATTGTTCCACCGATCCCGCCATTGTATGTCCAGTTGTCAGTAAATTTGAAACTGTGTGGAATTCTTTATGCTGAGAACTATGAATCTAACCCAAACCAATATTAAAATTCTTGAAAATCTTCATGTCACCAAAGTTATAATTAATAGATAAATAATAGCTACATTGTAATTTTAAACTAATTGTTTTCCTTTTACTTTTATAGTACAGTGTTTAAAAAACTAATAATGTGAGAACGAAATTGTGGATAATGTGTATTTTTGAAAAATTAAAATTAAACAATTAAAGTCGGTACACAAATTTAAGTTAAAAGTAAAATCTTTTCTGCTTCAAAACTGTTTCTATACAATTAGAGACTATACTGATCGTGAAAAAGAAAAATAATGTTTAATGTAACAAAACAAAGATATATAATGAATTAGTTTACGTTTGCATTGTATACATTTTCAAAAAATATTTAATACACCTGTAACAAGTAATGTACTTCAGCTTCCGGGTCAATGACCCCCATCTCGATCAGGTTTTTGTCCAGTTTCCCTGATCCATTGAGCAAATGCTGAGATGGCCCCTTGTTTTGCTTCTGGACGTAAATGTAGCTTCACTGTGTGCACGTTTTGTTGAGCACTCCTTTTGCTTGTAGTTCATTTACAGTTGAAATTGATTTCTATAACTCGGGAAAAAACATTTTTCAAATATCTTTATTTTTCTAAATAATTATTTTCTAAATTCATTTTTCGTGTTGTTTTTTTAAAATAAAATTCTGGCCCTCAAGAAAATGTGCGCAGATAAATTTCTTTCCCCACACGTCATATACAGTTTTTAATGTTTTTTTGACAAATAAATAAATAAATAAATATAAAAAATAAATAAATAAATTAAAAATATTTTTGCTTGAAGATGACAATCAACATCATCGAAACGTTGTGCTGGACTTACAATAATAGTCAAATACATATGATTGTACCTAAGAAAATTTTTATTATGTTTTAGAGAGTTTTTACTAATAAAATATAATCATATCCGTCTTAAAAATAGTTTAACCAAAATGGTTTTGTGATATTGTGTTGCCATCTTAGCTGAGCACTTTGATCGTTTTCAATCACCTTCACACCATCCAATTGAGATTTACGCGTTAAACACTCCGTTGTTGCTTCGTAGTGGAAGATAATAATTATCAGGCGTATTTTCTATTACATATATACCTCAGTTTGCTCTGTCAATAAGCCACACATTATTTAGATGTACTAAATCTTCGAGTTCGGAACTTCTCAGTGAACACACAAGATTTTACCGCCTCTTTCTAGAACCGTTACAAGTAATGCGAGAAAGTGAGAAAGTTCTGTTGTAACACGTCAAGTATCTTACTGATTGACAAGTCTCCACCTGTTTCTTTGGCGACAATGGATCGCTAGTTTGTCGCAGGGGAGTAAGTCTCAACATTGTACCATTCACTTTATTGAGCAGATTGGTCACCTCAGGAAAGTTTCCTTATTCTAGAAACGTAAATCCGCCTGCATAGCCCAGGATTCGGGTCGATTGAAGACATACAGACGGTTATGACTCATAAAGTCAAAACAATTCCGTAAAAAGACTTCTTCGAAGAATTGAGAAGATTGAAAACGTGTGCTGAGCAATGTATCAATATATCAATGTATGCAGTAGAACAATCAATTTTTCTTAGGAGCAATATTAGGTAGACAACAGACTTAATGATTCCTTATAAGGAACTTCTCAGTTATGCTAAATTTTAAATTGATTTTCATTTCAATTATGACTATTTACAACATATTCATCTGATATATTGAGCGACTTCCGCTACTGTAGGAAATTAGAAAAAAACTTTAAATTGCGAATGTATCATTCCGGGGTGGGGGGCTGAATACCCATGAAGACCCCCCCCTCTTGGGTAAATCACTGATTGGACCCCAGATTATATAATCACTCAAAACACACACACTTGGGTGGCCCATGGCGGAGTGGTCCACTGCTGGTGTCTGGGTTCGATCCTAGGCGAAGGGCAAAGCGGGTTCACGGCATGTTGTGATTAGCGTGTGGTGTGATCTATTTTATTATATGTTACCTTAATCATGTAAGAGCGCGACTCCAGCTCACTGTCAAATAGTCATAATTCGTCAGCTGTGTCCGTAGCGCTTGCGCTGCCTTCGGAGACAGCTGATTTGTCAGATGCTGATTCACATCGGGACCATTCGTGTATTGTCGGTTGTGAGTTCGGGCGTTCACTTTCAAAACAACATTAGTTCCTAATTCTGCCGTCTGCCAACATAAAGTGAACGAGTAATAGTAACGGGTGATACGGAGTAGATGGGATGCCAGGTGAGGCGAGGGCTGCAGCTCCGTTGAAGCCGACCGCAGAGGGGAAGAAACAGGGGTCGGAGTTCGGTTCATTCACAAACACCTGAGATGTTGAATGCGCCATTGTGTTAGTCCGGCTCCTCTCTTTCCGCTCGGCTGAGCCGGCTGGCAAAGGCCACGCGGGTCTTCGTGGGGAGCGTTGAGCTGTCACCCGGTGCACCTTGCACGACGCGGCTCAGGAGAGCCAAGGGGCGGGGGCGGTGGTTGAAAGGAATGACGTGGGACCGGCCGGGTCGGATCGGGGCAGGAGCGGGGAAAGGGTGGAAACGGGAACAGGAATGAGAGCGGAGCGGGAAGGGGGTTGGGTGAGGGCGGGAATGGGGACGGGGTGGGGACGAGGAGGGAGAGGGCGGGGATGGATGGGAAGGGATGGGGACGCATGGGACTGGGCGGGGACGGGGTGGGGACGGGTGGGGATGGAGCGGGAATGGGTGGGGACGGAGTTGTGACTGCGTGGGGCGTGGCGGGGACGGGGAGGGAAAGGGCGGGGATGGAAGAGACGGAATAAGGAGGGGTCGGGACGCATGGGACGGAATGGTGACGGGGCGGGTGCGGGGCGGGGTTGGGACGAGATGGGGAGGGTACGGATGGGGCGGAATGGGGACGGGGTGGTGACGGGGAAGGAGCGGGGCGGGTTAGAGGGTGAGGACAGGGCGGGGTCGGGACGGGAAAAGGCGGGGATGGAGTGAAGTGCAGAGCAGCGTCGGACGGGATCGACGAAAGGGAGGCGGTGAGTGCGCGGGGAGGACGGAGCGGCGCGATGGAGGCGGAGAGATGCGAGCGGAAGTCGGAACGGCGAGAGCGGAAGTGGGGCCAGGGACGCCGGGAGCAGCAGCAGGAAGTGCGACGGCAATGCAGCGGGAAGGGTGTCGGTGACGACGGCGGCGGCGGCAATGGAGGCGACCGTAGTGGCAGCGGCAGGGGCGTGGAAGTAGCAGGAATAGCCGCAAGGGCAGTGATGGAGGCTGTAGCAGGGCTTGTGTGGCAAGTGGGATGTCGGCAGTAGGCAAGGGCGTGCAAGTAGCGGGGTCCCGGTTGAGAACGGGAGCGGGGGCGGAGCCATCATCGTGCCCCGCCCGCACAGTGACCATAGGTTTTAGCATAATTATCGTTACAACACGTCATAACCAGAATAGCACCGGGAAGGACACTTGCGCGCAGCCATCGTCCAGTTTATGCCTCGTCACCGTGATTGACGAGCCGTGTCTTCGCACAGAGCCCAGATTTACGCGGCGTGGCGCGACGGCGAGGGCGAAGTGGCGGGGGGCGGGGCGGCGGCCGTATCGACTGCAGGCAGCGCCACCTGGCCGCGCATCGATTGGTGCTGCCCCCTCCCCGCCGCCCGCGCTGTCTCCGTCTCTCTCTCTCTCTGTCTCTCCCCGCTCGCCGCTCCGGGCGGAACAGCTGATCGCGTCGCACCAGGGCGCGCTGCTGAGGGCGACGCGACGCGACGCAACGCGGTGCCAGGCGCAGTGGGTGCTGGCGAAAGCGCCGCAGTGGCAAAGCCTAACCCACCAAGTCTTTAATTCGGTTTTTCTTTCTTGGCGCACGGAGGGGGGTGTCGTCAAAATGGAATATCTCACGGTATTACGCGTTGTTCTCCGTTGTGCCGCTAGGTGTCGCGTGATCGCCAGCATTGCTCGATACAGTCGCGATCATGCTGCGACTCCTAGCGGCACAACGGAGAACGACCCGAAATACCGTGAGATATTCCATGTTATTGACACCTCCCCGTGCGCCAAGAAAGAAAAACCGAAGTCTACAGGGAGGAGACTCAACTCCGGTGGTGGGGGTATGCACCGAAAACGTCGGCAGCTACTTGAAAAATAAACCATAACAAGACTTTTTGCACTTCAGCGACATCACGCGGAGAATGAAAGAACCACGGAGGAACCTGTCAAAGCAGCCAAAGGCAGCAAAGCCAAGCGTTTCCGCGGGAACAATATTTATTTAAGAGTATTAACGGGACACGCCCTTGACAATAATGATAATAATCATAATTAATAAATCAATTATAAATTCTAACATAAATACGGTACAAACTGCGTAAAGACCTGTTAAGAGAGATGCAGTTCTCTGCCTTACAATCTTCTAGATGAAGATAACAATGAACCCGATTCGGTACCAACTCGACTAGCACTGCAATGCCGCCCCATTACTACTTCTTTTCCATCGTATTGTCTTGGATGGAGGCACGCCCAAGACCGCCCCAGCGGTGCCGAGGGCCAACATGCGCCATTACGCAATTGACTAGCGCCTTCCTGAGTAACATCCTTCACCCACCGCGTGATGTCACTGAAGCAGGAAGGAGTCTAGTTTTGTTTGATTATTTTCCAAGTAGATGCCGACGTTGTTCGTACATACCCCCACCATGTCTCCAACACCGGTGTCGAATCTCCTTCCTGTAGACTTCGTGGTCTAACCACTGATTGTGGCGTCACGTCCTTCTGGCATCTCACTTCTCAATAGTCGCCGAGAGAAAGTCGCAGCAGCTCAATCTAAATGGCAAAGCCTAGCCAATGATTGGTGACGTCACATCCTTCAGGCATTCGCAATACTTCCCGTAGCTTAGAGGTTGTGCCGACTGGGGTGGTACGCCTTGTTGGTGAAAACCGCTACCTGACGGGATGTCGGCGCCGGATCTCACCATCCGGGGGGGGGGAAGATCACCGCCACCTCCGGCATTTAAAAACATGCACTACACTTTCGCGACTAATGATCGTAGCGCCCAGAATCACTATCAATCAATCAATAAATACTTTCCGTGGAAATGACATCGCCACTGAAATGACAAGGCCTACACTCTGTGAGGTCACGTTCTTCATGCATTGAATTTTTTAATAGCTCTCAGCACAGCCACCGAAATGAAAGCCTGGTCATTGATCGATGACGTCACGTTCTTCAGGCTTTGGATTTCTCAATACTTCCCGTCCAAAGGTCCCCAGCAACACCGAAACGAAAAAGTTAGTCAATGATCTGTGAGGTCACTCCTTCAGACATTTCTCAAAGGTTCCATTGAAAAGGAGTCAGCAGCGCTACCGAAATGACAAAGCGTAGTGACTATGACAGTGGTGTGGAGGTCTTCTACTGGTGGCAGTGGCACGCGTCGTGGCTCCGTGGAATGGCACGAGCTTCTCTGCGCTACTAGCGCCAGTAGGAAAGGGAACTATTAGTAGTATCCCTCCCGTTTTACAATAGGGATGGCGTTGTCTCTGGTGGTGCGGTAATTAACTGCATCATGGGGCGATTTCGTCGTGTCACTCGTGTCACGGACTCCCGCTCGTGGCATGGACCGTGACGTCACGTCCATAAGTCATCCTATTTCCCAATTGTCCCCGTGCAAAAGTCGCAGCAGCAACACCAAAACGACAGAGCATAGTCAATGATCTGTGAGGTCACGTATATAACGCTTTGCATTTCTCAATTGTTCCCGTGCAAAGGCCATAGCAGCGCCATTGAAATGACAAAGGCTAACTCTGATGTGTGATGTCACGCTCTTCTAACATTGAAATTCTGAACACATTCCCGCACAAAAGTTGCAGCAGTGGATGTAATTTAATTTTTATGCAGCTATCAGTCACACATATGCAATAAAACTTTTAATACGAATCTCTGAATAAATAATTCTAACTGAACAACTAAACCATGAAATTAAGTCTTGAAGTTTTAACATGCCATTAAAAGCGAATCATAGTCAAAAGAATATTATTTTATTTTAATTGCAACATGTTTACCGAAAGATAAGGTAGAAAATAAATTATTTAAAAAACTCAAGAAGAAAAAATATTTTAATTGAATACAGTTGTCAAAACTTCAAGAACGTTAAGAAATTTTAAGAAATAATAAAAAGCTAGACTTGCTGCAATTTTCCCCATCGAGAGGAGCTCATAGCAAAAACTCAGAATGAAGATATACAATATTACTAGAATACCAAAGCAAGATACAAATAGATAGACATATAAATAATAATAATAATAAATACGTGTTTGTTGTAACACTTTCATTCATCATGTAATGATAAAAGGCCACGAACTTCTCTATTTTCCCAGTGCTTTTGATTTCTTCCAACAGCAAACCAAAACAAATAGACTTTAGTTCAGACATTGAAGTGTTTCCAAGAGCAGTTTCTCTCAAATTGATGCTCCCCGAAGGATCACACCGAATTGGAGACCCTGCCAATTTCAAATTCGGAGAATTTGTTTGGTCCTTTCCCGTAGCCCTAATGACATTTACAAAATCGTTTGATCCAATTTTTAAACTGGCTCCAACCTTTCTTCGATTTTTGTCGAACTCATGAATTTTCAAAAATTACAAAGTTGACAATCTTCGGCGTGATTCTACAACTAAAATATACATGAGATTTTTTTCTTAATTAAATATGTTCTTCAAAATGAGATATTTAAATAATATTTTGTTGCTTCCTGCTTCCTCGTCCTTACGAAAGTACATCGTAAGTAGGGAAAGTTATGTAATTGTTCGCCAGAATCCGAATTTTCTGCAGAAAAACTCTTATTGCCGCGCCTTGGCAACGAAAAATAAAAAAATCCAGTTACTAAAAAGAAAGTTACTAGAAAAAATAGAGGTCTGCATTCTCCGTGATTTTTGCCGACCAGCGCTCGCTTGCCTCTCTTCTCTGGAGACCATGCGCTCGACTGTCCTTCGCAGCCGGTTGCGGACTCCCAGGAGCCGGCGGCCGACTGAGAGTCGGCCGGTTGTCGACAACCGGCGGACCCCGTTCAGGGGCACTGCGCCACGTAACAATCGGCCGACACGTCGGAGTAAATATCTAATGCCAAGTTTCAGGAAAAGGAAGGGGTATTGAATGGTTTTTAAAATAAACGACCAATAATTCCGTTTTTTCAAAATTTAATACATAGACGAATTTTAATATTAATTTTCAAATAATAAATTTTAATATAAAAAAAGAATAAAAAGCTTTAAAAATAGACTCCTTGGACGCACTGGAGAACCTCAAGTGGATCTATTGCAGTTCTGCTGACTTCAAGAAAAAGGCATTCAAAAGTTTTAGAGATAAATTCCGTTCTTTGTAATGACTAGGCATCGAATGTTTCGGAAATTGCCTATTTTATTCTAATGAACATAAAATCATTATTTTTCCTTCATTTTATATGGTGTAAATACAAATTCTCTGCTAAATTTAGATGCAAGTGCAATGTAATATACTAGTACCTTTCCCTTCCAATTTTGTATTTTTGTTGGCTTTTTTAGTTGTTGGTGTTGTTGTAATTTTCAGGCATCTGAAACGCAGGTCTTAGTTTCTTTACCCGGCAGTAGGCGCGCGGGGTGCCTCAGTCACCTCAGCATTGTTTTGAGCTCATTGTACTTTTAGTTTTATTTATAATCTTGCGAGCTTCTCAATATCTTTCGAGGAAAGCTTTGTGCACATATCTCGACCCTTCTCTTTTAACTGCTTCATGTCCTTTCCTGGAAATTTCGTCGGAAAGGCGATGGCGCGCTGCGTGGGGGCCACCGAGTCACTTCGCGCAACCTTTGTTATCGCTTCCTGCCACGCTGTTCACAGTAGTTCATCCAAAGGAAGGGGGTCTTGTGGAGCTTCAATACTACTCCACAGAAGCCAATGATTCACAATTTCAGCTTTCACGATTTTTTAATTACAATTAATCGCTTATCTTGTATTGAAACGAAAAAGTAATTGAAAAATATTGTACTCGTGCATATAAAACTTTATATGCATCATTTCGTGAATACATACTTTTGCCGAATTTAAAATAATGTTAAACATGTGTATATAATAATAAATAATGTATTTTGAATTATTGAGTTGAATAGACTGATGTGCTGTGACCGCTGTTGTTTGGCCGCCGACTGAGTCAACAAATTCAGAGTCCATGGCGGCTTACATCAACTATTTCACAATAAATTAGTACGCCCAATGACGACAAGACGTTTTGACGCAAGGAAAATAGTACCCACCTCATTTTTGCTTAGCATATGCGTTTTTCTTATATACTCGTGAAATTGTGACCAAATATTCATTGTATTTAATAAATATGCCTTATAATCGGGTTTGTAAGAAACTTAAATGACACTACGTTTAGTTCGAAACGAATTATTTTCCCTTAAGCACTATAAATATAAAAAATATAAAAATGTATCCAATAAAGGTTTAAATTTATTTTCAGAGTCTTTGTTTGCCTTAATTCTTTCAAAAAATGTATTGTTTGTCTCTATAAAATTATTTCCAGTCAATCGATAAATTGTTACTTTTCAACAAATTAATCTAATAATTGAAATTGTATTTTCTTTCGATTACAATGAAATGAAAGACTTGCGATCACTACGTGCGGCGACTTTTTATCCCGTACATGCATTGAGGAGCGAAGCTACCGGACAGTCCGGCGCCGGTCGAGTGGCCGAGCGGCCGAGCGCTCGAGCGCTCGGGCGCTCGGGCGCTCGGGCGCTCGGCGACTCCCGAGTCTCGGCGGGAGCCGCAAGGCGGCCGGTCGAAATGTCCGTCCCTCTAGCAATCTCTTCCCCCCGAGCGAGGTCCCCCTCCCTTCGCCGAGCGTCGGCGCGGAGCCCGAGAGTCTCGAGCGGTTATTTTCGCCTCATTGCAGAGCTCTAGAAAAAAAATCCTATAACACGTGGTGGAGCCAGAATCCGAGTCCTTGGTACCGGAAAATCGATTGGTGGCAAAACGTCCGTCGCTCTGTCTATCCTCCCGTGTAGGTCGTCTGTCCGTCTGTGGTCAACGCTAGCGCCTAAACCGTTCAGCCGATTTTCTCCCAAACTGATATTCCCCGGTCGATTTGAACGACCCCTGAGGCTATAGGAGTTTCAAACGAAAATTTGTTGTTTTTTTACATGCTCACTTCTTGTATGCGTGGTACACTTCCGTGGAACAGGTGCGGCGGAGACGACAGCAAGCGGCGGAGTTCTGTGACCGGATCAAGAAGGCTCTTGATGTATCGAAGCACTTCACGCGGTCCTCACGTGTGCCTCTGTCTCACATTTGCTACCTTCACATCTGCCTCCATCTCTGACACCGCAGCCACTGTCTCTACCCACTCTGTCACCGCTGGGCCCGTTTGCATTCGGCAGCACTTTCGGAGGTCGCTTGCGGGAATGTTTTTCGACGCTGCTTGTCGTTTGCCTTGGGAGGCGCCCCCTGCACGGTGTGGTGTAAAGGCGGCTCGCCACAGTTGACGGTGTATTTATTATTTCCTGTCCATTGATACCTTATTGCCGTATTGCACTGTTCTCTTTCACTGTAGACGTAGAATACAATAGGTTTCTTTTCTTATTCTCGAAGAAAAATGTGTCTTAAAACATCAGTAGTGAAAGAAGCTTTGTAGAAGTAGAGTATTCTGTTTGCAAATCCAATGTGCAAGTTTAGCGATTACTCGGTTTCAATATGACGGCCGGCGCCAGCCCACCGTCTCTCAAATGATCAAAGGAATCTCTGTTGAGTGACCAGCTCCTTGCTCACCCGTCCCTCTTTCCCCATACCCCCTTCCATAACCATTCCCCTACTCTGCTTTCCCCGCCCTGTCACCCAAATACCCTAACAAAGTAACCCGTCATTCCGTGAACAAAATAACCCTCGTACTCAGACTACCTCCTACTGAGACTCCCTCGTACTCAGACTCCCTCCTACTCAGACTCCCTTCTACTCAGACTCCCTCAGTCTACTTCCTACACAGACTTTCGATCCCCGTTCCCGTACGGGGCAGAGGAGTCCCGACTCTTAAGGTAGCTGACTACCTGAGAAGAATAGTTCTGTTCTTAAAATTGAAATATTGATATTTTTTAATTAATCACAATTGAATTATCTAGTGAATGAACTAGAGTGATAAAGATACCGTGAAAAGTAACGAGTCAAGACTTGTTTTTGTCTGAATATTTCAGTTCATAAAAGTGAAAATTTGAGTGAAAGATTAACTATTATAGTTAATTCTCTAGAGAACTTTATGAGTTACATGCCGCAAAAAGAATTATATTATTATCTTAAATAGTTTTTGATTTATGATGTTTAAAGTACACGAATGGGCTGAAAATTTACATTGCCGGAAAATACCTCTAAAGTTCACTCATTAAGGGCATGACAGTTGACACTCGCTTAAAAAAAAGTAATTTCCTTACAAATTAATAAATGTAGCAAGAAACGGTTTGAAGCATTTAAAAGAGAATAAAACAGAGCATGTAACCCAATAAAAATTGAAAAACAGGAAACTTCATGATTTATCATTCTCAGGTAGACCTTAAAGCAACAATTCAACAAGATGCCCTGAGTTCGAAGAGACCTCGCAAGGGTTCAAGCGAACACAAATAAAACATTTACTTCGCTCGTTCGTTTGTTCGTACGTTCGTTCGTTCGTCCGACCGTTCGTACATCCATCCGTCCGTCCGTCCGTCCATCTGTCAGTCTGTCTGTCTGTCTGTCTGTCCGTCCGTCTGTCTGTCTCTCCGTCCGTCCGTCTGTCTGTCTGTACGTCTGTCTGTCTGTCTCTCCGTCCGTCCGTCCGTCCGTCTGCCTGTCTCTCCGTCCGTCCGTCCGTCCGTCCGTCCGTCCGTCCGTCCGTCCGTCCGTCCGTCCGTCCGTCCATCCGTCCGTCCGTCCGTCCGTCTGTCTGTCCAGCCGTCCGTCCGTGAAGTTTCCTTTGTGTGTCGTATTTTCCGTTCTGTGATGGCGCCGCTGCTTGGAGTGCGCCGTGGGCCCACTGCGCGGGAGTCGATGGAGCCGCGGAGAGAGGAAGGTGGGGGGGAAGGGGGCGGGGAGGGGAAGTGGCCTTGGGCGCCGCCGCAGCGCCGCGCGGAGGTCGCGGGGTTATTTCGGGAGGCGGTCGGACGCGCCCCCGGCACGCCACGGCCCGCGCACGGGGCGGGCGGCCCCACTCGCCCTGGCTTCAACCGAGGCTTAAATCGCCCTGCCCTGGATTAGACCACCGTTTAAGTCACCTGGTCATGATTGATAAATTGATTGATTACTTGATTGAGTGATCCGTTTATTTATCGATTGACTGATCGATTGTCTGATCGATTGATTTATAGATTCGTTTGTAGATTGATTGGTCCATTGATAGGTCGACCGATTAATTGATTGATTTATAGATTGGTCTGTAGATTGATTGATCGATTGATTTGTCCATTGATAGGTCGACCGATTGATTGATTGATCGATCGATTGATTGTTTTGTGTTCCCGGGCGGGTCAACTGCTATGGTCATGAGTTCCATAAAAGTAGTGCATGACAATCACTGGAGGTGCAGGTGTATTTCTCTCACTGGAT
Organism: Acheta domesticus; assembly: GCA_031308135.1. Lineage (NCBI taxonomy): Eukaryota > Metazoa > Arthropoda > Insecta > Orthoptera > Gryllidae > Acheta > Acheta domesticus. Next base: position 7,460,651 of record JAHLJT010005437.1, read on the forward strand.
AGTGAGATGCAGCGCCTACCTACACGTCGGTTTTAGTAGTTTCCCTCTTGTAGGAATCTCCCAATAGCGGGGCACCTCCCCTGCTGGGACAAACTATAATCTCCCTACGGATCCCCGGCTTCTATAGTATTGTGGTGAATGTAGGTGTAAGTTTGCAAATCAGGGATGAGGATTGAAACAAGGAAGAGAAACGAAAGATACTGTCGCAAATCGGGCACTGTCCTTTGCCTGTTTGTTAGGGTACTGCTCCGCCGTTCGGTTGGTGTTGCTCGGAGAAACTATAGATTAGAGAGCAAACTTCTTGAATCCTACAGTAGTAAAGTAACTTATCAAAAATCCTTCCACCTTCGGGACTCGGTCCCTAGCATTCTCGGTTAGAGTCACTGCAGAAACATCACTTGATACTCTGAGAAGCCTCAGCGAGTCACTGGACGTCAATATGCTACCACACAAAATACATGGTGGTTGGAGGTGGTCGTGACTTCGTAGCACGAAGAGGTAGACTTAAAAATGTAAAACAATTCAAAAATCCATTGACAAATGTTGGTCATGACAGCATACATATCCTAGACATAACAAGCAGAGGGAGATAGGATCTTAGGACATTACAGCCATTAGCCTACCAGTGGGATGCAATTACAACACTCACAAGTCGGTTTACGACACTTTTATTTGTACAAGCCATTGTAGAAAATCGTGGCAACACACTTGCCCATTTCCCATGAATCCGGATGATGTACCAAAGAGTAGCGTAATTGCCGTATGCGCAGTAATGTCCAAATACAGGGCGGTTCCGTAGTCTACCTCAGAAGTCGTCGCCTATTTCGTTAAATCTACATACTTCAACTTCCACTACTCACAGTTCGGCTCTCTTGCTCTCCTTAGAACAGTCTCCTTTACACAACGCATCGGGAGAGATAGCTCAAAACATCAACTGATGTCACTGCAAATCCCCTGACCGGAAGGTCCTACTCCCCACGGTTTCACTCCCCAAGGTGGCAGAATATTCGAAACAATTAGGTCGAGTTCAGTTGCTGTCTGGAGGAGAATTATAGCGGCCGGCTGCTCTTATCGGGAGTTTTCCATGGTTTCTCCGATCAACACCAGGCGAATGCAGGAGCTGTACCTTAAGAAACGGGCCAAGAATCGTGCGCGGTCTTGCCTTCCTCTTCCTTGTCCTATCCTCACCCCTTACTTAAAGACACACATGCACTACATTACCGCATATGGAGGGAGACAGGTCGGCAGCTTTGAGCTTGCCCTGGCTGAGACGGTGCCCCGCTGGTGGGAGATACCTGGTTGAGGAAAACCAAGGTAGCCGAAGGAAGATCGGCGCCAGATCTCGCCATCCGGCGGGAAAAGATCACCGCCACCCCCCGAGGAAAAACATGCAACACACTTACGGGACAAATGTCAGCAGTTGACGCGCCAGGAATCAGTAACAATCACTCACTCAATCAATCGATCAATCAGTCCTTATATCCCGCCAAGCGGCCAAGGATTGCGCGGTGTGGGTGGTGGCGGTGGCGCCAGGGCGGTGCCTAGGGCTTCTGCGCGTGTTCAGCCGCGGCGACCGCTTCTAGCGCGCTCTGTGGACGGCCCGCGGAAGCAGACTCCAGCCCTGCACTGTCCCCGCGGCGTCCCTGCGGCGCGCTGGTCGGTTAACCCTAGATTACAAAGGCGGCGGCTGCCAGACGAAGCCCAAAGCTTCCCCCCATCCCCATCCCCTCACTCCGCGTTTCTCAAACTCTGGTATTATCCGCGTACATTTTCTTGAGCCCTCGCGTCGCTAGTTGCGAGAGGAGTGGGGACTTTGGTTATTTCGACAAAAGGAATTTTATATAAAATTTGTAGTTCGTTTTTCAATGCAAAATAGTTTCTATTACACGGGAGCGTACATTTCTGGTAATCAGAATTTGTCTACAACGCTCATTCCTATCATTTATTCTTAATTTAACTAATGTTGGCAAAGTATTGTACGCGGAAAGTAAGGAGCACAAGAAAACGTGCTCGTATAGTGTGAAGAGCCATTGAAATACATGTATAGATGTGCGCGTGCCTATTTATAGTATGAATGTTATTTTAACACGCTTCGTCCAGTAGGTTACATCTTTCTATTTACATCAGTTATATTTTCGGTGATTTTCTAAATAGTTTATTTATTGGTTAATATTGTCAATAATGAATTCAAAATTATTGTCTTTTAACATTCAAGTTTCGTTCTGAACGTTTAGCAATCAGAGTCTTCTGCGTCTTCACAGTTATACTTCTGCGAACGCTTCTCAAAAGCCGTACAGCAGCAAGCAAGTGTCTGCTGTGAGAGTCAAGTCATTTAGATGTATCTATAAAACCCTTTTAAATGTATTTTGTAACTGCATATAATGCACGTTAAATCCTTTATATTTAGAGTTTCATTGTAAAAATTACTTTTTATTTATTTTTAGCCAAAGTAGTCTGTCAGGCTACGCCTTTTTGATAATTCTGGGTAAAGAACGCCTTTTGTATTCTAGAGTTAAATGATCGTGTGTGACCACGACAGTTGACTTATTTAAAACAATTGTCGAAAGCTTACTTATGACGCTGAATGCAGGAGACAAAATTATAAGTCAAGCGTCAGAAATGAAATATTGGAGAAGATGATGAAAGATATGATTGCTATACATTGCGATTATATACTCACTCATTTTTGCATTTAAAATCACTTTATCTTCGAACTTACAAGCCTTCCTTATCATTGCTTCGCTAACTCTAGCACATCCTTACTCGCGCCACGAAAGTCAACTGCCTTTGGTAGATGGATTGCATCTGTCATCGAAACCACCAAGACCAACTTCATATATATTGGTCTTCAAAATGATGTAATAAACAAACGGCAGCAATATGCGTCCATTCTATTCATTTTCAGATATTATTAAAATTTGGTGTTTATACAAGAAAATCGGTTTATAGCAATCGCCAAGCGATAACCCTTTTGGACCAGCAAAGGTGGCAATACTTACGTCACTGCTACACCTCTGACCAGGAGGTCCTAGGGTTCGAGCACCAACTGTGGCAGGAGTTTCGACACTAGCTACTTAGCTAGGTCGAATTTAGCTGCTGTCTGGAGATTACTAGCGACAGACTGCTCTGTTCGCTGCTTTTCCGTCGTTTCTCCGAACAATTCCAAGCAAATTCCGGAGCAGTACACTAACAAACGGACCTCTCGCGATCTTTCCTTTCTCTTCCTTGTCCTATCCTATCCTCTTACACACACACTTACACTAACATGCACTACACTACCACACATGCCGGGAGACCAGTCGGGAGCTTAGAGCTTGTTCCGGCTGGGGCGGTGACCCGCTGGTGGGAAATACCTGGCTCAGGAAAACCCCACTAGCCGACGGTAGGTCGGCGCTGGATTTCGCCATCCAGCAGGGGGAAACTACCGCCACTTCCCGCAATAATAAAATGCTCTAAACAGAGAACTAATGACCTTAGCAGATGCGTCCGTAATTATTAATCAATCAATCAATGATAACAAATTAAGTGCTCTGTCCTCGTCATTTAAAGCAAAAATTACCGAAATTTGGGTAGTGGAAACCTCAAATTGTTTTCTAGCCAAAAAAACCCTTTGCGTTTTAATAATATGTTTGTTGATGACTTATCTCACCCCCTGAGTGACTTAAGCCTTTCCTACCCGTTTCTTGGGCCATTCCTGACCGTGCCTTAGGCCTTTTCTACCCATTCCTTAGTCCTTTCCTACCCGTTCCTTGGGCCGTTCCTGAACGTGCCTTATGCCGTTCCTACCCGTTCCTTAGTCCTTTCCTACCCGTTCCTTGGGCCGTTTCTGACCGTGCCTTAGGCCTTTCCTACCCGTTCCTTGGGCCATTCCAGACCGTTCCTTAGTCCTTTCCTCCCCGTTTCTTGGGCCGTTCCTGACCGTGCCTTAGGCCTTTCCTACCCGTTCCTTAGGCCTTTCCTCCCCGTTTCTTGGGCCGTTTCTGACCGTGCCTTAGGCCTTTCCTACCCATTTCTTAGTCCTTTCCTACCCGTTCCTTGGGCCGTTCCTAACCGTGCCTTAGGCCTTTCCTACCCGTTCCTTAGGCCTTTCCTCCCCGTTCCTTGGGCCGTTCCTGACCGTGCCTTAGGCATTTCCTACCCGTTCCGTAGGTTTTTCCTACCTTCGGCCGTTCGATTCGGCTACCCGTTCCTCAGGCCGTTGATTCCCGCTCCTTGCGCCGTCCCTGCCCCTTCCGCTGGCCCCGGGGGCAGCCGCGTGCGCGTGCGACCCCGCCAGCGCCCTGGGGCGGCGGAGGAGGCAGATTGCCCCGTGACTAATGCAGGCGCTAGGCCGGTCGATGGGGCGGGCGCTCACGCGGAACAACTGGTCGTTCTCAAAAAATAATCACTACAATTTTCGAGATGAGATTGTTCGTAGTAATCCTTTGCACGAAAGGATGAGATATTTCACCCGCTGACATGGTTCAGGGAAGCAGTCCTTATCAGTGCAGACTCTCTGACCGGGAGGTCCTAGGGTTTGAGTCCAGACGGCAGAATTTTTGAAACTAGCGTGTTAGCTAGGTCGAATTCAGTCGCTGTCTTGAGGAGAATCCTGGCGGGCCGGCTGCTCTGATTGGTATATTTTCGTGGTTTCTCCGATCAACACCAGGCGAGTACCCTAACAAACAGGCCACGGCTGCGCGCGATCTTTCCTACCTCTTACTTGTACTATCCTCTCCCCTTACACACACACACACACTACCACACATGTCAGGAAACAACTGGTGGAGAAACTGGGAGGGAAGACCACGTAAGCAGATGTACCTGTTGCACGTTCTAGTGAGGTATGAACACAGCCACCGTCAGTAAACAACGGTAGTGACTAACAAATTGTGGTGTTCAGAAATCTTGTAGCAAAGATTTTTGCCTTCTGCTTCAGGCTGAAGTAGCGGCCACCCGCACCACTCTTGTGGACGATTCTACCTCACAGGGGACACGCGGTTCTTGAGGCAGCTCGGCCCTCGCCATGGCCTCTTAGACCCAGCGTCCATTCACCATCACTAATCCTAATGAGTTTCCTTGACGTGTACCGCTCCTCTGAGTTTGTACACATTTTTCGGAACTTCCTATACACACGTATTGTAAACTAGCTTTTCTATATTAATAAAACTAAAACTCAACCTTCAAGAATCCACTCCCAAAGAATTCATGGCAAAGCCGCACGTACATGAACTGCTTAGTTTCTGTTCATTCGTAGCAGAAAAGGGTTAAAAATAGAACTATTTTCTTAAAGTGCTTATTTCATTTTATAACGAGCAAGCATATTTAAGATGATTGAGATTTGAGAAATACAAAGTGGAATCAATTTTTGCCTAGGTTAGGCACCAACTACGAACACTGAAACAGAAACAAGTGCCAATCTTGGACAAGGAAGAGGAAGGAAATATCGCGGTCCATGGTCAGTTTATTAGGGTACTGCTCCGGCATTCGCCTGGTTTTGATTAAAGAAATCGTTTAGAGCAGCCGGCCGCTAGAATTCTTCTGCTGACGCGGTTGAATTTGACCCAGCTCTCTAGCTAAAGTCGAAAATCCTAGTCCTATGATCGAGATTCAACATATACCTCGGATCTCCCAGTCAGAAGCACAGCAGTGGCATCAGTTCATGCCTTGAACCACCTCAGCCGGTGTACTATTCACTACACTTACGGGCCTAGTTACCTAAGTAGCGGATGTGCTCTGAAACCAAAAGTATGAGTAACGAGTCGAAATTAGATGTAACATTTCGTTTATATTTGATCAGTAAAGACCATGTTTGTACACAGCCTCCTGGAATAAAATAATGGGTTGGCAATTTTATGATGTCATGGGAGACTGTTGACTTAACAAGGTGGATGGAATCAACAACCAGAGAGAGAAAATGTACGTTCAGGAGTGAGAACGTAAATTATTGATAGAGCATTTCAGTCGGAGTGGCGTCTCTCCGTGGAGAGTTGGGATATAAGAAATGAAATATGATACGAGTATTAGCTATTTTAAATAGTATTATTTATTTGATTGAGGGCAATATTATGGAAAAGTAAATGGAATAGAATATTTGGGAGAGTCGATATAGGGAAGTGTTTTGTTGTCATTGTTATATTTCTGCTTGATCCCAGTAAATTAGCAGAGAAGTCGTGAATACTGAAATGTTTTCTCCATGAATAAACTGAGTTAATGCGGGAAAATATCAATTGAAGTATTTGTTTAGGGCCGATGATTCAATGGCATACACTAGCTAGATTCGAAAATGGTAACTTACTAAAATATTAAATCAAAACGCTTTCAATTTCAACAACAATTTTAAAAGAGAACATTTATCGTAAATAAAAACAAAAAATCTTTACATAATGTAATTTGTAAACTAAAAATAACAATATATCTTTCAATTAATTTAATAATTTTCAATAATTATATCTAGGTTTACCTTCGTCAGCTTTCAATAACAAAACTATTTCCTTTATGTCCCATTCCATGTTGGCGTGTCATCACGATGGAATATCGCACGGTATTTCGCGTCGTTCTCGATTATGCCTCTAGAAGTCGCATGATCACGACTGTATCGAGCAGTGCTGGCGATCATGCGACTTCTAGGGTCCCCAACCGAAAACGACGCAAAATACCGTGAGATATTCCATTCTGATGAAACGCCCTCACGCAACAAGAAATAAAAACCCATGTGTAGATCTAAGACGTGAAATGGGCGATTTTGTGAGTGGCGAGGGTGTGTACGTTGCAGGCAACGAGCCAGAATTTACCAGTGGAGTGGCTGATCCTATGGTTTTAGCGCTCCTAGGGTCCGCCAAGTTTTTTGCAGTCAAATCATGAGACGCGTATAGTACTGTTGTATTGAAGCGACGTATTGTTTCTATCAGATCTTATTTCAATATTGTTGTCTTTTCGTTGAACTGTATTTGAATTATATTAGTGATTAGAATAGTAATATTCACAATGCCTTCAGTATGTTCGGCGTATAACTGTAAAAATAGAAGTCATCAAACCACCAATATATCATTTCTCAACTTTGTCGCTATATTCGTGATCTGTTTGTTTGCTTCTTATTGCAACGACATCCACTTTCTGGCGTTATGTTAACTACAATAACATTTCAACAGCTTCCATTGTTATGACAATAACCTATGCAGGAAGCAACGTATTTTTAAACTTTCTCAATTAATTATTCTTGCATATTTTGATTTCGATTTTAAATTAGTGGTGTTTGGTCGCGGAACACAAGAGTAAGAGAATTTATATTACGCAAATCCCGCGTGTACTCGGCTGGCCCGCGCCCATCAGGGCTTTAACCAGCGCCAAACGGAATACTATAATACTCAGTTTCTCCAGAGGGCGCTGCTTTGACTGCAAATAACAAGGCTTCAATTTACTTCTAACATCGATGTGGCGTCCCTAGACCAATGGGGCGAGTGTGCGAGTGGTGGGCGTGTGTTGTTGCAGGGCTTCCGCGGGCGCGACGGACTGCTGCTGCCGCTGCTGCTGTTGGCAGCCCTGGCGGCGCTGGCGCTCCTGGCGGCGGGCGCGTGCATCGCGCTGCGCAGGCGACGCGCGTCGCAGCTGCGCCGGCAGGCCATCGGGGTGAGATTGAGTGGTTCATTGATTCTTCTGTTCATTGATTCGTTGATTCACGGTGTAAGATATATAGGCACAGTATAACCAGTATGTTCACTTGCTTCAAAATCTAGTTTCGCACTGGGTAGACCTCGGCCATGTTCTTGGTTGTCAGCCAATAGAATTTCAGCAGATACATTCGGATATCATACACCGTGTGATGTGAGAACTGAGTGTGTTTGTTTAATTTGTTTCAGACGGCGTGGAATTTGAGTAAAATGGATAGAATAATAAAATGAGTTGAACTAGTGAATAAGATAAATGTAAGAAAATCATTTTAAAAGTAGTAATTATGTATTTCGCGCGCTGGGTGTTATACCAGGAACATGGCGGACGTCACGTGATCGAAAAAGCTTTTACAATGGGATTTGTCGGGAGTGAACATACTGGCTATACTGTGATATAGGTATGTTCACTCCCAGTCTAAAACTGAAGCTTATGTGAGACTAGTTCTCGCATATACACTGCGATTTCTCTTTGTCCCTCAAGGCCACTCAAGGCCCAACTTCGCGATGGAATAACACACGGCATTTTGTGTCTTTCTCGGTCTTGCCGGTAGAAGTCGCATGATTGCAAGCACTGCTTGATACGGTCGCGATTATGCGATATCTAGCGAAACGACTGAGAAAGATGCGAAATACCGTGACATATTCCATCGCAAAGATGGGATTTGAGTGGCCTTGAGGGGCAAAGTTAGAAAAATCGCAGTATAAGCGCTGCGATCTTTGGGTCTCATTTGGGCAAGGTCGTGATCCATTCGACAGCTGTGGCCAGATGATTTCAAATTTGAAATCAGTTATTTGTCGTTTTGCGGTGGAATTGGTAAAGTCTAGAGCGAACAGTTACGAAAATGGATAGGAAATGTTTTGTAAATCTGTGTAATGCCAGAGTTTAAGATGTCATCTTAAGATGTATATCTTACCCCACGACACAAAACGATCGTGCGCACCGTACGGACAAGCGAGGAACTAGCCTCAAACTGGCTTCAGAAAATTTGCCCCAAAGGCGGCTGGTTAACTCACTTATATAACTCACCGTGATTGATTTCATGAGCACTTCTTCGATTCATTGATTCGTTGATTTGTTGAATTTATATTTTATTCATTGTTTTACTGAAGCAATGTTTCATAATGTTGATTTGTTTGCTTATTTATTTATTTAGTTAGTTATGATTGGAAGCTGACTTTTCATCTATTGCTTTTTGATTGCTTTACGAAATATCTTTAACTGAGTCTGCGCGTGACCCACTAAATACCAGTGCACGTTAATTTGTCTGTGAATTAGATGAAAGTATCACATGTGCAAAGTTGCTATTTGCCGATCCGAGGTCGCTGAGGCTGTAGTGACGTAGTGATCTCGGACTGAAGGGTCGCGGATTCGAGACCCACCTCGGGTATGGTTGTATTTGTGTTCGTCCTTTCACCCCCTATCATCACCATATCATGTCATCTTCACAGTTAGCATACCGTTAAACCCCAAAGTGGTCCTAATGATCTAGATGTTGATGCGACCTTAAATAACAAAGAAAAGTTATTTGAAATTTCACACCCTCTGTTCATTGGTAAAAACAATTTTAACTCCCTTACAAGGCCTAAAAGTTCGTAACATTTATTACGAAAAAGTCTATAATCAATAAGGGTATTATTTAAAAATTGTTGATAGCCTTCAAAACTTTCATTTACTTTGCTATACGTGGTTTTCTTATTGACCTACGTATATCACTGTAATTGGTACGATAGTTTAACTATTAGGTCTTGTCCAGATTGTAAACGAAGTTTCTGAACAATAATGAGCACTGCTCCTAAATAGTTACCAAACACTGTTTCGGAAATAAATTCCTCGATCGCTGAGATTAGCTGTCACTCACGACAGGACAGATTCACTATGCTCTGGTTGGCTGAACTGTTCAATATCACATCCAGATTTGTTCCATGTTTCCAATGTTTTCTGGGAAACAAGCTACCGAACTTCTTTTTGTGAAACAGTTCCGAAACAAGCTAGAAGTCAAATTGATCTGTTGAGCAACGTTGGGAACACTTCCGAAACAATTGTTTACAGTCTCGACTAGCTCTAAGTGAAAAGTTTGAGAAAGGCGTGAGTTATGTACTACCTGAGAGGATCTTTGAACAGATCTCGGACAGCAAAATAAGTTCTGATATATGGTCAAAAACGGAAATACGAATACAAATTTGATTATTTTTCACGGATAAATTATTTATTAAAAAGACTGCTGTCGTAGGTGAGTATTTCATGTAACTTAGTTCCCATTCATTCTGCTGTTTTGCGGGACAGTCCCCTTTTAGATCAAATGCCCCAGAATCCTTACCTCAAAGTTTGAGCTGAATTTCTTTTAAACTCGTATTAGCAACAAGTATTGCCGAAACGGACAACTCCATGTTAGAAAATTCGATTATCTATTATTTTAATTGTAAAAATATATTTGGTTTAATTATGCCGTGAGAGATAACGATTATTTGGTACCAAACTTTCCATTATTGACCTCTACAAGCCTGGGCAGGTAAGGGTAGAATGAAGTCCGATTGTTCTTTACCCTGCTTTCCTTCGCTTTTTCTCCAACCCATTTTCTAGTTTGATGCATTTCATTCTTATCTCTTGCTCCTTTTAGTCTAATATCTATCAATTTTCCTTTCTTTCTCATTTATTTTGTTGTCCGTTGTGCGTCCAGCTCCTTTCCGATCTCATCTAGCTGACTTGTTTCTGCTCCTTCACGTGGACGTCTTTGTCTCTAAGTTGGCTCCCCGTGTGCCTAGGAGATGTCGTCCGACCTGCAGAGCGAGGACAAGAGCACACTGCTGCTGCCTGACGGCTCCGAGGAGGACTAGCGCCAGGAACAGGTGAGCGAGCAACCGCGTCCGATAGCCAGCTCCAGATTCCCTAGATATACAGAGAGTAGCGCAACCACCGCCATTTAATATCCTCTCACCCGATAGCCCCACCAGACAGCAATCAGGAGCTGAAGAAAATTATAACAATTCGTGACGTTATAGAGATGTTTAAGAGTATTAATATTGATTTGGGATGGATTCGTGGTTCTGAACACACAGAATATCTTACAGTTCTAATTCTCCTGTCAACTGGACATAAAATGGCGGGTTCGGTGAAACAATGGAATGCGCTACTCTCTGTATCCAGCCAGCTCTCGTGAGCAGTGATACCTAGTGTACGCTGGAGACAACCTATTGCGTTCAGCAATCGTGTTGGTCCGTCATGATGGTGAACGTCTATTCTGTCCTCGTTATCTCGGAAACAAATAACAGAAATTAGCACTTTATTAAAATTTAAAACATATTTTCTCTTTTATATTCACGAAAACTTAATGAAAAGTTGGTAAGGAACCAATATTTTATACTCTAAATTTAATTAACGTTTCTTGGAGACTTTTTTAATATTCATGCAAGGGTGTTTTCTTGGTTTGCGTATTTTTAGTAATTGCATTAGTTCAACGTATGGCAAATAATAGTGAAAAAGGAAATCTAAAGAAAGATTATTAAAGTCATGGCTACCAAATATGTAGAAGTGCATTCTCATCAAGTTTATGGCACAATATTTACATGCCTGTGGAACTTACTCCAATTTCCATTTCTTGGCGTGCTTTACAACCGAATGCTATATAATACTTCAGCATTTTTGTTGATAGAGACTATTTGGAGCTTCAGTAACAGCACATAAGACACATTTAACTCTGTAAGAAAATCTACGTAGACGAATTAAATTAAGAGTATAAATTCTACTTGTCTGTAGTTGATAATATTATATTAAACATATTATATTAACTTTATACGCCATTTAAATGAATAGATAATCAAATAATTTTGGATAAAACTTAATGAAATGTTATTTGTGATCTTTCAATTATGCCGTGCTTTTCAATTCAACCGTCATCGTCCTCCTTTTTATCCAGGTCATTCTCAATTGGCGCAGAGAATATTCCTTTTTCGGACATCAGCCTTTAGTCGTAGTCGTAACTACTTAGATTTTAGCCACAAAAAATCACATCTTATGAATAATAATTATTAGGGTCGAATATTGATGACCTAAAATGTAACCACAAATTATCTTTAAAATGCTCTTGAAATGTTGAAAATATGACCTAAAACCACAGAAAACGGACGTAAAAATGTGAAAAAAAACCAGTTCGAATGAACAACTCAAGCTGGATATGTTACTGACGTAATTGAGGATTATTCTATTCGTTCAAGTACCCTCAGCTTAATGGCTTTTGGTTTGGACGGTTCTTTACCAGAAAAGCTCTGTCTTTAGGTATTCCCATTTCGGCTGAACCAACAATGACGTAGATATGCGCCAAAGGAACCTTAGACTACACACAACGCTGACATTACAATTTATGAACGAATGAATCGAATAGGCTACTCAGGAATTCTGTGGAGAACATTTGTTGCATCTCATAAATATTGTTTGCAGAAAGTACCATTAAAATAGAATTAAAATCGATTAAATCAGCGAAAATGCATTAAAATTACTGAAAAGACTTATTAGTCGGAGTTCACGAAAAATGCAAAAAAACATGACGTATAAAATGAGTAATTTCCTTTCATCATATCATAAAATTAATTTGTATATTGAAAGTGAAAATATAAAAATTACCTTTCAATAATATCCGTCTCCAATCACTACCAAATACTACGTGCTACATGTCAATACCTCCAATTAACATCCTCGGAGGGCAAACTTACAAAACTAGAAGATTTATTGAATTCCGTGGTAGTAGCAGAAATCTTGAGGTAATCCGTAATGGATTACCACAAGACGTGTTACTTGGAAATTGATTACCACGAGGCATGATATAATAAATATTGTAAATGTTATTATTGTGGATGATTATCTCTTATCTTCACGATTTTATTAAAGTATTACATAAATTCCTACTTCTCTGGTTGCCGATTGTAAATATCGTCTTCAAGCAACGCAAATCGTCACAAGGTTGCAAGGAACGGATCGCAAAAATCGAATATGCAAAGTGTTGCTTCTCACGCAGAAGACGAAAATAGGTGCATTAAAATGAAAATCATATTCCTCGAGGCAAGACAGCCAACGGAAGCGAATATAATAAAAGGGAAACCCACTGACCCAGACTACGTTTTTTCTTTCAACACCCCACTCCCTGAGGGTTCACTTGAACTCACAACGAACTATCGGGGGAGGTGGCACCGAGTATCAACTGATGTCACGGCAGTACCTCTGAACGGGAGGTCCTAGGTTCGAGTCCCGACGGTGGCGGAATTTTCGATACTGGCTTGTCAGCTAGGTCTGGAGGAGAATTGTAGCGGCTGGCAGCTCTGGTCGGGAGTTTTCCGTGGTTTCTCCGATCAACACCAGGCGAACGACAGAGCAGTACCCTAATAAATGGGCCAAGGACCGTGCGCGATCTTTCCTACTTCTTCCTTGTCCTAACCTCACCCCTTACACACACGCATACACACTCACACGCATACACACACACACACTAATATGCACTGTACTGTCCCACCGGGATACCGGCCGAGAGCTTTGAGCTTTTCCCGGCTGGGGTGGTGCCCCGCTGGTGGGAGATACTTGGTTAGGGAAAACCCAGCTAGCCGACGGTAGGTCGGCGCCGGATTACGCACGCCATCCAGCGGGGCAGACCATCGCCACCTCCCGAAGAAAAAAACGCACACTACACTTACGGGACTCTTTAGTTGCCTAAATCACTAATAGTCAATCATTCAATCAATGACAACGAACTAAGTTAGTACCAAAGCTAGATAAGTATTTATTTCCAGCTAAACCATACAAAATCAGCTGTAAGTGCAGTTACACAACAATTAAAAACTCTAGGTTTGCAAAATGTTAGACATAAAATATTCCCGATATTATGCATTCCTGGAGGATATTTTCAAAAGTGTCAAATTGCTAAAAAAACGTTTTACCTCCAGAGCAATATGTGCTGGAATATCTTTCACTTAAAAAAGTTTAACCTTTCTGTATTTTCTACAGACCATGTAAGAAATGATTTACTAATTCTAAATTGAAGTAGACGTACGTGGATGAACATATTTAGTGAAATTAAAAGTTTGGTTGGCCTTTCATTGAGGTAGGGGGCACTTGTCTGTGGCTTGAGCAGGAAGACGGAAGGACTCTTTGAGATTTTCCTTTGTTCACATCGATTGTGTGACTGTTTATTGCGTGTTTCCGGGAGCGTAAACGGCGTAGGCCATTAGTCCCATAAGTGTAGTACATACTTTTATAGTACGGGAGGTGGCGACGTCCTTCCCACGCTGGATGGTGAGATCCGGTACTGACCTAGCCGTTGCCTAGCGGGGCTTTCCCTAACCAGGAATCTCCCACCGGCGGGAACCCACCAAGCCGGCACGAGATCTAAGTACCTGATTGGTCTCCCGACATATTTTATAGTGTAGTACGTGTACATGTGTGAGTGTAAGTTAAGGTTACGGGTAGGAGAAGGAAGACGAAGGAAAGATCGGGCGCGGTCCATGGCCCGTTTGTTAGTAAACTGCATCTGCCTGGTGTGGATCAGAAAAACCGCGGAAAGCTACCGATCAGAGAAGTCGGCTGATGGAATTCTCCTTTAGGTCACGGTTGAATTTGACCTAGCTAGATAGTTAGTGTCGAAAACACTGCAGCCGTCGTAATTGTAACCCTAGGAAAAGCTCTGAGATAACGGCTGATCACCAGACAAGTATGTTTAGTGCATGTAAATGTAAGGTATGTAAGTAAGGGGTGAAAATAGGACAAGGAAAAGGAACGAATAATCGCGTGTATGGTCCGTGGCCCGTTTGTCGGAGAACTGCTCCGGCATTCTTCTGGTACTGATTTAAGAAATCATAGAAAACTACCGATCAGAGCAGCCGTCGCTAGATTTATTCTCCAGACAGCGAGTGAACTCGACTTAGCTGTTTAGCTAGTCTCGAAAATCAGCCGCCGTTGGAACTCGAACCTAGGACCTCCCGATCGTAGGCACTAACAACCAAAAGGATCCAACTAAAAAACATTATCCTGTGTCTCAATACAACTTAATGTGTTCATTCACTTATCTATTCAATTGGGCAAAGAAAGAACAAAAAATGTCCTATGTCTATTTGTCTACGACCCTTACGCGGAGTATTAGTTGAGATAAAGGTTAAGAAGAAATTCATGCACCCCACTTGTTGCAAATGAAGGTGAAATCAATCAGCAAATGAAACCACTATAAAATGAAATTGAAATGCAATTGAAATGCTTTGCAAATGAAACCACATATATTAAAACTGTAGTATAAAAGAGCATTGGCAACGCTGCCTGCCTTGCGACCAAGGTCGGTCGTTGCGTGTTCCTCTCACAGCTTGCGTGAACACAAACTCTGACCTTCAGAAATCACCGCCCACAATCAAAACTTTCCTTGCTTCCACCTCGCTCTTCCTCAATCTGAAAGAAAGTCGAAAGACGCTGTTGTCGACCACTTCCAGCCAAGATAAATTTGAGAGAAAATGTGAAAATAAAAAGTTTCGTTTCCTCGATTTTAATGTTTGTTTTATTTTACATTTTATATATTTTGTAAAATTACATAAATACTTCTAATAGATTTTTAAAACACAATAGTTTAATTTCTTATATCACCCAAATAAAAGCTAATTTTAATAATTTACTTCTTGAAATTTTAAGTTAAATATGTGAAAAATGCCGTACGTTACTATGTATTATCTATGTATGATTCAAAACCTTGAAAGGCCTAACAAGCCGAACAAGTATTAATACATTTTTTTAATTAAAACAAAACTTCTGGAAACTGTATTAGCAATACGTATTCAATAGAACATTTTTTAACTTCACATAAATTTAAGTACATTTCACGTTTAAAAATACGTCAATATTATTACCTAATGTTTGTTTGTCTATTTAATTAATTCATAAAAATATTTTTAAAAAGTATACATAATATTAAAAGAAGTTTTACAAACATTGGTGCCCTCCTACCATTTCTTGCAAAACATACTTATTAGAATGGAAGAGCTCAACACAGGTGTAATATCGTCTACTAGCTTCATATGAAGGTCCTTCTACAAATGTTACAAGCCTCTAGAGCATGTAGATATCGTTTCTCAGTGAAAATGTGGTAATTCTCAAACAACGGAACTGGCTTAGGTGGTACTGGACATCAATTAATGTTACTGCAGTGCGTCCAATCGGGAGATTCTAGATTCTCGATGATGACAGAATTTTTGATACTACCTACACAGCTAGGTCAAAGTCAGGCACTGTCTGAAGGAGAATTTTAGCGGCTCTCCACATATGACGCAGGCAAATAGATATAGGATATTTTTGGTTCTTTCTTTGCCCAATTGAAGAGCTAATGGAATGAACTTATATTGAGACACAGGATCATCTTTTTTAATATGGTCCTTTTCGTCGTTGGTCAGTGTCTGTGATCGGGAGGTCCCAGGTTCGAGTTCCGACAGTGGCTGATTTTCAACACCAGCTAAACAGCTACGTCGAATTCACCCGCTGTCTGGAGGATAAATATAACGACTGGCTGCTCTGGTCGGTAGTTTTCCGTGGTTTCTCCGATCAACACCAGGCGAATTGCGGAGCAGTACCCTAACAAACGGGCCACCGACCGCACGCGATTTTTCCTTCGTCTTCCTTGTACTATCCTCGCCCCTTAAACACACATTCACTAACATGAACTACTCTGTCACTCAAGCCGGAAGCGCAATCGGGAGCTAGGAGTTAGTCCTACAGGAAGGAGATACTGGTTGGGAATAACCGTGCAAGTCAACCAATAGGTCTGTGACGGATACCGCCACTCGGAGGGAAAATGTTTATCTAGCGCGATAAAAATAGGCACCACACTTTCGGGAATAATGACCTTAGCAGTTGACGCGCCCGACAACATATCAATCAATCAATCAATCATATAACGAAGGTACACACGCGGCACTTGCCCCTATGGTAGACAGCCTATCGTGCACTGGTGTTCACAAGGTACAGAAAAATCTTCGCATCAGAACTTGTACAGAGAATATTTCGATCCCCCATAGACTAGAAGTGATGAGTCTTTTCTCATGATAAATCATATAAGTACGATATTGTATTATATCTAAAACTAGAATATTATCTATAATGTATCAAATAATTCTTGCATATATCTTATGCGGCTGCATAAGTCAAGCTAGAGGGCCAATAGCCAAGTTACAATAAATTAAAAAAAAAGAATTTGTACAGCAGTACACGATGGATTGCCTGCGAAGATGGAGAGAATATCGCATATGTTACTTCGCTTAGTGAGATTTACCATCACAGGATCGTTCCCATCAGGTTTGATTGATTGTTGGTGATTTCGGAGGCGTCAACTACTGAGGTCATTAATCCCGAACGTTTATTCATCGTGAGGTTGCGGTGATTTTTCCCCTTTGGATGGCGTGTTCCGGCACCGACCTACCGTCGACTAGCGAGGTTTTCTTGAACGAGAGTCCTACCAGTAGGGCACCGCCCCAGCCTGGACAAACTCTGAGCCCCGATCTCTTGGCAGGTGTTGTACTGTAGTGCATGTTAGTGCAAGTAAGGCGTGAGGATAGGTCAAGGAAGAGGAAGGAAATATCGTGGGCGGTCCGTGGCCCGTTTGTTAGGGTACTGCTCCGGCATTCGTCTGGTGTTGATCGGAGAAACCACGGAAAACTACCGATCAGAGCAGCTGGTCGCCGGAATTCTCCTCCAGACAGCGACTGAATTCAACCTAGCTGAGAAGCTAGTGTCGAAAATCCTGCTACTGTCAGGACTCGAACCTAGGTCCTCCCAATCAGAGGCATTGCAGTGACATCCATTGATGCTGTGAGCCTCCTCTCCCGGTCGTTCGCAACCAACGATCATCTTCAATCAATGTACACGTTCCAGAAGTTTATAAGATTTATTATACGACACGCTGTGCATAACCTGTACTCCTACTGTCCGATTTAAATGTAGTGACTTGTGACAGACCATTAACTGTGACGCGGCGATCCAATCCGGAGCTTCAATACCCCAAAACATAGTTTTGTGAAAAAGCTGGGACCACCGCGTCCAGATAATAATTTGTTACAAGTCGCACAATACCGCCAACCAGTTGAAATCCGCTGACGCTGTCGCTCTCTTTCGGCCGCAGGGAGAAGCAGAGCGGGCGAAGTCAGCGCATGCGCGGTGAACGCCGCGCGCCGCCACCCCCTCCCCTCCGATCGCAGCGCGCCGCAGCCCGTCACGTGACCTCGACGCCGGCCGCCGCCGCCGCCACTCGCTCCGGTCGACAGCGACATCGGCAGCAGCGGCTGCGTCATCGTCATCTCGTCCTGTGGGTGAAGACCACCAGGTGACACGTCGCTCGCCGGCCAGCCCTCATTCAAACTCACTTGGCGCCTTGCCTTGTGCTGTGACGTAACCGTTCACCTGACGATCTCTAAGACTTGTATCCACTTGTGCGTTCTGTCCGAGTCCACCGATTTGGCCAGCACTTGCAATTTTGTGCAGGTGAATGATTTGGATGAGGGCTTCAAGTCAGCGGTCTCTCATTCTAAACACATTAGAAGCAACACACAAACTTCGTCAGGGTTGTGTCTAATGTATTACAACAGACAATACTTGTTCATAATCCATATTTTATTGATATATATTTTATTAATCTTATTAATCTCCATTATGTAAATGGAGCACGTGAGTATTGAAATAAGGTCATGGAGATTACAAATCCCAGCCGACACCCCAGCCTCGTTCACCGCCATCGCACGTTCCGAAGGACTCGGTTCCCAAGAAAGAATCTCAGCCATCTCCCCAGCACGAAATGCCAACTTCACGAATTGCGACGCTCCGCCAAATGAGGTCGTTTAGCCAGAGCATCGGGAGTGTCTTGCGGAATATTGCCAACATTGGAAGATATCAACTCCCGTTGTCAGAGCACCGTGCTGCTAAGGAGACATACTTTCTTTTGCGAATCCCGTTTCCGTGCGTACACATGAATAATAGAAACGTATCCTGTACATGATCGGGCGAGTTTGCCAGCCTGTCAAACGAATCAAAGTGGAGAAAAATGGGGATGCCAAGAATGAAAATGCTAAATGAATAAAAGACAAGGTGAAGGCGCTGTAGACTGCTGCAATGAGTGATTTCTCAAGCACAAAATAAACATGAGTTCAGTGGACTACAATACTCGGCAGCTGTGAATTTGTACGCAATCAATGTTTTTTTAAAAATTTTATTGATACGTCTTCTCTGCAGTTGGGCATTCGTTGTTGTATACCACCTTGACCAGCGGTTATCAGATAACTATAGGTGGGCCTAAAATCCCAGTGTTCATGTAAAAATCTTGGAAATTTTTGCAGCCAAATTTCCATTATATAACTACAGTTATGAAACTTTATTCAATCATGTCGAAGATACAACAATACTCAGCGATCTGAAGAGAGGACATGCGTAAACACTCGCCGTATTATTTAGTGACATGGCTGTTGTGTAGTTCTTCTGCTACGACAAGTCTCCTTCAGATGCCATCTTTAGTCTGGAAGTATACATTTATAATCGTTCGACGCATCTAAACCGCCATCTCGGAGGCAGATCCTGAACTAACGATTTGTTAAAAGAAATTGTAACTAAAATAATTTCCTTGCGCAAAAAAGCATGTGTGTGTCTGTAATGAAATTTTCCATGCTGCTGTAGTAAAGACCAAAGCAAAATTTGGGAGTGGTCTCATTCACAATGAAAAAACACATAGAATATAGAAACCTTAAAATATATCTTCGAATTTACGTTTCCATCACATGTCTATGCTTACGAGAAATATCGTGAATGCCTGAATACGCGTATAATTTTGATGAGTGGTATTCATATTCATTTTTCATTGTGAATGAATCATTAAGACTCCCGTTTAGGGTTTTCGATGGTTGTCTGAAAAACTGGCACGCACGCTTTCTTCCAGAGTAGCGATGAAAGACTCTACTCAAACTTGAGCAGCTTCCAAATTAGCCTGAATTCATCGCCATCCTTAATTACTAACATCACGAAAATTGCAAAACGTGAAATGAATCTGTTAAAATAGTTACAAAATTCAATGTCGAATTTTCTCTTTTTATACGTTTTTTCGAAGTAATGTTCACTCGCTTTTTACCTGGCAATATGTTTATTGAAACAGAAATGTACTGAATGCCATCATGCAACATCAGTATTATAAACAGGTCTTTTGCGAACTGGCTTCTGACAGAATAGCAATAGCTGCTTCTGGTGGTAGTAGGCTTACATATGAGAAGTAACTCACATTCACACCAAATCATTTATTGCATTGATAAAGGTATTAATGACAATAAATTTATATTGTCCAAGAGCGGTAAGAACATTGTACGCCATGTATAACTTTACGTTTACCAGTAAGTGGTATACAATTGACGGTATTAAGGAGAAATTCCAAACAATTCTGTTACCAGCTATGCAATTCTTAGAAATCCTTGCGTAACTTTTTTGGTAGTACAGTAAGGCTTCTTTCCTTTTCTCTGTAAGAAGTTCATACACACCACTAATGACCATAATTCATCAGTAAGATTTCATATCACACTAAATGGTATTTTAGAAAATATAGGCTACGTGAACCTATCTCATCGCTACCAGCAAAGAAACCCCGGAATTCAGAAAGAAGTTACTGCTGGAAGCAAAACTTGCTATTTTCTGTCAACATCCTCATGTTATCAGAGAATATTTTATCGTTTACTCGAATTTCTCAAAATTATTTGTGAAAGGATGTCTCTTGAATGTGTATTACAAAATAACAGTTAATCACTGTAAGTTCATTGTGTGTACCGGCTTATCTTTAACAACAATGTGCATAAAGATTTAAAAATACCAAACTGAATGTGATTGATGTCAGTAGAAGCAAAACTCGATGAACAAATGGAAACTAACACAATGAGAAAATATTGAGAGAGAGAGAGAGGGAGAGAGAGAGAGCCTGCATTACATTTTGTGGTTGTTTTTACTTACGCACAATAATAAATTGGAATCATTGAGCATGCAGTTTTTTACTTGATCAATTGTCATTGTTCGAAGACCTGAATTCAGGTCAGAAAAACATGAACAAGTATCCTGCCTTTTCTTAGTAAGCGCAGTATGACGTTAAGTTTCGCTGACTAGGCGGCTGACGAAGCAGGCAATGGACTATACCCAAGTGTGTGGTGGGTTGCCTCCTTCAAATATTCCAGGGGCACTTCATGATAATACATTGGGTTATTTTCCACTCAAATTTTACTTTATTAGCAGTCCGAAATTCAGTGTGTACGTTTAGTGTGTGTGTGTGTGTGTGTGTGTGTGTGTGTGTGTGTGTGTGTGTGAGAGAGAGAGAGAGAGAGAGAGAGAGAGGGGGGGAGGGAATATTATACATATAGTGTACATTCACGTGTGAGTCAGAAAGTAGAAGAAAAAGCGAGGGAGAGAGAGATAAGGCACAGCCTTAGAGAGAGGGGCAGAAAGTGAAAGAAAGAGAGGGGCAAGGCGGGTAGCAAAATGCAAATGGATCGCAATACAAGAGATACAATTGAAGAGACTTAAGAGAGAAATATTCAAACTTTTTCCCGTAAGGGAATTCAAATTAAACCGAAAATATTCCAGAGAAACGAATGTTTAAAAGAATCTGAGTATATCCCCAGCGCTGTATTAGTCGAACTACTGTTTCGTTAAATTCGTATTACGTTCGAATAAAATGAATAAGGACGTAGAATATTTTTGATATACAGACCGTTTTCCGCCATTCCTGCTGGGAAACCACACAATCGTTTGGCAGATCATGACAAAATGTAATTAGGTTTTAAAAAATTTCCAAGTTAACACTTGACTCATGTGATGAGATACTCGCTCGCCTTCATCAAAATAATATGAAGCAACCGATGTCAGCTTGTCTAGACAGACACATCATTATGGTTAATGAGGACCGATATAACTCTACTAAATCCCTCTTTTACAAATGGATTGTGTAGCTATCAACAATGTGCAAGGACGTGCGTGAGGGACTACATACGTGCGTAATCATACAGTGTCTCGCATATGGAGGTACGTCTCATGCATTGTTCGCCCAATTTGTCACAAAACCACGATTACAGATTCTTCTCACATGCATGGAGCACTGGTCAGGAATTGGGCCAAAATATATTTGGTGTTAAATTACGGAATATATTTAAACTCGAACAGTGAGCTAATAATATAAACAATACACTATTGTGTAGTGAAACGGAATAAATGAGAGAAACAGTTATTATGGAAGTTTCAGATGAAGTAAAGCAGTATTCACGTGTATAAATATTCCATAAATTTCTGTAATGGTCGTTGATTAGGTTTACTACGACACACACACTCCTATATAAAACTGCAATCATTATACACACGGGAAGCCACAGCATAATGTACTTACGTGTCTGGCCCGAAATGGCTTGCTACGGAGCTAGTCAAATGTTAAATAAAATTTATATTTTCTTGCGAAATTGAAGATGCAGATTTTTGAGTTCCTTTATCTCTGCACGTGAGTTGTCCGTGTAATATGTGCAATTGACAAAATTTGTGGAAAAAAACTTTTTATAAAGTTTTCACTCCCTTGATGCAAATATTACACGCCAGAAAGATTACCTAGATTGTAACAACAAATATATCAATTTCTGAGACAAACATTAAACAATACAAACAATACATTAAACAATTTATCAATGTATCTAATAAAGAATTAAAAATCCGTCTCTTATGTTAAATTTGTTGTGGTACTTGTAGAATTCCATGATGGACATTTTAAAATAAATCAGTATTATTTTAAAAGAATTGTATAAAGTAATGATAATTCAGTCCCATCATAAAACGCTAAGATATTCAGTGGTTTGTGTTGAAACATTTCTGTTAATTCCAAAATAAAAAAACAGAAGGTGAAAGAAAAATAAAAATCATCAAAATCTGTTTGGTCTTCCAATCTGTACAAACTCTGAATCACTAACCAAAATCACAATGCTATCCGGAAATTTGCGTATTACCTCCTGCTGATACTGCTAAGTAACGCCCATTTATTAAGAATACTTGTTTTATGAACTCCTCATAGTTTGTATGACCATACGACATAAGGCCTGCAAAATTGTCAACTGAGGCAGCTTTGGTGCATTAAATCACAGTAAATGCTTTTCTGGAAAAGAAACTGTTGCGGCCATTACTAGTTTACTGTAGTCACCACAATTCTCTTCTACCAACTTGTATTGTACAAATGATACGTGTACAAAGCGTTCACATGTACTGTACTTGGAAGATAGCAACGCGATCCGCAGAATGAAGCAGTTGCCATCAACCATTATTTCATGTGAATTGAATCAGCATAAAAAGGAAACCAAATAACACCACAACAGTTCGTTTGCATTCGTAAAGACAGTAAAACTGTATGTTTTAGATATCTGATTGAAGCAAGGGCACATAACCGAATAACATTTACCCTTGGATTAAGCATGAGTTCAGATGAATAAAAATTAATGGATAGATTCATGATGAACAAGAGAACACAGCATCACGACTTCTTAAATCCACCTTGCTGAATGACTTTCAACACAGTTTTCGCCACAAACATGTTCTGTTGGCTGGATTGTTGTTGGATTTTCCATGTCAACGTCGATAAGTTATTCAAAAACCTTAAATAAAATATATTTCTACTTGCAGTATCTTTAATTTTTTATACGAACAAAACGTTCCAATTTGACATTAAAACGGGCAGTTTTGAAGGAACACCCAAAGTTCGTTTTTGAATGAACTTATATTTACTGTAAATGATGCGATATTACAGCACAATTATGTGTTATAATTCAATTCATCACAAGGAAAGGTATGTGGACCGAATCCAGCCAAAATGCTGGGAACCTTAAATCGGTCCAAAATGTACATTAAGGTGCTAAGGGGATTCTTTTGGCATTCGCGTCATGAAGAAAGGGCAACAGTTAAGCCCACTTCACAGGCTGTGGTGTCAAAAGGACAACTAAGACAATGGAAGACTCCTTAGTATCACATGTATCTGAAGTATCACCCACAATATTCACTTTTTTGTAAATACAAGATATGGCGCAGCAAGAACGAAGTAACAGGTTGCGCTAAACTTTTCAGTGGTATCGGCTATGTTACAAAGCGTTTTTGTCATTGAAGTAGTCGTTCCCAGAACTTTTGGGTTCATTCATCGTAACAAATCGTATATCTCGCAACCCTGTTGCATCAAACATGTAATCCTGTTGCAACATTCCACACCTAACGTTCAGAAGTTCTGCTCACAAATTATTTCGTCAGTGGTGTAAATCAAAATGAAACCATAATTTCCCCCACAGGCTCTAGTGTCCTTATATTTTGAGCACGATGTCTATTAATCTCCTGATATCCTTGTACTCGAGTAAACGGGGTGATTTCTATCTTGGTTCGAAAAAACACATACGTACATTAAACGCGTGATGGTAGATAAGCCTGATGCAATTGCCTTTGAAACAATAATTAAGAACACATGCATATTTTTACAGTGTTAGATGTTAGAAACCCAATGAAGAAATGTTAACTATAACTTTAATATTTACAGGTGAAGGTACCAATAGAGGTTGTAGTGAAACTTGTAACCAAACGATTGTTTGAACCCGTCGAGTTCTACACATGGCGATGGTTCACGCTGTAACACTTGTTATACAGGCTGTCCGGGGAGGAAACGTCGAAACTTCGAAAATAAGCTCTTAAGACAATGTTAAGCATATTTTGTCTAATAAACTACATGGATATTCCGAATGGCTGAGCCGCAATTAGCACCCAAAATTGGTTTGAAAATATGCTTTCTAGGCAAAAATGTGCACTGTAGAAGCATATAAATACTCCAGAAACATGTACATTATTTATTATTTACAAAAGAAATGAATATATTTGTTCAGAAAGAAAAATTAACCGAGAAATAAAAAAGCAGTCGAATTGTGTAAATTGGGAGTTTTTTTATTTCTGGGTTAATTTTTCTTTGCGGTCAAATATATTAATTTCTTTTGTTAATAATAAGCAATTTACATATTTTTGCAGTGTTTCTATGCTTCTACAATGCAAATTTTGGTCTAGAAAACATATTTTCAAACCAACTTTTGAGTGCTAATTGCCACTCAGCCATTCGAAATATCAATTTTGTTTATTAGACAAAATATGCTTAAAATTGTCTTAAGAGCCTATTGTCGAAGTTTCGACGTTTCCTCCCCGGACATCCTGTATTTAGATTTTTATAACGTGGCGCCTCAAGGCCGGTCTTGACGATGGAATATGTCACGGCATTTGCGTCTTTCTCGGTCGTGCATGACTTATGCATTGCTTGATACGTTCGCGATCATGAGACATCTAGCGGCACGACCGGAAAGATGCAAAATGCCGTGCCATATTCCATCGTGAAGACAGGCCTTGACGCGCCAAATTATATAAACGGAAGTGTATTCGAGCGTTTCTTAATTATTCCGACAAACAAAGAATCAGATTATTATTTGTGTAAGTTTGCTGTAATCGGTTTCCCATAGATGGATTTTAGTTTCTGACAGTCAAGTTGACTTTTTTGCTAATTTTGGGAGCTCAATTGAAATGCCCTGCTCTGCATGGACACACGTACTGCCTAGTGGTTGACCGGCTAAGGTGGCACAACGCATCAACTGATGCGACTGCAGTGCCTATAACCGGGAGTTTCTAAGGTTCGAGTACCTGTATCCAAGGGCCGGCTACTCTGATCGGTTGTTTTCCATGGTTTCTTCTATCAACACCGGGCCAATGCCGGATGAATACCCGAAATAACGGGCCATGGACCGCGCGCGATCTTTCCTTCCTCCTCCTTGTCCAATTCTCACCCCTTGCTTATACACATACTTACATGCACTGCAATACCGCGCATGACAGGAGACCAGTCGAGATCTTATCCTGGAAGTGGTGATGCCCCGCTGGGGGCGATACCTGAATTAGAAAACCCGACAAGTCGGTTCGTGCCGAAATTCGCCATTCAGCGGAAAAAAATCTTTGCCACCTCCCCAGCCATAAGCATACACTACACATTCGGGACT
Organism: Acheta domesticus; assembly: GCA_031308135.1. Classification (NCBI taxonomy): domain Eukaryota; kingdom Metazoa; phylum Arthropoda; class Insecta; order Orthoptera; family Gryllidae; genus Acheta; species Acheta domesticus. The sequence goes on from JAHLJT010005437.1 coordinate 7,486,357, forward strand.
AATAACCAGAGTAGTTGCCCCGCCCGGAAACACGGGCTGGTTTCTTCGGAAATGAAAATTTCGACGGAAAAGCGATTCCACCAAACTTATTCAAAAAACGAGTATCGTCTACGTGATTTTTTGTCGTAATAATTAAGGAGGATGGTGTATACCTATGTGTACCCTACGGACCAGGTTTTCTTTAGAGTGTTCTGAAATCAGAACCATTTTTGGAGAACGTATAGTCATATCCAAAAGAGGAGAAGTTTTAGTAAAATGTAGGCCCGAAGACTGACTGACACAGTTTTATAGAGCTATAAAGGCCCTTTTATTCTGTTTTATATCTAATACTTCTCTGAATTTGTTTCAGACATTCATAAATATACATCAGTAACGTGTATTCAACTAAATTTCTTGAGAATACGCAATTTTTTGTCTTGATATGTCTGCCGATACTCTACTATGTATAAAACCACGTGCGACCGCTTAAAAAAGTATTTGAAATAGCTCCTTTACAATATTTTGTGAGAATAACCACCTTGTCCCTTCACACCGTAGCATTTATGAAATTAAAAAAATCTTCTGTTATTGATAAAATTATTACAGACATCTTATTCTGTTATTATTATTATTATTATTATTATTATTATTTTGTGGATCTGTACTGAACCTTTAAAGCTCTGTAACACAAAATTATTTCATAGTAATCTTCTGGCAATCCTATGTTTGTAGGAAGCACTTCCCTCTTTTGGAAAAGTCTCCAATTTGCAACTCTCATTCCGATTATTCTGTTTGTTTTCTTTATGATTTCACTGCAATTCGGGAAATATTGTACCTGCTGTATTATGCTCCTTGAATCGCAATTAAAATAATGTGAGTATATAATGAGTATATAACTTCGCACACTTTTAATCTCCTTGAATAATTATCAACAGAAATTGTGTCTGCTCTGAATAGACACTTCGCGTATTCTTCAAGAATGAAGACGTTATCATGTATTATATTCGTTATGTACAGTTGTTGCTCATTTTGTGTTGGACATATAAATTTTCTGAAATGAAAATTGTGATTTAACTAACGCGAATTTAAGTAACTTTTCGAGTGATCATGTAGCGTTATTTATTACACCTGTTGAGGAGACCAACCAGCATCTGTGATGTAGCAATGTTATGTAAAATGATAGAACTTTTTTCTGAATGAAGCATGTGCAAAAAAGTGTGATTGTAAAGAAGAGAGCAATAAACACAACTCTGTATCATGTTTCACCAAAAAGGTGATAAGGAACAATTAAAATATAATATACTGTGAATATTTGCTTCTTTGAAATCACTTTCAGGGCTTGTGCGACAAGAGACGATATTTTAAGAGTACATGCACTTCTCCTTACCACTGTTGCTGGGTTACTGTAAGAGCCAGATATGCTGACGTCTTTCAGGTTAACGATAATGAATCTTGAAAGCAAGTAAATAGAAACCTCTTTAAATGTTTTCGGCAAAAATCCAATTGTTGAAACGTATTATTAAATGTATTTTACTTGAAATGAGGAGGACATTTTGTGCATTATTTAGATAATATGACCTGAAAGACATCTGCCAAAAATTTACATCCTACAGAATAATTATCGTTTCGTATAAGTTTCCTCCCATGATTTTATTGAGAATGGAACATTTCTTTTTACCACGCCTGCGCAAATCAGTTTCTCGTGCTTTTCGTTTTAATGGTGTGCGAAATTACGATGCCTGAGCGAAACGACTTTATGTTTTCGCAATCGTCTTTCGTCTCGACTAATTTGTTTATTATTCACATACAAGAAAGATCGATTCTAACTCCAATACATTTACTTCTGTAACAGTAATGTTACAAATGACTTCAGAAAATGTTTCTCTCACGACTTGTTAAAAAATTACATACAGCACGAGCGCACGTGTTATAGAACGTACTGTACTGATTTTGCTACATTTTTGGTTTGGTAAAAAATTGAGAACTCGAAATTCTTCGTTCCACACATAAATTAATTATTGAATGGAATTTAAGGTAAAAGGCAATAAATACAATTCAAAGTGTGGAGGTAGTCCAATTATCGAATCTCATTTATAATTTCTGTTTAATTGTTCCAAATATCTAAACAAACTACGCGTTAAAATCCAAAGAATCCAAGAGTGTAGTAAACTAGGTAACAAACTATATCCGAGAAGTATCATTTGTCCAATGAAAATTCGAAGCCACAGATATCAGCATGGAAGCAACCAATGGAGCTCATACCAGGGGTCGGTGACATGAAACGAGTGATACTATGTGCGTTTCCTTAAAAAATCGTTCAGTGCTGTTTGTGAATTTCTTTTAGCACACCTGAATGAAAACGAGTACTTCCATTCACATTTGATTGATCGGAAAGTGAAATATTGCCGTAAATTTACGGCAAGGCAACAATTTCAGAGACTCAAACCGAAAAGTAAATAAAACAGCGTTCATACGAACTAAAATGAGTGTCACTTTGCTTATTGACAATGTTTACTACTAAATTTTCATAAACTCGCACTAACAATGTTTGCGACTCTTACAAACGCATTTTCATTTCAAAGTTTCACCCTCGGTATTTGTTATCCTCTCGTCCGCCAACTTTTACATACCAAATATTCATTTTCTAAGCTAGTTACGTAAGTAACTTAACACCAAGTTTGGTTGCTTTCCTAATTGTGTTATGAACAAAAACTATGTTCTTCTGTTTTGCCTGGGGCTATTGTGAAGCCCGAGGATTTTTGATCTGGGAAGAAACTGAATACGAACGACAGGCTGAAATAACTTGTTTCATAAAATTGCAGTTCTAGGAATGTGTGACACAGTACGTAATGTAAATCGCATATGTGTTGAACTCGCTTGAAAAATAACATTTGTATGTATTGTACTCTCTATAATCAGTTGTAACCTGCAGGCTAGCATGGGCAGAAGAAAGCAAATGTGATTATTACCTGTGTTCAGATGGAGAATCTGGAAAACGCACATTGAAAAAATAATTAACTTTTTCCGTTTTGGTAATATTTGTCGTAGGTTTTATTAGTCTTCCAAAATAAACATTTTTACAAATTTTAACTCAAAGAGTATAGTTTTATCTCAAAAATGTCCTGCAATCTTAAATTATTTATCTAGTTTTTCATTCACAAAAGAAAAGTGCATTATAATATCTTACGTGTAAAGAAACCTTTTCAAATCCTTCACTAATTATTTTTTCTTCGTCAAATTAAAAGAAATCCAATAATATGAAAAGTCTTCATTCAATTTTTGAAAAATTAAAAACACTCTCGGAAGGTGAGTGACAAGTTTATTTAAAATGTGTTTAGAATTCTGGTTAAAATGTAAATTATGAAACTTTCTCAATTATATTTACCGCTTGTCGTATGTTACCTCTTCATTGGAAAACTTATTTTTGTGGCAATTTGAATGTTCACAACCTAAAACGTTACAATAAATGTGCACAAATATGCAAAATCACGCATCATTTAGCACATCAATCCACTTTGCAATTTGGATGCAATAAGATTATAGCGATCCCATTTGAACATTTTTCCAAGGTGCGATTTCTACGCGTCTATCTGAAGATGTATTTACTATTTTCATAGAACACAAGGAGTCGGATTTGTTGTACTCAATGCCTATACATATATTTTTTGCTGCCCATGCAAACCTGTCCGTTGATCAGACGGAAAAATGTCAGGACAGCGGACTTCAAACAACGATAAAAAAAATACATTCGCAGCAACTACTCCTACAATTCATTTCCAATGACACACAAATGAAATCAAACTAAAGAATGAGATATTTTTACTTGATCAGATGTTGATATACAAATTGAAAGTTGAAAATAAAACTTATTTTACATTTTGCTGTAATTTGATTACTAAAATTGTTTATATAGAAGATCCAAATCGTTCATATTTTGTCATTGTTCCAAAATTGCTGAAAAATACGAGCAAATTGGAATAACCTCACGTAGAATAAGCTAACTTTTCCCAAACCATTCATTCATACCATTTGCTACAAAATGGTATTAACAATGTGCGTAATGGGGAACAAATGTATGTAGGTGTATATTTATCTTTCAAAAGTTAGAAATGGTTTTGTTCATTCAGCGTGAGTACTTTTGTATTTTAATGTTTTAAGGACTGAAAATGTAAATGAAGAAACAAAAGATAAATAATTTCCTCGCCCAATACACAAAGCTGACAAAGAGATTCTGAGCCTTCAAACATATTAGCAATCCACTGATTTAAAATTAAAAGTGGCCATAAACTTGATCATGTAAGTCCGCTGCACTGACATCTCATAGCTTCTGCCAGAGAACCTGCACACGTATACCCGACCCAATGTACATTCAAGAAATATTGTATTCTCCGACATGAAATAAATCACTGTGAATGTTTGAGTGATGTTGTTTGTTTTTGAGCAGTTACCCATGGGATTATTACGACCTTCGAGCAAAACAACCTCTAGACAACATTGATGGACGTGTTGACGCCACCAGCAACTAGGGATGCGGCATCGACGCCAATGTTTTCAAAACATTGATGTTTCTGCAAAAATGTCGATGTTTCAAACATCGATGTATTTGTCGTGGGGGAAGGGGTCTGGCACCACGTGCAGGGGAGTGGAAGGACGGTAAGGGCAGAAGGTGCCCTCTGGGCCATTCCCTATTCTCTTAAAGGCCTAAGGCGAATGAGAGGGAGCAATAAAAACAGGGATGGCCCCGGTCATGGCAAACAGCAGTTTATTGGAGAGGTGTAACTTACACAGGCACTTGACGTAGCCCAGCCTCGGTGAGGACGGTTCTCCGGAAGAGCGACTTTGCAGTGGCCATGGCGACACTCGAAGTGCACGGTGATCAGGGACGAGGCCGGGAAGCTGCTAGCAGGACCCCGGGGGGTCGGTCTGGACTAGTAGGATTGAGGAGTGTCGGCAGGGCCAGTTTGGGCCGATCTGAACTGACTAGGGGTGAAGGGAAGTCGGCAGGGCCAGTTTGGGCCGATCTGAACCGACTAGGGGCGAAGGGAAGTCGGCAGGGCCAGTTTGGGCCGATCTGAACCGACTAGGGGCGAAGGGAAGTCGGCAGGGCCAGTTTGGGCCGATCTGAACCGACGGGAAGTGGAAGGTCCGTGCACATGGGCGACGAGCTCACGAGTAGCATTCGTCCCCCCGCTAAGCGGAGGTCAAGCTATTATATAGGCCTTTACTGCTGAGACGCTCTTTCCGCAGCGGAGCTACGTCATTATGCTTACGCTGGCGCCAGCCGTCTGCGGCCACGCGACATATTCAAGCCGATGTTTTTATGATGTGTTTACGTGTTCGATGTTTTATTCGTGAATGAAAAAAGTGCTCATGTCCCATGTTGACCGCGTGAATAATTTCTTCTCTGGTATTACACCGGGTTCTTCGCAGTCGTCCTTTCAATTTGCTGAAGGGATGATAATCAAAAGGACTCGTATCGGGTGAGTAACGAGGATGTTTAAAAATATCCAATTGCCAGCGGCGCAAGAGTTTTTGGCCGGGGTTATCCTTCACATCGTCTCTGCCTAAACTGAACGCTTTAACCCATCGTGCGGCTGTGGAGTGTGGCAACTCTGCATCACCACATGCTTCACGCAGTCCCTGAAAGCATTTTTGCATAGTCCGTCTTAGTGCCACTTCAATTTAGTTAGTGCAAGCGCACTAACGTTATGTTTACAACGGTTGAGGAACGCTCTTGGCTCAAAATTTATTTATTTATTTATTTATTTATAAATATCTAAATTATAAATAAATAATAATAAATATTTACAATATCTATTTATAAATAAATAAATAAATTTTGAGCCAAGAGCGTTCCTCAACCGTTGTAAACATAACGTTAGTGCGCTTGCACTATTGCTGTGAAGGTCAACGGTTTGCACACTGCAGTAGACTGACAGAAAACTGTCCCCGCTCGCTGCACACACTCGTCTAACAGTCCTTCCTTTTGTTACGACTGATGGGAGCACGCCGAATCACCAGCTTTGTTACTTATATATTATCATTACTTTTTATTCGACCTAGGTACTAATTTCCAAAACTCGGTTGTTACAGCAGTGCCTCTGATCGGGAGGTCTTATGTTCGAATCCCGACAGCGGCAGAATTTTTGACACTAGCTCGTCAGTCGCTGTCTGGATGAGACTTCTAGCGGCCAGTTGCTCTGATCTTATCAAAGTTATAAATGCGACGTAATTATTAAAGAGTACTTGGAGTTTTGTATTTTCCTAGTTAAACCCAAAGCAGATGCGGCTGTTTCACTTAGCCCGAGAGAGGTGGCGCGGGGTCTCTTGTGACCTCACGTATCTTTGCTTAGCTGCAGTTGCCTAGTTTCGCGAGTCAGAAGCTCTACATTTCACATACCTTTCACCACATTCTTTAGCTTTGATCTGAAAAAATTTCAAAATTTTTTATGTAATAATTCTTTTTTAAATATTTGTAAAACCAATTCAAACATCTTAAATTTCGTAATTTTTCTAAGTTTTGTTGATTGGCTTTGAAGAATTTTCAAGAAATTGTTTGTTTTTATGTGAGACAATGTTAGAAAATTAAACTTACTGAATTCTCTGATACCTTTGTCGTTTAAATATAAAGGAAAATGTAAATGGAGTCACTACATAAAATGAATGACAAATGATAATTTTGCCTTTTTATTTGTTTCAATTCCTCATTTGCATGTTTGTTTATAAGAGTGCATTACGTTGATACGACCCTATAAATGATTTATTATTATTAAAATAATTAATTTCGCAATTATTTCTTGCTAAATATAATTTTATGAAGAAATAACTCAAAGGGGTCAGAAAAGACTCCGCGCCACCTCTCCAGGGTTAAGTTACCGGGTGCACTGGGAATTCTGTTCATTTTTCTGTTATTTTAAATTTTCTGTTATTTTAAATTTTCTGTTCACAAATAGAATAAATATCTCCTCATAATAAACGCTCTTCATATATTATTAGGGATTGTCGCCTCGCGATGTATCACGCACACAGACTACCTTTACCGCGTGCCCCTATACTTGTTTTTGTATTTCTTGGCGCGTGGGGGAATGTCTTCATGATGGAATATCTCACAGTATTTCGCGTCGTTCTCAGTCGTGTCACTGGGAGTCACATGATCGCGACTGTATCGAGCAGTGCTGACGATCATGCGACTCCTATCGGCACGATCGAAACGACGCGAAAAATCGTGAGATATTCAATTCTGAAGACAAGCCCCCACGCGCCAAGAAATAAAAACCTAAGTATAATTAGGACAAGGAAGAACGAAGAGCCTCATAGAAAGGGTGATGCTTGGGTGAGCGGGACGGTCCAAAACCTACAACACACAGATAAGCAACTACGCTTGCGTGGAACTGAAACCCGCGACCCACCCAAATGAACTGCTCTTGTGACTTGGCTACCAGTGCAGCTACAAAGGGTTGCTATATTACAAGTTGAGCAGCCAGAAAATAACTTAACAGGTACGTATGTAGTAGCTTAAGACCGTAGTATTCTAGAAATAGTACTGAAACATCTAATTTCTAGCATTGTTTTAAAGGTTATATATCATATTAACATCAGTAATATCACAGCACATCAAGTGATATTTAGTGTGACTATTTCACGTGTAAACCCATTACATGAATCAAATGAGTAATTTAAATCACAAGAATTACAAAAAAAAGAAATATTACTCAAAATTGCTACCGGAATATGCAAATCTTTCATCTCCGAGTTATCTCTGCCTTTTAGAATAACTTGTAATCAAGTAAAATATGAAGAACAGTTTAATGCAGAAAATGATTTCAAATATTTTTCGATTTTATGGAAATAAAACTTACAAAAAACAAGTATAACAAAGCTTCTTACGAGGACATTTATTAACAACACAATTATTTAAGTTGTAGGAAGTGACGTTTTTGATGTCTTGGTCCGGAATACTTATTCCGTGGAAGGATTTGAAATGGAAGATGTACAAGCTGAATTAACAGCGGAATTGTGACTTTCGAATGAATTGAACACACGTGTACTCATTAAAATATTTTTCTGAATAATTTTGATTCCAACGTTTCACGTAGTTTTGATAGCATATTCTTTTTATTCTTCGTCACATCATTGCATATTAATTGCCTCAAATATGTGTAATTTCATCATTTGTAGTTTGTCCTGTCCATTTATAGTTTCTTTCTTCACAAAATTCTTGAAATTGATTTGACACACTTCCTCTGTTTCTTTTGCTGTTTTTCGGCTATGAATCTTTAATTATAGATTATATTTCAGGCTTTTAAACATCACCAAAACAACACATTTAAATATTGTATTGATGCTCACAAACTATTATGAACCTAAAATAATTGTTACCTTTATCTTAAAAAGGTGAGCAAAGTGATTACAGCGGAGTACAAAGGTAAACAAAATAATAATCACATGGCGATAGATATCTGGTATTGATTTAATTTGAATATACGCTTGCTTAGCATTGCGCCCGCGAGCAATTGTGGCTAGCCCAGGATGAGGTGGTGGAGGGGGAAGCGCTCTCATCACCTTCGCTTTTCTTCTCGTGGAAGCAATGCGAGTTGTGCGATAGCTGGCAGAGGAAGCCACAACCCATTTTTCTGTCGCACCGGATACCATGCCATCGCCTATGCAGTTGCAGATAACAGATTTGCACAACTCCCTACTTCTAAAGGACAGATATTCTAATTCTCTTAATTTGTTGCAATGATATCAGAATTTATTTACGGAAATCTTCCCCAGGCTTAATAAAATGCAGCTAAGATCTATATTTGCGTCAACATATTATTGTGAACAGTTTTTCTCTGCAATGAAGGTAACAAAAATCAAATAAAGAACTCAACTTCAGGACATTGACATTGAACATATTAGACAGAGTTCTACATATCGCAACACTAGACATTACTTCACTTGGTAAGAAAAATAGGTGTAAAATTAACTTTATACAATATTGTTGAATTGAATCGATTTTTACGTTTCCTGTTAAACTTAAAGTTTTCTTTCCGAGTATGAGCCCCGGTGTGCCCTCCGCTCTCTGCTTCGGCTATCAGCGACGAATTGCCGCCAAGCCAAGGCCAACTCGCGCCCCGAGTGCTCGTACTTCGCCAGGCACCGGCAGGGAGTGTTGGCAGCAGTGTGTGCCCGCCAGTCTCAGCTAGTCAGTCTCAGCCGCGGTGGCTCGCGGGCGCCCGCGTGCCTGCCCGCGGGCAGCTGAGTTGGAATAGCTTGCTCTCGAGCAAAACAAAATTTTCACGTCAAATGCAATCCGCAACGCATCCGGCAACATTTTGAAATTATATCGTTAAATAACTCCTAAACGAGGTGTTCTATGGCCTTAAAAGCTAAAATTTTGAGGTCAAAGGCTGCAAAGAAACGTTTCTCCCACCGTAATCTACAGAATAAAATAATTTTTGAATATTCTATTACATTTTTGTTGGTCCGGCGATATTACCTCACCTGCTCAGAGAAGTGCAGAAGCTGCAACTAAATGTGAATGAGAGGGACAGAGAGCGAAAGAGACCGCGACAGACAGGGACAGGGTGAGGGAGGGAGAGACAGGGAGAAAGGGTGATGAGAGGGGAAAGAGGGAGATGAAGGGCAGAACGTCTGCCGGGTTTTACTAGTGTATTATATTTCTGTTTGTAATCTGTTAAATTATGTTGTCTATTAAATGGTTAATTTTCAGTTTCATAAGGGACAATTCAGATAATCAATCATTTTTCATTTTCATCTTCTTTACTCTACCATGACAATATGTTCACTTCCCTAAATGATAAACATCTTTGAATGATTCCTTTTTTAATCAAATCCTATAGTTGGTATAGATATATTGTAATTTTTGTCCGAGAAAAGTCGGGATATCCTTTCTTGAGGTTCGCGGTCACTGTGGTTTATATTTCTGTCTGAGAAAAAGGAAGTTTTAAATTTGTGGTTTTTTGCTCAGTTTCTACTATAAAAGCACTTAAATGAGAAAACTAATAAATCCTTTGTAGGTAATAAAGTTTCAGAGCAGTTTTTTCTTTTTTCCTTTGTAGTTTAAATTTTAATATCGTTTTATTGATCGAGATGTTTTCAGACACGTCTCTTATGTGCACTGTGGTTATTTGTAAGAAGAAGAAGAATTCAGACAAGTACAGTGTTTGCTGAAGTCAGAAAATGATGTAGAAGAAGTGAGAACGGTGGTAAATTCTTCAAATTAAAAATATAGAAGACTACTTCAACACATGTGTTTCAAAATTAATGAGTTCCGAAGTGTAATTAATGAAATTATTTCATTACTACAGTAACTTAGATTACTAATTTAAATGTTGGTGAGATTTGTTTTATTTTCTATTTTCGTAAGTAAAAAGATGCTAGATATTAAATAAACTATTCAGACTTGTGAAGAAAACTGTATAGTACTTAAGCTTTTAATGAGTGACTTAATATTCTCACAGCAATTTCAAATGCATGGAATATTGAAAATATTCATGATAATTCTGAGACATGTAATGCCACATTTGTCATATTTTCATATTTTTCAGTTTTTCATAGTAGACTTAAAATGTAGCAAAGAATAACATAGAAAAATAAAACCTAATTTATACGCAAGATTTAGTTGAAAAATTTCGAACTCTTTTTTTTAAACAATTATTGTTTGACTATTTCTTAAAATTCACAACTTTGAGCTTAAATTTTTGAATATTTGAGAAACTCGAGATAAGATGTCACTTTAAGTACTTATACCCACAAAACAAATAAATTATAAAAATATCTGTAATGTGAATATTAACGGCATGAGACACATCAAAACAATTATATTTTTATTCAGTACATATAACTCTATCCCTATAAAATGTTAAAACAAACAATTTGAAGCCATTTTTAAAGAAATATTATTTACGTGTTATTAAAAATACCTTATTTTATTTCAAATTACGCAAGAATGAATGGTATTCTGAAAAAAATCTCGTTACAGTAATTAAATAATTAATTGTGAAGAATAACTTTAGTTTGAAAAAATTCTACCTTCAAAAAATTCTAGTTGTATTTCAAACAAATTTGAAACTTTTGCAATTTTCGAAGATTATTGAAAATTGAAAATCGAAACTGTGACACGTGAATTTCACCGTATTCTAACAATTATTGATTGTTAGTGATTTCGGGTACGTGAACTATTATGGACATTAGTCCCGTAAGTGTACTCCATGATGTTTGCTCGAGAGGGGGCGGTGGCTTTCCCCCGCTGTGGTGAGGGGCGGTAAGGCGAGATCCGGTGCCGACCGGATCAGGGTTTTGCGTCACGTGCTCATGCTGGTTATGAAATGATAAGGAAGTTAAGAATTTTTCTGTGGCGTGCCTAATGTAGAGGCCAATATGATAATTGATATAATAATGAAAACCCAAGGCCCGTTTCAGTGGCATGCCCAGCGTGGGGCAAAGTAGGGCAATAAGTAGATCAATATTGGTATTATTAAAATGTATAAAGTATAAAACCCAGGCCCATTACAATGGGAAACACTATGTGATTGTAAATAAAGGTTGAGGGTAATACGGGGAAGAGGAAGTAATCGCGTTCGGTCCGTGGCCCGTTTGCTAGAGTACTGCTCTGGCATTCGCTTGGTATTGATCCGAGAAACCGCGGAAAACTACCGAACAAAGTAGCCGTCCGCTAGTATTCTTCTCGAGATAACGGCTGAATTCGGCCGAGTTATGTAGCTAGTGTTAAATATTCTGCATCCGTTGGGAGTCGAACCCTAGGACCTCCTGGTCAGACGCACTGCAATGGCATCAATTGATACCCTGAGCCACCTCAGACAGTACTGCTGATCAGGTACGTTATTTTTGTTCATTTTGGTGTACTAACACCCGACGCAACTGTCACCTACGAGTGCTCGGGAGATGTCCAGGGTTTTGTTACGGCAAATACTTACTAATCTCAACGACACCTTTAGAGAAAAATGTATGAGTAAAGAATGAAGAAATACCTTTATAAATGCAGATTAATTCATTATTTTAACATACGTATATTTAATGGAATCGTTCGTTTCATTATGAAATGTTATTTCGATTGTCAAGTAATTCTGCCAAAGTCGATGTCAAACCCGCACGATAAGTATTAATCGATATAAACCCTTATTTTTTTTTATTCTGGCTCTCAAGAAAATGTGGGCAGATAAATCTCTTTCCCCACACGTCATATACAGTTTTTACTGTTTTTTGACAAATAAATAAATATCTGAAATGATTGTGACCACAAACCCGGCTCCTGGAATTGGACGGTGTTGTGCATCAACCGGCTAAGCGCCATTTTTGAAACAAATGATATATGGACGCATCAGTTGCGTTGGACCATGTTCTAAGTGTACGCAAAATTTTGGCGGCAAATCTGTAAAAATAGCCTTATAATTAATAAAAAATGTAAACGCCATCAGTCACATCAGGGATTTTATGTTTCGCAAAAACCGACTATAAACGTAGATCATCAAATCTGATGTTCTTAATTTCACGTTATGCAGGTAAGCACCAGATATTCCACTCATGTTTTGGTAGTTTGACGCTTCAATGAATGAAATAAATAAATTACAGTTTTTAGAGCTGAAAATGTAATAAAACCTTTGAACACGATAATCTCAAAACTTGTATGATGTCGCATAGGCGGTTGATGCAAAACACCGTCCAATTGTCACGCTACGTATGTGACGTAAACTAAAGAACCCACTAGTTTTGCCTAACAAATTGTAAAATCTTCACTTCGAAAGCGAAACGAAGCAAATCCTCGCATTTCACTGGGCTTTGTGTTTCTCATGCAACCGAGGAAGGTCCGTCTACCAGACCGAAAGAAGTCATTACCCGAATACGCACTTCTTATCTGACAAAGGAAGTGCGTCACAGTTGTTCGGTGGCTAACCACAAGCACTTCTTTCAGCCCACATTGACCTAAGGTAGCACTGCGTTTCCTAATGAAACATACACCAGGAGAGGTGGCTCAGGGCATCAACTGATGTCGCTGCAGTCCCTCTGACCGGAAGGTCCTATGTTCGAGTCCCGACGGCGCGGCAGGATTTTCGACACTAGCTTTTCAGCTAGGTGGAATTCAGTCGCTGTGTGGAGGAGAATTCTAGCGGCCGGCTGCTCTGATCGGTAGTTTCCCGTGGTTTCTCCGATCAACACCAGGGGAATGCCGGAGCAGTACCCTAACAAATGGTCCACGGATCGCGCGCGACGTTTCCTTCCTCTTCCTTGTCCTATCTTCACCCCTTACACTGACATGCACTACACTACCTCACATGCTGGGAGACCGAGGGGAAACCCCCGCCAGTCGACGGTAGGTCGGCGCCGGATCTCGCCATCCAGCTGAGAAAAGATTAGCGCCACATTCCGAAGAAAAAACACGCATATATATTACATTATATAATATATAATATATGTATATTTTTAAATGGTCGTAGAAAAAATTAATTCTATGTTGTTGGAACTTAACACTAGATAACATTTTTACTTTTTCAATAATTTTTTGGTTTGCGATATGAATGAAACTTATCTTTATTTATGCAATGAACATTGTTGAACAGGACCATAACAAGGTTCAACTCTAGTTTCTGGAGTAAGTACAGAATTTAGGTTAGCAACAAAATATTATTTATCATGTGTATTGTAATTCTATATTTCTCATTCAATGGGACAATGATGTATCAAGTACATTTTTCGAAGGAAGGTAAATGTGTCAGAACTATTGCGTAAACTTCATACATCTGCAGAAATATCGACTGAATTATTATTTTGCTCTGGTCCGCGGGGGAAGTTAGTACGTCCTTATTGAAATGACACGTGCTTGTAATCTCATTTGAAAAACACAACAACGCATGGAATGATGATCTTGTAATTTGCAGACGAATAACGCCGCAAATGTACACTTGTGTCATTTTTGCTAAATATTCAATCAAAAACCGTGGTTTATTTGTTATTTATGACACTGTTTACCTAAGTGACTATCAAAATAGCCACATGATTTTTAATTATGATAATATTCTCTTACCTTTAAAGGTAGCAACAGCAAAATTGTAAAAAAGGTTGTTTATGAAATTGTTAATACAAGAAAAAAATTATTAAAAGTGATATTTAAAAAGATCTTGGTAAGAAATAACATTTGATCAAAGCAAAAGGTTACATGGCTATTACTGTGTGCATAACGTTGGTTCAAAGTATTTTAATTCAGAATTTTCCTTCCCCTGTAAAATTTCATTTTCTACTGTTAGGGCACTCTTCCATTGTATGAGCGAACTGAAATATTGATTCCGTATAAACATATTATGATCTCTTACCTCCACTCAACCATCTTTCCTGTTTGCTTTCCTTTTTTCTTTTTCAGGAGACTTGCTAGCAATGATATTTGCACTCCGCTTTCGTAAGAAACTCTTTTCGAGACTCAGAATATGTTGATATAAATGTTCACTATGTTCGTAGCTCAACAAGTTTTAGAAAATATGTCTCATATGAGAGTTTATAAAGTGTAATCTTAGAGTTATTTTACATCCCATTTTTTGCTTAGATTCTGTAAAGACATTATCAGTTCCTGTTAACAATAACCTGTAATTTAGTTTCCCAGGAAATTGCTTACGATCTCTCAGAAACTTTTCACCCCCTCCTTCTCAACTTCATTAAATAGGTTCCCTAAGGCTACATGTTAAAACATTTCGCAAATCTGTGGACCCACAAAAATTCCTCCTTCAATCTTGATTTTCTCCTCCTATCCCCTTTGATCGCAACATTTATTCCGAGAAATTTTTGAATACATATTTGCTGGTCCATTCTGATAACCACCTCCATCCAGGAAACCAAGAAGATCTCGAACTGCTTCCGACGGTCGTAAAAAATTGACCCTCTTGTATTTTCTGAGAGATAGTTCCTCTCTTGGAGCTAGACGCTCTATATCGCTTACTAGATCATTTAATTTATTCTGGCTGATCTTGTATTTTTCACTTTTGATCTTGATTAATTTTTTCACTTTTGATCTTTTGATTTAAATTCAGAATTCGTACTATCTTGTTCTCCTATTATGCACTCAGAAGTTAATTCACGGTTTATTATTATTATTATTATTATTATTATTATTATTATTATTATTATTATTATTCCATTACATCACGACTAAAGATCTTATGAGTCAGCTGAATATAAAATCTACTCCAGGTTGCAACCAGCTACCTAAGGAGCAGATTCGGTGAATATCAGTGCCTCTACAATACTTTACGCAAAATGTGGGCTGTTCCAAATAAAGCAATTTCTTGCACTTCCCAGTCTTTTGAATTACCTGGGAGTTTAGACAAGTTCTTACTCAAATTTTGCGGAACAAATTCCAGAGCTCCGATAACTATCGGGACGACCTGTGCTTTTACGCCCCACATTCGGCTGATCTCGATTTCCAAACTCTTGTATTTAAGACGTTTCTCTGCCTCCTTGGTAACGAAGTTTTGATCGCAAGGTACAGCAACATCGATAAGTAAACACGATTTTTTCGCCAAATCCCGGATAACTATATCCGGTTTGTTCCAACAGACGTCACCGGTTTCGGCGAGTGTTCGTACCACTTGGGGCATGTGTTTGGAACTTCGAGGGCGGTACAGATCTGCCAGTGGAGGTAGCTACACACCCTGTCATGTCTTTTAAGGTATTCGGTCTTTGCTAGGATTGGACAAGCTGAGACAATATGATCAACGGTTTCTACTTGCTCCAGGCAAATGCGGCATTTATCATCTTGGGAAAAATTGAGAACCGCTTTATGATAATGTCGTGTTCTCAAGGCCTGATCTTGGGCAGCTATTACAAGTGCTTCCGATTCTGGCTTCATTCTTCCCCTTTTAAGCCACATAAATGATTGATCTTTATTGATCTGCACCTTCTCCATTCTTTTTAGGTATTGTCCGTGGAGTGGTTTGTCTCTCCACGACTTCTTTAACATTTTTTGTGTCTCACACTTCATGTTTAGCAGCATTAGAAGTTCAGTATCTGTGTTATTCGACGTGTCTTGCCTAGTTTTCTTCGCAATACTTCTTGCTACTCTAACAATGCCTCTGTTTCCCATTCTTCGGTCAGATTTCATGACCTGCCTCATTAGAGGGTCATCTTGATGGCTGACTACATACTTCCCCAACCCGACTATTGCGCTGTGCCAGGAGGCCTCAATTTGTCTGAGGCCTCTTCCTCCTTCCTTACGTGAAACATAAAGTCTATGTATATCAGCTCGAGGATGGGAAACATGATGGATTGTTAGCAGTTTTCTGGTTTTTCGATCCATGGTGCGAATTTCTTGCTCAGTCCAGTCCACTAGTCCAAAACTGTATTCGGCTACAGGTACCGCCAAACTACCTATTGCATATATTTTATTCCTGGAATTCAGAGCGGACTGCAGGACCAGTCTCACTCTCCTGTAATACTCCCTACGAATTCTCTCTTTCATTCTGTCATTCGAGATGGTTTCACATTCTTCAATGCTCAGATATTTGTAAGTTTTACCTGGCTCAAGATCTTGAATCACAGTGTGCGTATCAATTTCAATGTTCTCAGGAGTTGTGAGTTTCCTTCTTTTTAAATTGATTTTTGCACATTTGTCAAGACCAAACTTCATGCAGATGTCATTGCTAAAGTCATTCACGACAGACAGCATTTGGGAGAGAATCGCTTCATTCTTAGCAAACACTTTCAGATCATCCATGTAAAACAAATGTGATACTGGCCTTCCATCACCATGGAGCTTGTAACCAAAGTCAGCTTACGACAACTGTCTCGATAGTGGAATCAAACTAATGTAAAACAGCAGAGGGGATAGTGAATCTCCTTGAAAAATACCCCTGTTCATCGGAATACTTCTGGTTTCTACTGCTTCCTTTCTGCTCTGTATTAGTAACCTGGTATTCCACGACTTCATGCTAGCCTTGCAAAATTCAATAAGTCTAGGATGAAATCGATAGATCTCCAGGGTCTTCAAAATCCAATCGTGTGGTACACTATCAAAGGCCTTTTGGTAGTCAATCCAAGCCATGCTCAAATTACGTTTGCGTTTCTTTACATCATTCAAGATGACTTTATTCAGTAGCAAGATTTCCTTACAGCCATAAGAGCCTTTACGACATCCTTTTTGTTCAGCTGGCATTAGATGATTCTTATCTAAATGTCTGTACATTTTGTCAGCTATGGCTGAAGTTATAACTTTGTACAGGACTGGCAGACAAGTAATTGGCCTGTAGTTCTTCGCCAAAGAGCTGTCTCCCACTTTGGGTAGCAAATACGTGATGCCGCGTGTGAGCCATTCCGGGATTTCCTTTGGGTTTTCAAAAATTTTAATAACAGCCTTTGCTAGATGAGAATGTATTGCTGTTCATTTCTTAATCCAATAAATCTGGATCTTATCAATCCCGGGGGACTTCCAGTTTCCCATGTCCTTAATTGCTTGGAAGAGGTCCTCTTCCGAGAATTGGTGAACATCTTCCACTGTTTCTACAAGTTCATCGGCAGCATCAACTTCAGATTGAAGCCAAGATGCGTCTTTGTTGTAGGATCTGCTCTCCTCCCAGATTCCTACCCAAAATGCTTCGACGTCATATTTTGAAGGAGTAACAGTTTTGCCATTCGGTTTTTGAGTCAGATTGCGATAGAATCTCTTCGCGTCTGTTTCAAACAACCGGTTCTGTACACGGAAATCTATTCTACGTTTGTAACGTCTAATTCTTTGAGCCCATGCTTGAATTTTCTCTTTTAGCTTCTCAACTACCATTAGCCTGCTGGTGTCATTTTCAATTTGGTATTTTTGTTCAACATTGAATATTTTTCGTTGAACTTTAGAGGTGTGCGTTGATTTAGAAGATGCCTCAGCTAAGAGTGATATTTCGCGCCGGGTGTCGGCTATCCGATTCATAATTTTGTTCATCCATGGGGGTACAGAGCTGTTTACTCTGTTTTGCTGTCGGCCGTCGGTGTTCTTGGCTGGCCCCAAAATTATCTGAGATACTAGATATTGTGACGATACCAAATAGTCAATAGAAAAAAAATTGATTTTAAACATACGACGTAGTAGCCTGTCGCGAGTCTACGCAGCGCCCCTTTGTGCGCGAGGGACGAAGCAATTTGTTTCGGACACGTGCATGCCAAGGCCCCCCAGCGCCTCCTGTCCGGCAGCGGGCTAGGGTACACGAGAATTATGACCCGATCTTCGCCTCTCTGGCGCCGCCACATCCCCAGGCGACCCCCCCCCCCCGACGTTAGAGAGAGAGGGTTGAGTGGAATTTTTCCACCGACTTCGGCCAGGAGACGCTTCCGAACATTGGCCGAAATAAAATTAAAACGCGGTAACCTTTGGCCAATGGAGATGCACTTCTCAAAATTTGAACCAAAATTGTTCTAGAACTTTCGATGAAGGAGGAAGGAGTGGGGGTTACCGAGGCTTCGCGTGCAAGTGACGGGGCACGAGACTCACTCGAGAATAGATTCGGGGAGGAGAAGGGTGGAGAGAGCGGGTGCACGCACCTCTGCGGTGCGTCGGTCGGAGTAATAGACGCCCCTGGCGTATGCACCTCCGCGGTGCGAGGGACATAACCGTTTTCGGTGTGCTGTGTTTGTGGTGTGAGACGTAGAATGGCTCCCGGTGAGCGTTCACTACCATCCGTGGAACTTTAAGTTGTTACGAGCTATTGTTGTAGCTAGTGCGCGATTTCGCAACCGGCCAGTGCCCGCAGCGAACTATCCGTCACGGTGTGCCGTCTCTTTTATTTAGCGAAAAGCAATTTCGCTCGACTGCCTAAAAGACAATCACTGTATGAGCAGAGCAGTTCGCGCCGCGCGTTATCGAGATCGTTCAACTCGATCCGCGTCGTCACGTCCGCGCCTGCGGCAGAGCTGATCCCTGTGTTGGAGTTTCCGCCTACGGCGCCCGTCTCCGCCCTCTCGGCGAGGGTAGGGACCCTCCACGCCAGCTGCGATCCACTGCCCTGCAGCCACTTTCACCACCGCCAAAGGGAACTCCGGTGACGTCATCTGAAGGTCGAGCACCGACCCCACGAAGTTCATTCAAACACGGTCTTTTGTTCGCAAGACTTTTGTGAATGACCCAGAACAGAGACCTGTGTAGCACTGTAAGCGAGCCGCGCTTTGGCTATTGAAGAAAAATCTCCAGAACTGCATTTCCTATCTTTTTTGTAATTGTATTACCCTTTGTTATCTTCTAGCATGTAAAAAAGTAATATTAAGTAAGCGGAAATCTAGGAGGGGGTTAAATTCAGGCTGTTTTGGGAGTTGTGGGATAAGTAGGAAAGAGGGGAGAGATATCAATGGGTTTGAAAGGGAGGGATTATTAGTTATAGAATTTTTTTTTGTGTGTTTAGTTAATTAAATTATATTTTTACCTCTAACCTCAACGAGTTTCATTTCACGAGCAAGTAGCGTCCATCCATAGGCCCCCCATTTTTTTTAGAGAATCACTGCTCCTGAGCTAGCCCGGCAACTGCATCAGGTGAGTGAAGACAAGAGGGGGTTCTGATCGTCAGACCGAGCCCCGACGCCACCCGCGAGGGCCCGCGGTGCTGACAATATCCAGTTGCATATATGATGTGATTGATTTCAGTAATATCTAGATCTCTGCCTGGGGTCTCCACCACCTCATTTAAGACAGAATTCACTGTTTCTATCACTCTTTTAGCTTTGGCAGTTTCGTATATTCTCCTCAACAGTTCACGAGATTCAAGCGGAAGTTGACTAACTCTTTCTATCTCGCGCCGAAGGAGATTTCGCATTATGTCCTTATCGTGTAATTCATTGCCAGATGAATTTTCACCACTGACGTGTGTTTCACCGGAAAGAGATGAACCTTCCACGGGATCATCATTTTCAAGTTCTACATGTTCGTCATGTGGATTGTTCGAGCGAAGTACATACTCCGCATTTCTCTCAATGTCAGCAAGTTGTTCTGCTGTGAATTTTCCACTACTGAGTATGTATCGTCGTTGACTCGCAAGCTTCTTTGAGTCTAGGGTAGGTCTGATATCTGGGTTCCGCTCTCTCCATACCTTGAAAACTTCTATTTCTGAGCCCCCATTTTTCGCTTTTGCATAGTAAAAGCACCACATCACCTCCTTTAATTCATCCCGGGTCCATCTCTGACGATGGCTTCGAGCTATTGCCGGCTCTGGGTCCCTGGGACTAACATCCGTGGGATGGCCAGACGCCGACAAGGTGACATTAGCTCGGTTTCTGAGCAGGTATGGGACATTGGTAGAACAAGGCACGTTAAGGTTCATTACATTGCTTGTTCTATCCATTTTGCTCATTGGTTTGAATTGAAGATTCGCAGGACGCAAGTTCGAGTTCACAGATCACACTTAACCTTCGGGTTGTTTCCTGCCATCCGTTACTGCGACCCACAGTGGCCTCGGGGCATCCCCCCGCAGGGCCTAGCAAGGGGCCCCTCCGATCGCCAGTCGGCATTACTAAACCCTACGGGATTTTCACTGACTGCTGAAGGCAGCCTCCTTCGCTGGCTAATGCAAGGTTCGGGCTTCCACTCTAATCAGTGGCCTGGTGTGCCAACCCAGTTTCTCTCCTGTACCCTCTATGGGCCGACAACAGGAAGTCCAAAGGTTCATGACCCTTCCCTCTCTACTTACTTCCCACTCTCCTCAAAATGGAGTACTTCTTCGTCTGACCCCTCACCTTCAACCTATTCAGCAAGGGAGGCCCTACCGGTAGCTAGGCTACCACTAACATAGCTTTAAGGCTCATGGGGGTACTCAAGCCCCACCACCAACTGCAAGGTCGTGTACTCCCTAGGTGGAGTTGTTGTTATTATTATTATTATTAAAATATTATAATTATAATTCTATTATTATTCCTCTAATTCACAACTAAAGATGTTGCGGATCAGTTGATTCTAAAGTCTACTCCGAGTTGCAACCAGTTTCATAAGGATCAGATCTAGGAACTATCGGTGCCCCTACAACACTTTGCGCAAAATGTGGGCTGTTCCAAATAAAGCAATTTCTTGCACTTCCCAGTCCTTTGAATGACCTGGAAGTTTAGGCAAGTTCTTAGTAATTTTGCGGAGCAAAACCCAGAGCGATAACTATCGGGGCGACCTGTGCTTTTACGCCCCACATTCGGCTGATCACGATTTCCAAACTCTTGTATTTAAGACTTTTCTCTGCCTCTTTGGTTATGACGTTTTGATCACAAAGTACAGCAACATCTACAAATAGACACGATTTTTTCTCCAAATCTCGGATAACGATATTCGGTTTGTTTATCGCTTTCGTGCGATCAGTTTGAATTTGTTGATCGTACAATATTGTGAACTGTCCAAGAGACATCACCGGTTTTGGTGGGTGTTTATTATTATTATTATTATTATTATTATTATTATTATTATTATTATTATTTAGTCGTGTACAGTTGACTGGTACTGAGACAGAAGACCCACAGGTATCATCTATCAAACCATGACTATCAAGTTATTAATACATCTTATAAATTAATTCCACATCAACACCCAAAATTAATAGTTCTCATAGAGACGACAAAAAGTGCACATTTATGAGTACAATTCAGTAACGTACTGAGATTGATTATTGTAGAACCCAAAACGTCCATTACGCTCCAAAAATTTCCAGACCAATCTGCACGTTCTGAGGTAAACCATATTTCTGGTGACCAATGGCGGTACTCTGTTAAATTCCGTGTACTTACACGTACATTACTTGCATGTATTAACTAAATTATTGTAGTATTAAAAGATTCATCATTCCACCTTCCTTTGCCTTTTATTTTTTCCTTTGTTGTGTTATGTTAATTCTTCGTATTTTAAAATTGAATACCTCCGGGCAAAAATATTGTAAAATGCAAAAAGGTTTTTGCCTTACCAGCTTCCTTAAAACTGATTGCAACTCTAATATAAATGGAAATTGTTTATTCCATTAATTAAATAACGTTTAGTAATTAACGTTAAGGTTAGTTAGCCCACATTATCTTGGTAGGGACACTTTCCAACATAGTTACAATTCATTTTGCACAGTACTGTGATGGTCTTATTACAACTTTTTTATGTGGATTACAACTTTTTTTGCCCGGAGGTATTCAATTATATATTACTTAAATTTCAATTATCTTTCTATTAGTTCATAACTGAATATTTTATATTTTTATGGTTTTGGTATATTGGAGGTGCAAAATTACATGACTCATTCTGTCCATGGATGGCTGTTCTAAATTGAGAATTACTATTAAATAAACAAATTAAACAGAGTCACATCCACAGAAACTCATGCATTTGCATTTTACTTATATTATGTTTCGTATGTTACTTATTACAAACACAACAAAAGGAAAATCACTCTGATCACACTTTTGCCATCTAGTTTAAACAATGTTTCAGAGAACGTTTCTTCATCAACACTGTTGTACAAACAATAATTCTGCGTCAACTCTCATATGTGTACTCTGACACTGCAGAGTCCTCATAATTTATAACAATATGTTGCAATATATCTATACGTCAAACTAGCTGCAATATAATTCAACACTCTATTAGTCATTAAATAAAAAAACTAACAAAAAAATTCGTTTACGCAATCTTTTGTTTACAAACTAGTGTCGAAAGGTAAAATCTCATAGCTTATCGTTTTGACTTAATATTTTGTTAGAGAATTGAGTTTGCTTCTCCCACAGTATCTTGATACTAGATTTTTACTCTTTTAAGTTAACTATATTATCTTTCACTTGTAAAATTTGTAATGATTTAAGTTAAAAAATCGGAAGGCAACCTCAGCGTGTCTCTCATTAATGTTTGTGCATACGGCAAACGTCGGAGATTCCATTTCAACAAGCTAATCAGAAAGCTGCGACAGATTTCGACGTACCGGATTTTGTCATACACTCGGTAAGTTCAAAACATAATAAATGAGAATGAAAATACTGGTCTTAGAATAAATCAGATTTTATTGAAATTGTTTAGTGACCTTCATGAAACAGACATTTTTGGTAATTTTATAACAATTTATTTATTGTTATGCATAACTCAACGTTCAGTAAAATCAATTTTTAGCGCTACAGCGTGTTAATCAAATTTATTTCATTTTTATATCTTTGCGAGGACTATTTATAAATTTCTGTAAGTATATTATAATATTTTTTAGCAAATTTGAAAACTTTTGTAATCATTTTTGAGCGGAAAGCTAGTTTGCTAGCTGTGAGTCGCTGAAGGATGTGTATATTATAAATAGTCCTCGGAATTTCAGGCATAAAAAAGTGATGATTTAAGCACCTAGAGTAAGTAAAAAAATTAAGAAATTAGGCACAATTAGGGATGAAAAGTGACGTTCTAGGATCTTAAATGAAGTTACAAAATGATTAAACTGGGCATTTTAAAAAAACATTTGACATGAGACGTTGTTTCCGGCACCTAAAACTAATCACAAAGGATTAAATTCGGCACTTTTTATTTTTCAGGAAAGTTATGAATATTTACATTTATGAGAATGACATCAGGCATT
Organism: Acheta domesticus; assembly: GCA_031308135.1. Taxonomy (NCBI): domain Eukaryota; kingdom Metazoa; phylum Arthropoda; class Insecta; order Orthoptera; family Gryllidae; genus Acheta; species Acheta domesticus. The sequence goes on from JAHLJT010005437.1 coordinate 7,509,879, forward strand.
AACGATTCAAGCATTATTATTATTCATTTCATTCATTCTTTCACACTTTTCGTTCTCAACCTGTTAACAGCGCACCGGAAATGGGTGTAATTGCCTAAGAAGTGCGTGCTGATCGGAGACAAGCGCGAAACGTCTTCTTCATTTTGACTTGCACCCTACCTTCAGTGTGTTGAATGAGAGATTTCGGTTCTTAGACGATTGCGTGATCGATTCGAAATTCACGTTTCGGAAAATTTGAGAGAGTATTTGCGTTTCGGTAAAACAAATTTGAAAAATGAATAATTAAAAGATGATAATTTTTATCACAATTATTTGTATTAGGCATATTTAGGCAAAAAATATTAAAATGGGCATGAATCGCTGTTTTAGGACATTTTAGACACTATTAAATGCTTTCTCCACATCTATTTTTTCATGATTCGTAAACATCTGCAATATTTTCCACAACCTCCGAAGGAACTAAATAGGCATTCGTTCTAAAATCCGAGTTCTAATTATAAAGTACACGTTTATGATAGAATTCTTTACGAAAGAGAAATTGGTTTCCCATCATTTTCCCCTTCGCTTTTAATTAGGGGATTTTTACGTTGTTATTTCTTTCCCGACTTCAGCCGCCTTAGAAGAAGTCCTGTGTAGCCTGCCTCTGGGGCAGCCAGCCAGGTGACGCAGGCCGCTCGGAAGAAGTCGGTGACGTAACCGGTAGTGCGGTACGGGAAGTGGTAGTCGCGGTTTTCAAAACCCGGTTCGTTTGAATTATGCGAGGTGGCCCACATGATGACTTCAAAGCCGAGTTCTAGTGCGCCGCTCATCAGCACCATTTTCAGGTACATCTTAATTCTGCAACGAAAGATGTTGCACATAAGTGAGAAAGTGAACAGGTGGTTTGAGGTACTCGTCTACCTGAGTTTTCAAGTTTGTGACGTGAATCTGAATTTAAAAATGCTTACTCGTAGGATTAGGTATTAACAAAGTCAAAAATATTATTTAAAAAATTATTTTATCAGATATGCCCTTTTTCCTTCCAAAAATGGAGTATGATTTGTGACATCATAACTCATGAACAGTTAAAAATTGATTATTTTTGAAGATTTTTATTTGAATTATACTTTTGTATGTACTTTACAGGGATTTCAGTGAGAACTTTTAAAAATCTCCATATCGATTAGCAGAGAAATTGATTATTGACAATATGCATTTTCTCTAAAAATTGGAGGTTAAGGCACAAGAATTGACTTTCTTCTATTAAATAAAAAATCATTAAGATATCTTCATAAAAATTAGAAGAGTTATGTTTCACGTCGGGCCAAACAAGAGAAAAAAGTAATTTTAGGGAAATGACAAATTAAGATTCATTAGCTCTAAAATGATCTGTGAACACTAAATTCCTAAATACAAGAAAGAATTTTTCCAAAATGGATATTCTGCGTTTAATCTAACAACATAAGGACTTTACATTAGATTAAAAGGGATTTAAAAGTTTCTCACAAAATAATCTAATTTGTCTTTCATTTTTAGCGATCATGAACTGCAAATGGCCGTGGACACGGCATATGAGCGCGCTGTGTCAAAAGCACCAATAAATAAAAAAATAACAAACTTAAAAACAAACGATCTTAAGCATTGAAAATCTGTTTGAAATATATTCCTTAAAGATAGTTCCTAGTTCCTTAAAGAAGGGTGAAAAATACGCGCTATTTTAGCACCATTAGTTGTTTGTTTTTTTTCACGGATAAACGCCATTTTGAGATAGACGAGTTCCTTGAATGTCTAATCCAATGTTCAAAAAACAATTACAAACAATCTCAATGCACAATAAATAATTAAAAACAAAAATTTCATTTTACTGTCTCGCTACGGAGCAGAAAGAAAGTTGTGTAATGATGCGCGAAAAAACGGCGAATTTTTCCCAGAAAAAATCTTATTGCCGGGCCTTGGGAACGAAAAATTGTGTAAATCCATTTGATAAATTTAGAAAAAATCCTCTAACACGTGGAGTAGCCAGAACCCATGTTTTGTGAGTCCTTTATGCCGAAAAAGAGAATGACCGCAAAACGTTCGTCTGACCGTCCGTCTGTGAACAACGATAGCGGCTACACCTTTCAGCCGATTTTCTCTAAAATTCATATTTTCCTATTAACCTGACTGATGTCACGGTATCGTGAATTTGAAACCGATATTTTGATGTTGGGGAGTACTTTACATGAAACCCCTGAGTCATTTTCCAAATTTTTAAAAAAATAGCTCCATAATTTTTATTAAATTTTGTTTTTGGATAGTGTGTGTTGTCGAATGCATTGAAGAGATTGGTGTAGGTCTCATGTTCGTTCAAAACTCTTATTTTCAAAAATTGCATAAGTTCAATATTTTTTTCAGCGTCTTCTAACAACTAAAATATTAAAGATAGAGATTTTTCCCTTAATGAAATCTATTCTTTAAAGATAGTTCCTTCATTAGGGGCGAGAAAGTACGTGCTGTTTTAGCACCTACTAGAGTTTTTCACGGAAAACGCCATTTTGAGATAGACGAGTACTATACGCGCACGTTTTCTTTATTCTCCAGCTCCCTAGTCCTCGCTCAGCCCGGCACAGCACGGCCCTGTAGAAAATATGAGCTCCACTCGGAACGTCACGGTCCAGTTTGTAGTGATGCCCTCCTTCTATCTTTCCAATGCGAAGTACCTAGTTTTCGGTCTCTCTTTCTATCGATTTGTGCTTACCATGTTCTTTCTCCTTACTCAGTTATTTCTATAAAAATTAATTCTTCCGAATTAAAAAAAACCTTGCGTACTTTGTCTTTGCTATATGGTCCAAGGCGCGTTATGACGCTGAGTTTTCTGTCGATGACGTCACTGTATTGCCGTGACGTAGACAAAACCTGGCTCTCCCTGCACCCCCACTGTGGAGGATCAAGAAAAAGTGCGCGATTAGTACTTTGGGCCAGTTTCACCAACCAGGATCATATTCGTAGTTGATCCGAGTTTCGTGATCCTGATCCGCAGAATCAATGCCGACTTGATCCCTGTGCATTTCACCAGACGTTTTGAGTCCGTGAAGTTGATCTGGATCACATGATCCCCGAGCAGACGTGAAAATGCGCGGTAGGCAACAATTTTTTTGTGGGTAATCTCGCGTTCAGCTGTAGGAACCGATTTGTTTTGATTTCATTTCTTTTTGTCGTTGTGTGGTGTTCGGTTACGTGTGATAGTTTTCTTGTTCGATGGTGGATTCAACAGAGGTTGAAAAGAATGCGAAGTGAGCGGCCAATTTTTTTACAGGGGGAAGAGAATTACTTGTAATTGTAATGTGAAAATACAAAGAAATGTTTAATGCTCGTTCCGGCAATTCAAAAATAATCGCTTCCTTCGCGAATTACTCGTGGTCTCTATACGTACGTCTCCCCACAATAAATCTTCAGCCTTCGAAAACAAACTCCATTCTTACGAAGAAAATTAACCTAACACGAATAAAAAATTCAAAGTACCACTGCACTAAAAAAGTATTCAATAAAATTAACACACTCTAATTGCATTCCATATATCACGAAAATCAGATAGAATTACGGAAAAATATCGCTTTCAATAGACTAAAATAACAAACGGCTATTTTAGCAATGCCATTATTTTAGTAATCCACACTAGATTCAAGCCAAAATATATTTAAATTTTACTCCCCAATACCGAGTATTCTAACCTACAATTATGATAACCCTACTTTTATTTACAATACTCTCTTAAAAAACACATTTTTTAGAACAAACAAGTACGCACAACCCTACCTGTTAGCGAATACATATAAATTGAATTTAAGACCAACTAAACGCATTTATTAACTAGTGGTGCTTCCAACGCACATACTTTCTCGCTGTGCCTCTATACGGTCCTTATTGCTATTCCACTACTTCATAAACCAGCAAAAGTGTATTATACCAACAAACGTTTTCCGTACCGAGGCACGACTCAAACTCAACGAACCAGCACTTATAACACTGCGCCACACCAACACCGCATATGTCGAACAGAGCCACGAAAGAATAGAACCGACCTATAAAATGGTAAATGCATTATAAAAAAACAATCGATACGATGGTACATACGCTTTACAAATCCAAGAAGAGAAGTAAAAAAATTGTAAAAAATTAAAAATTTGAACAAATATATTCAGACATTTCCAGTACATTTCTCGCAATTAGTTATATTTTTGTCAAACGTAATTGTATGGGTTTTATCATTAGAAGCCGGTAATTATCAACATGCGAAAAACATGTCCTTCAAACATTCGTAAGGCGAGAAAGTAATAAGAATTTTTTGGAACCGTTAGGGATATCATAGTTCAACGCATGCCTTCTGGTTATATTGTATTACAATTTAACGTTAAAATGTTCATAATTTTACTTAAATTGGTTCATACAGATATATACTAGACAACGGTTGATTTGACATGTCATACGCTTCAGAAATCGAATAACAGGGTTGAAAAATTGTTTAAAAGACGCAGTTAGGGAAAACACAGACAAGTGCTGTCTATTTTTCTATATTGAATCTATTCGTGAGTAGAAGTACTTCAAATGATTTTCAATAAAGTATCTACACTCTTCAATGTTTTTTTCCTGAAACATCATATTCATCAAATTAAAATTCCCCACGGGGGATCGAACTCGGTACCTTCATTATTGAAGATCTCAACCCCAAGGTGCATTAACCAATCGCGCTACGGGAGCGACTTGGAGAACAACTCTTAATATTTCAGTCAAAACGATCGTGAATCAGTTCTATCATTAGGAAGAAGGTAATTGTCAACATGCGAAAAACATGTCTTTACAAAAAACATGACCAAGAAAGGCAGCGGTAAACGGTTAACTCCACATAATTTATCGGATGATCGGTATTTGGAAAATAACTACTGCGAGAAAGTATGTGCCATTCTATAGCACCACTAGTTTATTTATATATTTACCTTCCCTTCTTACACACGTGCAGAAAATTTAAAGAAAAAATTTGGAGCGGTTTTTGAGAAAAGTTTTTTTTGTCAATTTGAATCGCAATTTACGCAAACACTATTCGTTTTCCCCAAAAATGGTACATGACCTTATTTGAAGTGCTAATTTTCTACAACCGACTTTGTCTGCAGCGAAAATCTCTATCTTCAATTTTGGAGTTTTTTAACAGTTTTTTGCAATTTTCGAAAAATAGGGCCTATAAACGAAAATGATGTCTACGTCATTCCCTTCAACGTTCTTCGCACTATTCAACAACAAAATATAATCAAAAAATTTGGAGCCATTTTTTTAAATTCATAAAATCTCAAAATGGGCTTCATGTAAAGTATCCTCAAATACTAAGATATCGGTTTCAAATTCAAGAGGCCTTGAGACGAGTCAAAACCATCGGGGAATATCAATTTTGAAGAAAATCGACCGAACGGTTTAGGCGCTAGCGTTGACCACAGACGGACAGACGGACGGAATGCCGTCAATCGATTTTGAAGTATGAAGAAGCAACAAATCATGGATTTTGACTATACCAGGAGATAGAGGATTTTTTTTTCTTAATTTAGCAACAGATTTTATCCACTTTTCTGTCACCAGACCCCTGCTATAAGAGATTTTCTGGCGAAAATTCTCCGTTTTCCGCCGCACGATTACATAACTTTCTCTTCTTACGAAGTATTCGTAAGGCGAGAAAGTAAAAAACACGAAAAACTGAAATAGCGGGACGAGCATTTGGTGCGGCCAAGCTGAGAAATAACTCCTGATCCGGACGCGCGATCCGCCGGTCGGCGACGGATCAATTTGCGAGTCAAATTTGATCCGCGAGACAGACGTCGATTCATTTCAAGTGCGTGGTGAAACGTACAAGGGGATCAACTGGAGTTGACTCGGATCAACCCAGGATCATGACTTCTCTTGATTCGGTTGGTGAAACCGGCCCTTTGAGTGACTGCAAAGCCAATGCTCGCCACTTACGTTCTGGCATCCACCGCTAGGCTGCGTCGTCCGTCCGCTCTGTCGACGTTCCCCGCAGAAGGGGGGTTCCCCGGCGCGCGCCGTCGTCTGTCTTCCTCCCTGCGTAGTACCGAATTGCCCCGTCGGAGGCGCTGCACCTTCCGCAAGGTGACCGCGAGGCAGGCGATGTTGCACAGCATCAGACAGCCCACGGGGCCGTAGTAGAAGAGGGTGGTGCCCAATTTATGAGACCCAGAAGATGAGCTGTCTGTAAAAACCAATTACATAAAATAAATTTTAAATCTCTTCTTATCAAATTAAAATAATTACATTTTGTAACGTGCATATGAGTGTGCGCATTCATATATTCTTACTTACAAAGTAAAGCAATTGAGGTAATGATAACAATAATAACTCCACTTAGGGAGTACACGCCCTTGTAGTTTGGTGGTGGAGCTTGAGTACCCCATGAGCCTGACAGATATACCAGTGGTAGCCTAGGCTACTGGTAGGGGCTCCCTTGCTGAATAGGTTGAATGTGAGGGGTCAGACAAAGAAGTACTCCCGAGGAGAGTGGGAAGTAAGTAGAGAGGGAAGGGTCATGAACCTTTGGACTTCCTGTTATCGGCCCATGGAGGGTACAGGAGAGAAACTGGTTTGGCACACCAGACCACTGATTAGAGTGGAGGCCCTAACCTTGCATTAGCCAGCGAAGGAGGCTGCCTTCAGCAGTCAGTGAAAATCCCGTAGGGTTTAGTAATGCCGACTGGCGATCGGAGGAACCCCATGCTGGACCCTGCAGAGGGTTGTCCCGAGGCCACTGTAGGTGGCAGTAACGGATGGCAGGAAAGAACTCAAGGGTTAAGTGTTACCTGTGAACTCGAACTTGCGAATCTTCACTTAAAACCACTGAGCAAAATGAATAGAAGCAGAAATGTAATGAATCTTAACGTGCCTTGTTCTATCAATGTCCCATATCTGCTCAGAAACCGAGCTAATGTCCCCTGACCTCTGTCCATCCCACGGATGTTAGTCCCAGGGACCCAGAGCCGGCAGTAGCTCGAAGCCATCGTCAGAGATGGGCATGGGATGAATTAAAGGAGGTGATGTGGTGCTTTTAATATGCAAAAGCGAAAAATGGGGGCTCAAAAATTAAAGTTTTCAAGGTATGAAGGGAGCGGAACCTAGATATGAGACCTATCCTAGACTCAAAGAAGCTTGCCAGCCAACGACGATACATACTCAGCAGTGTAAAATTCACAGCAGAACAACTTGCTGACATTCAGAGAAAAGCGGAGTATGTTCTTCGATCGAACTACCCACATGACGAACATGTAGAACTTGAAAACGATGGTCCTGTTGAAGGTTCATCTCTTTCCAATGAAACACACGTCATGACAATGAATTACACGATAAGGACATGATGCGAAATCTCCTCCGACGCGAGATAGAAAGAGTTCGTCAACTTCCATTTGAATCTCGTGCACCGTTGACGACAATATACGAAAATGCCAAAGCTACGAGAGGGATAGACACGGCGAATTCTGTCTTAAATGAGTTTGTACAGACCCCAGGTGGAGACCTAGATATTGCTGAAATCAATCACATCGTGTATGCAGCTGGATATCTGGTATCTCATATAATTTTGGGGCCAGCCAAGAATACCGACGGCCGACAGCAAAACAGAGTAAATAGCCTTGTTCCCCCATGGACGAAGAGAATTATGAAATGGATAGCCGGCACTCAGCGTGAAATATCACTCTTAGCTGAGGCATCTTCTAAATCAACGCACACCACAAAAGTTCAACAAAAGATATTCAATGTTGAACAAAAATACCAAATGCTTGAACGTCATTTTCCTTAAAACGGCTCGAAATTCTCCTCTCTTAAAATTTGAATGTAAGACGGTAATTTGCTCTTTTATAATATTCTGAAAGGCATAATTCAATTCTATTATTGGGGAATCGAAAAAATTAAGAAAAAAACGTTTTCTGTCTTTTAGGCGCCGATAACAGCTAGGAAGGCGATGGAGCAATACCAAAATAACCTAAGACAAAGATAATAGAAAACTAACTGGTACACAAAATTCTGTCTGCCATTCACTAGCATTTATTTAGTAGATAGTCCAATTGATCATTTGATTTTGTTACTACTCCTTACTAGTTTTTTGAAAAAGCAAAGATTGGGGATGGTTAACACTAAAGCAACTCACAGCCGATAATCCACTCTAATACGAGACTGGATAAGGAAATGGTCCAGGCGGAATGATTTATCATCAATCTCAGTAATTTTATACGTATTACAGAAAAAGTCCAGGTGAAATGATGACCTTCGGTCGCTTTTACTTACAAATGAAATAGTTCAGATGGAATGGTTTATCATTAGTCTTGGTCATTTTATACTTACAAAAGAAATAGTCGGAATGATTTATCATAAGCCTCGGTCGTTTTATACTTACAAAAGAAATAGACCAGGCAGAATGATTTATCATTAGCCTCAGTCATTTTATAGTTACAAATGTTACAGTCGTAATGATTTATCATTAGCTTCGGTCATTTTATACTTACAAATGTTACAGTCGAAATGATTTATCATTATACTGCAATTTTTCTAACTTTGCCCCTCAAGGCCACTCAAGGCCCTGTCTTTGCGATGGAATGTCAAACGGCATTTCGCGTCTTTCTCGGTCTTGCCGGTAGAAGTCGCGTGATCGCAAGCACTGCTTGATACGGTCGCAATCATGCGAAATCTAGCGGAACGACTGAGAAAGACGCGAAATGCCGTGACATATTCCATCGCGAAGATGGGATTTTAGTGGCCTTGAGGGACAACATTAGAAAAATCGCAGTATAGCTTCGGTCATTTTCTACTTCAAATTCTACTTCATTTTCTACTTTCAAATAACAAAACAAAATCAATGTGGGATATAGTAAAAAATGCGACCAAATCAACTAGAAACTTTGTAGAGAAAGTTGTTTTAAAAGATAACGATAGAGATGTGAACGATCCGGCAACAGTGGCTAGTCTCTTTAACCAATATATTTCGAGAATTGCTGTCTATCTCACTAAGGGTTTTCAGCCACAAAATTCAACATCTGACGTTTCCCTAAATAATCTTGGACACTATGTTCGTTTCCGAAACCTCTTCGTATGAAATTCTCAAACTAATCGGTAAATTAAAAAATAAATATTCGGCCGATTTAGATGAATTTCCGGATTGTTTGTTAAAGACGTGTGCGCCAGCCATTATACACCCGTTAATTCACATATTTAATGCATCCTTATGCACCGGAATTTTTCCAGATATTTTTAAAACAGCTAAGATTAAGCCGCTCTTCAAAAAGGCAGCAAAAATGAAGGTCAAAATTATCGGCCAATTTCTCTTTTGTCAGTTTTTTCAAAAATATTAGAGAGACTTTTTTATGTGCGAATGGAAACCTTTCTCAATAAACACGACGCGTTTTCAAATTGCCAACATGGATTCCGGAAATCAAAATCTACGGAAACAGCCATTTTTTCTTTTCTTAAGGATGTTGCCTCATCATTGGATCAAAACGAAGCAACTATTGGAATATTTTTAGATCTTTAAAAAGCTTTTGACGTCATTGATCATAACATTTTACTTTCAAAATTACCTTCGTATGGAATCCGTGGTATTGCTCTAGATTGGCTATGTTCGTACCTTAAACAACGATCTCAGAGAGTAGAAATACCTTACTGGAATGATGGAACTTTATGTACACACCTTTCCGGTTCTTTGTCAATTGCACGTGGAGTCCCGCAAGGATCTATTTTAGGCCCTATTCTCTTCCTATTATACGTAAATGACATGTCTTTAGCGATTCGAAACGGAAGAACAGTTCTCTTTGCGAATGATACTTTGCAACAAATACTTTGCAAAATTCTTTGCAACAAAAAAACCGTAAATAGTACAATATCAGATGTTTCAAATTTTTTCCGTAATAAAAAATTAATAGTAAATGAAAAGAAAACTGTTTCAATGCACTTTTCCATTTCAAATAAAAAATCTGTACTCCATTTAAAATGAACGGTGTGCCATTGACTGATGTGAAAGTAACAAAATTTTTAGGGCTATCAATTCAGTCAAACCTCAAATGGAATGCCCACTTAAATGAATTGAACACAAAATTAAGTTCATTATGCTACGCGTTCAGAATTCTTTCAAATTCCGTCAGCCTTCATACAGCTCGTTGTGTATATTTTGCCAGTGTTCATTCCCGCCTGAGATATGGCATAATATTCTGAAGAAACACATCTTATAGCTCCCAGACTTTCAGATTACAAAAAAGAATTGTACGAATAATAAGCAAATCCAACCCACGTGATTCTTGTAAGTCACTCTTTATTAATCTAGGAATTTTACCATTGCCTTGTCTCCTGATTTACGAATCAGAAGTTTTTCTCAAAAATGACTTACTTAAGGGCGGGAATATATTTTCAGCAAATGCCGATGCCTATAAGTATAACACACGACCTAGTAACCATATTAATCAGATGGCAGTATCAACAGCTCACTACAAAAAATTCACATACAATTCATGTACATTACTCTACAACACTTTGCCAGATGATATTAAACGATTAAATTCGATAGAAAAGTTGAAGTCCCAAGTAAAATCTTTTCTGCTGCGTAACTGTTTCTATACAATTCAAGACTATACCGAGCATCAAAAAGGAAAGTAGCATTATTTTTAACAATGATAGTTAACGTAATTATTTATCATTTGGACTGTATAATTCTTAAGAACCTGTAACAAGTATTGTACCACCGTTTCTGGGTTGATGGCCCCCATCTCGATCAGGTTTTTCGTCCAGTTTTCCTGATCCTTGAGCAAATGCTGAGACGGTCCCTTGTTTTGCTTCTGGACATAAATGAAACTTCATTATTTGTGCACGTCTTCTGAATTTCTGTGGGAAATATAGTTATTCAAATTATCGTTTTCCATATTATTGTGGCAAAAGGTATTATTCTTTCATGAAGAACATGAGGGTTCAGGGTAGGAATTTATAGCTAATTTACCTTTGAAAATATATTTTATTATATGGAAGCGAATATTTTGTCAACAAAACAAAAAAACGCTATTTTCCGTATTCAAAATTCGACTAGAATATGGTTTGGGATAGAGATCACAGAATTAAGAAAACCTGCACAAAATTTTTATCTCCCCATAGCTCGTCACACACAGTTTTTAACTGTTTTTGACGTAAATAAATAAAATAAAAAATACTTACTTGGGACGTTACCGAATGGTTCGTTATAACACACTCTTGTTTCCACAAGTGATGGGTAGGACCATGATTCAATACTTGAGTACAATTCATGCGATTGGGTAAAACGCGTAGAACACGTGACTGTGAGCGCAGTAGGCAGACCCCAAGCGGCGGCAGAAAATATGAGAAAGTTCCTGTTACCGTTTCTGCTGGGAGCGGCAGCCTGCAATCTAAACAAAAGAGGGCGGCGTGAAATTTGAAAATCACTGGGAAGCGGATTTTGATGACCTAAAACCACGCCAAAAAGTGATCAATAAAATGCTCTTAAAACGTTTTAAAAATGACCTAAAAACAAAGAAAAATGATGTAAAAATTTGATCAAAACCACTTCAGATGAACAATTCAAGCTGTTAGATATGTTACTGATGTAATAGAGGCTTCTTCCTTTTGTTCAAGTGAATTGCTTGCAAACTTTTGGTTTGCACTGTTCTTTAAAAGAAAATCTCTGCCTTTACTTATTGCGAAATCGGCCGAACTGACAATGACGCCTACAGGCGTCACACGAACCATAAATTATGTAGTGCTCACAACTCCTGACATTACAATATATGAGCAAAGAAATCGAATAGGATACTCAGGAATTCTGCGGAGAACATTTGTTGCATCTCATAAATAATTAAATTATTTTTATTTATTTATTTATGTCAAAAACAGTTAAAAACTGCGTATGACGAGTTATGGGGAGAAGTGAATTTTATAAATTATTATAAATGAATTTTATAAATTTTATAAATTATTTAATAAAATAAAACATTAAAATCGATGAAATCAGCAAAAACATGCTTTGAAAATGACATAAAAAGGTACAAAATGACTTATTAGTCGAAATGAACAAAAAATGCAAAACAATGACGTATAAAAATTCGTCATTTCGTTTTATCATAACATAAAATGAATTTATATACTAAACGGCATTGTTCTAAACTGAAAAGAACAATAATGACATTTCATTAAAATCCGACCCCTAAAAGTCACATACCGATGCTATTCAGGTACTCAGGGTACAGTTACTGGGGGGGTGAAGAACATAATCTAGAATAAGTTGCAATGCAATGGAAGGAAAATGTAGAACAGTTGGACGGAGTTATGCATCAAACGGCTAAGCGCCATTTTTGGAAGAAAAAAAGGAGATATGGACGCCATCAGTTACATTGGACCATGTTCTAAGTGCACTCAAAATTTTGGCGGCAAATATGTAAAAATAGCCTTATAATTAATGAAAAATGTAAGCGCCATCAGTCACATCAGGGATTTTATGTTTCGCAACATCTTGGTATAAAACTAGATCTTCAAATCTGCTGTTCTTAATTTCACATTATGCAGGTGAGCTCCAGATATTCCACTGATGTTTGTGTAGTTTGGCGCTTCAATAAAAGCAATAATGAAATTACAGTTTTTAGAGCTGAAAATGTAATACAACCTTTGAACACGATGATCGTAAAATTTGTGTGATGTCGCATATCCGGTTGACGTATAACACCGTCCAATTTTGGAACTTAACCTACTAAATTTAGCAATTTATTAAAATCATTTTCTGAAAGTGTTTGTTAAAATATTTCCAATTCTTTAGTTGTGGCAAGGGCTTAAATATTTTTAAAATTTCTTGAACTTGCGGACGGAGCACAGAAGAATAAGTTCTTGTTTTTGAAGAACTATTTCAATTTTCACTACTTGCTCCAAACACTTTTGCCATCTTCAGTGGATCTATAACATTGACAAGGAAAACGTAGAAAATAACTTAAAGTATGGGAACAAAAATAAATGTCGCAAAAACACATAAAAGATAAAAATGACCAATAAAATAAAATTAATAATAAATAAATAAAATAAAAAAATATTTATTGCTTATTTATTAATACATAATATAAATTACTTGTTAACATTAAAAGCCTGTTTTATTTGTATTATTAATTTTAGTTTATTTGTCATATTTATATTTTATGTGTTTTTGCTACATTACTTTTTGCACCCATACTTGATGTTATTTTCTCATTTTTCCTTTTCCATGTTATGACCCACTGAAGATGGGAAAAATGTTTCCCGAAGTTTACTTTGGGCATGTTGTAATAAATATTAAAACAGTGATAGTTGAGGTTAATTATTTTCTAAATAACATTATGGTTTACCACAAGATATCTGCTACTATCATGGACTTTAACATAAAATCTCACCTGAATCCTAGAGCCATATTGACGCAGAGAGCCATGAGCCAACACCAGGCGGCGATCAGCAGAAAATACATCGAGAGAGCTGTGAAAACATCGCTCGTTAGTATTATAACTCGACCAAGCTTCGAATGAAGGATGCGATTGCGGCGTGTCATAGAACTAACAATATATTGTGGGAATTTTGTAACTCTGCCCCTCAAGGCCTTGTGGCCACGATGGAATATCACACGGCATTTCGCGTCTTTCTCCGTCGTGCCGCTAGGAGTCGCATGATCGCAAGCACTGCTTGATACGGCCGCGATTATGCGATATCTGGCGGTAAGACTGAGAGCGTCGCGAAATACCGTTACATATTCGATCGTGAAGACGGGCCTTGAGGGGGCAAAGATAGAAAAATCGCAGTATAAACACGGGTCTGTACAGTCAGTTTCGCTAACAAAAGTCGCCAGGAGCGTGAAGCGAGTTCAGAGACTGCTTCTACGGAATCATGGCCTCGTTCATAAAGGTTGTGAATCAGCTGATAAAATATAACTTTAGAGATACATTATGCAAGATATGCACTGAATATTTTATTTTCGTCCCTTTAAGTTACTTTTTTATTTTCACCATTCTAGTACAAGACTGTAATAAAAATTTATATTTATATTGAATTTTTAATACTTATTCGTTGAATTTAAATATTTTGTATTCTTCATTCATCATTTTTTTACATAGGCTTAAGGCGTTTTGTTAGGTATGCAATAAAGTACCAAAACAACTTTACTTTCGTAAGTATCTACAATATTTTTCAGTACGGTGGTAGTTACTTCTTACTTAAAAAATAATTTTATTTGGTATATATTCTGTGAAACTACTTAAGTCAAAATAAATGATTTATATGAATGTTACTACTCATCGAAGGAATTAGTTTCAAACTTTTAAATCGTTTTGCAGAGAATAGTAAACTTCCAATATGAGGTGCAGACATGTCCAAACACAGTTAAAATATTATTTGTGAAGATACTAGATTTACGACGAAATAAATCGCGCCTTTTATCGCAATAGTTTGGGACGGTCCCATTTTAATTTGAGTTTAGTATCCTTATATCTCTGTCTCTGTCGTTTCGGCTGTAAACACAGACGGTGACGCGCTCCTGTAAACATCATTCTCAACTTGGTCGAGATATACTCGTCCATTAGACGGCAGAATTAGGAACTACTGTTGTTTTGAAAGTGAGGGCCCGAATACACAACCGAGAATGCACGAATTTTGCCGATGTGTAACAGAATTTGGCCAATGCTGACACCTGCTGTGACAGTCCGGAGGGAAAGTGCTTGTTTTGTTTTTGTAGTTTCTGTGATGTTTGCGGAAAAATCAAATCAATTTGGGTATGCGGGAGTGCGTTCTGGCAGTAAATTTAGTAATGTAGTGAACTATTGCCGCGAGGAAAAGAAAAAGGGGTTTTTAATTCCACAGTGTAATCTTACACCGTGATTAATACCATTAGAAAGACCTATGGACAAAGCTGCTTGCAATACACTTTGCCATCAACAATACACGCTATTCACAGAAGGCACGGAAAATGTTTTTATTTACTCTTTGCACATATCTATTACACAGTAGGTATGTTCTTGCCCGCTTCTACACTGTCGTATCCTGCAATGAGCCCGCATGTATACCGCTCACCGCCCTCTCTATCATATCTAATGGACCAGTATCTACTGTAGACGTGCGATTGTCATTCAGTCGGCGGTGACCTCATGTAAACAGATCGCACCGCTCCGTCTACAAATGTAAAGTGAACGACAGCATTGGAATCAGACACTGCTTCCAATATTTCAACTTCTTTTGTCTAAGAAAATTCTTGGTTCACTGCATGATCTTACATCATCTGTATGAAAGTTACGGACATTTTATCTCCGACTATTTTCTTGAGAGATATTTATATTTTGACATCAACAATGTGAGTTTTGTATATAATGTACAGTTGAGTGGGGACACGACAATTGTTTAAAGAACTAGTTCAAAATCCACTATATTCTCTGATTGAACAACTGTTATCCCCGGCGGTAGATATTAATAACATGAAATTGGAACGTGTTTATGGGCAGGTCTCTGTGTAAGAGAACGCTGGACTTTCTATGAAGCGATCACGCGTGGATGCGGTTTCCAATTGTTTTGAATACATCCGATAAGCATTGAAACTATCACTAAAAAAATTCAGGTGACAGTAAATGAAGATGCTGTAATGTTATGGTTTGTTATATCTTCATTTACTGTCACCTGCACTTATCCCGTTTCTAGTTGTTTTCATTAGTTTACCATGAAACAGTTGAGAAAAGGGCATATGTTTATTTCAAGTTTTTGTTCAGAATCACCAGCGGTATCACCCCACAAAGCATACACCTTTCCTCCTGACTAACTCTGTTTAAGCCACACAGAATGTTAAAACTCAACGAAAATTTTGTTTCATGCTACGTATTTTTTGTGAAAAGTATTATTACTTCTAATTCTCAAATAAATGTAAAAAAGTTAGTTTAAATTACTTACCTAAAGGTGTGCAAATATTTTCAAGATAAACTGGTATGCGATAAAAAACTGTCGTGTCTAAAAGATCACTCAATGCCACATAATACACAATCTGTCCCACATTAAATGCAAAGAGGCAGAAAGCATGACACGCCAAGCACCATCCATGCACCTTCCGTCGCATGCTTCTGTCGCATGCGATGCTCAACAGCGCCATCGCCAACAGCAGCGTCGACACGAAGCACAACGGCTGCAGAAGCCAGTAGATTCCTCTGGCTACACGTGGACTCTCGCAGTAGAACAATCCTTCCTCCAAAGTGCTGTTGTTGCGGTGGTGGTCGAAGCAGGGCTGCCACGTGGAGAAAAAAAGATGGCGGAGCTGTGTACGGGCCCAAGAAGCGGAGCGGTCTTCAGGGTTTGCTAGGCGAAAGGACGTGTCACATTCGAGATATATATTAAATGGAAACTCGCTGTCAATAGCTTTTGCGAAGGAAGAATTAAAGGGGGACCAATATCCTTCACCGTCGTTTTCACACTTCCAACTGCCTTTCTTGTTCACCATCACTTGGCCCTTTCCACAGCATTTCGTGGCACATTCCTCGTTGGAGCATTTTGTGCCCAAAGCCAGTGCAAATGGCCCCAGAGGTGGCAACGCCGCATCGACGCAGTAATGAGCTCTCCTCATGCCGCCGCCTGGCCTGGGCCTCGCTATGTGCCGTGTTCCCCAGAACACGACCTGTGATCTCCACACTTCCTCTCGCAGAGAGAAATTTTCATCCCAGACAGAGGACGAATTCACGTGGACGCCCTCGGAGAAATAAAAAGGTGTATGCTCTTTATATCCAGCCCACACTCCTTGAATCGTCTGAATCGGGAGACCTGGGGGGAGCCACTTCTGTACCCACGCCTCGTCCAGCGGGCGGACCAAGTACTCAAACCGATTTCTTTGAAAGGACACGTTTTGCGGCCAGTCGCTCAACACACATGTCCTTCCATCATTTGCGAGCATCTTGTACTCATCGCAACACTTGTTTACATACATTTCCTTCTCTGTTTGTTTTTTGCCGAATGTTGTCACCAGGAGCGACAGCAACACTATCGGGAATGCAAACGAAGAACCCATTGTTGGCGAAATTTTAAAAAAAAATATTATTTCCTGTTCGACAATGTGTCTTTCAGGGTATTGAAATTTACAATATGTGGACAGTCGTTTTGGACACTAACATTTACCTCTTTAAGAGGATTTATGAAGGCAAATTTTAAGAATTAGAAATTATTGAGAAAACGAAATCGACGCAAAGACATTGTGAAATTTCACGCAAACGATTATTCTCAAGACTTACACGTAATTATTGTCATCTCACTCAGAACATATTCGCTTTTGGAAAACATCACACAATGTTCGTAGTCAGTAAATAAATGCACAATTAGAACAGACGAGCAGCGTTGTGAAGGGAAGGCGTCTGTCACGGAAACTAACGGGCGATGGCGTCCTAGATTTTGAGTTGCTTCCTGAGCAACATAGGATTCCCATGGGAAATCCTCTTTACCTACCGGATCTCCGCGTTTAAAGGATGTGGAGTTCTTCGTTTCAAAGCAGCAAAGTTGACCGTGTATTACAGATACTGTACTATGCTGCACCATTTAAAATGATGGAAACGTTTGAGAAAACTTTCTCGCAAGTGAGGGCAATAAAAGGTAAAAATGTGAAAATTTCGATAGTTGTTGAAATATCTCTAACCGGTGAGGAAAGAAACTGATACCTTAGCGTATGTTAAAGTTGGTTCCGACACATGCTTTTAGAGCGGAAGGTTCTAGTAATTCTGCAAAGCATCAGACTTTTACTTTTCCGTACACGTACGGAGTATATATGGCCACGTCCAACGGACTGACCAATACCTAAAGGTGACTGCCTATCTATTCCGCCTCTTTCCCTATACGTACGTATTTACGGAGTATATACATAGTATAGGGAAAGTTATGTAATGCTGCGCGAAAATACGGCGGATTTTCTGCAGAAACTTCTTATTACAGGGCCCTAGTAACGAAAAAGTGGATCAATCCAGTTGCTAAATTAAGGGGGAAAAAATCCTAAAACGTGGTGCAGCCAGAATCCCTATTTTGTGGTTCCTTGATACCGAAAAACCAATTGAAAACAACACTTTTGTCCGTCTGTCGGTCTGTCCGTCTATCCGTCTGTCCGTCTGTCTGCCTGTGAACAACGCTAGCGACTAAACCGTTCAGCCTATTTTCTCCAAAATTGATATTCCCTGATCTATCTGACTGTTGTCGTGGCTCCTTGAATTTGAAACCAATATTTTAATTTTGGGGGTAGTTTGCTCGATGCTCCGGGGCATTTTCAAAATTTTCAAAAAAATGGCGCCAATAATTTTGACTAAATTTTGTTGTTGGATAGTCTAAAGGTCGTTTGAGAGAATGGCGCTCTTTCATGTTGGTTAAAAACTCCGATTTTTCGAAAACGACACAAAAAGGGCTTCAAATTTCAAATTTACAGTAGCGCTTAAACGCCATTTTCTTAAAAATGGTTCCAATTTCTTCAAAGAAAATTGGCATTTAGGACGATTTTACTGTACTTTAATGTTCTTAAAATAATATTTTCGTTTTACTATTACGAAACCGGCAAATTAAGAAAATGGCAAAACATGAGCTTTGGGCGACGATGTACGGCAGCTGGCAAGAGCATGTGGCAAGTCCCAAGAGCTAGCCGAGACCAAAGGAAATAGGAAACTAATGCGGGAAAGTCTGTGCTATTCTGTAGCACCACTAGTTTCTTTTTCAAATATTATTTACATAGTATAAAGAAAGTCATGTACTCGTAATGTCGCAGAAAAAATAGCTGAGTTTACAAATTGTTGGAAAATATAGTGATTTATCAATAAAGAAATTTTCCAGATTTTATTTCGTGATGAAACTGCTCTTGTAGTAGCCTTTACTTTTCGTCTGGAATAAATAATAGTTTAACACAAATTGATACTGTTTTGCTTTTTTTTGAGGGAAAATATTAAGAATATTTCAAATAGTTTAATTAAATACAGTTTATTTCAGTTAACGAAAACAGGAGGTTCGTTAACTGGTTTGTAACCAGTGGCATTTTCAGTTCGTCAGAAAACAAATTTGATGGCTTACAGAGAAGAAAATTAACAAACGCGTCATCAAAACAGTTATTGATTCATACAGGCGATATATATTTTCTTTGGAAAGAATATATTACACTTCATTTTGTATTACTTTAAAATTTCTTATTTATTGAATTTAGTTTTAGGTAACAAAAATTATGTAACAAAGGGCAAACGTGATGCATTAAAATTGGCAAAATGATAACTTACAATGATTTGATTATATTAAGAAATATTTCTAAGAAACATTTCTAAGAAACTATGCTTATTCTAGTATCCTTAACTCTATCTGGTTATCTTGTATTATTTCTAAGTGTAAATCTGTAGTCCAGAACCCAGAAACGCCAATTTGCTTTGTGGTGCAGATATTCCACGCAAATGTTAGGAAATTCCTTCTTAAATCCTATATACACTGCCTGAATACAAACTCTAACGGATTTGTTTACCTGACGCGACGGTAATCGTCCATTTCGATTTTGTGGGTAGGTACGCCATGGTTCAATTGTGTGACGTGATATTGTGATACACTACCTCCTTCCCTATTTCTGCCTTCCCGTTTTTCTTCTATATGCTCCTCTTGGTTAATTAATACCTAATAAAAATCACACAACCTAACGCACGCAGTGAAATACCGCCATTGAAAATTCTCGGACAGCGCATTTCAGTTGTTTCTCCGTAGCCCCCCAAGCAGCGTCTTGTGGCAATTCATAGAGAAAACGTACAGACCGTGTATGCGCATCTTTTGGATTTTATACTTCCAGTTTGGGATCTTGAAGTTTCTGTACAGAAATTTTACGCGAATCTGCACGAACACTGTACAGTGTACCAGTGTTGCCAGACGTACCAGGATCCTGGTACTTTTACCAGGATTTTAGTGAATGTACCATGTACCAGGATCAATCCATCCTGGTACGTTTAAATACCAGGATTTGAAGCCTCTAGTAGTTGATGATGTACGATTTATGATTCGTATAATAATATTTTATTTAATAATTTAAAACCAACACCAATATCAAGCCGAGTAAGATAAAGATCCTTTGCCGACACCCTATGCCCCGAAAGGAAGAGGCAGAACAGCAAAATTACAAATAACTGAAAATACTGAAAAAATTGCCGTAAAAACATTAAGAGTGACATATAATGACCTTTTTCTAGCACATGCTGTTAAAAAAAGGATAGAACGTCTTAGTCTTCCAATTTTATCGACATATAATAAATCGTTGTCGAGTGTAACTAACTTCCTGTGTGTGTTAAAATCATAACAAACTTTTAAAAAAATGAACAATTTCAGAATTTAAGTCAGTTGTCATTGGTACAAGGTATTTTAGGGAAAGTACCAGGATTTTTTAAAGTTTGTATTGGGATATACATTTAATCATCTAGCAACTCTGCCGTGTACACCGGTTTAGTTTATGTAGAGTGTGAACGCAAGCGGTTCCTTGCAAGTAGCTCCCTGGCACGGGAAGGAAATCTTGCGGCCGAGAGTTCCGTCCTGCTGCCCGCTGGCCACACAGCGGCGTCGCGGCTATCGGCGGAAACCGTCGCGATAGCAAAACGAAGAGAATTTTCTACCTTCCTGAACAAAAATAATCCGCTAGAATGCCGGTCCGGATAGCCGAGATAGCTAAAGCAGTAATCCCGCTGGGATCTCGGACAGAAGGATCGCGGGTTCGAGTCCCGTCTCGGGTATTTATTTATTTATTTATTTATTTGTCAAGGTCAGGGATGGATGTGTTTGTGTATGCCTGTATGTATGTGTCGACCTTTCACCCTTCATTATCATCATTTTGTCTCCCATACCCCCAGGACTAACAACCCCGGGAGCATGAAAATCAGATCCAGATAAATGCTGATCCTTTGTTAAAATTACATGCACCTGCCACCGAGATAACGATACTGAGCCCTGGTCAGTGCAGATTGCATGCGCGTGTGGTCCAAGACAGCCTATTCATGACAAAAAAATCACCAGAAGAATAATTGAGTTACAATTCTACGCCATTTTTTCTTGTCATATCCAAGATATTATTTTCGACAATGGTGAATTTCAAATAAAAGAAATAGAGAATTTTCTACCTCCGCGAACAGAAATAAACCACCGAAATAAAAAAATGTGTAACCTTTTTACACCATTTTGTCATACTCAAAATGTTATTATTTTCGACAATGCGGTATTTAAAACAAAAGAATTAGAAGCGTTTTTCTTGGATAAATTATCATTTAATTCAAGATGACACATCACCGTCTGTTATCTGAAACAAACCATAAAATATAAAACATTCACTTATGAATTAATAGATAGGTTATTGAAAGTTTAGTAATATATAATTGAATATCTTTAAAGAAAAAGTTGTAATCCACATATTGAAACCAGCACACAGAACTGTGCAAAATATATTGTAACTATGTTGAGGAGTGTTCCTACCAAGATCATGTTGACCAACTTACCTTAACGTTAATTTCTTAAGTTATTTAAATTAATGGAATAAACAATTTTCATTTATATTAGAATTGCAATCAGTTTTATGGAAGCTGGTAAGGCAAATGTTTTTTGCATATTACAATCTTTTTGCCCCGAGGTATTCAATTTTAAAATACGAAGAATTAACATAACACAACAAAGGAAAAAAATAAAAGGCAAACGCTGAAGAGCATGCGACTCCTAGCGGCACGACCGAGAACGACACAAAATACCATGAGATATTTCATCATAAAGACAACACTTCACGCGCCAAGAAATAAAAATGCAAGTTTAGTTGTCAATTTTCATTGTTTGAGAAAATTACAAACACGAAAATGAGTATAACTGCTTTTCGTGAGTCATTAGTAGAGACCGGATTTTTATGTAATTACATATTTTTTGTCTGTGTACTTACCGTTCTCAAAATTGTAATCTTGGCAAATCATCGCCCTCCTAACACAATATCCAATTTTTTCGTAACATATTTTTACATATTTAGTGCTATATTACAAATTTTACATATTTTGCTGTTTTCACAATGAATTTTCTTATTTTATCAATTTTCTTCACTTTAATTCCATATTTTTTATGAAAAGGTGTATTTTTTTAAATCAGAATTTTTCCTACATTATTGGGGAAATCTAGGTGTCCAAAATATCATTGACACCGCGTTTTGTGACCTGTAACCTTAATTTCCGAGAAAAATTTGCGATCGCCGACGTGTGACATTTCGATGAAGATGCTACAGTGCATGTTTGCAGATCGTAGATCTCGCCAGTTTGTGTCCATTTAACAGCTCCAATCCATTTAACAGCTTTCAATGTAACTGTGTTGAAATAACCAGTCTGTTGTTTAGTTGTCATAAATCATTTGCATATTTGGCTTATAAATAAAATCTGAGAGTGGATATTATCAATTTAACTATTGTTTATAAGAGGGGTGAAAATTTGAAGCATGGGTTCCAAAGGGATTGATGTTGCAAAAATACATGGACATGGTAATCCAAATGTCAGGCTGAGTCTACAGCTACGGCTTCATGCCTAAAATTAAAAATTGATCAAAAAGTAATAGCTTGCGTTCGTGACAAATACATAAACATGTACCAAAATAAAAATATTAAATTTGTTTTAAAATTTCTCATGATACGACTTGGCATCCAGCTTACATTCTTTTCAGGTAGAATTTTTGCTGACATTTTCTTCTCCTGAAATTTCAAGTATGTAGAGCATGTGACAAAGATATTTCTATCTTCTATGCACATGTGCGTATTGCGACTACCCTTCGTCTTCGGTTGGGCGCCTCGGACGGGTAGCCGGCTCGCTCAGTCGATAGACAGTCTGGCCTGGAATGGCGATGATGGAGGAAGCTGGCGGTCGGAGTCAAATGAGAAGCATTGCATTCATATAACAACATGGGGGATTTATTCAGTAATAAATCACGAATGAACTGGTACCAATCATGTCGGCGAGCATGCTCCCCTTTACCCAAATCAAAAAAAACATGTCATACACACACACAAGTTAAAATTAAGAAATACAGATTAATACATTTACAATGACAAAGATTTTCTCCTTGCGCAAATTCCCTCTTGGCGGCCAAGCGCGGCCGGGGAATATCTCTTCGTCGCCCGGTCAAAAGGTAATTAGCAAAAATTGTTCGCCACACAGTTTATGACTTTCGACCACGGGCGCACCACAAAAGCAAAATAAATACTGCCTCCGCAAGGCGGCTTGCACAACCCACCAAAGTTGAATAACCTCGGACCGTCAGCTGGCTGCGAGGGTCGTCACGGGCGGTGAGGCGCCGCCCGGGTGGGTGCGCAGGACTGAACCAGGTATACAGCGAGGGGGCTGCTGGGGCTGGCCCAACACACAGCGCCGTCCGCTCACTGTTGTGAATGATTAGGTAATGTTTGCTCGAACGAATGATCTCCTCACTCTCGATCTATCACACGGTATTTTGGAGATCGAAGCGAGTTCGTGAATCATCTGATAATCTCACGAAAAAGTCCCGAATTCGAGCACAAGTCGGATATTAACACAGCACAATTCACTGTCAACTGTCCGTCACACAGTCCCGCGGTCTACAATTGTTAAAGGGGACTTGCACGAATTCTCCCAAGAAAACTCAATGTTTTTTATAAGTCCATCCAACACGAACCGAACTCTGTCTCCGGCGCCTAGTGCCACCACAAAGGCAACTTGTCCCCCCTTGACCGCTACTCGCGTCCTACCCCGAATGCAACTCGTTCGCTTCTCCTCTCGCGTCGCCTGCTCGAAGTCCCTCGAAGCTTCTTTCCCCCACCAAAATTATCCCCAAGATTCTGGAACCTTCCAGAACATTGCCTAATTCATGCCTAATTCAAGGGTAGTGCGTCTCAGACTATTTCTGCCCAATCGTCGGGTGTTTTTGAGGCCGAGAAATGAGAGAGAAGCTGGCTATCGCTCCCTCTCGCTTCAATTTTGCGTCAAATAGGGGCAGTTATTAATGACTGGGGGTGTGAGGGGCTGGAAATCTCAAGGGAGGCTGGGGGAGGGCTCTGAGCGTCGCGGAAAAATACCGGGGGTGCCGTGCGCACGAAACGACCACCCAAGCTCCGGGACACGTGGCCGTGACAGATTCCAAAGGGGGAAGGGGGGGCGGCGAGCAGCCGCCGCCGCCCTGGCGCCGTCGGCTGACCCTCGCTGTCGTGCGACGCGGAATAATTCTTAGGCGCGCAATTAACTGTAATATATTCGGTATCACTACAGTATAGTCATTTCATATATTGAGTAAACTGACGTGTTTCAAGTAGCATGCGTTATATTTGGAAAGTATATTCTTATTTGAAAGTATCGTATTTGAAATTCCCGCGCAATGTTGCCATACTAATGGCGTCTGACCGTTGCTTCAATTTGCAACCGACTTTCCTTCAGATGGCATACCGGGTGGTAGGGCCTTGGTCAGGACAGCTTCGTAGGCAGGGAATTGCAACTCTCCATCAAAACCGAAGACAAAGCTTGAGGGTACTACTATAGGAGACACTAGCGTCGCCGGGTACAGTTGCAGGTTGGGCTCGCCAACGTTTGCGCATAAAAAATTGGCTGATTTCTGAGAAAAACGAAAAGTGTCTGAAAAGTGTCTGTTATGTTCAATTATTCATAATATACACGTATAAGAAACCGCTGAAGAAAGCGCGAACATCGCTATTTTTGGTAACATTACGCGCCTGCTTGCGACTCGTGAATCTACGCAGCAGCCACGCACGTTTGAAGTATCGTTGGCAGCCGTTCGTATTTCAGTTCCTGTAAGAAGGTGCTGCAGGAGAGTGCGCCATTGTAATGGTCTCTACTACGTTATATGGGAGTTAAAAGGTAGGTAACACTCTTGAAACAGTTAGTGGACTTGTAATAAGCAACGCAAGCAAGTTGATTAGGAGAAAACCCCATAAAAGCTCTAATAAGAGGTAAATGCAAATTAACTTACGTAAATTAAGAAAGTAAAATCGTATAGAATTGTGACTAACTGATCTGCAAATTCATGAACGATAATTTTCAGCTTTTGTTGATTTCTTGGTTTAAATCTAAATCTTGGGATTTACTTGATGAGATTCCGGATTTATATTCTGTTTCTCTGTCAACTTTTCCCTGGGTTACTTTGCACTCTGCGGGGTAATTCAGACTGCAATATCTGGAAGCATTCTTCACCCCAAGGTGGATTCAGCATTATATGAAGAAGATTCACCATTAGATTCACCGTTATATGAAGTAGACTCCGGGAGATGATACGGAAAGTGAATGTGCCAGCTCATCCAAGTAAGGTCTACGGTTGTTGTTTGTTGTTGTTTTTTATATAATTTGAATAAAAGAATCTAGACAGTACAGATTTAGAAAGCCATGGTGTTTTTTCAATAAGTGGTACATTGCGTAGAAATGTCCAGTGAATGACCAATTTAAAACTACGCAGTCGTTTAATTGCGTACTCAGTTATGTATCTGGTTTTCATTGTTTGATAGGATAATTAGTATTTGAGAGAAATTTTTAGAAAAAAGAAAGGAATTATTGTGTGTAATTCTATTGGAAAGGAACTGGCTAAGCGGAGTTCGGTAATTGATGTGCCACGCCCTAGGGCCGGCCAGCCGGGACGTGGAGCTATTAAAAAATCAGGTGGTTGTACACCAGTGTGCGCAATTCACACTAGTGGTGTTAAAAGAGCACATACTTGCTCGTTGGTATTTTCATGCAAAATTGTGCGAAAAGTACTCAAATTTTCGAAAAATTGTACATGACCTTATTTCAAAATCTGTCTTCAAAGAACAGATTTTATCAAGGAAGAAATCTCTATCTTTAATATTTTAGTTGTTTTTGAAAATGTCCCAAGGGTTTCATGTAAAGTACCCCCCCCCCCAAATTAAAATATCGGTTTCAAAATCAGGGGCTCCCGAGATCAGCAAGATCGATTGGGGAAGAACAATTTTGGAGAAAATCGGCTGAACGGTTTAGCCGCTAGCGTTGTTCACAGGCGAACATACACAAACAGATGGACGGACAGACGTTTTGCCGTCATTCGATTTTTCGGTATCAAGGGCCCACAAAACGAGGATTCTGGCTAAATCTCGTGATAGAGTTTTTTTAATTTAAAAACTCCATTTATCCACTTTTTCGTAACCAGGCCCCTGCAGTAAGGGGTTTTCTGCCGAAAAGTGGCCGTTTACGCGCAGCATTACGTATGTCTTTACTCCGAAGGAAGACCGTGAAATGGAGCGTTCTACTCTCTCAAACACCATTCCCCTTAGGTGATCCGGTATTAATATATTAAATGTTTTGACTTTCAATTACATTTTTGGAGGTTTAGTTCTTCTGACCACCCCACTCCGTGGCATGAATGATCAGGAGCGGGTCGAATCTCGAAATCTTCGCGAACTTAAATTAGCTTTTTGACACTTTGCGCAATTTATGAACAATTAGCATGGAACTTTTTTGTTAATTGCTGCTTAGAAATTTTATAAGTAGTGAGTATTTCTCAGTAGCTATGCTACTCGTACGAGTGTAATATAGGTTCTGTAGAATGAAGCTATATTTTTATATTTAAATCATTGATTCAAAGAAGGCTCAATCTTTACAGGATCCGACTTGTAATAAATAATTTAACTATTACCAAGATCGCAGACATTAATTTTGTGTGATTAAAAAAGTACAAAAAAGACATTTTATAACTTTATTAGGACAAATATTTACGATACAGCAGGATTTTCAATATATATATAAAATCTACTTCAATGGACATTTATTTAGAACTTTAAGAGATTTGAGTAGATATTCAAATGAACATCTTCAATTGCTGCGGAGATGAATATCAGAGTAAAGAATATCTGAAAAATGAGAATTAATATACATATCATATTACTTTAATCCAACACTTTAGTGTAAACCCCAAGTGAAATTTCCCTTTCTTTCTTTTTGCCAATGCATGCAATGCTCTTATTATTTGAACCAGTCCAAAATCCATGAGAAGGGGTAAACCAAATTGGATATTACACCTCTTCGGAAACATTAAGCTTGAAGACTGATTTAAATGATAACTGAATTGATTATGTACTTAATTCTTACTTCGTTAATAATTATTGGGTTTGTTAAAATTATTGTTTGAACGATATGTTAACGCTGCCAATTCCCGACGCACAACAATTTCTCCTCCAAATTGCAAACCTCAAACGCCTATACCCCAAAGTAACACATTGATTTCTACCAGGTCCACGAAATTTTCTACGATAATCTCTCCTCCAAGAGCGCTCCACTATTATTAGCGATGATACTTCAGTGTAACGTGCTCAACATTTTCACCGAAATAAGAATTACGACATTTTCTGTAATATGAAAATCCCTACATTAAATTTATCCAAAGGTATCCTTCAAATTTTCTTGAATTACCCGCAGTCGAAATGGCTAGTGTTTAAGTCGCATTTCGCAGACCATAAATATTTTAATAAATATTGCATAAATGTTAACAAATTGCGGGGAATTGCGGGAACAAATTGTGGAAATATTAACCCACATACTAACATTCAAAAACCGTGCTTAAGCACTTTAGCAAGCGACCTCAAACTCTTCGTTAAAAAACAAACAAATTCAATTATCTTCGAAAATAAAAGTATCATAAATAATTAGCAAATATCGCATTACTTGCCCCGTGATTGTTGAATTTCGAATTTTAATACTAAGAATTGGTAAATCTTACTAGAAATACTTCACGCTGTATATTTGAATCATTGAGTTAAGTTACAGAAAATTGAGTAAATCGCACAAAGAGAAGGTGGTTAATTTTTCAATAATGACATCTTATGAAGTGCCCGCGTTTGTCCTCAACAATTTTACCAAAATATCTAAGGAGACGGTACGTACATTTGATATATTACATTTAAAAAAATCCCTAAATACAGAATGTCTCAGAACAATCTTCGATATCAGGTCTGGGGTTCCAAGATAATTACTTTCTGCCAATAAAACAGGAAATTTCAATTAACAAAGTTACACTATGTCATTTCCCCCAATTATTAGGCTTTAGTGTTTGGATTTGCCACCGGGCATTGGTGTTTGACGGGTATGCGAAACCTCTTTGACTGCGGGCCGGGAGAGGTGGCTCAGTGCATCAACTGACGTCTCCCCGTCTCTGACCGGGAGCTCCTATGTTCGAGTCCCGACGGCGGCAGGATTTTCGATATTAGCTTGTCAGCTAGGTCGAGTTCAGTCGCCGTCTGAAGGAGAATTATAGCGGTCTGCTGCTCTGATCGGTAGTTTTCCGTGGTTTCTCCGATCAACAGCAGACGAATACCGGAGCAGTACCCTAACAAATGGGCTATGGACCGCGCGCGATCTTTCCTTCCTTTTCCCTATCCTATCCTCACCTCTTACACACTTATACTAACATGCGCTACACTACCACACATGACGGGAGACCGGTCGAGAGCTTAGAGCTTGTATGAGGGAGATACCCGGCTGGGGAAAACCCGCTAATTGACGGTAGGTCGACGGCGGATCTCGCCATCCAGCGGAAAAAAGATCATAGCCACCACACGATGAAAATACATGTATTTCACTTACGTATGATATCAGTAGTTGACGCGCCCGAAATCACTAACAATCAATCAATCAATATCTGACTGCGTCAAAAGGTAACCAACGAATCACTAGCGAATGACACGTTGCCTAATAATCAGGGACAAATGTCACATGTGTTGTGTATGCGTACGTATACGAGAAAGATAAAATCAACTTAGATCTATTTGTATGTCCATGAAGTTTTTCTCTGACATCTGTATATTTGAGTTGCGAAGAAGACCTCGTAGGGGCTATTCGCTAATATTTAGTTAGGTCGGGAAATGTGAAAACTATTCATTTATATAAGCTTCAAACATCGCGTTAATTTGGACAGTTAATGGATTAATTTACGTAGCAAATATAGAGAGGTATTTTTCGTCGTCAATTTTCTTATGTGGGTGGAGGTTGATTATTTACTTTATTAACATAAGCTTCATCGCTACTCGTGTTACATCTCTGTCAAATTTTCGGTTCCAATGTAGTTGTAATGAGTTAGAGCACACAGCAAAACGTGTATTAAAATAATAATAATAAAACGGGTATATGATTTGATGGTTTTTACATTTACTGGCTTGAGGATTACTCCCTGAGATCTATTTCACAACTCAGATGAAAAAAACTATAGAGTACTACAAAATATATCATATATCATATTAGTATGATATATGATATATCCACTATCTTAAATGGTAATATATGAAATACACACTATCTTAAATGGCATTTTTTCTTACGGGATTAAATGCGTCTAGTCGTTTTCTTTACTCCTTCTTCCAAGTTGGCCTCTGCTTCGGCTGTTTCAGCCTCCAGAGGAGCATCATAAATCTTCCTCTTCCTCTCAGCTCTACAAAACATCAGAATTCAACCAATAATGCGAAATAAAACATACTTTCCCGTATTATTTGATAACAAGTAATGTTAGCATTTCCTCTTATCGTATCAGCCATTACTTGAAAAAATTCTAACTAATCCTAACGTGGCAAAGGGTCGAAAAAAATAAATGTATGTCTTAATGTTTTGCAAAATTCAAAATGAAAATGAAAAATGATTCCACATGATTTGATGTACTAAGCTTCATTCTTACAAAACAATAACAAATATTAAAACTATAATCAAATAAATATTCTAGCTCCGTATTCAGTAGGAATACAACCTCTCTCGGTGTAGAGAATAATTCTAGAAGCAGAAAGCTCTCTTATCGACAGTTTTCCGTGGTTTCTGTGATCAGTACGAGAAGATTGCTAGTCCGACCGCGGGAGGATTTTCGACACTAGCTTGTCAGCTAGGTCGAATTCAGTCGCTGTCTGGAGGAGAATTCTAGCGTGCAGCTGCTCTGATCGGTAGTTTTCCGTGGTGAATGCCGGAACAGTACCCTCACAAATGGGCCACGGACCGCGCGCGATCTTTCTTTCCTCTTCATTGTCCTATCCTCTCCCTCCCCCAAATTTTGAGGTCAAAGGCTTCAAAGAAACGTTCCTCACAGCGTAATCTACAGGATGAGATCTTCTTGACCACTCTATTACATTTTTGCTAGTATGACGCTTCTTGATTCTACCCCACCTGTTCACAGCCTGCAGAATCTGTAGTTGTATGTGGAATTACTAATTACTTGATATTAAATGCAGGTGAACCTCTTTGCTCTATAATAAAGTTAAATAAGAATAGTTTGTATTGAAAAGGGGGCATTATATTGTCATCAATTACAAGGTGAGGTATAGAACAAGTGACGGAGGAAAAGAGGGTCTTGAAGAAGACTATATATTACAAGCTTTTTTATGGAAATGGAAAAACAAGGAAGAGGGTGGGGTATAGCATGCGAGAGTTCTCTTTTAAGCATATTTTGTCTAATAAACTACTTGGATATTTTCAATGGCTGTGCCGCAATAAGTACTCAAAAGTTGGTTTGAAACACGAAATAATCAGTCAAGTGACCCGTCGAAAGCTTAGAGCTTGTTCCGGCTGGAGCTTAGTGCCTTATTTTACGTGGCGAGACTCGGGCCATCAAGCCCGATCTTTCGTATTGACCACGCAAATTCCGCTACACTTCTTTCACCATTTAGCGGAGAAAGAAGGTATCTATCAGTCGAACGAAACAGGCAATTTCATTGTAGCTCAAAGATTTCTATACGTTTGAGGATCTTTCACGTGCAGTATATGTACAACTTGGGACAGCCGGCTTTACTTTCCCTCCAAAGGAACACAGGATCTTTTGCCCTAAATATCCACGGCTTCGAATGGATTTAATCACGGAATCTTGGATATAAAAGTCCGATACGCTAACCATTACACCACCAAAGTCGCTATGAAAGAACGCGGAGGAATCTTTTATCTAAGAGCTTTTGATATTCGCATGTTTCTTATTGTATATGACGCTAGGCGTGTTTCCCGTTCACTTCTAAATTCCTTCATGACGTGGCCATCTGTATCCCATCCAGAAAGTGTTTAATATATGTCTGTATGTGTGTGTGTGTGTGTGCTATGTATATATATATATATATATATATATATATATATATATATATATATATATATATATATATATATCCGTGTCATTGCTCAAAAACTGAAAGGCGGAGGGTGTACGTTCGTAAGCTTTACGTAATTATTTAGGGGGTTGAAGGAGTATTGCAAGTGCGTTGCAGGGGGGAGGGGGTATTGAAAACGATCCAAAGTTGCGTTACGTAATTTATGGATTACGGCCCCTTCCGATGTAGACACTCAGCGGAGCTTCCGAGTGGCGCGAGGACTTTTCCCACGGGCCCTCCGCCGCATGCGGTGGAAGGGGGAGGGCGATAGGTTTCGCCGACGGCGAACAAAGGGACCGCGGCAAGTAAAACGACGCGACGAGTGTCCCAGTGGGCAGACCTCCATTTATCTTGTTTGTAGAGAGTAACATTAATTTGTTTAGTAAAAGACTGCCTTTTTTAATGCTGATAATTTTTATGTAAGTCCAATAATTTTCAGGCAGTCTCAACAGTAATATATATTTTATTTTACATTTTACATATTTTTTATTATATTTTTTATTATGTTTTATTTTTATATTTTTTATTATATTTTTTATTATTTTTATTTTTATATTTTTTATATAATATGTAAAATATGATAAAAAATATGTAAAATGTAAAATAAAATATATATTACTGTTGAGACTGCCTGAAAATTATTGGACTTACATAAAAATTATCAGACCTCCATTTATATCAACGCTTTGCTACCGGTGTCAACGACGACCTCCGAGCTGCTCGTGGCGAGGGTCCGGTGTAAGATACATAGGTGAGTTCACTCCCAGTCTGAAACTGACGCTTATGTGAGGATAGTTCTCACAGTTCTCGCATATAAACGCTGCGATCTTTCGGTCTCATTGGGGCAAGGTCGTGATCCATTGACAGCTTTGTAGCCAGCTGATTTCCAATTTCAAGTCAATGATTTATCGCTTCGCGATGGAATTGGTCAGGTACAAAGCGAACAGTTACGGAAATGGTTAGGAAATGTTTTGTAAAACTGTGTAATACTCATAGTTTAAGATGTCATCCTAAGATGTTTATCTTACACCGTCACCCAAACCAATCGTGCGTACCGTACGGACAAGCGAGGAACTAGCCTCAAACTGGCTTCAGAAAATTTGCCCCAAAGGCGGCGAGTTGACACACCTATATATCCTACACTGCGTCCGCCACAGAGTACCACTCCCGCCCGACACGGATACTCGTGGGAAGAGCTCCATTTAATTCAGTGCTTTGCTAGCGGTGGCGCGGCGCGTTATCGGTGTCCCATCCGGGCTGCTCATAGCGAGTGTCCGTCACCGAGCGCCACTGCAGCCCGACTCGGACACTCGTGGAAAGGCCTGCATTTAAAGCAGCGCTTCGCTATACTTGGGTTTGTCTTTCTGGGCGCGTGGGTGTGTGTCATCAAAATGGAATACGTCACGGTATTTCGCGTCGTTCTCGGTTGTGCCGCTTGGAGTCGCATGATCGCGACTGTATCGAGCAGTGCTAGCGATGATGCGACTTCTAGCTGCACAACCGTGAACGACGCGAAATACCGTGCAATATTCCATTTTATTGACAGAGCCCCGTACGTCAAAAAATAAAAACCCATTTATAACAGTCGCGCCACTCCGTAGCGCGCCACAGTGTTGCATCAACCTGATGTCACTGCAGTCCCTCTGACCGGGAGGTCCTAGGTTCGAGTCCCGACGGCGTGAGGATTTTCGACACTAGCTTGTCAGGTAGGTCGAATTCAGTCGCTGTCTGGAGGAGAATTCTAGCGGCCGGCTGCTCTGATCGGTACTTTCCGTGTTTTTTCCACTGCTCTGATCGGTACTTTTCCGTGTTTTTTCCAATCAACACCAGGCGAATGCCGGAGCAGTACCCTAACAAACGGGCCACGGACAGCGCGCGATCTTTCCTTCCTCTTCCTTGTCCTATCCTCTCCTCTTACACACACACATACACTAACACGCACTACACTCCCATACATCCCGGAAGACCGGTCGGGAGCTTACAGCTTGTCCCGACTGGGGCGGTGCCCCGCTGGTGGGAGATACCTGGTTGAGGAAAAAACCTACTAGTCGACGGTAGGTCGGTGCCAGATCTCGCCATCTAAGGGGAAAAAGGTCATCGCCACCTACCGGAGAAAAGACGTACTACATTGACGGGACTAATGACCAAAGTAGTTGACGCGCCCGGAAACACGAATCAGTCAAAAGCCACAGTGCCTACGTGTGAAGGGGTGACGTGTGAAGGGCTGACGTGTGAAGGGGTGACATGTGAAGGGGTGACGTGTGAAGGGGTTTCGTGTGAAGGGGTGACGTGTGAAGGGGTGGGGGCGTGTCACCTGTCGGCGTCGCCGTCTCCGCGCGCAGCGGCTGCGCGCTTGGCCTTGCGGTCGCAGCGGCACAGGCCTAGGTGCTCCACCTCCCATGCGGTCAAGTCCAGCGCCCACGACTTCTCCTGCGCCTGCGCACACACCGCAAGGATCCCCCTGGACCACCCACCCACGCTCCCTGCCACTCAGCACACAGCCCCTCAAGCACCCACCCACGCACGCCTCCTGCCACTCACAGCACACAGCCCCTCAAACACCCACCCACGCCTCCTGCCACTCACAGCGCACAGCCCTTCAACCACCCACCCACCCACGCCTCCTCCCACTCACAGCACACACCACTCAACCACCCACCCACGCCTCCTGCCACTCACACACACAGCTCTTCAACCACCCACCCACGCCTCCTGCCACTCACAGCACACACCTCTCAACCACCCACCCACGCTCCCTGCCAATCACAGCACACACCCCTCAACCAACCACTCACGCACGCCTCCTGCCACTCACGGCACACACCCCTCAAACACCCACCCACGCCTTCTCTTGTGCCTGCGCACAAAGTGTTACAGAACGCCTTCCGGAGCAAGAGGCCCGCGCAGCGACAGTGGCGCAGCGTGGGTGTCAGAAAATTGCCCCGCTCCCTTATTTCAATCTAAAATACTAAAATACACACGCTTGACCAACGTAGCAGTTAGTCAAACATACAATCACATAGAGATCTCGGTTGTCCGGGTGACGCCACGCTCCCGTCGTGTAGCCGACGTCCGGGTGTAGCCGACGTTTCGACCATCGTTTTTGAGATCTTCATCTGGGCTGGTCTGCGCTGGTGTATTCAGCGCTCGGGTATATAATCGATGAGAGGGGGCCGAGTATAATTGACTTTTTCGACCTCGAAAAAGATGATCGAAAGGTCGGCTACACAGCCTAGTACATGGCGTCACCCGAAAAGCCGAGATTTCAATTCTGGCCGCGGTAAACTAAGACTTCATTTAATTACATAAATAAAGAAGTAAATAAAATATTTAATTCATTGTCGAATGTATGCAAACAAAGCAATTTTCAATAATTTAACAATGAATACACGTACTTAGGAGAACTAAAATCACAAATTGGGAAGCGCTTACATATAGTATACGATTAAGTTGTTTTGAATTGGACTACCGATGATCCATGATGAAACTTTCTTTGAATTGTCAAAACGTCACTCCCGGACTTCCCTATAGGGACTTATCCGTACAGTAATCTAATTTGTAGGTTTTATTACACAACATTGAATACTATTGTTTTAATGACAGAAATCATTCTCGCTGAATATTAGTCATAAACCATACAAGCACAAAATAAAGAACAGGTAATCCATACAAGTGGGTAATGCCAGTTCCTACAATGAGTAGGATATCATTATTATACATTCATATAAAGAAGTCATCCCCTCTCATTACAAGTCCTTGAAAGTCAGCAGCAAAGAAGTCCTTTGGTTTCTGCCGCAGCCAACGTGAATATTATTCATAAACCATACAAGCACAAAATAAAGAACAGGTAATCCATACAAGTGGGTAATGCCAGTTCCTACAATGAGTAGGATATCATTATTATACATTCATATAAAGAAGTCATCCCCTCTCATTACAAGTCCTTGAAAGTCAGCAGCAAAGAAGTCCTTTGGTTTCTGCCGCAGCCAACGTGAATATTATTCATAAACCATACAAGCACAAAATAAAGAACAGGTAATCCATACAAGTGGGTAATGCCAGTTCCTACAATGAGTAGGATATCATTATTATACATTCATATAAAGAAGTCATCCCCTCTCATTACAAGTCCTTGAAAGTCAGCAGCAAAGAAGTCCTTTGGTTTCTGCCGCAGCCAACGTGTAACCTCATAGATTACGGTGAAACTGTAAATGTCTCATGGTGAAACTGTGAATGCCGCGCCGTACTGCACCACTCTGCGGGAACATGGACTCCTGTCAAAGGATGTGATTCTTCTGGATGACAATGCCCGCCCTCACACAGCAAGACCAACGCAGGAGCTGTTACGGACATTTCATTGGGAACGCTTAGAACATCCACTGTACAGCCCTGACTAAGCCCCCAGTGATTTTCATCTGTTTGGGCCCCTAGAAATTCATTTGGGTGGCCGGCATTTTGGTACAGATGATGCCGTAATCTATGAGGTTACTCGTTGCCAAGTATTGGTTGCCAAGCAACCAAAGGACTTCTTTGCAGTTGGCTTTCAAGGACTTGTAATGAGATGGGATAAGTGCCTGAATGTACAGGGTGATTATGTGGAAAAGTGAAATAAATGTCACATAGTTACTTTATTTTTGCCTCATTTCCGTTTTGCGACTAATTTATTGACTTGCCCTCGTACATTTTTTGCTACTGCGTAGCTAGAAAGTGAAAGTGGATGTTTTTCTCTTACCTCACGTTGCTTCTTGACGTAGTAATCTTGCTCCTGTTGCAACTTGAGTTGCCTCCTCTTCAATTCCTCTTGCAGCAGCTGCTGCTCCCTCTTCATTTCCTCCTCGTCGTCGTCCTCCTCCTGCTGCATCTGTTGCTCCATCTGGCGCTTTTGCAGCTGTTCCTGCTGCTGTGTCTGTTCGTACTCTCGCTCTGAGATTTGTCGCTCGTGCTCGTCTTCTTGCTCCTGCATCATCTGTCGCTTGTGATTCTGTTCATTGTTGTGCTGTCGTCGCAGCGTACGGTCATCGTGTGGAGTCATCTGACGCTCCCTTCGCATCTGTTCATTCTCCTTCTGTCGTCGTAGCATACGGTCATCGTATGCGGTCATTTTCTGACTTTCGTTCTCCGTCTCTTCATAGTCTTTCTGTCGTCGCAGCAAACGGTCATCGTGCGGGGTCATTTGACGTTCCCGCTGCATCTGTTCATTTTTCTTCTGTCGTCGCAGTCTACGTTCATCCTGGGGAGTTATCTCGCGCTCCCATTGCATCTCTTCATACTCCTGCTGTCGTCGCAGCATACGGTCATCGTATGCGGTCATCTGTCCCTCGTCATGCATCTGTTCATACTCTTGCTGTCGTCGCAGCATACGGTCATCGTACGGGGTCATCTGTTGCTCGTCTTGCATCTGTTCATAGTCTTGCTGTCGTCGCAGCATACGTTCATCGTACGGGGTCATCTGTCGTTCGTCTTGCATCTGTTCATAGTCTTGCTGCCTTCGCAGCATACGTTCGTCGTACGGGGTCATCTGTTGCTCGTCTTGCATCTGTTCATACTCATGCTGTCTTCGCAGCATACGGTCGTCGTACGGGGTCATCTGTCGCTCGTGCTGCAGCTGTTCGTGCTGCTTCTGTCGCTTTTCCTTCTGCCCCTGGCGCTGCGCGCGGGCGCGGCGCGGGGCCCGGGCGGGGGCGGGGGCGACCGACTCCTGGGCGCGCACGGGCTGCACCACACCACAAGCATCTGTTACGTTACATTCCCCTACTCCTCCGCCCGCACCACCACCAACACCACTCACCCTCCTCCGAAACACTCAGGCGCGGCGACACACGGAAATGCGCAGCGTGGTTCAGAGCAAATGTTGCCAACTTCTAGTGCACGAAGGGGGTCCCACACGATCGCTTTCTGCCAATGACCTGGTGGTGGGAAATATGATATAACGAAGCTACACGTGTAACAATTACAGATAATTTATAATCAAATCATCGTGCACTGGTGTTTGGCAGGTACACTTTCTCACGTAGTCAAATTTTTGTGTACCTGCCAAACACCAGTGCACGATGATTTGACTATCAATTAGGGGTAATTGTTACACGTGTAGTTTCTTTATATGATATTTCCCACCACCAGGTCATTGGCAAAATGTGATCTTCCACCCCTAAATCCCTCTAGAAGTTTGTAACATTCATTCTTATACTCTACATCTATTAAATGTAAGAACGATATGTCAAATCTCAAGATAGTTATGCGATGGCTGTGAAGTTGGCGCTAAATGCCGAAGGATTCTAGCCTTACCCAGGGCAATCGGCCACATTTGCAATTCATCTGGAATTGCGAGATGAGTCCTCGAAACAGCTCCCTACTTTTAAGTACTCATCTGGAGCCATCGAGTAGTGGAGAGTGTAACTCCCTAATACAACACTCAAATACTATTATAACGATAAAGTATAGTCTATGTATAGAGCGTACAATTCCTACGTGTTACAAAATGTCTTTCTAGATTAGGATAGTTATAGTAATAGCCCGTACAACATCGCATATAGGGCAAGGACCTCCTACTTTTCAGTAGGTTGGTTAATTAGGATATCGGACTTGATCACTGCTCATTCAGTGTGTCGCGGTCACAACAGATTTGCAAACAATATTCACTACGTTCTCTCGATTTTTTTCATTGCTATTCCATCATTCACAATCTTTCACATTCTACCTCCGTTCATTTTGAGTACCCGCGCCAGTCACTCATTCATTCAATCACCACAAGTGAAAATGATGGGAACTCATGTATCACGTGCTCTCTTTACGTCTGCAAGAGGTGATGGGGACTGATTTCATCAAGCCAAGGTCTTTGATATCATTGCAATGTATTGCTGTGCACAATGGCCAAGAGATAATGCAATGAAACAATAAAATGGCTTCGTAATTGCTCCGAGTGGAGGGGAAAATTCGTCATTCGTCTCTCCCATATATTTACTATTAGTGTACTAATACTTGAATCTGTTAAACAAACACTTTTATTTTGCTGTCGAGACTCGAACCTCAGGACCTCCAGGTCAGGGTCACAGCAAACGCAAAGATAATTTTGGCACTGAGCTTTCTCTCTTTTTGTTTCGAATTTAGGTAACAATTACTCCTTACCACAATGCTCTACATCAAATTTTCTGCAATTAATTACAACTGTATTCAAAACACGTACCGTTTACGCGCAATTGATGGTTGAAGTTTGACAAATTATTGCCCAACTTACTCGTAGTTTCACTTCGACGTCCGATTGGTACACATCAGAAACCTTCGTGTAGTGAAGTGAATGTTCTAATGCAAAACTGTCAATGAATACTTGAAACAATTATCACATCTAAACATCACAATCTACATTTGACCAGATCAATTATTCTCCTTGTGAGCCCAAACTTTTGATTTTTTCTCATTCTACGCCCAGCACACGCAAAGTGAGCACGTAATACGACGGAAGATATTTTTTGGTAAAAAATTCCGAGCGCGCGCTCTCCGCTTTCGTCGCAGCAGTTGTCAGCCCTGCGAGCTGCGGCCAAGTGCTGCCAACGCTTCACTTCGCTCGGTCACTCCAAGCAGGACGGCGCCGAGAGACTACCAAATAAGAGATTAGAAACAGAAACATCACGTGTGAATCATGTGTGGATGAGGTTGTGAAGGAACAAAAAACGTTCTGTCCTAAAGAAACTCCAGTCCTCTATTCCTTTACATCCAGTTCCCTACTCCCTTCCGGGGAATATTGAATATTTTACATAAAACCTTTATCAGAAATTGAAATTGAAAACCTTCACTTGGGAGAAAAACAGCACTACGACCATTTTTTTCTAAAATAGGAAACTTCAAACATTTGTTTAAGTTGCATTCCTCTTCTGGGAGGCTTCTTCGGTTTGAAGGAAAACATCGTGAAATATCACTATGGGTTGTCATATTTAGTAACATTTAGTGTGAAATTAAATTGTAAAGAACTACCGAATAAAGAAATGTTTCATCGTAGAATCGTCTACTATCTAATATTGTTTGGTTTTGATGCTAACGTGGTTCTAGTGTTTCGTGTAAAACGAAATAAAGTTGTATTATTACTATCCTAACTAATACTTCACTGGTATGTACTACGTCACATTTCGCCAAGTCGTCAAAAACTGAGGTCTTCCAGAAGAGACTAAGCAGATTGTTAGCGTCATTTGTAGCGGTAACGGCTCTTCAAAATACTACGTTTAAATGAGAAAGTAAAAACTGACGTGAGTTTGTCGTGAACAGTCAAAGTATGTTTGCAAATTAATAAAACTGATAAAAATCTGACATTTTAAAAACATTATTACAATTAAGATATCCAATCTACCGATGAATTCGTATAAATGATACTACTAATAAAGAGTTCATTCTTTAAAAAGCACTAGCTGAAATTTAAATAATCCCAAAACTGCATTGTTATTAACAAATTTAAACGTTTTAAAACCATACTTCACTTTGCCATCTACATGTTTGATGTATGAATAATTATTTCCTATTTAAGGTAATGAGAATTGATTGTCTTTACCTGACAATGATATTATACGCGCACGTTTTCTCGAGCTCTGAAACATCTACCCACACTCCTTTACTTAACATTAAATTCAGAATAAATTACACCAAGGAGCGTTGTTGAGATATGATATCAATAAACTTTCGCTTCCGTGTAATTATCCAGTATTTTGCATGGAAAACGAGCAACATATTTGATATACCAAATAACCAGATCAACCCTCCCCCTTCCTCTTGCATCTTGTAAAATGACGGCCCAAGAAAACGTGCACGAATCGTACCTCTCTCTCTCATCATTAGCACCGAGTTCGGTCGTTGTTTATTCCGTGTCTAGCTACTTTGCGTCGAATGGACAAGCAGACCTGTGCGTGTTCGGAGCGCGTGCGGTCGCAATCTCGCTCCTGCGGTTGCTGCGTGGCGCGCATGTCAGGCGCCGAGACGCATCTGTTGGCAGCGCGCAGCGCACGGTTTTCAACTGTTTTTTCAACTGTTTTTTTTCAACTGTTTTTTAACTTTTTTCAACCTTTTTTTCAACTGTTTTTTTTTCAATTGTTTTTTTAAACTTTTGTCAACAGTTTTTTTAACTTATTTTTTCTTCTGTTTTGTTTCAACTTTTATTTTGAAATGGAATCATGAGGAGAAACACGCAAATTCATAAAGAATTACGTATTGAACCTCTCGCACAATACATCAAAAAATCTAACCACAAACTTCTGCTCCATTCTCTCAACGTCACCTTGCTCTAATACATTCAGTTTAGGTAAATCGGAACAAAAGTCACAATTTTTCGAAAATTTTCGTACCATTCGCGTAATATTGCGTGATAATACGAGCGAAAAAGTACGTGATGTTTCAGCACCACTATGGTCCGATTAAAATAAGTTGATGACTGACAGTTGAGAGTGGAAAGGAGCGACGTTGACAGGTTGCATACCATAGAGCACGTTCTCGGAGCTCAAAAATTAAGACTTGAAATAAATGCTGACAAAAGTAACCAAATCGTATACTCATATTGTATTCAGAAGCACAAAAGTCAATCACCAACTTATTTTAATCTGACCCAAGGTGTAAGATATATAGGTGTGTTCACTCCCGGTTTAGAACTGAAGCTTATGTGAGGCTAGTTTTCGCAGTTCTCGCATATAAGCGCTGCGATCCTTGGGTCTCATTTGGGCAAGGTCGTGATCCATTCGACAGCTCTGTGGCCAGCTGATTTCTAATTTCAAGTCAGTGATTTGTCGCTTCGCGGTAAAGCCTAGAGCGAATAGTTACAAAAATGGGTAGAAAGATGTACATCTTACACCGTGACCCAAACCGATCGCGCGCACCGTACGGACAAGCGAGGAACTAGTCTCAAACTGGCTTCAGAAAATGTGCCCCAAAGGCGACTAGTTAACACGCCTATACAGTGTCTGGGGAGGAAACGTCGAAACTTTGAAAATAAGCTCTTAAGACAATTTTAAGCACATTTTGTCTAATAAGCTACATGGTTATTCCAAATGGATGAGCCGCTAAAAGCACTCATGCATAAAAAATATGTTGGTTTGAAAATATACTGTTTAGGCAAAAATTTGCATTGCAGAAACATAGAAACACTCCAGAAATATGTAAATTGTTTATTCTTAAGAAAATAAATTAATGTATTGACCACAAAGAATAATTAACCCATAAATAAAATGGCACCCAATTTACACAATTTGACTGCTTTATTATTTCTCGCTTAATTTTTCTGTCTGAGCAAATATATTCATTTCTTTTGTAAATAATAAACAATTTATATGTTTCTGAAGTGTTTCTATGCTTCTACAATGCACGTTTTTGCCTAGGAAACTTAGTTTGAAACCAACTTTTGTGTGCTTATAACGGCTCAACATCCGGAATATCCATAGTTTATAAGACAAATGTGCTTAAAATTGAGGAACGTTTCTTCAAAACTCGATAAATGCAAAAGATGAGCAATCTCGAAAATGCAAGATGCAGAGAATGCATTTATATAGGATTTTGCTGAAATCTTATATTTTTAAAAGATTAAAGCTACACTTTACTATAGAATTTGTAGAGTTTTGAGAAATCCCGATTTAAGGGATAACAACACAGGTCAAAAAATGCGTAAACGATGTATAACCTATACTGAAATTCTATTGCATTTATCGAGTTTTGAAAAAGCGCTCCTCAATACGTATTGTCGAAGTTTCGACGTTTCCTCCCCGGACACCCTGTATATCTTACATCGTAGTTAACTAAGTGCGTTCGTTTGAGAAGATAAGAGGCTCTACTTGTGGCACGCCATGCGCATCGTCTGCTCCTGGCGCAGCATCTCCATGGCCAGGAGGTTCTGCTGTTGCAGGTGCGCGATGTACTGCTGCTGCGCTTTGTAGCGCTGCGCATGCTGCTGCGCCTGCTGATGCGCCATCATTTCGTGCGCCAGCTGCTGCGCGCGCGATTCCACCATGGCCTCCAGTTCGTTCGGCATGACGTACGGCTGCGCACGCAGCGACACTTTACTCGCAGTTACTCACGATTACTCACGTGTTAGATTTTATCTAACCACGGTTACGCACGCAGAGCTCGTGGAAAGCGAACACTTAACCACCACACCACCAACAACTAATGTGGTTGGTGTAGGGGACATGGATGTCGTTGGGTGTCGGGGTCGTGGATGTCGCATCCCTGATGTTGGTGTAGGGGACATGAATGTCGCGTGGTGTAGGGTACATGGATGTCGTTGGATGTCGGGGTCGTGGATGTGACATCCCTAATGTCGTTGGGAGGTATGGGCCGTGGGTTGGCATCCCTAATGTTGGGTGTCGGGGTCGTGGATGTCGCATCCCTAATATTGTTGTAGGGGACATGGATGTCGTTGGATGTCGGGGTCGTGGATGTCGCATTCCTAATGTTGTTGTAGGGGACATGGATATCGTTGGGTGTCGGGTCTGGATGTCGAATCATTAATGTTGTTGATGGAGGGGACATGGATGTCGTTGGATGTCGCATCCCTAATGTTGTTGGTGTGGGGGACGTGGATGTCGTTGGGGCCCGGGGTCGTGGATGTGGGAGTGTGGTGGGGGGCGAGGGGGCGTGGCGCACCTGCGGCGGGGACTTGCGCAGGCGCTCGGCGGCGGCGTCGCTGTCCTCGTCGCTCAGCTCGTACGAGATCTTCACCTTGGGCCGCGTCGGGTCGCGCGTGGGCGGAGGCGGCGGAGGCGGCGGCGCGGCGGCCGCGGACTTCTCCTGCGCTGCCTTCGGCGCGGCCTTCGGCGCTGGCTTGGGCACTGACTTCTGCGCACGCGCGACGCGCACGCCGCGCCTTTATTCTCTGGCACGATGCACTACATTTTAGTACTTTAAATCAGGGTTCTTCAAACTACGGCCCGCGGGCCACATGCGGCCCGCCGAGGACATTTATACGGCCCGCCAGGTTTTCATGGTTTAAAGAATGTTTTTCTTAAAATCCGCACATGTTTTTATTATGTGTTGGGGTGTCTAGGGATGGCAAAACAATCGGCAAAAAATGGTTTCAAATCATCAAGTTTGTTCATTTAATTTTACTTCCTTTTAAATATTGTATTTGTTCCCGTTTTGATTCTTCACTTCAAAATAAGATATATGCAGTATGTATAAGAATTTGTTCATAGTTTTTGTTTTTACTATAGTGCGATTTTTCTAACTCTGCCTCTCAAGGCCTGTCTTCACGATGGAATATGTCACGGTACCTCGAGTCTTTCTCAGTCGTGCCGCTAGATCTCGCACGATCGCGACCGTATCAAGCAGTGCTTGCGACCATGCGACATCTAGCGGCAGGACCGAGAAAGACGCGAAATGCCGTGTGATCGGCCAAAGGGGCTTGAGAGACAGAGTTAGAAAAATCAAACTATTTAAACCTGCCTTCCGACAGCCTGAAGGTCAATGAACTGGCCCCCAGTTTAAAAAGTTTGAGGACCCCTGCTTTAAATAGTAATAGTAATAATAACAAAAACAACACGCCGGCCTCATGGCGCAGACGGTTGCGGCAGCCGTAGTCTGCGTCGAGGAGGCTGCAGGTTCGAGTGCTGCGTAGGCATGGTCGCATTTGTGATTGTCCTTTCATCCCTCAACATGATCCTATCATTTCATAATTTACAATTCAAGGCGTGTTTGCAACCTTCTCTTACAAAGGGATACAGCCGAAAAGCTGATCCCCAGAAATACACACGGTTATCTCTCTCCAGGATAGAATACGACTGGGCCTCGGAAGAGAACGTGCAGCGTGGTCTGTAGAAGCCTATACGCAAAATAATAATAATAATAATAATAATAATAATAATAGAAATAAAAATAATAATAATAGAAATAAAAATAATAATAATAATAATAATAATAGAAATAAAAAATAATAATAACAATAACAACAATCATAATAATAACAACAACATTCTCCAAAACCGGTAAAATCGGTTCGACGCTATACAATATTGTAGGACCAACAAATTCAAATGGATCGCACGATAGCAGCAAACAAACCGGATATTGTAATCCGGGATTCGGAGAAAATAATTCGTCTACTTGTAGATGTTGCTGTGCCTTGTGTAACCAAAGAGACAGAGAAACGTCTTAAATACAAGAGTTTGGAAATCTAGGTCAGCCGAATGTGGGGCGTAAAAGCGCAGGTTGTCGCGATAGTCATCGGAGCTCTGGGATTTGTTCCGCAAAATTTGTGTAAGAACTTGGCTAAACTTCCAGGTCATTCAGAGGACTGGGAAGTACAAGAAATTGCTTTATTTGGAACAGCTCACATTTTGGCGCAAAGTATTGTAGAAGCACCGACTGTCCCTAGATCTGCTCCTTAGGAAGCTGGTTGCAACCTAGAGTAGATTTTGTATTTAGCAGACTCATAACATCTTTAGTTGTGATATAGAGTAATAATAATAATAATAATAATAATAATAATAATAATAATAATATTTGCGTATCGTTCATTTCTGACCACTCTACATGTTCTCTTCCGCGGCCCAGTCATGCTTCATCAAGGAGAAATATTAACGTGTGTCATTATGAGGATTGGCTATTCGGCTGTATCCCTTGGTAAGATAATGTTATTAAGCATTGAATATGACTTGATATGATTATGATGAGAGGTGATCGTGTCCGTTTTGAACCATCCCAGCATTCACCTGTATGACTGAGGGAAACCACGAAAAGCCACGCCAGGAGGGCAGGCCCGGGGATCAAACCCGGGCCTCCCGACAGCGACGTCAGCGCACTACGGTAGCGCGTAGTACTT
Organism: Acheta domesticus; assembly: GCA_031308135.1. Lineage (NCBI taxonomy): Eukaryota > Metazoa > Arthropoda > Insecta > Orthoptera > Gryllidae > Acheta > Acheta domesticus. Next base: position 7,554,764 of record JAHLJT010005437.1, read on the forward strand.
GCCCGCGAATAGGCCCGCCTTGGACCACGCGTGCACGCATCCTGCACTTACCGGGGTTCATTAACATTATCTAGGTGGCAGGTGCATGTAATTTATCAAGGGATCAGCATCTAGCTGGATCCGATTTTTATCCCCCAGAGTTGTAGCCTTGGGGGTAGGAAGATGAAATGATCATAATGAGGGGTGAAAGAACGATTCACATATCCAGACATACACAAACACATCCATGCCCTAGGCGGGGCTCAAACCCGCGATCTCGGCCATCAGATCGGTTATTATTATTATTACTATTATTATTATTATTATTATTATTATTGCTGCTCCATATCACGACTACAGATGTTATGAGTCGGCTGAGTATAAAATCTACTCTAGGTTGCAACCAGCTACCTAAGGAGCAGATCTAGGGACTGTCGGTGCCTCTACAATACTTTGCGCAAAATGTGGGCTGTTCCAAATAAAGCAATTTCTTGCACTTCCCAGTCCTTTGAATTACCTAGGAGTTTAGACAAGTTCTTACACAGATTTTGCGAAACAAATCCCAGAGCTCCGATAACTATCGGGACGACCTGTGCTTTTACGCCCCACATTCGGCTGGTCTCGATTTCCAAACTCTTGTATTTAAGACGTTTCTCTGTCTCCTTGATAACGACGTTTTGATCGCAAGGTACAACAACATCGACAAGTAAACACGATTTGTTCTCCAAATCCCCGTAACTATATCCGGTTTGTTTGCCGCTATCGTGCGATCAGTTTGAATTTGTTGGTCGTACAATATTGTACACAATCCAACAGACGTCACAGGTTTTGGTGAGTGTTCGTACCACTTGGGGCATGTGTTTGGAACTTCGAGGGCGGTACAGATTTGTCAATGGAGGTAGCTACACATCCTGTCGTGTCTTTTCGGTCTGTGCTAGGATTGGACAAGCTAATCAATGCTAGGATTGGACAATATGATCAATGGTTTCTACGTGTTCCTGGCAAATGCGGCATTTATCATCTTGGGAAATTTTGAGAATCGCTTTATCATAATGTCGTGTTCTCAAGGCCTGATCTTGGGCAGCTATTATAAGTGCTTCCGATTCTGGCTTCATTCTTCCCCTTTTAAACCACATACATGATTGATCTTTATTGATCTGTGCTCTGTCCATTCGTTTCAAATATTGTTCGTGGAGTGATTTGTCTCTCCACGATTTCTTTAACATTTTTTGAATCTCATATTTCATGTTAAGTAGCATGAGAAGTTCAGGGTCTCTGTCATTGTGCGTGTCTTGCATAGTCTTGTTCGCAATGCTTCTTGCTACACTTACAATGCCTCTGTTTCCCATTCTTCGGTCAGATATCATGACCTGCCTCATTAGTGGGTCATCTTGATGGCTGACTACATACTTTCCCATTCCAACTATTGCATTGTGCCAGGAGGCCTTAATTTGTCTGAGGCCTCTTCCTCCTTCCTTACGTGACACAAATGTACTCTATGTACATCAGCTCGAGGGTGGGAAACATGATGCATTGTTAGCAGTTTTCTGGTTTTGCGCCTGTAGCCGCCAAACTACCTATTGCAGATATTTTATTCCTGTTCCTATTATTATTATTATTATTATTATTATTATTATTATTATTACTATTATTATTATGATTTTCTCTCTCAAGGTTTTGTCACCCGGGTTTCCAGTTTTGAGGGGCCTCCAGGCATACCACATTCCTAGTTTTACATATTTAGAATCGTACAAACAGTGCGACAAGTTCCCAGAATGACTTCAAATGTTTGGAATGACTTTGTGAGGAAGACCTAATTTTTCCAAATAATTTTTTATCAGTATGTATTGAAAGGTCATAATACTTTGTGAACTAATTACTTTCCATGACGGGTCTCACTCTGTGTTCATAAAAAGTGACGATTTCTTTGTCTGCCAATAGCCTAAACTTGGTTGTCAGAGCTTGGCGTACAATATTTGCAGTCAGGTTGTGCCGGTGTAGATAATTTGTGTTGGCAAAATTTGTGTAACACCTACTTTTTTAATAAATCGTTTGTTGTTCGTATTATAGTTATTATTATTATTGTTTATTACTAGCACAATCATCATCATTAATATTAAATTCACGTTCGTTTATTGTCTAGACTACTGCCAGCGAATAGTATTCATTGGCAGTTAAATACATTCCACATGTTATTTGTAGGTAGAACAGCATTGCCGTGTTTCTAGTGTTAATGAAGCACTATATCTTGAGAAGACAAATTCATCAACATTAGAAACGACTAGAAAAACCCGCCAGACGTTGTTCTGCCTTCATCTCCCCCTTTCTCCTCCCATCTTCCTTTCTCACTGTCTCTCCGTCCCTCACCTTGTCCCTGTCTGTATGTCTCTGTGTGTCTCTGTCTCTGCCGCTCTCTGTCCCTCTCATTCACATTTACTTGCAGATTCTACACATCTCTGAGCAAGTGGGGTAATATCGGGAAACGCCGGCCCAGCAAAAATGTAATAGAATATTCAAGAAGAGTAGATTACGGTTGTGAGAAATTCATTCTGTGGATTATGGTGTGAGAAACGTTTCTTTGAGGCTTCTGGCCTCAAAATTTTTGATTTTAAGGCCCTAGAACGCCTCGTTTAGGAGTTATGTAACGTTATATATTCAAAATGCTGCAATATACAACTAAGCTGCAGATTTATAGCCATGAAAAATTGTAGAAATAAGCAGGCAGAATTGGCATTTAAAAAGGCCGTGTACATTTTTCTTTTCCTTATTTCTGTGCTTGTGTAGAAATTTTCTGAAGAAAATATACTACTGTCATCTTCATTAGATGTTTGCTTTCATCATTGTTCTGACAAATCGTCGTAGAAATTCTTTTGATCAATGTCGAGCAATTCAAATATCTGAATATATGCTGAATCTCAGTAGCTATCTTTTTGCTTTTCATTAAAGGCAAAATGATACTCTAATGTTGCACAGTATGATCTGTTTTCTCATATTTAATTTACTCATAATAGAAAGCATTCTGTGATTTGTTTTAATCCCCTTGCATAACACAAATGTCGTGGCGTTAAAACAGCAGATACTTTTTCGTATTATATAAAAAAATTCAAAATTTGCAAATTTCAAAACTTCAGAGAGTTCAATGAAAAGTAGACATGTGCCATTCTTTTAACAGTCCATTGTACTATAGGTGGGAAAAAAATTGTAGTAATTTTTGGGAGTTTTAAAATAATTTGCATTAATTTCAAGTAGAAATTCCGCAAACACCACTCGTATAAAAAATTACACATGACCGTTTTTAAAGATCTGGTTTTTTAAAACATTTCATTTAACTCAAAAATCTCTTTATTCAATATTGTACTTTTGCGATGCTGACTTTTTGCTATTTTCGGAACTAAAGAGAGAATTTTCGAGAAAAAAATCGCAAAAATGGGATTGATACCTATTTTCATACCGTTCCTTAACAAAAACAAGGATAAATTTGAATAAAGACTTTTTTTTAAAATTGTTTAAAAATTCGAAGTAAAAAATAACTCGACTACCAGCAGTAATTTTTGACGTGTTTAACAATACGAAATACTAACACTGTGGTGTCAGTAAACGGAACATAGATTTATCGATAGTTGTTCGATTTCTCTGTACTTGGATATTAAATCCAAGAAAACCATTAATTTTTTTGAAATTTTTGATTAAGGAGCATTGTATTTTGATACGAGAATAGGCAATACTTACGCATTTAAATATAAAATAGGCGTTTATTAGTAAAATAGGTATTTACAGGCACTATAAAATTCGCGTTTAATAGTTCTAAAGCTTCAGAACAAATAAGCAACCTAAAAGAATGCGTTTTCTATTGAAGGAAAAGAGTAGGCAAATAGGCAAAAATCCGCAGCTTAGTTACAACCACTCATGATTTTGAGTTTACATTGTATCTAAAAAAATTAATTGATGTGATGAGGAAATTCCTCACATGAGCTCATTTTCTACTTTTAAAAGCGCTGGTGGTAACAATTCTTGTTTAAACCGGAAATTATTGTTAAAAAATATTACTAACAGAATATTACATGAGGAAAAAGTTTTAAAGTAGAACTTTAAATGAAACAAAGATGTGGCAGTGTTATAGATTTTTTAGATTTCTACACATCCTTTTTTTTAGTCTTTTTTTAAATGTTCCTTATTTTTAGTTGTTTTTTTTAAATGTCCCTCACTTGTATTGGTTATTTTCTGAAATGCCGCTTGTTCTTAGTTTTTTGTAAAGCGCCCCTCGTTTTTAGGCTATTTTATGAAATTTCGTTATTTTTAGTTTTTTTCTGAAATGCCTCTCATTTTTAGGTTATGTTGTGAAACGTCCTTTTTTGTTAGTTTTTGTGAAATGTCGTTTATTGGTAGTTGTTGTTCTTTTGGTGAAATGTCCCTCATATTAAGGTTATTTTATGAAATGTCCCTTAGTTTTAGTTTTTTATGAAGTGACCTTCATTGTAGGTTATTTTGTGAAATGTCCTGTATTGTTAGTTTTTTGTGAAATGTCCCTCCCTTTAGGTTATTTTGTGAAATAGTTTTGGGGTATTTAGTGAAGTGCCGCTCATTTTACGTTATTTTGTGAAATGTCGTGTAATGCCCGTCCTTTTGAGGTTGTCGTGAAATGCGCCTTATTTGGAGCGTGTTGTTTGTGTAGCGGTGTGTCTGTGTCTGTGTGTGTGTGTCTGTTTGTGTGTCTCTATATGTGTGCGTGTGTCTGTGTGTGTATGTCTGTTTGTATGTCAGTGTCTGTGTGTGTGTCTGTGTGTGTGTCTGTGTGTGTGTCTGTGTGTGCGTCTGTGTGTGTCTGTGTGTGTGTCTCTGTGTGTATGTCTGTGTGTGTGTCTATGTGTGTGTCTGTGTCTGTATATGTGTGTGTGTCTGTGCGTATGTCTGTTTGTGTGTCTGTGTGTGTGTGTGTGTGTGTGTCTGCGGTGGAGGCGCGCGCGCACCTTGTCCTTGTGTCGTTGCTTGGGGGCGCTGGGCTCGCTGGGCTGGTCGTCGTCGTCGTCTGGGGGCGGCGCGCTGGGCGCTGGGCTGTGGGCGGCTGGGCTGGGCGTGCGCTGGCGGGCGGCGGCGCGTGCGGCGGCGCGTGCGGCGCGGCGCTGCTCCTTGCGCTGCTCCTTGCGCGCGTTGCGGGCGGCGCGGGCGGCGAAGCGCGCGGGGCACCCGATGCGCGCCGTGCGGAAGCGCTCCTCCTCAGCCGAGTCCTGCGCCCACCACTCACATCATGCAGGGGGGAGCTCTTAAGACAATTCTAAGCGCATTTCCTCTAATAAACGACGTGGATATTCCGAATGGCTGAGCCGCAATAAGCACTCAAAAGTTGCGTTTGAAAAATCAGTTCTAGGCAAAAATTGTGCATTGTAGAAGCATAGAAACACTCCAGAAACATGTAAATTGTTTATTATTTACAAAAGAAAAATTAAGCGAAAAAAATAAAAAGCAGTCGAATTGTATAAATTGGGTGCTTTTTTATTTCTCGCTTAATTTTTCTGTCTGAACTAATATATTCATTTCTTTTGTAAATAATGAACAATTATATGTTTCTGGAGTGTTTCTACGTTTCCATAATGCAAATTTTTGTCTAGAAATCATTTTTTCAAACCAAATTTTGAGTGCTCATTGCGGCTCAACCATTCGGAATATTCACGTAGTTTATTAGACAAAATGCGCTTAGAATTGTTGTAAGAGCTTATTTGCGAAGTTTCGACGTTTCTTCCCCAGACAGCCTCTATAATATTCTGTTAGTAGTATAATTAACAATAACTTCAGGTTCAAAGAAGAGTAGTCACCACCTACGCTTTCAAAAGTATAAATCCTTGTACCCCGAACCCCCTTCTACCTCGAATCACCAGTACTATTCAAAATTCTGGACAATTAAAAAAAGCATTCCTTTTCGAATGTGCGGTTGGATACCAGTTGGAAGGGGGTAAACGATATACAGAATAAGTAATTGAAGGAAAATTTTATGGATATAACAAGTAATTATATATGTATTTGCGTGTTCAAATCTGATCGAAGCCATGGACGTTTAAGGGCAAACAATTCTTCGTGCGCATTCCTTCGGTGAGAAGGCAAAGCAGGCCGTGTTGTAGGTTTACTGTATGTAACCGCCACCACCACCACTCGCACACTCCACACAAACACACACACACACACACACGCGCGCGCGCGGCGCGCGCGCGCGCACCCTAGCGTGTACGTGATTGATGATTAGTGATTCCTGGCGTGTCAATTACAGAGGTTATTAGTCCTGTAAGTGTAGTGCATGTTTTTTATCGGGAGGTGGCAGTGATCTTTCCCCGCTGGATGACGAGATCCGGCGCCGACCTACCGTCGACTAGCGGGGTTTTCCCCTCAACCAGGTATCTACCAGCAGCAGGCACCGCCCCAACCGGGACAAGTTGTAAGCTCCCGACCGGTCTCCCGGCATGTGTGGTAGTGGAGTGCGTGATAATGAGTAAGGGGAGAGGATAGGACAAGGAAGAGGAAGGAAAGATCGCGCGCGATCCGTGGCCCGTTTGTCAGGGTACTGCTCCGGCATTCACCTGGTGTTGATCGGAGGAACCACGGAAAACTACTGATCAGAGCAGCCGGTCGCTAGGATTCTTCTCCAGACAGCGACTGAAATCGACCTTGCTGAAAAGCTATTGTCGAAAATCCTGTCGCCGTCGGCACTCGAACCTAGGACCTCCCGGTCAGAGGGACTGCAGTGACATCAGTTAATGCAATGAGCCACCTCTCCCGATGCGGATACGTAATACAAAGGATTATGTGATATTGTGGAGGCTATTATCTACATTTGAGGTGAATTCATTTTCAATTCAGTTCAATGGGCGAGATCGGGCCATCAGACCGAGTCGTCTGACCACGCAAATTTCGCCTACGCTCCTTTCACCATCTACCAGAGAAATAAGGTATTACTCCGGCTACAAAGCAGGCGATTTGAATTTAGCTCAGAGGCTTCTATTAAAATTGAGGATCTTTTACATGCAGTGAATCAAATTGTTACAAAACATTGTTACAAAAAAGTAAGTAGACCATAAAAATATGGCTAAATATTTAAATGCTTTTAGTTTTAGGCCTCCCAAACATAATTTATCAATAAAAACCCAAATCGGTGATGGAGTATTCGAGAAATTAATGTGTCTGTGTAAATGAACGTTTTTTACGTTTTCATTATTAAAATCGGGAACTTCGCGTTTTTTGGCATTTTTTCTGAAATTATATACGTGGTATTATAAAAAATCATGCAAAGAAATTTTATAAACGTTTTAATAATTGTCTGCAATATTATTAACATTGCAATAAAATAAATGTGTTTTTATAGCAATTTCTACATTTTTAATTCGAATCTCCGTATTGGACAAAAATCTAATATGGTGATTTTCTTTCTTGTATAAGATGTAGGAATCTATCATAAAATTTTCAGCCATTTTCAAGGACCTCTTGCAGATCGTATTCTGACCATGAAAAGAATTACCTATATAATTACTTCTTGCGTCCATAAAATTTTCCTTCAATTACTTATTCTGTAGTCGATCGTTTATCCCCTACCAACTGGTGTTCTAATGGTACTGGAACTACTGATTATATGGGTTATATGGGAACTAGTGTTCTATGGGTATGCGACTATAAATGAATTTCCAGTTGCCCTGAAGAAGGCTTGGGCGTCGTCTTACGTAGGAGTCCTTCTCATCGTCCTCGTCTTCCTCCTCTTCCTCCACGTCGTCGTCCTCCTCGTCCTTGCAGAGTCCCTTGTCGGCCGCTCTCTCTTCGTCCTCCTTCTTGCAGCGTCCCTTCTTGGCTGCTCGCTCCTCGTCTTCCTCCTTGCAGCGTCCCTTCTTGGCTGCTCGCTCCTCGTCCCTCCTTCTTGCAGCGTCCCCTTTTTCGCTGCTCGCTCCTCGTCTTCCTCCTTGCAGCGTCCCTTCTTGGCTGCTCGCTCCTCGTCTTCCTCCTTGCAGCGTCCCTTCTTGGCTGCTCGCTCCTCGTCCTCCTTCTTGCAGCGTCCCTTCTTGGCTGCTCGCTCCTCGTCCTCCTTCTCCTCGCCGTCCTTCTCGTCCTCCTCGCCGTCCTCCTCGCCGTCCTCCTCCTCGTCCTCGTCCTCCAGCTGCTCCGCCTCGCTCTGCGACTCCTGCGGACACGCGGCCAGCGCATTCTGCAGGCGCACTTTCACTTTAGCGCTCTTTTCTCCACAAGAAGAGAATGCGATGAGTACTCTCTGAATCTGAATCAGTGAAATTGTCGCTGATTCAATCAGTGAGAGCCGAAGTCACTGATATCTTCAGTCGAAATGGGTAGTTTTGCTGGCAATCAGCGAATGTGCGAAACTTTTCATAATGACCCCGAGTATTTCACTGGTCGTCAGTGATAAAAGTGCCGCGCCATCATCACTCACTGATCGTTCAGTCGTCACGTTCAATTAGTTTGTCACAGATTTCACTGATTCCAACAGTGAAGTTTCAGTGATTCAAAAGTGGTCCCCATTTTAACTGATTTGTTCAGTTCAATTCACTGATTATCAGTAGCAGTGACACCATCAGTGAATAGTCACTGTCAATCAGTAGTTTTTCACTGATTCAGACTGAGAGAGTAGGGAGCGGATTTTTATGCCCTAAAAAATCTTGAAATATGCTCTTAAAAATATGCATTTATGACCTAAAAATTCTGAAATATGCCCTTTAATGTGCACTTAAAATTAACAATATTTCATTTCTTTTGCAATCCTGACTTGATAAAATTCTTGGAATGAAATGAAAATTTGCTGGGAAAGAAAAGATATTTTTTGTGCAAACTTAATATGATCTACCCTACTTCGCGAGAGAAATAATCGAAGTAAATATTCACCCTAGTGAAATGCATTGTATTTCTTGTTGAATTTCTTCTGACGCGTTTAAAAAATATGTTCTCAAGAAATATTCTACATTTGCCCGAGTATTTTATCATCTACAGAAAACAAAAACGCAAACTGTGACTGGCTCTTTCGAATCAATGAACGCACACAATTACGTAAGATTCTTTAAAAAGAATAAATGTTTTATAGATTAGTCGCTTACTTAAAGAAATATACAAAATATGCGACTATAATTACTCGAATATGCATTAACAGGAAAAATCAGCCAAATATGCACAAATATGCACTAACATATTAATCTACATAGCATCATTTCCTAACCAAACGCCGAGAAATTTCACTTAGCTATGTCCTGAACCAAGGAACAAAAATATGAAAAATCATAGAAATCCGCTCCCTAGTGATGAGCCAATTTAAATAAACTACTAGCGGTATCCGGCAGAAGTTCTTCTGCCCTTTATCTCCCTCTTTCTCCTTCCCTCCGTCTCTCTCCTCTCTCTCCGCCTCTCTCTTCGTCCCTGTCTGTCTGACTCTGTCTGTCTGTCTCTCTGCCTCTCTACGTCCCTCTCAATCACATTTATTTGAATATTCTGCACATCTCTGAACAGGTGGAGTAATATTGAGAAGCGCCGGACCAGCAAAACGGTAATAGAATATTCAAGAACATCCTATGACGATGTGAAAACGTTTCCTTCGAGGACTTCGTGCTCAAAATTTTGATTTCTAATGCCCTAGAACGCTTCGTTTAGGAGTTATTTAACGATACAGATTTTAAAAACATTTTTTAGTCCACAGCGCCATCTAGCAACATTTTTTGAAGATGGATCCAACAAAACAGATATAATTAAAATTGGTCCAGCCGTTCTTGAGTTATAAATGGTGTAACTAACCCGATTTTGTTATATATATATATATATATATATATATATATATATATATATAGAGAGAGAGAGAGACGAGAGAGAGAGAGAGAGGGAGAGGGAGATTTTTTATCAAGTATTTCGCTATCACAGTAGAAAATATAAATTTATTATAAAATATTTCATCACCATGCGGCCCGAACGAGCAGGAAAATTTCGGAAAACGATGTTGACATCGACTTGGAAATCCGCCTTTCTAAATGACACTCTCAGGAAGAGTTCCATAATTAGCGGGATGGGATATAAAGGGACTTCCCAAATCAGTAATATTCTCAGTCTCGAGAATGACACAGCGAGAGTGTCAGACTGCAGCTCATCCTCAGCATTAAATGATCACAGGTGTTGTCATTGCCAACAATGTTATTTATTTTAAGAGCAACATTCGATGGCTTAGTCATCATCAGTTTTCTAGTACAAGAAGTAGCAAACAATTAATTAAACAATTAAAAACAAGAGATAACAATAAAACATGAGATTAACATTAGGAATGGCAGATAACTAGTAATTTAACTAACATTATGTGAAATGAAAACAAAGGGAAAGACATTTTTTTATATTTCAGGAATTTGAATATACGCAAGAAAGTGGATGAAATTGAATAGAACGTGAGAAAAAACATTTTTGTAACAGAAACATGAAATGTAAGTTGAGCCGTTCCTTACCTGCTGTCTGGAAGCCACGAAACGACTACGCGGGTTTGGGTGGGCCAAGCGGCTTAAGTACCAGGCTGTGGGGTGGTGGAGGAAAGGAGGGTTAATGGCCTGGGTGCGGTGTCCTGTCTATTGCGCCGCCCCCGAGGAGTGCGGTGTGAGGGTGGTGTCTAATTTATTATTAGACAGTCAGTAGAGGGGAGGGATTATGGTTTATATTTTCATTCAGAAGGTTGTCATTTAAATGGATGTGGAGGTTTTCTAAAGTTAATCTGGTGTGATAATGATTTTCTATTTCCAGTATATGAATATCTGTATGTGGATCGAACGTGTGGCCTGTCTGAAGGAGGTGATTGGCAAAGTGAGATTTACAGGAGTTGTGTTTCCAAGCGTGTTTGTGTTCTTTTATTCTTGTGTTGTAAGCCATTGAAAGCTGCTCTTAAAATAAATAACATTGTTGGCAATGACAACACCTGTGATCATTTAATTTTAAATGCCAACGAAATTTCACCACTAACCCAATAATCCTCAGCAGCAAAACCGACTGGCGAGCCCAGCAGACGAATATGACGTCCAACAACGAGATACCCGGTGGAGAGTTGGCAGCCGTGGCAAGCAGCTGACACTAATACACCCAACACCTCGACATTACTTCCATTGCGATCTCTCTCGCATCCCTCTCATTAAGGGAATGTTCAAAAGAATGTCCCGAATGAAACTGTGCAATTCTTTCGCTTGCCAAACTTTAGCAAAGCTTGTTGAAATTTTAAATGCACTCACCCCATCGAGAGTCTTCTTGATGTACTCAGTGTCTTTTTCAGCTGCAGTGAACTCGTTTTCTAATCCTGTCAAACGAGCTTCCAGGTGTTCAGGAATCTTGCAAGACTGGAAAGGAAAGCAAGCAGAAGCTAGAACAGAATCTTGTACATATAAGGGAAGCGAGAGTAAAGAGGGTCTTTTTTTCAATATAAATCAGTACGAACTGCTTCTATGAACAAGTGTGTACTTTAATATCACAGTTTAGTTACTAAGCTTGTGTTTTCACCACAAAAGATAATAAAAAAATTCATTAAAACCCTCTCAAATATCGAATTTCTATAAATTTGCGTTTGACACCATTACCCTCACATGCGGGTAATGGGAGTCAATAAGGAATTATGAAGCAAAATGAACATATTACTACTTCAAACAGTATTTATTTTGTTTATAATTGTGTATTATTGTAGGCGTTTAAAGTAACGTGACTCGGAAGCTTGTTCAAGGTCAGCAGCATTGGGTCCTGGGCAGTTGGTCGAGTAAGGCTTTGAAAGGGTTTTAGCTATTCGATGAATTCCTTATCCGTCCAGCCTACATGTGAAAATAGCGCCAGGGGGTCATTTAAACTCATTCAGATCAATAAATTATTTTGTTTGGCTCAATGGAAGTTACGCTGCGATAATGAGAATCACTGACCACCATTACTGAAAGAGCACATTTTTTTTCATACTTGCTGAAACTTTTATACAATGTTTAAAATTATTCGCAATTGGTATCAAATGATTTTCCGAAGTACTTCTCTTCCAAAACATTTTAATTCTTCCAGAAAGCTCCAAGTGCACGTGAGTAAGACCTTATTTTCTGAGAGGACTTTCTAGCATCATCCACTCGCTTTCGTGGTATGAACGTGATATTCGTCATTGTAAGCTATCTTTGACTGTGGGGGTCAACTGGCTTTAGCTATTACCCGCGCAACTTTTCTTGACCGATGACATTGCTTCTCCCTCCCTTTAGCATTGAACAGTTGAAGGCAAAAGCTCGCAGCGAGCACTGATGACAACATTCCAAATACATCTTTATTGGCTCGTAATAAAGTATATTTACTGTTAAAACCGAGAGCTCCTGATTGTATTTTTCTAAACAAAATATAAATAAATGGCCAAATCAGATCCAGCTCCATCACAGGAGATATGAATTCCTGAGAAATTTAGAACTCAAATTATTGAGAAGGCATGACTGATATTCCAGAAACTGGCATTGGCGTAACTAAAACCCCCACTCTACCCGCATTTCTCCAATCCATCGGTCAAGAAAAGTTGCGCGGGTGATACCATGACTAATGGTAGGTAGAAGTATATGTTGCTGCCTTTCAATATGGTTGGTTTACAATGTTTATCGATAATTTACCTCTGACTCCCATTACCCCGTGACCCCTTTTACCCCACTTCCCTACAAGCTTCACACATTGAATAGAATGATGTAGTTTTCCCATTATTTCCTCACGTGCAGGTGAGAAAACCTTTTGGACCAAGAATACATTTTAAAACACTAAAAATATTCCATGAATAATATTTTGTAAACATTTTACAATGTGATATAAATATAGAATGATAATATAAATATATAATAAAGATATTAGTCAACTTAAGAATAGTTCGTGTATGTTTCACATGGTTATATCACATTTTACATTAAACAGAAACAATCGTAGAAAAGCCCTTTGCCAAAGAGGAACCTAAAACTAACGCGCAAATTGACATAATACACAAATACTTTATAATCAATGAAATCTCCTAATAGCATTTACCGTGGTTGCCGTAAGATCGCTTACTGGGCACCTGGATCGTCCACTGCTGTGAAGGGCAAGGCAAGGGCCAATAATGAAAGGAGTCACGGGGGGACTCAGTGACCCTAAGTCAGTGTTGCCATGTTACAGGTTTTCCCCCTAAATTCAGGGGATTTCTTAGACTTTAGGGGATGATTTAGGGAGAACATTTATTTGGGGGGTTTACATTGAGCTTTTAATTTCTTAAGAATATCTATCGTGCATAGCAAAAGCAAAAAACCCAAAAAATTGTTCCCGATGATTATTGAAGCTATATTATTCCAACGTAACTAAACGTAGTAAAACAAATATAGGCGTGTAATATAATTTCAGTGGATTCCCTCGCTTAAAATTAGGCGATTATGTCACAACCAAAGATTGTTAGAAGAGGACAACACTTTTGATGAAAAGGAACGATTCACCGTAATAAACAAGTAATGGAAATAACGATCTCAATTGAAGGAACGTTTTTACAAAGAGGTACCATTTTTGGTTTTTAAGTTATTACAATGAGTGAGACAAAGATACCAGTTACCCTTCGCAACTTCGCAACGAATTTTCAATTGTAGCCTGATGATGGGGACAACCTATCTCCAGAACTTATAGCAAATTATGTAAAAGCCAATAAAAAAGAAAGTAAACAACATTAATTTTCCGTCTACAAATCATTTGGACTCCTCCTCTTCAAGATTATTTATTATTTACTGTCGTGTTGTAAAATTGTGCCTCCACCTAAAACTGCCACTACGCCAACATCACTCAACTACAGATCACAGGGTTCAAGTAATGCATTACGTACGCCTGCCTTTGCATCTGACTTTCCAGAGCCTCCTGCCGCTTCGTCTTCGGGGTGCTGCTGCTTCGTCTTGTTGTGCCAGTTCTCGCGGAACTCCTGGATCATCTCTTTCAAACAGCGAACGCTCTCTTCCAGTTTGCGAGCCCTTTGTCGCATGTGTTCATATTTGTCATCCTGTGATAAAGTGAGGAATCAATGTTTCTAGGTTCTAAGTTGGCAGCTTCTTGTTAGTCGCACGAACTACATAGACAAACTCTAGTTTGTAGTTGTCTTGTATGTCGTACGAAGTACATAGACAAACTCTAGTTTGTAGTTGTCTTATATGTCGTACGAAGTCCATAGACAAACTCTAGTTTGTAGTTGTCTTGTATGTCGTACGAAGTACATAGACAAACTCTAGCTTGTCTGTGTACTTTGTACGACGATGGGATGAAGTTGTCCCAAAACACATGTGACTGAGTTTTCTGTTCATTACAATTCATATTGTAATAAACTACTTTGTGGTTGATACCTCCGCTAACCTGAATTAATAATAATGGAGCCATTTGTTTTGCAATAAAAACGAAAAAATCATGTTCACATCTGTTTCCTGGTTTTGGTATGTCCCATTGGTGTAAAAAAAAGTGTCAAAATACGGACCTTTGTAAAAAACTGAACTTACTAAATGTAATAGTGTCTTCTCTCTGGGTTTGGTATAGCCCTGAGAATGGAGATATATTTTCCGACACGTTGGCAAACAACCATGATTTAAATTAATTTTGCTCCTACTGACCAAGCCCCGTTAACCTGATTCCAACAAAAAAAGAAAAAAGTTTTTTTCCCCCGAGATTCCTTTCCGTAAAGTGAGGATTATTCGAGTGTTATTCGAGGGCGGGGATTATTCAAAGTGTGTCGCACTCACCTGTAGACCCTTGAGGCAGTCCTTCCGGTAGGCCAGCTCGTCCTTGGTACACGCCGCGATGTACTCCAGATACCGCATGCTGATAGACATGCTCACCGCCAGCGGGAGATCCTGCAACACAAATTAAATGATCGCAGGTGTTGTCATTGCCAACAATGCTATTTATTTCAACAAAAACAGCTTTCCATGGCTTAGCCATCATCATCAGTTTCGGCTGTCTGGAAGCCACAAAACGACATGTAGTTGCTGCTTTTTTTGAAATAAATAGCATTGTTGGCTACAACAACACCTGCTATCACCTAATTTTAAATGCCCACGACATTTCAACACGAAACCAATATTGCAATACAAACCCTCACGTCACAGTTGGAACAATTGATTGCGGTTGATTGATTGGTAAGTTGACGTTTCCGGGCGCGTCAACTACTGAGATCAATGGTCCCGTAAGTGTAGTTCATGTTTGTGAGGTGGCGGTGAACTTCTCCATAGGATGGGGAGATCCGGCGCCGACAGACACGCCGAGGCTGCGCCCCACCCGGGACAAGCTTTAAGCTCCAGACATGTGTGATAGTGTAGAGAATGTGAGGGTAGGAGTGTATAAGTAAGGGATGAGAATAGGGCAAGCAGCTAAGAGGTCCGTTATCTGTTTGTTAGGGCACAACTCGACATTCGCCTGGTGATGATCGGAAAACTATCATAGCAGCTGGCCTCTAGAATTCTCCTCCAATCAGCGGCTATCCAGCTAGAGTCGAAAATCTTGTCATCGTCGGGACTCGGAACTAGGACCTCCCGGTCAGAGACATTGCAGTGACATCCTGTGATGCCCTGAGCCTCCTCAACCGGTGCTTGTCCTATACTCACCCCTTAATTACACTTACACTTTTGTATACAGACTACACTACTACACAAGGCCGAGACACAAGTCGGTAGTCTAGAGCTTGTCCCGATTGGGGCGGTGTCCCGCTAGCGGGGGAAACCTGGTTGGAGAAAAGCCAACGGGTAGGTTGGCGCGGAATATGTTTACCCAGCGGGGGAAATCACCGCCGCCTCCCACAAAAATGCACTATATTTAAGGTACCAATGACTAGCAGGTGACACGCCAGGAATCTTTATTTTATTTATAAAGCCTACAAAATCCCTTTAAGAGCAAAGGCCTTCTGCTTCAGCAGGGTGAAAAGTTGGCTTTCACATATTCACTAAATGAAATTGCTTACACAGTTTTATACAAAAGATTACAAAAGATTATTTAAATGAGAATTACCAACACAATCGACACAAATTAAAATGTTCGCAAAATTACAAAAGATTGCTTAGATTAAACTTTTCTCCACAAAGAATCACATGAACTTCACTTAGTACAAATTATGAACATAAAGTGGAAGTAGGCAAATTATAAAGGATTATATAAATTACACTTAAGAACACAGTAGACACATTAATTACGTAAATTCTCGTTGAATGAGAAAGAAAGAAGCTATATTTAATCTTTTTAGACTATCTCCTAAGTGATCTGTACCTCGAACCGACACTTAAAATTACGAAAACAAAACAAAAAAACACACATTGATCGCACAAATTAAACAATTTCATCTTTGGCTCAAATTCTTCCTTAAATATCTTCCACTAGTCTTAGTCTCTCGCTTGACCTTTATTCTGAACCAATTTTCACATAAATTATGCTGCAAAAATAAAACCAAAACGCCCTTTAATCACACAATTTACACTATTTTCCTCTTTGTCACAAACTCTTCGGTAGATGCCTCGCACTTTTCTCTGTCTCTCGCTTCCCTTGACCACGTGTTTCCAAGCTCGCTCTTAAATATATTACTTTATTTTTTGCGCTGGCTTCCTGATTTTCGCCATACGTTCTTGCGTCCCATACTGTTGTTGAGGGAGCCCAACGTTGTGGTTGTTAAATCATGATGTGCCCGCACCAACTCCATTTCAATCTTGCTGCTCGAGTAGCTGCATCCAGTATCCCGGTCCTGTTTCGTATCTCCTCATTTCGAATTCTATCTCTCAGGTCGATTTGCAGGACTTTTATTTCCATCTTCTTTTGACATTTTTGGAATCTTGTTTCTTGTGAATTCGTTAATTACCAACTCTAAGATCCATTGGTGAGAACAGGGAGAACGCGTGAATCTATTACCACTTTTGGTATTACCACTAATGGGAAAGCTTACTTTTGTGTCTGTTAGTATGAAAGCAAGTCTCCAGAATTTATTCCAAGCTAGATATTCTTCTATTGTTTTCCTTATTGGATCTGTTTTGCAAAGAAATTAGCTGTCAAGTTATGTGTATATTGTATTTGCCTACCATCCGTGGAAATAGATGCTTCGTGATAGTTGGTCATTACTTTTGCTTTGCTTACTTAATTCTTGTAACATATAACTCGACCAAGCAAATTATACGATGGAAGAGATATCGGCAAATCTGAAAACCAATAACAGCGACAGTTGCGTTGCATGTTAGTGACAGGGTGGAATAGTTTGGTGCATTCATGTTCCTGTTTAAAGTAATAAAACATGTTGGCACAGTACGTAATGCTAATTAATAAGCCCAACTAATTTTTTTCAGATATTTTTTATAGAAGCATTACGTTAATCCCACAGAAAGCATTTAATAATTTTATCATTCATTAACGATTTGAAATACAAATATTACGTTGCATTTTATGGGAATCTGGAGGTTAAAGAAGAAATTTCTTGATGTTTTTCATTAAATCGAATAATTTCATGTACTCGTGTAGAATTTGTTGTGTAGTGTGACTGGAATATGTGGTCACATTTAGGAACTCAAAATACTCCTATTCTTCTTATCGTTATCAATACTTATTAATGTAATTATCGAACGCGTCAGCATTTCCCTAAGATTTTAACTGAGCTCTCATGGGTATGGGAAGGTGGTTCATGGAACTGCCACAACTCATAGGCAAACAACCATTTTTATAACCGCCTACCAGGCAAACCGAGTTCGCTATTGCACTCGTGCTATATAGTGCCCTCAGCCATCGACTGAACCACCACCTTGTTAAAACTAGCACTAATCAAGAAGAAGGATTATTTTAGGTACCTTTTCTAATACGTTTCTAAACTTTTTCAATGTGTTCATGATCCACCGACAGTTTTCGTTTTAGGTCTCCGTTTTATTGAATTTTTCGGGTTGTGGCGTAAATTTAAAGGGCTGGGAGCAATAACATTGTAACCCACATGAGGTTCGTTCTGCACCAACAGCAATGCTACCGTCAGTAATAAACAAAGAAAACATTTAATTTTGATTAAAACTTTATTTTATGAATCACTTGGCAGTTCTCTCGAGAAATATATCCCAAGACGAAAACTTTCGATGCATGAGAGATGTCTAAGGCATCATTCATAACTATTCTTTTCACTTGTAAATTGGGGGTTACCATGTTATGGCTTTCAACCCTTCATTTGTCGATTCAGTGTGACTTGATGATAAAGTGCATTATTTTAATTGAAAATTGCGTATTTCCATAACAAATTGAAATGAGTTTTATGTTTGTTAAAGTTTATTTAATTCCAACAGAGTCAATGTTCGAAGCACCAACTTTCGCTTCCCTGCTTTTCCCTCCTACGACTTGATTGCGGCAATAAACTTTGAATTTGAGAAGAGGGAGAAATGACAATTCAACGTTGAGAGCGCATTGGCGTAGCGATTCTCTTCCACATCACAAAGATAAACAACCATTTCTGCGTCGGACTCGAACACGCAGCTAATCGAAACTAGTTCACTACCGCACTCGTACTATAAAGTCATCAGCCATCGAACCGGCTGAGCTTCTTTAAACTACCTTTCACAATTTTATTTTAATTAAACCTCTTTTCCCATCATTCCTTGGAGCAAGTGACTGCAGAGAGCATCAGTGCGAAAATTCCCCATGGGGGAGGCGGCTTATGCGCGTGTGTACCTGGATCTCCAGGTTGCCCAAGACGTTCATTGTGCCCAGCGCGCCGCTCCTGTGCCCAGTATCGCGTGCCCAGTGCCCAGAACAGCGCCGAAGGTCCGCTCCGCCTAGCCTTAGCCTCTCTGCCGTCGCGACTGGTTGCCTCGGAGGCCGCAAGCATTGTCGCGAACCACAGGGACCCGCGACAGGGTTGCCAGATGGGGCGGAATCCCGCTTTTTGGGGCTGGAAACGGGTATCTCTCGCGGGACAAAAATAGTTTCTTGGAATACCGCTCAATGGGCGGAAATGAATCAAAACATATGCGGTTTTGGACGGAGTTTCATATTACGACGAAATTGTCAAAAATAACCACTAAGACGTTGACAGGGAGTTCAATTTTTTAGTCTATTTAGTTTGTACATGATTTTTTATTATTGACTAGTTAATTCGTTCGGAGTTACTTTGAGAAGTAACCGACAGCTTTCGTTTTCGGCCTCCGTTTTATTGAATGCTCGGGTTGCTCGCGTACATTTGTCGATTGATTGAGACTTAAATATGTTGATAAAGTGCACTAATTGAACTACAAATTTGCCTATTTCGACAAAAAAATTAAAATGAGTTTCATGTTTGTTAAAGTTCATCTAATTCCAAAAGAATCAATGTTCGAAGGACCAATTATCTCTTCGCTGCTTTTCCCTCCAACGATTTCATCTCTGCAATAATATTTGAACTTGAGAGGAGGGAGGCATGACAATTCAACATTGAGAACGAAATGGCATAGAGAATTTCTATCACGTGACGCAGGTTTCGTCTCACAGGTAAACAACCATTTCTGAGTCGGACTCGAACACGCAGAGATTCGAACACAGTTCACTACTGCCCTGGTACTAAAGAGTCATCAGTCATCGGACCGGGTGGGCTTATTTAAATACCTTTCACATATTTTATTTTAATTAATCCCCATTACCCAGCATTGCTTGGAGCCCGCTGCCAAGCGAACCGAGTTCACTACCGCACTCGTACTATAAAGTCATCAGCCATCGGACCGGCTGGGCTTATATAAAAATACCTTTCACATATTTTATTTTAATTATTCTCCATTTCCCAGCATTCCGTGGAGCAAGTGACTGCAGAGAGCATCAGTGCGAAAATTCCCCATGGGGGAGGCGGCTTGCGCGCGTGTGTACCTGGATCTCCAGGTTGCCCAAGACGTTCATTGTGCCCAGCGCGCCGCTCCTGTGCCCAGTATCGCGTGCCCAGTGCCCAGAACAGCGCCGAAGGTCCGCTCCGCCTAGCCTTAGCCTCTCTGCCGTCGCGACTGGTTGCCTCGGAGGCCGCAAGCACTGTCGCGCCCGTTTTCGTTGCCCGGGAGACCGCAACACTTTTCTCTACTCCCTGTTACGATAGCTCACGTCTTGGACGAACAGCTCACGAACAACTCGAGAATTATCAATTGCTTCAATCACTGAATTTCCGTTCATATTAAATGAAGAATTGTATTCTAAACTACAGTTCCTACCAAGTTCACTACTGCACTCGTGCTATAAAGTCATCAGCCATCGGACCGGCTGGGTTTTTTAAACCACCTTTTAGCTATTTTATTTTAATTACTCCTATTTTCACAGCATTCCTTGGAGAAAGTGACTGCTGAGAGCATCAGTGCAATTTCCTCAGGTTCTCCGAAACAATGCGAAAATGCACCTCTATTTTCAACCTGGGCAAATTCAGAAATTCAAGAATCAAAATCCGTTCACGTTTCCTTAAAGATAATTTTCGTCCTTCATAGGCATTTGTAATCAGATCTATGGACAAACAAATTTAAAAATAATGAATCATATCAAATAATTTTAAGACAAAATCGCATAATAAGACAAAAGCGTAAAATAACATTTAAAATATTTTGAAAAATACATATAATCGCCATTAGGCTAAGGTTCAAGTAAGCAAAAAGAAAAATTGCAAAAATTACAATAAAAATCCAAAATGTTCATATCATGTACCAGTTCAACCCCCTGAAAATCATGATCTGTTGAATAGGAAAGAAAGAAAGAAATTTTTAAAAAAAGCTTCTCGAATAAAATCAAAATTTCAAGATAAATTTAGCTCACCATTAAAATGAGTGTAATTTCATTTATTATAAAGTTTTAAATTATTTTTGTTTGCGTTTACTTTACTATTTTTTAAAATTTCAGTAAACATAGTTATACACAGTTAAGTTTTTTTTAATTCCACTAAGAGATGTAAAACACACCTCACAATGCTTTCAAATTTGTAATTTTTAGAACTTTTGAACATTTCAATGAAAACAAGACTGGAGACCATTTTACGAGTCCATTGCTCTATTGAAAAGAAGTATTTCAATAAAAATTGGGAGATAAAAATATGTAAATTGTCTTTACTTCATGCAAAAATTACACAAAAACTAATCGATTTTCAAAAAAAATGTACATTCTCACCTCTAATTTTTAAAATATGTGTAGGCCTAATTTTTTTAACACACTTCAAGGAAAATAATCCCCACATATTATAATTTTGCTGAGTTTTTGCAATTTCCAAAAATACTAAAAAGGTTTTTGAAAATGAAGATTTTGAAAATGTGCCAAATGTGCCATTTTTATGAGCATACTTTGCGTTATTCAAGACAAATTATTGAATAAAAATTGGAACCACTTTTAAAAATATTTGTTTATAAATTTCCTATATTTCAGGCAAAATTACGCCAAAACTACTAAGACTCCTTTTAATCGTACATAATTTAGTTAGTGATGTTTCTGAAGAACAGATTTAATTAACGAAAAAATATATCTTCAATATTGTAGATGTAGGAAAACATAAAAAAACGTTCGAACTTTTGCAATTTTCGAAACTTCAGACTGTTCAACGATACCTAATCAGACTTGCACTATTTTTAAGCTCCCTTGCTCTATCTGAGGAAAAAATTAATTCAAAAATTTGGAGCCATTTTTAACAATACTTTTAAAATGTTGAGTCTTGTTAAGTACTACTCCCAAAAATTAAAATATCTGTCTCAAGTTGGGGTTCCTCGAGTACGGACAGATTGATCGAGAAATGTCAGTTTTGGAGAAAATCGCATGAGCTGTTTAGGAACTGGAGTTGACCACAGACAGAAGTGAACAGATTGAGGGAAAAACAAAAAAGAGGCAGGCAGGCAAACAAAATACAGACGTTTTGACGCAAAATCGATTTTTCGTTGTCAATTACCACAGCACGTATATTCTGGCTACACGTGTTAAAGGGAGTAATCTGCTACATACGGGAAAGAGATCTATCCACTTTTTCAGTATCATGGACTTGCAATTCGAGTTTTTCTGATGAAAAATTGCTACTTTCCCATGCAGCATTGCAATAATTTCTCTTCACTACAAAAGCACGTAGTACACGAGAAAGTAATCATCTTCTCTATCAGGAAACCTCAAAACATGTATTTCCCTCAAAATTTCCAGCTCGATATTTTACAGGATTACATATATAGAGGCGTTATATGTATAGGCATTATATAGAGAGGCATTACTTTGATAGTGGTACAACTCCTATTTTTTGAGAAAACTCTATTTTCAGGTCCGCGCAAGTGTTATACATTTATTCTGAAAGTGATAGAACTCCAAAATCTCTCTGTGGACGTCATAGCTCATCACAATAAAAGTGAATCACAGGTGATTGCAATATATTTATTTTGATAGTGATACAACTCCAGTGGTAAGGCCACATGATTTTCTATAACTCTCGTGGTGAGTGATTTTCGAGATATTTATAGCGTGTGCAGTGATATGATGATAAAGAACTTGATCCAGATTTGGTATGAGGAACATAAAAATGTAATTATATTGAACATTTTTTACAGAAATTAAACTAAATGGTCTATGTGTTAAAACACCTTCAAAAGTTTGTAACAAGAAGGAAGAAAAATGAAGAAAATAGTGTTTGTAACTGGTAAAAAATTAGATGGATTAGATTTGTCAAACAAAAGTCTTTTATAATTATGTGCAAGGAAACTTTTAATAAAGACATCGGTTTCTATACAGTAAACTTCACCACACACAAACCACTAGTGGATGAAGAAGAACCAAGATTTTCAAAAACGTAAATATCCCGGTTAATCACAGCAAAGTGAGGTTAATGATAAGAAATACGTTTGATTTCTTTCCATTCATTTCAACGGTTATTCACAATTGTTCACTGATCTGCAGATAAAAACCGGACTATTTCAAGAAGAAGGAAACTGAATGTGCCTCAAAAAATGCATCAAGTTAATATTTAATCTGTTTTAATAAATCTTATATTCCCTTCATTTCCAACATTTCTTAGAACGACATCTACCTCTTTGACCCACCAACCTCATTTTTATGGTGGTATAACTCCTTTACACAACCAATATTCCGCGAAGCACACAGTATTCTTATTCATGTCATTTTCAGCCGAACAAGTAAATATCTTATAAGAGAAAAAAGTAATTGTTTGTCTAACTCCATCCCCTATTTTTTAATCATTTTACGATTAGAGCTCAATATCTCGAAATGTGGGTCAATGAAGTTGTACCACTATTAAAATAACGCCTCCACATACCTTTAAACTTCCTATTCTCCTCTGTGTATACTTTTGTACGAGCATGTAAAGTTTGCAGTAAATCAAAGCGTCAGTTCTATTTCAATTTGCACTAGTGATGTTGATGTATGGTCAGGTGTATCCCACAACACCACTTAGCCGCGAACGGAGAACTTACTAGAGCCACGAACGTTATTACTTTTAGCTTACTACGTCCCGAAAAGACGTAGAGAACATGACAAAGGAGAGAAGGACGTGGTAAAGAGAAATTATTGCAAAGCTGCAGCAGAAAATGGCAATCTTGCGTTGGAAAAAATAGTATTATGGGGCCCTGATACCGAATTAGGTGATAAATGTTGCTCCTACATCTAAAAAAATGACTTTCTCTAACACCTTGTGGCAGGCTAGGAACGAAAAGAAAAGAGATGATAGGGGAACGACGGTGACTGGGAGAACTCTTTCAGTCCCCAATAGACAAGCAACCACGCTCGCCCGAGGCAGGATTAGGGGCGGCAATCCATTGCACCGTGGCTCCTTTGTGCATTCACATCAGATGAAGAAGATGAAGTTTTACATTGATTAACCCTCCGGCGGGCGCGTAGCGGCACTCAGTGCCGCATTCTTACATTTTTGTTGATCTCGGGTAAATAATTGGTGAAGCACTATTGAGCTCATAGTTATTCTTCATTCATTGTGTTTTCAACCAGATGACACTCAAATCACCATTTTAGACACTGCCAATCAACCGTTATTCATTCGTAATTCAAACTCTGTAATGGTTGCGGCATTCCGTACCGCACGCGCTTTGTCATTTACGTATTTGCGTATTTTATCCATTAGAATTCTTACCCCTGTCTTGTTATTGAGCTTTACGACACAGATGTTGGAGTACTAACTCCTAATTCAAATTTAAATGCGTTGTTTCCGAAGAAACATTAGAAGGCACGTTTTCACCGTATTCATTCCCCGACATGTTACACGTACCAAGACACGAAGAGAGCGAGTAATGGATCAGATTCTTATTAATATTATTTCGTTTGGTATTTAGTTAGTTATTATGAAATAAAATTTATAAAAACGTAAATAAATAAAATTTCCTTCACATTCAATAACAAAAGTAATAACTATTGACGCAAAAATCGAAGTTGATGAATGCGTTACGGAGTGCCGCACGCGCCTGCTGGTGGGAAATGATGGGACGCGCCCGCCGGAGGGTTAATTGTTAGTTATTCCCGGTGCATCAACTAGTAGGGACGTTAGTCCCGTGTATTTAGTGCGTTTTTTTCATCGGGAGGTGGCGGTGATCTTTCCCCGCTGGATGGCGAGATCAGGCGCCGACCTACCGTCTAATGGGGTTTCCCCTACCAGGTATCTCCCACCAGCGGGGGACCGCCTCTGCCGGAACAAGCTCTAAGTCCCCGACCGGTCTCCCGGCATGTGTGGTAGTGTACGATCGGACAGGAAAAGGGGTAGGAAAGATCGTGCGCGGTCCGTTTGTTAGGGTATTGCTCATTGCTCCGGCATTCGCCTGGTGTTGATCAGAGAAACCACGGAAAGCTCCCGATCAGAGCAGCCGACCGCTAGAATTCTCCTCCAGACAGCGACTGAATTCGACCTAGCCATGTACGTAGCTATTGTCGAAAATCCTGCCGCAAGCGGATTAAAGAAATCAGAAGAGATCTAGTACGAGAAACTCTGTGCCATTCTGTTGCAACACTAGTTTCTTTTTATATGACAACGAAAACGCTCCAACACTTGCGAGGTTTGGCATACAGGCAGTCCCACCAACTATGGGCCTTCCCCGTAACTTCTAAACGGTTCCCGATATAGAAATGTAGTTTTCGCCCAACAATGCGGAATTATGGGGCAAGTAATGGGCAAGTAGGGATATTGTCCGATATATTTTTATTTTTCGAGAAATTTAATCATCTTTCATTTTTTAAATGGAACCATGAATTTTTCTCACTAGCGAGAGGTAGATCATAAGTAGATAAGTGCAATGACGTAACATGTTATTGTTTTAATAGTATTTTGAGCACAAAATTATACTTTCTGGCAAGTGATTTTAAATGAAATGCACGAGAGTTCCTTGTATCAATCCTTGCAACTGTTGCCATTCAGGAAGGTTACATTCCCGGCGCCAGCT
The DNA here is from genome assembly GCA_031308135.1 of Acheta domesticus. Lineage (NCBI taxonomy): Eukaryota > Metazoa > Arthropoda > Insecta > Orthoptera > Gryllidae > Acheta > Acheta domesticus. Next base: position 7,580,080 of record JAHLJT010005437.1, read on the forward strand.
CTTTTCGAGGAGAGGCCGCGAAGGCCTTCACCAAAAGTGACAATAGCGACGGCTGCTACAGCAAAAAGTGCAGGTTTCATTTAAAATCTCTTGTCAGAAAGTATAATCTATTACAAAAAATACTATCTAAATATTAACATATGTTACATCATTGCATTCCCCTTTTTATGATTTATCTATTGCTAGTAAGAAAAAATATGGTTCGATTTAAAAAAATCAAAGTTGATTTAATTTCTCTAAACTAAAAATATTTCAAACAATATCTCTACACCATTTCACTTGCTCTATGACTCCACATTGTTGAGCGAAAACTGTATTTTGATATCGGAAACCGTTTAGGAGTGATGGGAGTGGCCCATATTTGGTGAGACTCCTTGTAGTAAATCACCAGCTGTATTTTGTAATTGAATCTCGAAACCTATGCTCTCAAATTCAAATCCCAATTCGGAGAATGATTTCGCGGGTGCTAAACAATCCCAAACGTTTTTGGATCAATGCCGCGATTCTTAATTAAGAGATGAGACGTCATTGCCGCGATAATATATGCAATCCAGTTGGAATTGTGAAATTTTTGCTCGGGCTTAACTTGAATTTTTATATTACGTGATTGTTATAAAGAAATCGAGAAAGTATGTCCACAACTACTTTTTCAATTTAGAGTGGGGACAATATTACACAAGAACTACAAATTCACAGTAACACTCGAATGAATCATAGCTTTGCTCGAAATATACAAATTACAGAAAAATATAAATATTCTGAAAAACTATAAACTATAGAATGGAAATATCCAAAGTTGAAGAATATATTTCATTAAAAAATATGGTTTGAATTTTGGTGGTGTAGGTCACAATCACAAAAATCAAATCAAATTTTCGATTTCGAGAGGATTTACTAATAACCGAACATAAATCATAATTGCAAAAGCATTTTACTAAAATTTAGCTAACAATTAAAAAAGTTGGAGAAGATTTTGAATATATTTTAAAGATGTCGTACGGGCTATGCGTACACCCACAATTTTGTTATCAGAATCAATTTCGGCTCCCAACGAGTTAGGTTATGCATTTTCGCCAAAATGTCGACATCAATATAGTGAATATTTATTTCCTTTTTATCACATTATCAGCCATTCTCTATCCGGTGTTTCAGTCAAATGGTAGAGAACGTAGGATTCTGGTCGTTCAATTATTCTGAACGTAATCATCCTAACAATGGTTATTATTAGTTTAAATTATAGTATTAATGCTTACTTTTCTGAGACACGGGCTGCATTTAAATAACAATAAATTAAAGAAATTGTGGATGTTATTACTATTATAAGGTAGTGGCTCCGCTGTAGAAATGATGATTCATACACTCAGAGAATTTGTGCGGTCTCATAAGATGACCTTCTTGGCGTTTACGTATTAAGGGAACATTTGTAAGAACTTCAATTTCCATGATTTTGACTCGCTAAGCAAACGACTTGCGTTCTGAAGGTAGTTTAAACACCATTCTGGTGTCAGGGCCGCATGAAAAAAGAGTGCCACTCAATGCACGTTGCATTTGGAAAACGGCTTGAAGGATAGATTTGTGAGAGAACTGTGATTGACTTTGAAAGAAATGGGAGTTGTCATGGCATGCTAATTTCTTATAAACAATTACATATCTCGAAAACGAAAGGCGATAGCGCCAATCGGATTGCGGAATTTTGCATCTCATTCAAAGGCAGTTTAGAAAAGACAATAAAATAATTTTGCAAAATTTGTAAATTTATAAACAATTTCCAAATTTCGCAGTTCTGAAGAGAAAAGGGGTTCCCTTGTATTCCAGAACCGAAAACTGCGAATTAACAATTTTTCAGCAATTAACAATTTTATAAACAATTCCGAAACGTGCGCTATACGGTCCGGAAGGGTCCTCGAGGTGAATATTGCAAAATAACAATTTTGACAAGCGATGCAAAATTATTACTGAATACCTAGTTTAATTGTTGCATAAACCTTACATTTCGTAAACACTGATATTTGAACGCTATTACTTCGCCAAAACTTCCCACTCCCAATTACTTTTTCAGATCCTGGAACCGCCTTCGCACACTTCATTTCTTCGTCTCGGATCCGTAATTTTCGTTCTCGTACTTCAGTTGTTTTGCGTTAAAGGAGGGGATATTCAATTGATTTTTTTGCAAGTAAATCAGAATTAAAAATTTCCAAATTTTCTTTTCAAATCCACTAATTCTATTGCATGTGCTGAACTTTTTATGTCGTAATGTGTGATATTATCTTTATTGATATATTTCTTGTAGACGATCGAATGGCTTGCATGACGACGCGATGGAGACTATCCCCGCCCCCCTGTGCCTTCTACGCCAATACTCTCAATCATTCGGATAAACACGCGTATCATAGAGAACGTTCATACTAGAGATCATGATTGCGGGAAATCTAGCCTATCAGCTACTCAGTCGTTGGCAGTTGGTTCCGAATGTTATTTTGTGATAGTTAACAATGAAAGAACCAGATGGCGTTATCGTCCGTACAGTGTGCCAGAATGCGCGGAAAGGCTGGGACTTCTGAATTTGGCCGTTACCCATTTTATGTGTCGGCAATGTAATGTTGCGCGATATGTCGATGTGTAATGTTGCGCGCAAAAATGGAGACTTTTCGGCAGAGAAAAATTCGTTGCGGGGCCGTGATAACGAAAAAGTCGAAAAAACCAGTTGCTAAATTAAGAAAACTTATCCCCTAACACGTGGTGTAGCCAGAAACCCTGTTTTCTAGGTCCTTGATACCGAAAACCCAATTGAAAGGAAAACGTCCGTCTGCCTGTCCGTCTGAGAACACAGCTAGCGCCTAAACCATACGTACGATTTCTTCCAAAATGGATATTTCCCGGTCGATCTGATTCCACTCGAGGCACCGCCATTTTAAAAAACTATCTTCAAAATTTGGGTGTACTTTACATGAAGCCCCCCGGGCTCGACGAGGTAGTTTAAAGTTTGTGCCAGAAAGGGTATTTTATTTCTATGTGCAGCTTGAGCGACTGTAACGTGAACTACGAAACAAAAATGGCGCGCTTCTTACTGTCATCAACTTGAGAAGAGCAGAGAAGTGTTGTGCAAAATTTGTGGACCAAAGGCATAGTCCTAGAGGAATTCACAAGGACATGCGTGGTATGTATGAGGACGACTGAGTGGACCGTAGCAATATCTCCAGGTGGCGTGCATTCTTCCGAGAGAGCTATACTCCAACCAAACGAAATTCCACGACAGGGCATATTGAAATTGGTAGCATGCTCGCAGAAATGCTACTTGACTAACTTTGCGACTACGTAGAAAAGTAGGTCAAAGATGTATTGAATTGAATTGATGTGATGCCTTACTTTCTGTGGTGAGATTCAGGCCAAGAGACCTGCTTTTTCGTCTGACCACAAACTCTTCCGTCTTGCCACTGCTTTTCCGTTTTACCACCATGTAAAGGTCTTTGGTGTTTTTTTTTGTGTTTTGATACAATTAAATTTTTGGACAAAAAGTTATTGTGCGTTACTTTTTGATCTGCTTTCGTATCTTACGGACGGGGAAACATAAATCTGGTTTTCTTTTCAGAGAGTAACCCCAAACAACATTCATAAAGAAGATTGTTTTATGCGACCTACACTTCTCGAGAAAATTTTATGTAGTTGATACTTGTGAATATTGTAACTCAGCTTTAGCATGCGAACAGGAGGACCCAGACAACCCTGAATATGTTCAAAGGTCCTGTATATCCTTAGCAAAACACATTTTATTTCTTTGAATATGTTCTATTTTTTCCTTTTTAACCTGACAACCTTAGGTATTTTTATTCGTTTGTGGAAGAGATCACCCAATCCACCTGCCAGCGACACTGTAAGTGGTTCGATAACAAAATATAAATCGCATTTTCAGCAGCTGCAATTGTTGATGTATTTTACATTATTTGGGCTACTGGCTATTCAAGCATAGTCACACAGTCATCACCAGAAAGATTAATCTGATACAATTCCATTTAAAATTTCGTGTAATATATGAATATCAATATCTAGTTTTTCGAGTTTTTACTTTCCTGTATACATACGTATATACGGATGTACGGATGTACGTAATATAGGGAAGATTATGTAATGCTGCGCGAAAAAACGGGGGATTTTCGACAGAAAAAAATTCATTGCCGGGCCCTGGTAAGGAACTAGTGGTGCTACAGAATGGCACAAATTAGTATTACTTTTCTATTTCGTTTGGTCTCGGCTAATTATTCGATCTTGACACACTTTTCCCAGCTGCCATCTATCGCTTCCCAAAGTACATTTTGTTTACTTTTTCTTAATTTTTCAATTTCCTAATACTAAATTATTATTTTAAGAATATTGAAGAACAGTAAAAGCTCATCCTAAATGGCAATTTTCTTTGAAAAATTTAGAGCCAGTTTTAAGAAAATGACGTTTAAGCGATATAAAGGCGAAATTTGAAACTTTTTCACAGAACATTTTTGAGTTTTCGAAAAATTTCATTAGAAGTCATTGAAGCACATGAACCCATAAATACAATAGTGTTTACAAATTGCTCGAAATGTGCATATTAACGGTGTGAGATTGTGTATTTTTTGAAAAAACAAAATATACACCAAAATGAACTTTACGTCATAGTAGACAGTAAGCATTATCCGTACGAAAAGTTTGAAGAAAAATTGAGGAGCCATTTATGAGAAAATGGCGTTTGAAAGTTTCTGAAAATGCGGAATTTTGAGTACGTTTTCACAGAAAACGACTGAGTTCTCGAGAAACTTTATTTGACATCATTTAAAGCACATATACTCATAAATATAACAATGTGAACAAATTGTCGCTAATATAAATATTAACACGACAGACAAACCTGAATAGCCTGAACTACGAAAGAAAAATGGAGTGTATGTTACTGTCGTCAACTTGTGAAGAGCAGAAATGTGTAGAGCAAAATTTGTGGGCCAAAGGGGATAATACTAGTGAAATTGACAAGAACATGCCTGGTGTGTATGGGGACAGTTGAGTGGACCGCAGCAATAAGTCCAGGTGTCGTGAGGGTTATACTCCAACCAAACGAAATTCTAGGAACAGGGATTTTGAAAATGGTAGCACGCTGGCAAAAATGCGTTGACTAATTTGGCAACTACGGAGAAAAGTAGGTCAAAGATGAAAGGACTTTGGTAATTTTTTGTGTCTTCGTATCAAATACATTTTTGGGCAAAAAATGTTTATGCGTTACTTTCCGATCTGCCCACGTAAAATATTTAGCTGCAAAAAGTCGGCCTGTAGTTCTAGGTCCTATGTCCATGCTATATTAAAACACGTATTACTCGAGTCTAGATCTCAAATATGTACATCAGTGATGTCAAGGTCGATGCCACGAGCGAGCGTCCGTGGCACGGACAGCATGACGAAATCAATCCTCCAAGCAGTTGATCATCTCGCCGCAAGATAGCGGTAGGTAGTTACTGTAAACACGTTTACGCCTTACACATGAAATACAATTAGGCGGGATTTAGAGAAATACATTTTAGGACATTTTTGTTCTTTTTTATTTTTATTTTACTGTGTATATCTTCTTATTTACATTCGATTCCACATAGGTAATATCAGGTTCGAGAGATCCCAAGAGACAAATTTGTAAACTATTTCTCAAATTTTCAATACCTTATCGAACCCCGAGCTTGTTTTCTTAGCAATTTCATTATTGAAAATGTTTGTTCACTGATATTCGTATTTGCTACCATACATAGATATTATTCGAGCAGCATCGTATATTAAGTTTGAAAGTAGTGATTTATCGATTACCTAGTAAAATTCTATTATACTGCCTTCTGAGAGCAGGGGGAACTACTGATAGTTTCCTTTCCCGAAGCTAGTTGCGCAGAGAAGCTCGTAGCGTGCCATGGTGCCACGAAGCGTGCCACTGTCTCCAGCAGGAGTCCTTGGCATCACTGGTGTACATTAACACTTCACTGGAAGAAGCTCGATGATATTTTTTCTTAATTGAACCGATAATTTCCTGCATCTTCGACCATTACGTGTGTCTTTGCTTGGCTTTGCAAAAATAGCTGTTTTTTACTTTCTCGTATACGTACTATACACGGAGTGATATACGTAGTATAGGGAAAGTTATGTAATGCTGCGCGAAAAAATGGCCAATTTTCCGCGGAAAAAATTCATTGCCGGGCCGTGAAAACGAAGAAGTGGATTAAACCAGTTGCTAAATTAAGAAAAAAAATCCCCTAACACGTTGTGTAGCCAGAAACACTGTTTTCTAGGTCCTTGAAAGGAAAACGTCCGACTGTCCGTCCGTCTGTCCGTCCGTCTGTCCGTCCGTCTGTCCGTCCGTCTGTCCGTCCGTCTGTCCGTCCGTCTGTCCGTCCGTCTGTCCGTCCGTCTGTCCGTCCGTCTGTCCGTCCGTCTGTCCGTCCGTCTGTGAACACTGCTAGCGCCTAAACCATACATACGATTTCTTCCAAAATGGATATTCCCTGGTCAATCTGGTTCTAGTCAAAGCTTTGAGATTTTGAAAAAGATTCTTCAAAATTTGGGGGTAGTTTACATGAAGCCCCCCCCCCCGACATTTTCAACATTTTCTCAAAAACGGCTCCAAATTTGTTCTTTAAATTTCTTGTAAGAATAGAGGAAAATACACTTATTAAGAGGGCATAGGTCCGATTTTCACGAATAACTCTGATTTTTGAAAATTGTGAAAGTTTAAAATTTTACGGCGCCTTTCTGGAACTACAGAATTGAATATAAAGATTTTTCCTTCAAATAATTTTTTTTCTTCATAGTGTGTTGTTTCTTTAAGGTCATGTACATATTTTAAAAATTTTAGTAGTTTTCGTGCAATATTGCGTGCAATATGTGCTATTTTAAAAAATTACAAAAACAAGATTTTCTCAAAAACGGCTCCACATTTTTTCTTTAAACTTTTGGTAGGGATATTGGTAAATGTACTATATCAGATGACATAAAAGCCATATTGCTCTATAGGTTGTTTTTTTCAAAAATTACAAAAATGTAAATTTTTTCACATGTTTCTCACGTCGTTAATATTTACATTAACGGCGATTTTTTCACATTATTATATTTAGGAGTATATATGCTTTAAATGATGTCAAGTAAAGTTTCTCGAAAACACAACCGTTTTCTGTGAAAAATAGCTCAAAATGTCGCATTTTTAGAAACGCTCAAACGCCATTTTCTCATATGTGGCTGCAATTTTTTTTCTTCAAACTTTTGTAATGGATAGAGCTAATTACACTCTTTAGTATAGCCTAAAGTTTATTTTGAGTTATTTTTTTGTTTTTTCAAAAATTACATAATTGTAATTTTTTTTAAAGATCTCTCATATCTTTAATATGCATATTACCAGCAATTTGTAAAGATTATTATATTTGTGAGTGTAAGTACTCCAAATAAAGTATTTTGAAAACTCAAGCATTTTTTGTGAAAACGAGCTTAAAATTCGCATTTTTAGCAGCGCTAAAACGCCATTTTCTCTTAAACGGCACATAATTTTTAAAAGAAAATTGCCATTTAGGACTAGGTTTTTGTGTTCTTTAATATTCTAAAATTAATATTTCCGTTCTACCAATAGGAAACCAATAGGAAAAATTAAGAAAATGACAAAAAAATGTACTTTTGGTGGTGATAGATGACAGCTGGCAAGAAAGTTGGCAGTTCCTAATAGCTAGCGAATTCCCAAGGAAATAGAAAACGAATACGGGAAAGTCTGTGTCATTCTGTAGCACCACTCGTTTACGTTAATTTTTTAAAACCGTTTTCAAAATGATCATGATCCACCGATCGCTTTCGTTTTTTGGCCTCCGTTTTGTTAAAATTTTCGAGCGAGTTTTTCTACATTTTTCTGTTGTGTGTGACATGCTGACAAAGTCTCCAACTTTCACGGCAAATCTGCCTACGCTCATTTCCATAAAAATTTGAAAATGTCTTTTGTGTTTTTTCAAAAACATCTAATGTCATTAGCACTCACTATTTATTTATACCAGAGATACATTTTATAAATTAGAACAAACAGAAATATTAAGTACAATACATTTTACAACAATTCAGATCACATTATCAAGACAAGCAATATTAAGACAATTTACAATTGACTTTGCAACCTTCAATTGAATTAAATATTTCATTTAAATCTAGTTTGATACCAAAGAGCGTTTCTTATATTTTGGAGGCGTAAACATTCAAGGATGCGAAACGTTGATAACATTACTCCGCGTTTTGGACGGGTTTCTGGGTCAGCTTTTCTATTACATGGGAGTAGGTGGGGCAAGAATGGTCGTCCAATTCTTAATCTTGTTATAATAACTTATTTCCTTCTTAATGTAGTATTTGGGATATTTGAGTGTTACAGATTTTCGTATAACATGAAGTTTGGATATTGAAACTTTGAACTGGTGATGCAATATCTTAATAATCCACTTTTTTAAAGCTTCTTAATTGTTTGAATTTATTTAGTTTTGGCAGAATCAACATTCCAATCATCAACTACCGTTTTTCTCCTATTTCTTCCAATGGCTATCAAATTTGAATTTGAGTGGAGGAAGGGAAACCTATTCAACGATAGAGCGCGTTGGCGACAGGATTCTCTTTCATGTGACACAGGTCTCGTTTCACACTAAACAACCATTTCTACGTCGGACTCGAATACGCAACCAAGTGAAGCAAGTTCACTACCGCACTCGTGCAATAAAGTCATCAGCCATCGGACCGGCTGGGCTTCTATAAAAATACCTTTCGCATATTTTATTTTAATTATTCTCCATTTCCCAGCATTCCGTAGAGCAAGTGACTGCAGAGAGCATCAGTGCGAAAATTCCCCATGGGGAAGACGGCTGGTGCCTGTGTGTATAGCCGTTTTCAGGCTCAAATGGTCCCAGAGAAAGTGGATCATACCAACTTCAAGAATATCACCCGTTATACTAACGGCATTGTCTTAGGGACTTTTCGTTTCACTTTAAGTTTAGTACAGGTCCATTTCAGAGGAGTCAACCGTCAACGAAACTCCCCATGTGTTGGCACATACACGCCGAAAGAGACTTTATTTAGCTGGGGTTGGCATCATTTCATTTGTTTTATTTTCTACCAACATGTTCAAAACTGCACTCTTGCACGCTTAGAAGCTGGCGTAGAAGCATATTTACAATTTTTAAATTGAATTTGTCGTTTTGATTTGATATTCTCATCGCATTATTTGTTTTTGAATTTTTAAACGAGACAGTGGAAACAATGCACGTAAGTGAGTTAAAATGACGCATGCAAATCGTGTTAAAGTTAAACAATGAATATTAAATAGTGCAGCAAGATACAATGTTATTAGTCTATATGAGAATTTCAAAGCGAATTAAAACGAGAATGGATTATGAAAACGAATTCCGAACGTACATGTGAAGTGGCATATTTATTTCAGGTAAGATGTTTATAAAACGTAACCAACAAATCTTAAATTTTTGTACTATGGAATAGATTATTTATGCATTACCACATGCAGGTATTTTGTATATCTTTGGTTATATCTATAAATTGGGAATTGTAGCACACACGGTGATTGAACATAATTTACTTCATGGTGTTTGGTCTAATAATAAAGCCATATTTGAAAAAATTAACATTACAAATGTATGTGTATCTCAAAAATGCAGTTCATATCGACTTCACAATATTCTTTCAGTATTGTGAAGTCAGTACTCAATGAGATCACTTAGATAGTTGTGAAGAAAGCAATTGCAAGATTCATCTATAAAAAACCTCATGATGGTAACATTCAACATATGAGAGTATATTTTTATTCTTTGTATTGAGTATAGTTTGCAAAGAAGAAATAATAGGAAACACTCTTTACAGGGAAAGTTCTTTCAGAAAAAGAAATTTGGGAGAATATCAGAGGCAATTATGATACATTCTTTTTCCAAGGACCTTAAACTTATTTGTTCAGAATTCTTAAAAGAATTTTGTTTGGAAAATCAAAGTAAGTATATTGTTTATAAAGGTAAAGATGATGTAAATTATCCAGGAGAATTATTTTTGTCAGCCTTATTAGTAGTAATAATAATATCAATAGTAAAAATAATAACAATGATATCTGTCAAAGAGAATTGCTTCAAACAATGTATGACAAGGTACTTTGCTCTAGCAATTCATATTCAATAAATCATATGCATATTTACATTGCTTTGTACATACAATTATTGATTACATACTTTAATACTTTCACACTCCCATGGATATATGTTTAGTATTTTAAATGTGGGACAGTATTTACTATGTAAACCTATATTATATTATACATTACACTGTGCAATACTTTGTATAATATTAATGTAATTATATAACTATTATATTTATTAAAATTTTTTGATATTTTACAGTCATGGCTGACCCAAAGAAAGGAATGTATGTAGTACACAATGAGACCAAAGATTTATGAAGCCAGGCCAGAAAGCCCATGAGCAGATCTGTAATGTAGATATAAGTAAAAAAGGATCAATACTGCTAACGTTCTGTGCAAAATGTGAACATTTTAAAAATATTTATTATCAGGATAAATGGTAAATGCTATATATTATTATTCTTGCATTTTAATTTTCATCTTTTCATATTCACCTTCATATATGCTATTAAAATGATTTAAGCAGTTATCATATAAATATTTTTTTCAAGTGTTAAAAGTAATTAACAACAGGGTATAGTTGATAAATTGCAGCGAACTGAAGGGCAGACTGATTCAAGGCTTACTCCCTAATGCAGTTTCAACTGAAAATATGTGATCTCAGTCAAAGTGATTCTTCAATAAGAATGTCCTTAGAAAATCTTGCTACAGAATGGAAAAGGCCAAAAACCTTTGGAAGCAGGCTTTTAAACAGGTATCTTAATTATCTAAATTCATTGACACATTTAGCACAAGGAAAATGAGATTCAATATCTTAAATTTAATAGTGTTATGAATACATTATTTAATTTTTTTAAGGTGTCAACTTTGGACAAATTGGAAAAATGCAGAGAAAATTATGGTTGTGTATAGAGAGAAGGATTGGGTATATTGTGAAAACAAATTGTACATCTGATCAGGGGCAGTGTAGATGAAGATTTCACAAAAAACTTAACGGTAAAAACACTTGTTTGCAACTATTGTGAAATAAATTTACTTGGTAAAAAATAGTGTTTTAACTCTTCTTCCTTAGTTTTCACTGTTGAATGTTTTAATGAATAAAATGTATTATTGTAATAATGAAATGGAGACAAATAAAATTTAAGAAATACTCTGATTTCAATTTTTTAAAATTTCCTTCCATTAATTCTATATTATAACAATCATTAACAATCTTTGTAAGAATGTAATTTATTCCTCTAAAGTTTTCTAATTATATCTGCATTTTAAAATGAAGTAAAACATTAAACTTCTCATATTTCAACATTATGAGTTTCAGAAGAAAACTATCAAAATAATCGATCCAAATGATAATTATTTCAATGTCTCAAAACATTCAGTTGATTAAAATTAACATTATAATGAGAGAAGTTCCTGATGGCAGATTTCTCGAATTGCGTATGTTTGAATGTAGCGCCGATATCTAGCTTCATGTACATTTTCAAAGTTGGCAGGGCGAATGGCCGCCATATTGAAAAATCTAGGGACCAAAGCAAGCTGAAATCCCGTATACCTGGATCTCCAGGTTGCCCAAGACGTTCATTGTGCCCAGCGCGCCGCTCCTGTGCCCAGTAACTCGTGCCCAGTGCCCAGAATAGCGCCAAAGGTCCGCTCCGCCTAGCCTTAGCCTCTCTGCCGTCGCGACTGGTTGCCTCGGAGACCGCAAGCATTGTCGCGAACCACAGGGACCCGCGACAGGGTTGCCAGATGGGGCGGAATTCCGTACAAAAATGATTTCTCGAAATATCGCTCCATGGCTGGAAGTGCATCAAAACTTATGCGGTTTTGGGCGTCTTTGCAAATAACGACCAAATTTTCAGAAAGCAACCACAACGACGTTGATAGGGTGTTTGTTCTTTTGTTTTTTTCCTTAAATATAATTTTTCATTAATCATTTGTTAGTTCGTTCAGATTTACTTTGAGAAGTGTGATGTTAGTTTATAGACCTCTAGTATTCTGAAAGTATGTAGTATGATGTATTCTAAAAGTCATAGCGTCTTTGTCCTGCACAACATGAGTATATAAATATATCACATTGGCAGTACTTGCTGTTGGGTCATTCCATGCAAAATTTCAGGTTTTCTGACAGTGAGTCTCAGATTTTTTCATATTTTATTACATTAATCTACTAATGACGAACAGTTAAAAGACAATTTATGAAATTAATATCTTTAGCAGTTAGCAAAAGAAATTGGATAAGTTTTATTATTAATATTCTTTACGTTCCCGTTCGCGTTGCCGTTCCTGTTCACGGGGTATTGTGGAGCGGCCTTAAAAGGCCGCCGGCTCTGAAGCTCTGCTCGCGTCCACCTCCCACAACCTGACACGTCAACTTCTTCTTCTTCTTCTTCCTTTCTTCCTTTCTCACATACTTTCACACTCTCTCACACTCTCCCACGCTCTCTCAGGCTCTCTCACACACTTTGTCATACTCTCTCTCACTCTCTCCCACACTCTCTCACCCTTTCTCTCACACTCTCCCACACTATCTCACTCTTTCTCACACTCAATCTCCCTCTCTCACACTCACTCTCACCCTCTCTCACTCCCTCACACTCACTCTCCATCGTTCTCGCTCTCTCATACTCACTCTCGGTCTTTCTCCCTTTCGCACTCTCTCTCTTTCGCCTCATTCTTTTAATTAATAATAAGATATGTATTAAATTTGAACATGATTTTTTTCTCTTAACATAGGGGAGGCCGGGGCTAGTTTTGACAATTTTAATTTATTGTATTTTTGAAGGTGTTTGGACCATAATTTAGAACTTCTAATAAATGAAATAAATATAATGTCTCTTCGTACAAATTTCCAAATCATGGTATTTAAAATACATAATGTTTTTAATGATGTATAAACAATTTTATGCAGCAGTGCACTTTGTCACAACCTGCCCCTCTACGGGGCAATTTGTGATTGGACTGGGGCACGTTGTGACACATGTAAAAGAAACAATATTGTTGTATTCAATACGACCCACCCACCCTTATAATCTCCAAAAAGTGAACTGGCCATATTATCAACTCCTTGTCACACAACTCCTACCTCCACTACCAACACTAAAAACCAGAAGCAAGAAATAGACCAATCAATCAATGTACTTACTCACACCATATTAGATACATTAGATTTAACTGCCCCATCAACAAGACCAAGCTCTCCACTCGCACCCATACCACCCATACCACAAAAATTGATTCATCACAAACAATACATAAGAAATCACTGGCAGAAACACAGATCTCCGTTCCTAAAATTGTACCTGAACCTACTCACCAAAATTGTGGGAAAACTTTTAGCCATCACTAATTCTCAGAAGTTACACTTCCAAACACAAACGGCAAAATCTACAGACCACTCGTTATGGAACATAACACGGCGTATCCTGAATAAGCCTATCAAAATACCTCCCCTCACCACTTTATCGGGTACAGTATCTTCACCATCTGAAAAATGCGAAGTGTTGGGAAAATACTTTGCTACATCATTCACACCCCACCCCACCAACAATCCTGAACATGACAATTTCATCTCAGTAGAAAACTTAAGGCCAACAATCACAGTACCAGAATGTCCAAAATTTATTTCTCCGTTAGAAATCATTAAATATATTTCTCTGTCAGCCCCCAAAGTATCAAACGGTTTCGACCAAATCTCAGCGTACTTACTCAAACGTCTTCCTCTAAAAGTCATTGTACACATCACAGCAATATTTAATGCAGCCCTGAGAATGTCATACTTCCCCCACACATGGAAATACGCACATATCATCTCCATTCCCAAACCAGGAAAACCAAATGATGACCCAGGAAGCTACCGCCCAATTAGTCTGCTATCGTCCATGGGAAAATTACTTGAAAAATGCATCCTCACCAGACTAAATAATCATCTCACCACATTAAATATAATACCACCTCATCAGTTTGGGTTTCAACCTCAGCTTTCAACATACCACCAAATATTGCGATTGACAGAGGACATTATCGAAGTTTTTCATGATCATAAGCATACAGTTGCAGTATTCCTTGACATCGCAAAAGCTTTTGATACAGTATGGCACCCAGGACTGATATTCAAACTCCGGAGCATTGGCACTCCCCAATATCTCGCACGCATAATAGAAGATTTTCTTAGTGAACGCACTTTTTCAGTGCGACTTCCTGGTGCACTCTCAACACCATACCCTATCAAAGCAGGAGTTCCGCAGGGTTCGAGCCTCTCTCCAACCTTATTCAATATCTACATTGCTGACGTACCCACCACACCATCAACATCCATTGCCACTTTTGCAGATGACACAGCAATCTACTCCACAAAACGAGACATAGAAACAGCAATAGAGGATCTGCAAAACCATCTCACTATATTTTCCGATTGGGCACAGAAATGGCACATTCTGATAAACGCAAGCAAGAGCCAAGGGAAAATATTCACTCTTCGAAGACCACTTGACCCACCCACACTCACCTATCAAAACCACAACATACCATGGATTCCTGCGAACACCATGGCAAAATACCTTGGAGTATTACTCGACAGACGACTCACATGGAGACCCAATATCATGCATAGAATAGCACTAGCCACCAAGCGAACACATCAATTATATCCCCTACTCAAAAAATCATCCCCACTCCAACTACACACATCCATTCATCTTTACCAAACAATGATACGACCTATATTAAGTTATGCATCTCCTGTCTGGGCCGCAGCATCCAAAACAAATATTCAGAAAATCCAAACTTTCCAAAATAAATTCCTAAGAATAATCACAAAAGCACCCTGGTTCATTCCAAACTCTCAAATCCATCAAGAACTCGGTATCACACCTATCACTGTACATTTTTCCCTTCTATCCGCAAAATTCTATAACAAAATTTCTCGAATACCTTCAGCTATCCATTTTAAACTTGGCAAACAGAACCCTCATCGTAAACGATTAAAAAGGAAATTACCCAGAGAATTTTTTGACCCTCCTTAAGCAGACTGGAAGCGATTAGCCTTTCCGTGCAATATAAAGTGCTTCAGAAAATGTAATAATCACGATAAAAGAAAATATCTTGCAAACTTACTATATAAAATAAAATCAACTACTGTACCAGTCGTTCACGGCTGCTGAGGGCCTCAGGCCAAGCAAAGAATAAATAAATTTTAAAAAAAGCAGCTTCACCTATTGCTTTTGTACTGTTCCCACTCCACGTTCCAAATGTCATTTGCAATGAAACCATATTTTTCGAAAACCGGGGCTAAATGGTTGAAAAACATGTCAACATTGAGTTCATTAACAATTGTGTTCAGGTACACGAGGAGAAATTTTACTGTCGCTACACATACTTCATCATTTTATTAACACTTACAGACATTTGTTATCCAATTTTATGGCTCATGAATTTTGTTTCCCACAGCAAAATCATATTATATGCGTTGTAATTCCTCACTACATTTCATGGAATTGCAATTATTACTCTCAAACAATATTGGAGCAAGTGACACTGTCACAATGTGCCCCATAGAACGTGTCACAAGTAGACCCGGGAGACACTAATATGAATTTCCGTTTTTATTTCATGTTATTTTGCCATTCACATAAACCAAAAACACAATTAAGCTTAAAAAGTAAGATTTTCAATGATACTAAGTAGTTGAACATACCTCCGATTTATACTTTAGATTTTTACTTCACTTGTAAAACACAAAATGATCGTAAATAAGCGAATCAAGCAACGATTCTCACAACTACTCAAAGAGCTGACTTAGGCAAAGGTTTGAAACGCGCATGTAAACTATGGCGAGCTGAGCTCTATTGGATCGGTCAGTTAAATGTGATGACACAACTTGCACATGCCGAGAGACCGGTCGGGATCTTAGAGCTTGTCCCGGCTGGGGCGGTGCCCAGCTGGTGGGAGATACCTGGTAAGGGAAACCCCGCTTGTCGACGGTAGGTCGACGCCGGATCTCGCCATCCAGCGGGGAAAGATCACCGCCACCTCTCGAGGGAAAAACACGCACAATACTTACGGGACTAATGACCTCCGTAGTTGACGAGCCCGGAATCACGAACAATCAATCAATCATTGTTACGAGTTTAATACGATTTTTAAATAAACTAGTGGTGCTACAGAATGGCACAGACTTTCCCGTATTAGCTATTTGGAATTTCCACTTACTCTTTCTTTCCAGCTGCCACATATCACCACCAAAAGTACATTTTTTGTCATTTTCTTATTTTTCGATTTCCTATTGGTAGAACGAAAATATTAATTTTAGAATATTAAAGAACACAAAAACCTAGTCCTAAATGGCAATTTTCTTTTAACTAGTGGTGCTGCAGAATGGCACAGAAAAAACAAAAGAATACAGCAATACGGCGTTTCTGTCATATCATAGGGTACATTTAGCATTATACCTACCAAAAGTTTAAAGAAAAAATTTGGAGCCGTTTTTGAGAAAATCTTGTTTTTGTAATTTTTTTAAAATTACTAAAATTTTCAAAACAATGTACATGACCTTCAACAAAGAACTCACTTTGGAGAACACATTTTATTTGAAGGAAAAATCTCTATCTTCAATTTTGTAGTTGCAGAAAGATGCCGAAAAAAATTCAAACTTTCACAATTTCCGAAAATTCAGAGTTATCCGTGAAAATCGGACGTATGCCATGTTAATAAGAGTATTTTACTCTATTCATTCAAGAAATTTCAAGTAAACATTTGGAGCCGTTTTTGAGAAAAATTTGAAAATGTCCGGGGAGCTTCATGTAAAGTACCCCTAAATTTTGAAAAATCTTTTTCAAAATATCAAAGCTTTGACTAGAACCAGATCCACTGGGGAATACTCATTTTAGAAGAAATCGTACGTATGGTTTAGGCGCTAACAGTGTTCACAGACGGCCAGACGGGACCCACAAAATAGGGTTTTTGGCTACACCACGGGTAATGGGATTTTCTTTTCTTAATTTATCAACTGGTTTTATCCACTTTTTCGTTATCACGGCCCGGCAATGAATTTTTTTCCGGCGAAAAATGGCCGTTTTTTCGCGCAGCATAACATAATACTACGTATATCACTCCGTGTATACATACGTATACGGGAAAGTAAAAACTGAGCTAGCCAATATAGATGTAAATTAAGAGATATAGAAAGAAGGTAGGGGGAGAATTAATTTGCATTTCAATATATTTAGTAGTGTTTAGGAGTATTTACACAAGTGTATCTCGTAAATTTATGAATGTTGTCAATATAACGGGAACATGACAGCTTCCAAACCTGAAGTATTATTTTAGGTGAAATTATTTCTCACTTTCTTTGTTTAAACAATTTCTTTAAACAAATTACTAATTTAATTAGATATCAATATCGTTGCACCGGTGACTAGGATTTGCTAGCCTCGTCTAGCGTATCTTGTTTTAGCGACCGCCCCCTCCCCTCCCCACTCCCCACCCCTCAGAAAGATCCGGACAGGGGAAATGAGCAATAACCACGCAAAAATTCCATGCCTCGCCACTAGTCTCTTCTCTTTGGATGTGATTCGCTCAGGATTAGCTCGCGGTATCTCCTGCAAGCGCTCTCCCCACGTGTTCCAGTACGTCACATAAGATTTGATATAAATTTCGAAGTTATAAATTTCTAGTGAAGATTGGAACTGGAAATACTTCCATAATCACTTATCCAATATTTACAATTATTTAATAAGATCAGTATTTTGTTTCAAAAACGTTTAACCACACTTTCAGGTAAGTGGTTTATTTCCTTGTAGATTTAAGGATTTTAATTTAAATAGCCACTTCAATATTAGCAAAATTATTTGAAAATCTGAGAGCAAGTGTTAAAATTTAGGATGACTGTTTTTTTCACACGATTATAACACAATCGTTAAACTATTGAATGTAATAAGTCTACGCGTACAATTTAATACATTCTCAGTATTCCATGTGTTGCGGTTAATGCAGAGGCATAGTCAAGCACATTTTGAATTGTGATTGATAAGCATGCAGTGTGTTGACTTTTGATTGATGCTATGAACAATGCTCTACTTTTTTGATAACCTAAGTACAGTTTCTTTATTTGCTGTGTATTGTAGCTAATTTTTCTTAAGCTCCAAACCTTATGTTGGCATATTCAAACATATTCTCAACCAATAATTGCTTAAAATCACAGAATTCTAAGTAAAATAAAAAAATCATTTTATTTCTTAAGTATGAAATCTACCAAATTAGTGAAGTATAATTTAAATATCTTAACTTTCTTTAATTTGAAGGTTTCTCTGAATGTTGGCCAGTTCTACGAAGCTACTCTGTATTTGAAGAAATAAAAATCATAAAACTGTAAAAAGGTTATAAATTGGATAGAAAGTGAAATAGTTTGAATATATTTTTAATACAAAGAAATTATAATACTCTTCTGAGGTATTTCAGTTATTTAGTGATCAATTAGAATTTCAGAAATTCTGACAAAATTTGAATTCAAATATTGATCCTGGAGGAGATTTGTGGCACTGTTGCTGTTGCAAGGGAATTTGTGGAATGTCATTCGATTTTAAATTTTTCAATTTATAAATTAGTTCTTATTTTGCAGTGACATGTTTATGTTCATCATTGCTCACTATAGGCTATGAATTTTTAGGGAGACTTGTTCTGGACTTGACAATGACCATAGTCAGGTGTATCAAAAGGCCATTGTTGGCACATATTGGTAGAGCATTTGTGTAGGGATGTCATATGAATAATTTGTTCAAAGAATGAGAAAATCGAATGAGAAGTTGAGCCATGAACCTTGTGTGTGCAATAGGTATTGCACTTGAATATGTACCAAATCCCTGGTCCAGTGATTCGGCAAGCAGCAGATAGGCCCGGGCAGAAATATTTTCCCACACACACAAACAGTTTACACAGTTTAGAGGTGAGCTTTATGCAAGCCTTTAGAGGGAAATATGGCACTAAAATTATGAAATATGTTAAGAAATTTTTAAAATGAGTAGTGTTTATTTACAAAAACTTGTACGCAATGTTGCAAAAATTGTATTTTGCAATGACATTCACATTTTTTATCTAAATTTTTTTGCGGATTTATCTACACTTTATATACAGATTATCTAATTCAGCTAATTTTATTTTGCAGTAAGAACACAGTGCCCTAATGCAAAATTAATTTGTTTTTTAAGATTTCCTTTCCACAGGAAGCATCTTATGTCAGATAATATCACCTTGTATTTAAAAAAATGTTTCTATATCTTTGATGTGATGGATATATTTTTCTGTATTGGCAGGTTCATTAGACTCATTCTCTGGAAGATGAATACACAGGGAACGTATTTTCTTATTTGATAATCATTTTCCTTCATTTTATTAAAGATGTATTCCTTATTTGGTCAATATATCAATAAATTTTATTTCACCAACCCTACCCATCAGTCATCTAAAGTTCTTGTATACTTCTGTTTGATTCATCAAGAATGTTTGGGCTTTGCATTAATATTAATAATTTTTACTTGAAAATGTGTTCTTTTAGGCAAAACATTTTAAAAATCTGCAAATAAATACATTTTTATGCCACAAATCTCCAAATTATTCAAAATATGCATCGTACAAAGTTTTGTACCTCAAATACATTATTTTACTGTGAAACATATCTGTAAGAAACCTAAAATCTTTTGGGTTTCTTACAGATATGACCATTAAATTTAAACTAATTTAATTTAAATTAAATTAAATGGCAAAAAACAGTGGCATAAACTTGGCAGCTTTATTCATTACTTAGAATGTATAGGAGAGATTGAACATTTTAGGCAGTTTAGAGAATACAGTTTTGAGGAGAATAGTTGTAACACTCATTTATATTTGCAGTCATGTGGCCTCTATTTCCCTCTACCATCCACCCACACTTAGTAACTTAGGAAGGATAGTGCATTTTTGCTTTGTAACTCAAATACAGATCAAATATTCAAGGGGAAATACAGACAAAATATTACAATTAACTAAATATTTATGGCAAATTTACTCTGAAGCAAATCACTTGGGTTTGCGGCTGTCTTTTCGTGGATAGAACACATTTTGATTTACTGTTTGAGCAAAATAACAGGATTGCAGGGATTTCTTTTTCTGGACAAAGCACTAGAGGTCGTTCTCCAAATGAATGTTTTCTGGCATTGTGCAATTAACTTCTAAGTAAAAAGTTAAAAGAGTTACAGCAGATAATCTACAAGCCTGTGACTCAAGACTTAATATTTGATCATCACTAGAGACCGGATTTTTATGTAATTACATATTTTTTGTCTTTCTACTTACCGTTCTCAAAATTTTAATCTTGGCGAATTGTCGCCTTCCTAACACAATATCCAATTTTTTCGTTACATATATTTACATATTTGACATTTCGCTATTTTCTCAACATTTATTTTTATTTTATCAATTTTCGTGTATATTTTTTATGAAAATAAGTATTTTTTAAAAAATTGCATTTTTTCCTACATTATTACTGCATGCTACTGCGTACTCTAGTCAAGGCATGCTTCGTGAAGACGCGGTCGGATATTTTCACTGTCCGACGTGCCTGCTTCAGTTATCTCAGTGGCGGGAAATGCGCGTCAGCGACAAATCATTCTCACTTTCGGTGTGAAAAGTATCATTGACGCCTCGTTTGACGACCTTTGACCTTAATTTCCAAGAAACTTGGGCGATCGCCGTCGTGTAACACTTCCATGAGAATATTCCATGCTGCAGTGATTGTTTGGTGGTCGTAAAATTTGCCAGTTTGTACGTTGGCTTCTGTTGTGTCTAGTCTGCTAAACTACATTCCTGGATAACAGTTTGTGAAGGTTTTACTACTGATGGGAAAGTTAGTTGTGTGGAGCAAGTGTACATCAACCGGTGCTTTCCAAATGATATTTAAAACGTTTGCATTGATTTTAAAATTTCTGTAGGACTTTTTTATAAATGTAAGTTCGTATTATGTAAATGCGTTTTATAATTAGAGTATTTGAATATTACATAATATATATGATTTTACATATTTATTACATTTTCTTATCATTTTCATTACATATTTATGTGCATATTTTGACGTTTCATACTACATATTTTTCCAGTCTCTAATTATCACTGCTTAAAAATTAATTAATCGCGGAATTAAATTGCAAGAACATGCCATAAAGAAAGGGTCTCTACTTGACTGGCTTGGTCATAGAGTCCTAACGGTGTCAGGATTTTCGACACAAGCTAGAGAGCTAGGTCGAATTCAGTCGCTGTTTGGATGAGACTTCTAGCAGCCTGCTGCTATCATCTGAAGTTTTCCGTGGTTTCTCCGATCAACACCCGACGAATGCCGGAGTAGTATTCCAACAAAAGGGCCACGGACCGCAAGCGATCTTTCCTTTCTCTTCCTTGACCTCTCCTCATCACTTACACAGACATTCACATGCACTACACTACCAAATACGTTGTGAGACCGGTCTGAAGCTTAGAGTTTGTCCCGGCTTGGGGGGAAGGTGCCTGAGTGGTGGGAGATATCTGGTTGGGGAAAACCTCACAAGCCGACGGGTAGGTCGGCGCCGGATCTCGCCATCCAGCGGGAGATCATAATCACTCGCGATAAAACCTGCAATACACTTACGGGACTAATGACTAGCAGTTGACGCAATTGGTTCATTTTCAGCCAAAGATATTGCCCGTCCTGTCTAAAATTTATCATAAAAATCTTCCCTTTTCTGTGTTCTAGATATCCCCAAAGCACCACAGAACGCCAAATGTTACCTTATGCAAAGTACCATGGCTGGGCACAAGGGTGATGATAATCGCATCAGCGTGACCGGCGTTTTCAGCGGAGACGTCGAACAATTGGTCCAGCAAGCCGTGCGCGAGCGGGTTGAAGAGTTGAGCGGCGCCGTGCGGCGGGAACTAGAGCAGGCAGTGGACGACCGGATGCGACGCCTCGAGGTGAGAATGAATTCGCTGGACGACCGCGTGACTTCGCTGCAGGCCAGTGTTGCCAGATGGTCTTAAGCAATTTCCCCTAGATAGCGCTGTGAAAACCCCCAAAACGAAACTCCCCAAATTAAAAAACAAAATTTCATGTTTAAAATATATGGAGAGGTATGGAATGGAAAGAAATGCGAAAAATATTATTAATTGTATATGACTACATTTATATTTTACAGTTCACTTGTCAGTTACAAACTGAGACAATAGTAATAGGTAGTCGGTCCGCATGTTACTTACTCCCACCCGACCAGTGTACCCTCACTTCCCAAAATTTTAAAACCAAGCTGAGTTCTCATCATTGGCGAGTGTGATGATTTCACAATATGACATCTTTTCACAATTTAACACAAAATTAACATTTTAAGAACGCAATGAAATCCCCTCAAGAAAACCCCCAAATAAATTTGCCCATTAAATAACCCCTAAATACCAAAAAAAAACTAAATTTAGGGGGGGAAACCCTAACCTGGCAACACTGCTGCAGGCGCTGGGAGGCGGCCGGAGGTGAGGCGGCTTTGGCGCAGCTGGAGGCCAAGATGTGCGGGTTGCAGAGGGCCTTGGCTGTTCCCGCGCGTGGAGGCACAGAGCACCAAAGCTTACTTCGTCTATGCGTGGAGGTCCTTGTGGCCCGGCTGGAGGGGCCCTCGAAAACCGCTGTTCCTCCGGCCCGTTGAGCGCCGGCAGGGCTTCCTGGCGCCGACGGTGAACAGTACGAAAGGCATCAGGTGCTCCGCCGAATACAGGTGGTCAAGACTAGGATGTACAGATCAAAAGTAGCTCTGTCCGTTAAGACGGGGGCGGTCCTGCAGCGTTCAGTAAGCCCTTCGCAAGCGACCACAGTGCCCCGGCGTTCCCCCGGTCGAGTCGTCGATTCCCGGGGGACGTCCTAGCGACGAGAAGCGACAGCCAAGCGACAGATCGTGAGGGTCCACGGATCCCGATCCTTTTTGGCAGTAGAGATGGCCGAGTCAGACAGCGAAATCCCCTCTGAGGTGGACTTAGGCACTCTTAAAAAGAAGGCTAAAGAGCGCAGAGATATGCGGGTTTCCTCACCTCCTCGTGGTCCTGCCCCGGGCAACGGTTCTTCTCAGGAGGACCGGCTAAGAAGGAATACGGAGACTGGCGATACAGGGACAGAGGAATTCTCGTTAGCAGATGCCATGCAGCAATGCAGAACAGGATTAGCAATCCTCGAAAAGAACAAGATCCTAGCCGCTGACAGGCAGAACCTAACCTCAATTATGACAGATCTACTACGGACCCTGGAAGTGTGGAGCTGCCGGGAATCCGTCGAGAAGGCCACCAAAAGGGAGATAAAGAAGACAATGAAATCGGCAATACCTGATAAAATAGAAGAGATTAATGATACCTTGCAAGAGGCTATAACGGACACAGTCAAAGAGATGCTAAAAGACACCCTAGCCAAAAATACAAAGCAGGTCAAAGACTCTATTAAAGAGACCTTACATATACATACCGCGACAATCACAAAGACAGTAAAAGAGACGGTCAAGGAGAAAATCCGACCGGTGGAGCAAAAATTGCAGACCATGGTCTTCACAAATAAGACTTTTGCAAAGGTGGCAGAGGCCGGTGGACCGCCCAGAGCCGAGGATTACGTCCGGAGGCATCGGGCACCTAAAGAGGAAGCCATTCATGATAATGTAATCGCTCTCCGAGTGAAACAAGGAAAGGACCCTCTAAACCATAAAGAAATCGTCAAAGAAGTGACTAAACTGACAGCCGGGGAGCATCCCCGTGTCAAATCGATGAGATACCTGGAGCGCACCGGCACACTCCTAGTGGAAGCCGGCGACGCTACCACTAAAGAAAAAAATCTCAACTTTGATGAAAAAATCTAAAGTTGTGGAAGAGAGAACCAACAAGAAATATTTGCCAAAAATCATTGTACATGGCATTCCGGCAAATCAAAGCGAGGAGGAATGGCTGGCAGCAGTCCGAGCCAATAACAAAGAGGAGGCGATTGCAGGAGAGTTGGATCAAATGCGAGTCCTTTTCAAAATGGGCCGCGACTCGGAAGTGAAGAGATACAGAAGCTGGGTGCTAAGAGTCACGCCAGGGTTATGGAAGCATTTCACGATACAGAAACGAATATACGGGGAGCTAACGTATTACCACTGTGACACGTATATTGCCGCGATGCGGTGTCTCAAATGTCTTAGATTTGGCCATAGAAAGGCCACATGTGATGAAGCCAAAATCTGCGGCAGGTGCGCTGAGGCGCATGACGGGGAGTGCAAGAAAGACGCGCCACGCAAATGTATTTGCTGTGCAAGAGCTAACAGGCGGAGTACAGACCACTCCGCGTTCAGTGAGCAGTGTCCGGAATTGAAAAGAGCGCTTGAGATAGAGATTCAAAGGACCGATTATGGACTTTAGTTTCATACAGGTCAACGCAGGGAGGGGCAAAGCCGCTACGGCGGGGTTGGAAAAGCTACTTGCCACTCCAACCTCCCCTGAAGTCGTGCTGCTCCAGGAACCGTATACCCTGAATACCAGAGTCAATGTCATCGCAAGATGCATAAAAGTTATTGAAGCTCAAGCTGACAGAACAACAAGAGCAGCAATACTGATTACAAACCCACAAATTCGGACACTTGCTCTAACGCATCTGATGAGTCGCGACGTGGCAGTCTGCGAACTCAAGAAACCTGGAGAACACCCCCTGATTGTCGTCTTGGCGTACAAGTCGCCGCTTGAGGCTATTGAAAATGTCGCCGACCAACTGGAACGGGCGATTCGAGCATTCCCAAAAGACACGCCGATGGTAATCGGTGTAGACGCCAATGCCAAGGCGCTAGAATGGTTTAATGAGCACACTGACGATCGTGGCGAATATATGCTGAACCTTATGGTGCGAAACGGCGTTTACTCTGTAAATGAACCATCCAGTACGCAGACGTTTCGAAGAACCTTAAGAACAGGAACGAGATATCAGGAAATCGGCTCAAATGTCGACCTTACCCTGGCAAACGACTGCTTGGCACCCCGCATAGGCTTCTGGGCGGTCCATGACGACTTAATAGAGAGCGACCATTGCGCCATCACTTTTAAAGTGCATGGTGAAGTTAACCCAATCTCCAATGCAGAACCTTACCTCAAATACAAATATAGGCTTAAAAACGCTCGCTTGAGTCAATTCCAGCTGCTGGTTAAAGACCGCATTCGTGCTAGTGAGGCAGAATTTGCAACTGCCAATATCGAATCTCAGGTGGAAATGCTAACCCGCATACTGCATGAAGCAGCAGACAATACTATCCCACACGGACGGGTGGCCCGGCGTAGGATTGCCTCCTGGTGGAATGCCGAAATTTCGGGCATGGTGAGAGCCGTCAGACGAAAACGACGTACCTATCAGAGGCTACGAAGAAGAGAAGAAGTGGACGTTGAAGCTGCCCTCCGCAGCCTCAAACGTGCTGGAAATGACTTGCGGAAAACAATCCGCATAGCAAAACAGGAATCCTGGCGAAAATACGTCCAAGAAACATTGGAAAGAGACCCGTGGGGAACCCCCTACCGTATAGCTGCGGAAAAGGCACGGGTGATGGAAGCTCTGGCGGCAATCACTGTGGACGGAGTGGAGGCGCTCACCTGGGACCTATCAAGGGCTTCTGGCGGCGCTGTTACCGAGCGATCGAGAAGATACAGATTCGGAGCAGCAGAAGGCAACCAGACGGGCAATGAAAATGGACATGCTGGAGATATCCAGCGCACGTGCTCACAACCCCTTCACACGAAGAGAGCTCGAGGAGGCCACCTCGGCGCTCAAGAAAAAGAAGGCACCTGGCGCGGATGAAATCCACGCCGAGATGATTCAAAACACCTTAAGCAGTATGCGGGAGGCATTGCTTACCCTATACAACAAATGTATATCAACTGGTCACTTTCCCAGCAGCTGGAAATTGGCGAAGGTGGCGTTACTGAGAAAGAAAAATAGCAAACCCATGACTGACCCCAAGGCCTACCGACCGATGTCTCCTTCCTGTCCTCGGGAAGATTCTGGACCGCATGGTAATCACAAGAATAATTACACACATTCAGAACAGAGGGGACCTGTCCCCACACCAATATACTTTCAGACCTGGCAGGTCAACGGAGGACGCGGTGGGTGATCTGTTGGGCACGATACGGAACAGCCGCACAAAACATGTTCTAGTTTTATTCATAGGTATTCAAGGGGCGTTTGACAACGCGTGGTGGCCATTCCTGTGGCGGTAGCTGGAGGATCATTGGCAAATTGAAGAGGAATTGCTACACCTCTACAAAGACTTCTTTCATGAACGGAAAGTCTTCTACGAAGAGGCTGACTCAAGAGTTGAGCACAATCTCACAAACGGCTGTCCTCAAGGATCGAATTCCGGACCTATATTCTGGAATATGATAATAGACAAACTCCTAAGGAGCCTTACAGAACAAGAACAACTAGTGACAGCCTACGCCGACGACCTAGCAATTGTTGTTCGGAGGGCGTCACGCAGAGAAGTTGAGAGAAAAGCGAATTTTGCATTAGATCTCGTGGCAGCCTGGTGCGATGAAGCGAAGCTTGAGGTGTCAGCGGAAAAGTCCACGTGCATGCAAATGGTGCATCACATCAAGACAGCGCCAGGAAAAAAGCTCCCGTCTAGGGATCGGCCACCCTGTGTTGCTTATAAAGGCAAACGAGTCAAAGCGGTTCAAGTACAGGAATATCTGGGGATAACATTGGACCCCCAATTCAAATTCAATCAACATGTTAACAAGATTTGCAATAAGGCAAGAAATTCATGAAACTAAGGCGAATTGTCGCGACGACTAAGCTCACTAATAAGAAGGCGCTGTACACAATTTACTGCGGCGGTTTCGTTCCGATAGTAACCTACTGCGCTCCTGCGTGGGCCTGCGAAGCACATAAAGTACTCATCAAACGAGAACTTCACAAAACACAAAGGGCCGCTTTACTGGCCATGACAGGTGCGTATCGCACCGCTTCCACAGCAGCTTTGCAAACAATAACAGGCTGCTTACCACTTGACCTGGAGGTGCAGAGGCGAGCAGCACTGTCCGGCTGCAAGAAAGGCAAAACAGAATACAACCTAAATGGCACAACAGTCTCCTTGACGGACCACACCCAACCCGCTCAAGAGATTGAAAGAGCAATGCGAGCAGAATGGCAATGTAGATGGCAGGATGATGAAGTAGGGAGAACCACCCATATGTTCATCCCCGATGTGGAAAGTATTAAAACCTTCAAACATCTAAGGCCAACGCCAGAAATGGCACAGATCATGTCTGGACACGGTCCTTTCAAGGCAAAGTTACACAGTATGCAATTAGCAGACTCCCCAGTTTGTGAATGTGGAGAAGCCGAACAAACGGCTGTGCATTTGCTCTGCTTCTGCCCCAGGTGGTGGTTCTCAAGGCACAAATTTGAAACAGAACACGCTGTCCAGGTCCTCCCGGGGACATTACCTTACCTGATATCCATTCCCCGCTTCTTTCAATCATTGCAAAGTTTTGCTAAATCAATTGTAAACACACATAACGACATAAATCAGTCGCTAAGATAGTAGAGACACCGCCCGGCTCCCAGCGCCGGGAATGGAAACGGCGCGGCGCCTCTGGACGTGGAGTACGAAGGGGGACGTCGCGGCGGCTAAGAAGGCGGGCCACACCACCAGACATGCACTCAGGCAACCTGCGGGCGGCAAGGCCCAGCAGGTGACGATGACCGCATAGCTGCAGCCCCGCTCGAACAAGTAGATAGAAGATAGTAGAGAACCAGCTCGGCTTCCAGCGCCGGGGATGGAAACGGCGCGGCGCCCTCTGCACGTGTTGTACGAAGGGGGACGCCGCGGCGGCTAAGAAGGCGGGCCACTCCACTCACATGCACTCAGGCTGCCTGCGGGCGGCAAGGCCCAGCAGGTGACGATGACCGCATAGCTGCAGCCCCGCTCGAACAAGTAGATAGAAGATAGTAGAGAACCAGCTCGGCTCCCAGCGCCAGGGATGGAAACGGCGCGGCGCCCTCTGCACGTGTGATGGCGAAGTGAGACGCCGCGGCGGCTAAGAAGGCGGGCCACACCACCAAACATGCACTCAGGCAACCTGCGGGCGGCAAGGCCCGGCAGGTGAAGATGACCGGATAGCTGCAGCCCCGCTCGAACATAGTACATAGAAGATTGTAGAGAACCAGCTCGGCTCCCAGCGCCGGGGATGGAAAAGGCGCGACGCCCGCTGGACGTGGAGTACTGAAGGGGGATTCCGCGGCGGCTAAGTGGCGGGCCACTCCACTCACATGCACAAGGGCGACTTGCGGGCGGCAAGGCCCAGCAGGTGAAGATGACCGGCAACGGAACAGAAAATAATAGCCAACTTTTCAAAGACTAAGAATTCTAGATGAAAATTATTTGAAGCAACCGTAAGTGCAAAATAAATTATTTCAAAAAGTAATAAAATTTTTTACCATTTTTATGTAGTTTAGAAAATGAGTATGAAGGTTAAGATAAATGTATTCAAACAATATTCTTTCGAAGCTATGAATGTATGATCTATGAACATTTTTTATAATAATTTGCCTGGTATTCTTTTATGTTGTACAGAAAAATGTGCAAGTAGTAATAAATGCTTTTGTATTCATAAAACTGCAGTAATTTACTTCAATAAATGGTTTCAGAAATTCTTTGGATAACTATGCAATTTCATTTCCTGTACTCTCATACCACACATTAACACAATCTAGTTATGCTCATACTCCCTACCGACATAATTTTTGAGGTTCACCATAAAAGAAAATAAGGGCATTGAACACTTCAGTCACATTGCCCCATACATAGGACTACTGAAACTTTTTGTTTTCCATTTAATTTATTTAGAAATTCTTTTGTCTTAGATATTTATTATGTTACTCTCAGTATTTGTTTAATTTATATTCATTTTGTGTTGTTCTGTATCATACAAAATGTTAAAGTGAGAAGCCAAGTTGATGAAATGGATTGAAACAAAGGGATAATAATTGCATTCATTTGCTGATGTATATGATATCAGATTATTTGTGTTGGCTTGTAATTTTTTTATTGTTATCAAAATGAAATGCTTTGGTAAAATATTTAATTGTGTTAAGGATGCTCAGAAGTTTATTTTGAAGGCTTTGAACAATTGTGCTCTACATAGTACATTGTAGATAACAATTGACTGCATAAGAACTGGTGAGTAAGGAAATATTCCCATACCACAGCCGAATTTGATAATCATTGTCAATATTCGATAGTTGATGTATTGATGCTGAAGAACCAGAGAGCAAATCAATCTTTTGAAAGTTTAAATCAAAGAGTGTAAAGAGTCGCATCTGTAGTAACTACAGTTAATCCCCGCTATAAGAGACCCCGTTACAAGAGAATCCCGCTTATAGGAGACTAAATTCACGGTCCCGAGGTCAGCTGTATATAAACAAAGCATTTATTTCCCGCTTTAAAGAGACCCCGTTATAAGAGATTCCCGCATATAGTGGACAAGATTTTATTTCCCGCCATGCGTTTCTTCTCCCTTGTAAGAGACAAAGCGTGGGATTTTCCTCCAGGTGAATCAGGAATTTCCTCAGCGTGGTGAGGGTTGGGATACGTGCTTCAAATAGGCTGGAGCAGGGGTTCGCAACCCCAGTGCCACCGGCGGGGGGGAGGTGTGCGAAGTTCTCGTGAAGAAAGCTCATTCAGTATAATGCGATTTTCGTAACTTCGTCCCTGACAGAAACCAGGAGTTCACGATTTCATCCAATCGGGGGCTTGAACGTAACCATAGTGACGTCACTGTCGCGAAATAAAAGCTCCTGATTGGATGGCAGCGAAACAGCTGATTCCTGCCAGGGACAAAGTTACGAAAATCGCAGTATAAGCTTCGTGTCTTTTGGCAACAAGGAAGACGCCTATAGTGCGACTTTTGTAAACGTGCCTCTAGAAGGTATCAGCTGTTTACGGTTTCATCCAATCGGAAGCTTCTGTGTCGCTAGTGACGTCACGATAGTGACTTTCAAGCTCCCGATTGGATGCAACCGTCAGCAGCCGATATCTGCCAGAGGCTGAGTTGAATAAATCAGTATTTTGCTTTTAGTGTTTTGACCACTGTTTCCAATTGTTACTTTCTCGTATACGTACATATATACGTAATATAGAGAAAGTAATGTAATGCTGCAGAAAATGGACTTCGAGATTTTAACAGAATGCATGTTTTGGGGTCCCCTGATGCCGAAAAAGATTTGGTTTTTTCGTTCAAAACTTCCCTTCGTCCGTCCGTCAATAACACTAACGCCAAAACTATTCGCACATTTTTTCCCAAATGAATATTCTGCGATCGATATGGTTCCGCTCGAAACTGTGGTTTTGAAAACATTTAAAATTTTTGTATGTACTGTACATGAAGTCCGTGGGACATTTTCAAAATCTTTCCAAAAATGACTCCAAATTCTTTCTTTAAATTTCTTGTAAGAATCGAGTGAAATTCACTTTGTTAGAATTTTCACTGTTAACTCTAAATTTTCGAAAATTGAACAAGTTTGCAGTTTTTTTGGTGTTTTTCTACAGCTACAAAATTGAAGAAAGAATTTTTTTTCTTATAAAAATTTTTCTCTCAAATTAGTCCTTCATCAATATTTTGTACTAAATAAAAAGTTTTCACGTAATATCGAGTGAATCAATAAACATTTACAAAAACAAGATTTTCTCAAAAACGACTCCAAATTTTTTCTTTAAACTTTTGGTTGTGATAGTTATAAGAGTACTTTATAAGACTCTTAACATCATTTTGTTCTATTCTTTTGTTTTTTCAAAAATTACACAAATGTATTTTTTTTATAACTCTCATGTCAATATTTACATTAGAGGCGATTTGTTCATATAATCCATTTATGAGCACATGTGCTTTAAATGTCATAAAGTTTACCCAATAGATCTGGTTAAATGGGCCCTGGAATCAACTAATTTATGTTTCCTCAAGTTTAAAATAAGTGTACAAATCATACTAATCCGCTAAAAATGTGGTAACATCTCATTAAACACATCAAAAACGCATTTCCCACTTATAAGAGTTCCCGCTCGTAAGAGATAAAATTCCATTCCCCCAGGTGTCTCTTATAAAGGGGTTTTACTGTATCAGAGTTGCAATGCAAAATCATTTATAAGAAGTATAAAATGTGATTTACATTTGAAGGGCTTAGTGAAGAAGGTGTTAACTCAGAAAATGCCCAAAAGAGATATCTGAAGTTTAGTAAACTTGCCTGGAACTTTTTTTAATATTATTGGAAATGATTTCTTTTTTATATTTTTCTTTCTTTCCTTATCTCTAATATAACTACAAAATATTCACATCTTTTTTGGACACAGAGTTGACACCTATTGCCAGTAAGGAGACATAAAGAAACACACTGCAAGAAGGTGTTAACTCTACTCTGGGAATATTTTCTGATGGAAAGTAATCTGAAAAGGGTGCTTATTTTAAAAATGAAGAGTTTAGTGCATGAAGATGTTAATTCAATTTTTAGTTTTGCCACAAAAACTACTTTTCTAAGAGTTTACTATTAGTTGCTTTGCTACTTTTGATGAAAATCACAATAGGTCATGAAAAATAAGTAATTTCTAGTAATATAAAAAAGTTCCATTCAATTTTACCAAATCAAATATCCTCTTTGGCCATTTTTTAAGTTTACACCTTCTTGCACTAAGTCCTTTAAATACTACAATATGTATTACTCATTTGAGTAAACAAGAAAATTTATTTTCCAATATTTCACTAATGTCAAATATCTTACAACAACATTATGTGCTTATTTATTCTCACAATATTACAACTCCTCTCACTTGAATTATTCGGTAGAAATAAAAGAACACATTCTATTCAAGACTTTATTCAAACTACTAATTAACATAAAAATTAATCTCCCCTCTCCAGGAGCTGGTATAATCCCCGGAAAACTGGAGGGACAAATTTAATTTGTTTGCAGATATCATCTTATTATTTTGCGATCGTGTGCAAAAAGGTGCCAACTGTTGAGTCAACATTGTCTTGCTTGTAAACTCTGAGAAAACAACTTCTTGCATACAACGTTTCCTACGTGTGATGAGTTGACACCTTCTTCACATCAAATATTTCAAAAAATATTGTGATTTTTATAAAAACTAGTAAAGCAACTGATAAGAAACTCCCTGAAAAGCTGTTTTGACGATGAAATTAAAATCACAAAATTTTGAGTTAACACCTTGATGCACTAAGCCCTTCATTTAAATGAAGCAGTGAGAGAAGTTGTTTCAAACAAATTTACTTTTCATGTACACTGAATTTCAAGAAAATAAACAGTTTTATAAAAATTATGAGCATATATCAACAAACATGCATGCACGAAATTGTAAAAGAAAAAGCTAGTCCTTTTTCTTTGCCCCAGTGATCTCTCTTGGAGTTGTGTACAGTGGGTCTTCCTTCTTAACAAATTTAGAAATTTTTGTGAATAGTAATAACTTTCCAGAACCCAAAACCTACATTTAAAGTTATTTTTAAACAGTGTTTAAACTGCACTGCAATTACAATAATGCACTGCTTAAGATTTTTCTCATTCAAACAGCATTCATCCCTGATAGCTGATTTTTTTCCAACGGCACATACGTCAAGGATTAATCATTTAATGTCACACATTCATCCAAATCCTTTATTTGGAAATTTATCAACCAACACACATGCATAAGAAAGCAAATAATCACCATGTACAACAATTGTGGACTTGTCCTCTTCAGATTTGGGCAGTATCAAAAATACTTGTATTTAATATACATATTTTTTATACTTTTGTAATATGTAATTTGATTCAACAATACATATTTTGGTTGCTAATGATTTTGATGTTAATGTGACCTAAAATAACAAAACAACTTGAACATGCATTTGTATATGAACTTGAACAAATATTTGAACACGTATTTTGTATTTGTATCAAACATACTTTCTAATAATATTTTGCATTTCCAAAATACAAAACTACTTTTTATTTATCTGCCATTAAAAATTTGAATTTAAATATACAGTTAAATATGGTATGAGTGTGGAAATTGATAAATCACCAAAGTATGCTATTCTTGATAAAATATATTTCACTGCAAAAGTGAAAGTGTCATGTGAAATTTGTAAGCAAGCCAAACAGATAATAATAAGTGGTTCATACAATATCGCCACAAATTTTATAACAGACATAAAGCTAGAATAATAAGCAGTAATGTTATAAATTTTAAAATGCTTACAATGGTGTACAATAGACAGTGTATTTCACTGGTCATTCTGTTTACTGGGGAACTGACAATTTCTTACACATGTTAGAGAATTCATCTTGGTATGATGAGTGAATTTGAGAACTATAAAAATGAATGGTTCAGAAAATGGAATTTACATGGGAGGAAAATGAACAGCACTGAGAATAGTGATACTAATGCCAAGAAGTTAAAACAAACAAACTCCAGAAAGCTCTGGTTTCTTCAATATACAAGAAAAAGGAAAAATTCATACAAAACTTGACGATCTTGTTACAAAATTTGATATTAATGAAATGAGACCCTTACCAATTACAGTTATGAGAAGAAACATTAATGATACAATGATAGAAAAAAATAGTAGAGGAAAAAGTGTGGTACATTTTGGGGGGGAGCAGGAGTGAAGAAGTGCAGATCAGAAATGTACCATGTGACAAAATTTATTTTTGCTCATACAAATCGTTGTCAATGAAAAGTTCATTTTCAGCTTTCAAAATAATTTTAACAGATAAGACATAGCCTTTCTGTAGAAAATTTGGAGAAAATATTGATTATATTACTGCTAATTATGATAACGAATAAAATAATACACTTGTAGTGTCATACATATAAAAATACCTGGCTTTCCAACATAATAAACTAGTGGTGCTACAGAATCGCACAGACTTTCCCGTATTAGTTTTCTGTTTCATTTGGTCTCGGCTAGCATTTCGAACTTGTCAATACTCTTCACAGCTGCCATCTATCGCCGCCCAAACTAGTTTTTCGACATTGTCTTAAGTTTTCGGTTTTCCAATAGTAGAACAAAACTATTATTTTACGAACAAAAAACAATTAAACATTGCCCTAAATGGCAATTTTCGTTGAAAAATTTGAAACCGTTTCAAGAAAATGGCGTTTAAGCGCTACTGTAAATGCGAAATTTGAAGCTCTTTTTGACAGAAAATTTTTGAGTTTTCGAAAAATTTCATTTGAAGCACTTACACTAAAAAATTCAATAGTGTTTACAAATTGCTGGAAATGTGCATTTTAATCGTATGAGAGAACTTTCAAAAAATTACATTTTTGTAATTTTTGAAAAAATAATACCCCAAAATTAAATTTACGCCATATTAAAAAGTGCAACTAGCACTATCCGTTCGAAAAGTTTGAACAAAAAATTTGAAACCATTTTTGCGAAAAGGTTGTTTGAACATTTCTGAAAATGCGCAACTTTGAGCTAGTTTTCACAGAAAATTATTCAATTTTCAAGAAACTTTATTTGACATTATTTAAAGCACATGCCACGTTACGTTATTCATTCCTTATAATTTGATTTAGTAGTGAATACCGAAGACTAATTGTTTAAAATTTACTTGAATGTACTATTATAAAATTATTGAATATTTGGAGAAAAAATCTAAGCTAATTACAAGCCTAAAATATCAGAAGAGCAAGTTACTAAGTTCTTACAAGAGGCTGACGATCACATATACCAACTTTTGAAGGTCATTCTTGTTTTAGGAGTGGTGCTTGCCGGGGAAAAGAACTTGCAGACTTGACCATAAACATTATACCAGAGAAAGGAACATACTACCGGGTACATATTCCCCTGACAATTGTTTACATTTATTCCCAAACATTGTGTTTTGTGTCCAAGTCATATTTATCCCAAGATTTACGAGCAGTGATAAAATCTAAACCCGAAAGTACGCTAATAGTACATTATGAAACGATGATGTAATGATGGGTATTAATACACGAGTGTGATATTACGATACGAGCGAGTATCGTAAACTTCACACGAGTGTATTAATACCCATTACATCGAGTTTCATACGGTACTTTTTCTATGACTTATGGTAACTTTTATAAGTTAAACTTCTCCACTGAATAGTTTCGTGGCAGTCGACATGCAAGATTCAGCCAAGGCCACCTAGCGGACACCTCTCTACCCTACACCCGCAGTTGGCTTTGTTTTACCACAGCGCTTGCGAGCGATTACAAAGGTTGCAGCAATAATATTCCGACGTCACCATTTTCGCATTTTCTCTCATTTCTGGAAACGTCAACACCACCATAAAGAGCTACCATTCACTAAATATTTTAAACTAAAGAATTGACCGGTTTTTAAGGACAACCACACGGTAGCAGCAAATAACACAAAACGGGTTGCGTTCAGATCATAACGTCACTCAAATGTTCTCTGCAATAACAACCACTGCGCTAGTCAAATAGGATTAAAGTGAAATTACGATCCAATTTATTTTAAATAAATGTCACGTAAAATTACTACTGATAAAAGAAATTAAAACTGAGAAGCATAATATAATATTAAATGCAATTTTAATGTACACACTCGAACGAAACATTTACGGCACCGATTCTTAATGATTAATGAAGTGCCAATACTTGGTTTGTAAGCGTCTCTGTGATTGGTCAAGAACCTGTATCGTAATGAAAACTGTATCGAAATGGCTATCATTATGCAACTGATTGCAGCCATCCAATGACAGCATTATACAACGGGAGTAGAAAAAATATTTTTAAAGGAGTCGAGCATTTTAATGGTCGTTGCTATAGAGGCGCTCTTTAAAGCGTTGTTTAGATGGTTGGTTGGTAAGGGGCTAAGTGCGTGTTTACCAACGCAAATACACTTACCTTTTAGAGCATTTCATTCTTCGGGCCTTCGGGCCCCTTTCACCATCTGAAAATATTTTTTCAGACGGACGGAGGGTTTAAAAAAATCCCTTTCTCGATATTAAGGAAGCACAAAATGTGTATTTTGACTGCGCTATGTGTAAGTGAAAGTAAATTTACTTCATATAGGAGAAGCAACAATCCTCTTTTATGGTCAGGGAGTCACATTCTGATTTTTTTCTGTCGAAAAATAGCACTTTTCTCTGCAGCATTATACAACTTTCTCTAGTCTGTCCGTCCGTCTGTCTCTAGTCTGTCAGATGAACGAACGGATCGGCTGGACGGATGGAGGGACAGGTGGACAAACAGACAAACGGTCTGATGGACAGGTTGACAGACGGACATACAGGCACATACGTACAGACGGACGGACAGACAGGCAAGAACATTCACAGGCAGTCTAACAAACAGACTGACGGGTGGATGTTCTGCAAAATGTCATTGAGTTAAAGTTGTTTAAAAGATGTATCGCTCTTTTTATAAAACATCTAATTGTTGTGTAATAACATTAAGAGGAAGAAAATTTACGGAATGCCGCACCTCACCACTACTTTAAATGGTAGTCTCATTTGAGAAAAACCTTTATAATATATAGTCGTAATATCATATGAATATAATCATAATTAATTCAATATATATTAAATAATGATGATGATTTATATCACGACGGAAATAGGAAATTTTGAAGGATTATCCTTACCAGATAAAACATAGGAAAAATAAAATGAACACTTCATACGAAATACATTTGCAACAATTTTTTAATTTATTTTATTTGGAAGCATCTCTGCCAGTGTATTAAAACATTAGTCAAGGTCACCGTTGTGTGCGTATGCTCTGAAACAAAGAAAATAAATTGTTAGGTGTTTTGTACTACCTTAGCAATTTGTGATGTTGAAATTATTACGATAATCATAACCGTTAGTACATTCACTCTTTTTATTAGTGCATTTAAACAATGATTCAATACAGAGGTGGATCCAGCCGATCATTTTGGAGGGAGCCATCATAGAAATTTGTTAAATAATAAACATTTGTTATTATATTGTATGTTTTTGTAGGGTACGTATGATACCATACAATATTATTTTTTTAATTACATAATTCTAACATAAATATTTAAATCAATATTGCCATATAAAGGAAGGTAACAAACGAAATCTTTAGGCCTTTAGGTAGGGAGGCATGGTCGACACTGATTCAATAATATGTATACACACCATGAACACAAAAATCAGAATGATACCAACCTTCCAGCATAGATTACATAGAGGCGCCCTGGGCGGAGCATTTTGAAGCAAACATAACTCTGCTCCGTGACGTCACAGGTTGGCAAAAACAGCGATTGCAGCGTTCGGATACAGTTTCCCGACTTCCTTTTATCTGTATTTTGTGACATTGTGTGCGTTGTGAGGGCAATTTTCTGTCTATGAAGATGGTTGTTTCTTGCTGTGCTTATAAATGCACGAATCGGTACCAAAAGGGAGTTGATATTTCATTTTTTCGGTAAGAACTAGTGGTCATATGTTTTTAGGTTAGATAGATGCTGCTTTCACGTGTTCGCAATGTTTGAAAATAATAATCAATAATGTATGTTTTTGAGATGTTATGTTACTATCTGACAAGTATTATCTTTAATTTTAATCTGTAAATACTTAAATGTTCTGATACGCAAGCCTTAGAAAAATAAGTTTTAATCCTTTCCTATTATATAATATTTATGACTATCTATTCTTTTAAGTAAGTAAAATATACATAAACCTGGAGATTGCTGTCAATACGGTGCAAGATGTTTTTGATTATGAAAATTTTGGAGAAAAATTAGAAGAACAGAAACTTAATACAAATAATATATTATTGGTCTGCAAGTTAAACTTGCAACTCCAAAAACTAGTTTGGGATAAATCAAGTTAAAATTCATCCCCATTGCTACGGGGGAGATAAACCTTTCTTTTTACTTTTCCAAATCTTTCAAAGAAAATTGCCATTAAGATTAGGCTTTACTGTTCTTTAATGTTCTTAAAATAATGTTTCTGTTCTATTTGGAAACTGAACAATTAATAAAATGTCGAAAAAATGTACTTTGGGCATGTGGCAAGAGAATGTGGCAAGTTGGAATAGTTAGCCGAGAGCAAAGGAAATAGAAAACTAATACGGGAAAGTCTGTGCCATTCTGTAGCACCATTTGTTTTTAAATTAGTGAAATCACACATTAATATAAATCCTGGAGTTAAATGTACTAAATTATAAATTATTTCCTTGTTTCAAATAGAGTCGCATAGCAGTGAAAATATACTCGAAAACTCTATCAATGAACATTATTTTTCGTTTCTTAAAAGGTATGTCGAATTGAATGAAAATTATTCAAAAGCATAAAAAAAGACTAGTTTCATTTGTTAACCGGCGATGAAAAAATAATTAGCTTATAGACACAAATTCGTTTAAAATTGGGACAGAAAGGTAGTCCCTGATGCCTAACATACGATGATACCAACCTGTGTGTCTGTGTTCTGCCAACCTGTGACGTCATCGGAATCGTTTCATGTTTGCCTCAACTTCCGTGGGTAGGAAGCGACTATGGCACCTCTATGTATTCTATGCTCGAAGATACCAACGATGGTGGATGCGAAAATTGAACACTGAATAAACGTGACAAAAAAGGACTTGACAGCTTTGGGCACGGAGGAGAATGTTAAGGGTATTTGGACAGAAAAGAGAAACGATCATAAATCATTTAAAACCTATACAGTCCATAGAGGTAATAGTCACAAAATTCGAAATGAAGTACCTCAGACATATTAAGAGAAGGAATGATTCACTGGAAAAGGACTTGGTGTTGGGGCAGACAGGTGGTAAAAGGAAAAGAGGAGGACGGAGAACACGATGAATCAAAGAACGAATGGCAACATTGGGAAAGAGTTGAACAGATATTTTACGTAATACCAACGACAGAAAGAAGAGATGTGGCGACAGAGACGTGTGGAGAGATGCAGTCAACCAAGCGATAGGGAACAGAAAGAGTCTGTCAGAAGAATAAGGGATGACAAGACACTGACCTTGCTACGAAAATCTCACGACCTGAAGGAATAATCATCATCATTAGGGAGCAAATTTCTATGATTTTGCATATTTTTGTACGTTGCTCCATTGCATAGCTAAGTGAAATTTCTTGGCATTTGATTAGAATATAATACTACATAGATTAATATGTTAGTGTATTTTTTGTGCATATTTGGCCGGTTTTTCCTCAAGGTGCATATTGGTGTAATTAAATGCACACATTTTGTACATTCGTTACAATAGAGACATATCTCTAAAACGTTTAATCTTTCGTATAATCTGTTTATTTGTGAGCGTTCATTGATTCGAAAGAGCTTGTGATAGTTTGCGTTTTTTGTTTTGTGTAGATAATAAAATACTTGTGCAAATATAGGATATTTCTTGATTACGTATTTTTTAATCCAGTCAAATGAAATATAACAAGACATACTTCACTAAGGTGAATATTTACTTCAATTATTTCTCTGTAGAAGTAGGGTAGATTATATTATGTTCGCACAAAAATAAATCATTGCATTTCAATCATAATTCTGAATTTTATGAAGAAAGGTTTATACAGGAAAATAAATATTGTTAATTGTAATTGCATGTTAAAGTTCACATTTCATAATTTTTAGGTCATAAATGCATGTTTTTAAAAGCATATTTCAATGTTTGTAAGGCATAAAAATCCGCTCCCTATACTCCGATTTTTCCATAGCTGTCTCTCATGGCCCGTCTTCACGATGGAATATATCACGGAATTTCGCGTCTTTCTCGGTCGTACCGCTAAATGTCGCATGATCAAGCAGCGCTTGATACGATCGCGATTGTGCAACATCAGAATCAGTGTGGGATAATACTATTAATGAACAAGTTTAATTGTTTGTAGTTAGAAGTATTCCTACCGTATTTGCCTCACAATAAATTACTAATACATTCTCCAAGTTTTCAAGAGAAAATGAGTATTTTTCATCGGTCAAAATCACTTTTCTTTCGCGGAAATTCAATCGTTTTATCTTAGAAACGGATGCAGGCTTCTCCCCGAAGTCAGGAAGTAGCGGCATGGAGACTTTTATCGCAAGATCCTTGTCCTGTATATTAATTTCTTGCTATCTTACAGGGGACAAAATGGGACGAGAGGAGGAATGGGACAAGGAGACATGAGACAAGGGGATAAAATGGTACAAGGGGACGAATACAATTTAGGTTTTTAAATGTAACATAAAATTAATATCATTCTTGTCTGTTGTGCCGACACAGAAAAAAATGTTGAAAGAAGACACAGACACAAATAAATTAGGCAAATTATTCTCGTTTTAGATTTTTAAAAGTAAAATAGACACAAATACGCATTAATGTTGAAATAGGATCTTTTAGGCGCTATAAAATTGACAGGTTTTAGTTCAAATAAATCTAAAATGTTTATAATACTAGTGTACTAATGAATGAATTGAATTCATTAGTATGCAGTCCACGTGAATGGGTCATGCCAGCTTGTGTGGCGCTCAGTATTGGAATATGTATAATGGTTTTGTAATTTTCTACACACAGAAAGCCCTGAGGATGGAGAAATAAAACTCCAAAACGTTGGCTAACTGGCAGAAATTTCAATTATTGGGCCAATACCCATGAACCATGCAATGGATATATATAAAACTTCATTTAGCACAAGGTGCCCAGGAAAAAACTAGGTATTTATAACTTGACCAAGTGAAGAATGAAGGATGCGATTGCGTCGCGTCGTGGAACTAACAGTGTAAACACAGGTCTGTACAATCAGTTTCGCTAACAAAATTCGCAAGGAGCGGGAAGCAAGTTCAGAGACTGTTTCTCGGGAATCACCATGGTCTCCTTCATAGAGGTTGTGAATCAGCTGATAAAATATAACTTCAGAGACACATTATGCAAGATTTGCACTGAATATTTTATTTTTTGTCCCTTTAAGTTACTTTTTTTTATTTTCACCATCCTAGTACAAAACTGTAATAAAAAATTATATTTATATTGAATTTTGAATACTTATTCGTTGAATTTAAACATTTTGTGTTCTTCATTAATCTTTTTTTTACATAGGCTTTAGGCGGTTTTTTAGGTATGCAATAAATTACCAAAACATTAACTTTACTGTCATAAGTATCTACAATATTATTAATTATGGTGGTCGTTACTTCTTACATAATAATTTTATTTGGTATATATTCTGAGAAACTACTTAAGTTAAAATGAACGATTTATATGAATGTTACTGCTCATCGAAAGATTAGTTTCAAAATTTTGAATCGTTTTGCAGAGAAAAATATAGTTTTATTTCTACCAATATGAGGTGCAGACATGTCTAAATATAGTTAAAGTATTAATTGTGAAGATACTAGACTTGAAACGAAATAAATCGCGCAATAGTTTGGCACGGTCCCATTTTAATTTTGAGTTGACTATCCTTATATCTCTGTTTCAGTCGTTTCGGGTGTAACACAGACGGTGGCGCGCTCCTGTAAACTTCATTCTCAACTTGGTCGAGATGTACCTAAATATCCGCTGTCTAATCATCATCATACGCTTTAGAAACGCGCACCAGCGTGTACTTACTGCCGCGTCTCAGCGGCGGCTGCCACCTTTGCCCTCGGCGTCCGCCTCGCCCTTGGCGTCCACGCCCCACGCCGGCACCCGCGCCGCCTCCGGCCCCGCCGCCCACTCCGGCCGACGCCCCCGCCCCCGCCCCCGCCTCGCCGCCCCGCCTCCGACTCTCCCGGCGAACGCTTCACCTGCCAACAAACAACGAGCAAAATGATTATCCGGACGCTTCACCTGCGAACAAACACAACGGGCAAAATTATTACCCGGACGCTTCACCTCCGAACAACATGAGGGAAGTAATTTTACCCGGTCGATTCACCTGCGAACAGACACAACGAACAAAAGTATTACCCGGACGCTTCACCTGCGAACAACACGAGGAAGTAATTTTACCTGGACGATTCACCTGCGAACAGACACAACGAGCACAATTATTACCCGGACACTTCACCTGTGAACAAACACGAGGAAAGTAATTACCCGGACGCTTCACCTGTGAACAAACACAACGAGGAAAGTAATTACTTGGACGCTTCACCTGCGAACAAACAAAACGAGGAAAGTAATTACCCGGACGCTTCACCTGCGAACAACACGAGGGAAGTAATTTGACCCGGACGCTTCACCTGCGAACAAACACGAGGAAAGTAGTTACCCGGACTCTTCACCTGCAAACAAACAACGAGCAAAATAATTCATACTTTCGCAATTTTCAAAAATTATAGTTTTGGTTAGAAGTAATTAAAAATAGTACATTATGATGTAATGATGAATATTAATACACGAGTGTGATATTACGATACGAGTGAATATCGTAAACTTCACACGAGTGTATTGATACCCGTTACAACAACTTTCATACAGTACTTTTTCTACGACTCTTACAAATTAAATGTCATGACCCTTTCATAGAGGTTTTTCTTTTTTTGTTTTGTTCTTTTGATACAATAATATATTAAGTACAGTAAGAAATCCATTAAGTAAGCTGAGAAATTATCTGAAATTCAATGACCGCTGACTAACGATGTTTGTACCTGTTTTGTATTCAGGACAGGAGAAAATGGAAAGCAAAAAATCTGAGTGTTTGTTATGTAATTTCAAGACCGATTAACTTTTCGTATTTTGTTCTCTTGAAAAATAACTTATTAAGGAAATTGAGCTGACAATTCCTTAGCTTTATTTTAAAGACCACTCAATAAAGGCTTTAAATCCAATGTTTGGTTTTCTTCACAGGAGAATAAGGGAAGAAAAAAGCAGAGTATTAGTTATGTAATATATCGTGACCGTTAATTGAGGTTTTCCTTTTCGTGTTTTGTTCTTTTGATAAAATATCTTATTTAGAAAACTAACCTGAAAATTTGTTAGCTGTAATTTAATGACCGCTGAATAAAGGTTTTTGTTCATAAGTTTCTTTCTTGATTCGAGAACAAGCAATGCAAAATACCGTTGTATTAGTTATGTTAAATTTGGTGACCGCTTAATAGAGGTTTCCTTTTCGCGTTTTGTTCTTTTGATAAAAGCATCACAAAATATCACATTAAGAAAATTTAGCCGGGAATTTTTATGTGAAATGTAATGACCGCTGAATAAAGGTTTTTGTTCCTTTGTTTTCTTTTCTTGATAAGAGAATGTGGGAACAAAAAAATGAGTTTTACTTACGTGAATTTCATGACAGTTTAATAGAGGTTTATTTTCGTAATTTGTCCTCTTGAAAAAATAACATATTCAGAAAACTGAGCGAACAATTCCTTAGCTTTATATTAATGAACGTTGAATAAAGGTTTTTGTTCAGAACTTTGTTTACTTGATAAGAGAACATGGGGAGCAAAATACCTTTGTATTTGTTGTGTCTTTGTTCTCTTAATAAAATAACTCATGAAGTAAACTGAGCTGACAATTCCTTAGGTTTATTTTAATGGCCGCAGAATAAAGGTTTTTTTGTGTTTTAATTTCTTGATAAAGGCAAACAAGGGGAAGCAATTTATTTTAATGAAGCGCTGAATAAAGTTTTTATTCCCATGTTTTATTTTCTTAATAGGAGAATAAGGGAATAAAAAAGCTAAGTATTGGTTATGTTGTATATCATGACCGTTTAATACATGTTTTGCTTTTCGTGTGCTGTTCTATGTATACAATAAGTTAATAACTAAGCTGAGAATTTGTTAGGTGAAATTTAATGACCGCTGAATAAAGGTTTTTTGTTCATATGTTTTCTTTTCTTGATAGGAAAATATGGGAAGCAAACAAGCTGAATATTAGTTACGTAAGTTTCATGACCGTTTAATAGAGGCTTATCTTTTCGTCTTTGTTCTCTTATTAAAACAACTTATTAAGAAAACTGACCTGACAATTCCTTAGCTTAATATTAATGACCGCTGAATAAAGGTCTTTGTTCATAAGTTTCTTTTTGATACGAGAATATGCGATGCAAATACCTTTGTGTTATTTACGTTAAATATTTGACCACTTAATAAAGGTTTTTTGGCGTTTTGTCTTTTTGATAAAAGAACTTACGAAGAAAATTTAGCCGGGAATTTTTATCTGAAATGTAATGACCGCTGAATAAAGGTCTTTGTTCTAATGTTTTTTTCTGATAAGAGAATATGAGAACAAAACAATGAGTTTTACTTATGTAAATTTCATGACCGTTTAATAGAGGTTTATATTTCGTAATTTGTTCTCTTGAAAAAATGACGTATTCAGAAAACTGAACTAACAATTCCTTAGCTTTATATTAATGACCGCCCAATAAAGGATTTTGTTCAGAAGTTTGTTTACTTGATAAGAGAACATGGGGAGCAAAATACCTTTGTATTTGTTGTGTCTTTTGTTCTCTTAATAAAATAACTTATGAAGTAAACTGAGCTGACAATTCCTTAGGTTTATTTTAATGGCCGCAGAATAAAGGTTTTTTTTGTGTTTTAATTTCTTGATAAAGGCAAACAAGGGGAAGCAAACTATATTAGTTATGTTAAATTATTACAATGAATAATTTCGTGGTAGTTGATTTAGCCAAGGCCACCTAGCAGACAGCTACCTAAATCTACCCTCGCGTGCTGCCGCAGGTGGGTGTGGTTACCTGTCCACCTGCTAGGGAGTACTGCACTAGTCAAATAGGATCAAAGTGAAATTACGATCTACTTTATATACCACGAAAAAATACTTATCATAAAAGAAATTAAAACTATTGAGCCTAATATCATATCAAATACAATTTTAATGTACACGTTCGAATGCTGTGGG
The DNA here is from genome assembly GCA_031308135.1 of Acheta domesticus. Taxonomy (NCBI): domain Eukaryota; kingdom Metazoa; phylum Arthropoda; class Insecta; order Orthoptera; family Gryllidae; genus Acheta; species Acheta domesticus. Next base: position 7,625,059 of record JAHLJT010005437.1, read on the forward strand.
ACTATTCATTTCCTATGCATCAACTTCCTTATCCATCGCATTCATTCCTGGCGTGAAGAAACTCTTCACCCAAATTTCGTACGTAGTATTTTCTTTGAATGATCTCCATTTTATTTTAACGTATTGCATTAAAAGTTTTGAAAGTAGTCGGGTGGACGAGCAGGCCAAATGGCCACAGCCTCGTTACCAATAAAGACTATAAATATTACTATGTATTAAATTTTATTTACTTATTTATCGTAATAATATCAATAAGTCCCATCTACGACGAGCACGCGGTCTTGCACATTAAATAACATTAATTAACATTAGAAAGGACATATCGTTGTTTTATAAATTTAATTTACTTCGAAGAGAAATTACGAGAAAAATTGTACATGTGCAAAAAAAGAACTTTAAATTGTACATGTACTTTTTTAAAGAACTTTTTTTTAATACCCGTAGATTTCATTTAATACAAAAATCACTATCTTCAACCTTTTTGGAATTTTCAAAAATATAGAGAGTTCCCAAAAATGCGATTAGTACGGTCGTTTTTTTTACCATCCTCTGATACATATGACGAGAAAATTTATAGAAAAAAATTGGAGCCGTTTTTGAGAAAAAAAATTGACTAAAAAGTACATACATTTAACGTAAAATTATTCGAAAACTCATATTTTCAAACAAATTACATGCCCTTATTTCAATAACTGAGTTTAAAGATTAAATTTCATTAAGGGAAAAATATCTTTCTTCAATATTGTTGTTGTGGGAAGATACCCAAAAATATTCAACTTTTGCAATTTTCGAAAAATCAGGGATTTTAACGACAATCAGCCATTCCTTTAAATATGCCATTTTTTAAACTACGTTTATGCCGACTGATGACGAAGTTCAATCAATTTGGAATAACTTTGAGAAAATTTTGGAAATATAATTAAGGCTTCAGGTAATGTGCCCTCTAAAATCAAAATATCTGTTTGAAACTCGAAGAGTTTCTTTAACGTGTTTCTTTTAACTTAGTTTCTTTAACTTTGTTCCTTTAACTCGATCAGGGAATATCAATTTCCGGGAAAATCCTGTGAATTGTTTAGGCGCTAGAGTTGCCCACAGTGACGGACGGCCAGACAGACATTTTGACGTCAATCGATTTTTCGGTATAAAGGACCCCAAAACATTGATTCTGACTACACAACGTATTAGAGGAAATAATTTGCAACATATAAGAACAAGATTTATCCACCTGTTCGTTACCAGCGTCTGAAAATAAACGTTTTTCTGTCGAAAAAATCGAGGTAAGTTCGGTCACGCGATAACAATACTTTCTCTTCTTAGGAAGTAAAGCAAGATAGTGAAAATTGTTCAAGAAATAATCCAAAGATCAAAAATCTACTCATGGATATATTGCATTATACAAGATATCTCTATTTTGCATTTTTCAGAATTTCAATAAATAGCAATAATGTAATTTTACAAGGGAGTACTTACATGACCGTTGGCCCCTTCAGATTCGTGAAAAGCTGCCACCTGGAAGAGAAATTAAAGACTCTGTATTTCTGCGCTTTCATAAGCTAGGCACCCAGCAATATACTAGTTATAGTATAGAGGTGCATGATACTTCAGATTTGTAAATGATATTATATAGCAAATCTTGCAATTTAAACTTCACTAGAAAAAAAGGGGAAGATTCGTAATTCTATTTTTAGCACTTCAAACACTTCACTGTTGGTGGCATTCAGCGATTACAGAACTTTGTTTCAGATATTGTCTGTTGGTTGCTTCCCTAAACTCAGCAATAATTTCAGTCGAACTTGAAATTGTATGTTAAATATCATATTTCTTTCAATTATTCATTCTGGAAGGGTTTTTGCACTAAGAATGAGAAGTATTGAGAACATCTTAGAAATGTTTCCACCACTTATAGATAACGGCTTGTTATTCCCAACTGTTCATGAATACTTTCGCTCACGATAATTAAAATTATTACACTATTAGACGTTGTTTTCGTTGCCATAAAACTTTCTTTCTCAAATTTTCTTTATCACTACTGACGGTGCAAGTTCTCTCCACTGTCAGTACTACAGTCAGCGATCACCAAATTTTGGAAACTTCGAATTACATTCATAAATTTTTGCAGTATATCAAACAAAAACCAATTAACCTTGTTTTCAGAATTCGTAATTTGTCGTTTTCATTATTAATCCCACGAAGTTATGAAGTACGCAATTTTGAGTGAATCTGGAAAGTATGATTTATTTCCTATATTAAATCAAGCACAAATTACGCGAAAACATCTCGTTTCTTCAAAAAATTGTAAATAACGTTTTTAGAGAGCAGTTTTTAGAACAGATTTTGTTTAATGCAAAAATCTCTATCATTAATTTTGTATTTTTGAAATGTTAACTGTTTTCAATATTCGAAAACACAGAGTTCGCCGGGATTGAGACTAGCACCAATTTTTTACTGTTTTTTATAGAAACGAAGATAAATTTTAAAGAAAAATTTGGAGCCGTTTTTGAGAAAAAATTGTTTAAAAGAATTTAAAATTGTCTCTACCTTTGGCATAATTACGCGAAAATTACTCATATTTTCGAAAAAATTTTTCACGTTCTTATTTCAAGATAAGTCATTAAAGAACAGATTTCATTACAGAAAATATATTTACCTTCGATATATTTTTTTGTTATTTAAGGTCGTATCAACTACTAGGCCATTAGCGACCACTATTGGATTTAACGTTATGGTAGGAGAATGAAATAATATGGTGATGATAGGGGGTGAGAGGACGAACACGTACAACCATGCCCGAGGCGGGACTCGAACCCGCGACCCCTCGGTCCGAGATCCCTACGGCACTACTGTCCTAACGATTTCGGCCACGGGGCCGACTGTCTTCGATTTTGTAGTTGTCTGAAAACGCTGAAAAAATTGAGCTTTTGGAATTTTCGAAAAATCAGAATTGCAACGAAAATGACACCCTTAAGCGTCCTCTTAAATGTTCCTTAAATGTTCTCTTAAGCGTCCTTTACGCTATCCGGGGCATAGTTTAATAAAAAAGCTGGAGCAATTTTTGAGAAAATTTTGAAAATGTTGCTTCATGTGAAGAACCCCCCTCCATATTAAAATATCCTCTTCAAACTCAGAGGACCTCGAGTTCCTTACACAATTATTGAGGAATATCATTTTGGGAGAAAATCGACTGAAAATCATCACTAGTTTAATTTTATTATATTTCGGATTCAGAATTCTATCAAATTCAGTCAGTCTTCACAGTCGTACGTATATTTTGGGAATGTTTATTCCTTTCTGATAAATGGCATACTATTTTGGAAAAGCTCATTCTTTGGTTGGTAGACTTTTACGTTACAGAAAAAATTGTAGGAGTAATAAATGAATGCCATTTAGCTGCTTCTTCTAAGATTCTATTCAATGCTCTTGAAACATTACCATTGGCTTTTCTATTTATGAATCATTAATTTTTGTCAAGACTGATTTATGTAAAGGAGGGAACGTAAACAATACAGATATTTATAAATACAATACATGCATCGTGCATTTCGTAAGAATCATATTTTTCTGATGTCTGTATCAACAGCTCACGTTTACTATGTATAGTACGTTACTTTACAACTCAGATGACATTAAACAATTAAAATCAATACAAAGATTAATACCCTAGCGATATATTCTGCATATTTGTTTTGATACAATTGACATTATACTCAACACTAAAAAGGAAAATAATATTTATTTTCAAAATAATATTTAATACATTAATTACCATTTGTACTGTACAATTAAAAAAAACAGTAAATACGTGTATGTCTGTAACAAGTTTTTTTTTATTTATTTATTTTTGCTTGGTCTGAGGCCCTCAGCAGCCGTGAACGACTGGTACAGTAGTTGATTTTATTTTATACAGCAACTTTGCAAGATATTTTCTTTTATCGTGATTATTACATTTTTAAAAGCACTTTATATTGCACGAAAAGGCTAATCGCTTCCAGTCTGCTTAAGGAGGGTCAAAAAATTCTCTGGGTAATTTCCTTTTTAATCGTTTACGATGAGGGTTCTGTTTGCCAAGTTTGAAATGGATAGCTGAAGGTATTCGAGAAATTTTGTTATAGAATTTTGCGGATAGAAGGGAAAAATGTACAGTGATAGGTGTGATACCGAGTTCTTGATGGATTTGAGAGTTTGGAATGAACCAGGGTGCTTTTGTGATTATTTTTAGTAATTTATTTTGGAAAGTTTGGATTTTCTGAATATTTGTTTTGGATGCTGCGGCCCAGACAGGAGATGCATAACTTAATATAGGTCGTATCATTGTTTGGTAAAGATGAATGGATGTGTGTAGTTGGAGTGGGGATGATTTTTTGAGTAGGGGATATAATTGATGTGTTCGCTTGGTGGCTAGTGCTATTCTATGCATGATATTGGGTCTCCATGTGAGTCGTCTGTCGAGTAATACTCCAAGGTATTTTGCCGTGGTATTCGCAGGAATCCATGGTATGTTGTGGTTTTGATAGGTGAGTGTGGGTGGGTCAAGTGGTCTTCGAAGAGTGAATATTTTCCCTTGGCTCTTGCTTGCGTTTATCAGAATGTGCCATTTCTGTGCCCAATCGGAAAATATAGTGAGATGGTTTTGCAGATCCTCTATTGCTGTTTCTATGTCTTGTTTTGTGGAGTAGATTGCTGTGTCATCTGCAAAAGTGGCAATGGATATTGATGGTGTGGTGGGTACGTCAGCTATGTAGATATTGAATAAGGTTGGAGAGAGGCTCGAACCCTGCGGAACTCCTGCTTTGATAGGGTATGGTGTTGAGAGTGCACCAGGAAGTCGCACTGAAAAAGTGCGTTCACTAAGAAAATCTTCTATTATGCGTGCGAGATATTGGGGAGTGCCAATGCTCCGGAGTTTGAATATCAGTCCTGGGTGCCATACTGTATCAAAAGCTTTTGCGATGTCAAGGAATACTGCAACTATGTGCTTATGATCATGAAAACCTTCGATAATGTCCTCTGTCGATCGCAATATTTGGTGGTATGTTGAAAGCTGAGGTTGAAACCCAAACTGATGAGGTGGTATTATATTTAATGTGGTGAGATGATTATTTAGTCTGGTGAGGATGCATTTTTCAAGTAATTTTCCCATGGACGATAGCAGACTAATTGGGCGGTAGCTTCCTGGGTCATCATTTGGTTTTCCTGGTTTGGGAATGGGGATGATATGTGCGTATTTCCAAGTGTGGGGGAAGTATGACATTCTCAGGGCTGCATTAAATATTGCTGTGATGTGTACAATGACTTTTAGAGGAAGACGTTTGAGTAAGTACGCTCAGATTTGGTATTGTACTTCACCTTCTCGGTCAATGATCCAGAGCCATCTGGATTAGGTTTTTCATCCAGTTTCCCTTGATCCATTGAGCAAATTTTGCGATGGCCTCTTTATTTTGCTTCGGGACATAAATGTGGCTTCACAATGAGCATGTTTTATTAAGCTATTTTATTATATACTATATACTATATCTATTATTAAGCTATTTTTGCTAGTTCTAGTTGGACTACAGCCGATGGAGTGCGTTGCTGTTCAGTTAGGATAAATATACAATCGACTCTGTAGTTTGTTTGCCGATGCAAAAATGTGTTCTATTATCTAGAAGCTACAATTTCTAGTTTTCAAATGCTGCTAGCCAAGCGCTACCTTCATTCTATTGTGAATAGTAAAATTATGTGATAGAGATTGTAGAGCTCAATACAAAGTGCGTTAAATTGCGCATATAATTTTTATTCTTTTTTAACAAAAAATAAATTATAATTCAAATTAACACTATTTCTGCGAATGCAATCTGAGATCATTTTGTTACGAATTAATATCATAATCCTAGCTAGGTTTGAAGATGAAAGATCGCCCACAACCCATAGCAGCATAGAGATTAATAAAAAAATCTCAAGAAATCATTGAATAAACTGAATAGCTTACACTATTGTCTTTCCGCTAATTACTTAAGAATGACAAAATCGACTGATTGATAGACATAATGGACTCTCTACAATGTAAATATGATGTAATACTGGAAAAATCAAAAATATGAAACCTTCTTGCAATTAAAGAATACATGATTTGCTAGTAGTTATAAATTATTGTCAAATTCCCTCCAAATTCCAAAGTGTTCCACCAATTTGAGAGACAAGTTTGCATGTGTAAGTAACAGTATTAGAAACAGATTTTACAGACACGTGCCCCAAAATAATAGAAAATATCTTCATAAAAAATAAATTAAAATGACTTCATAAAAATGTGGCCAGGCACTGAACATTAAAATGAGTTGTAATTATCTTTATCATATTATAACCCAGCAATAAAAAAACACCCAATTTACACAATTCGACTCCTTTTTTATTTCTCGCTTAATTTTTCTTTCTTAACATATATATTAATTTCTTTCGTATATAATAAACAATTTACATGTTTTTGGAGTGTTTCTATGCTTTTATAATGCAAATTTTTGCCTAAAAATATTTTTTTCAAACCAAGTTTTGAATGCTTATTGCGGCTCAGCCATTCGGAATGTCAACGTAGTTTGTTAGACAAAATGTGCTTAAAATTGTCTTATGCGCTTATTTTCGAAGTTTCGACGTTTCCTCCCGGGTTACCCTGTTACTTTACAACAACTTCAGTTCTTTACGATTGCGAGTACTTTAAACTTAAGTTCTTTTCGATTGCTTAGCGATAATCATTAGAGCAATCTGAAAAAAGTTACAGGAATACTTAAAAAATAAAATGAAGTATAAATTATACAAATTATGTAATGCTCTCTTAAACGAGTCGCACACTCGATAAAAGCGCAGAACTTCATTTTCCGCCCTGGCGCGGCAAGGTATGTACAGCCCGGTTTGCTTACGCATCGGGCATACTACGTCAACATTCTGTACATAATTTGTATAATTTATACACTGGGACGTCGATTATCCGAAAGTCAATCATCCGAAATGTCAAATATCCGAAAACATATTTTCTCTGAATAATTATTTTTTTTAATTAGGTACCGTATACTATACGTATTCCTTTTCTTTTGTACTACTGAATATTGAGAATGATCCCCGATATGATTGACAGTATTAAAATATTAAGGAGATAATGTTCTACAGTAAATCATCTGACTTTAGTGACCTTTATCAACTCCTACAATAAATGCTTAAGAACTCGGAATGTTTATTATTACCAGAAAACGCTTTTCACCTCCTTTAAGTGCATGAGAACTAACGGTACATTGTCAAACAATCGATTGCAAATGCTTAACAGCTGTCACTCAGTCGTTCTCTTAAAAAACTTTATACATACAGCATTTTTATGTACACTTGCCTATTTATTCGGTAATCTGCATTATCGAATATTCGAACTATACTTGGTCCCAATTAGTTCGGATAATCGACTAACCGACGTCCCACTGTCCTTGATTTCATATTTTATGTATTCCTGTAACTTTTTCAGATAGCTCTGATGATGATCGGTACGCGATCGAAAATATCTTAAGTTTAAATGCATATTTGATACCGGACAACACCTTTTATTTACTTAATTTCTAGCACTTACCAATACAGCGACCACAACAAGGATGATGTACGCCTTCATAGTGTTCCAACAGAAAGTCAGAAAGTTGAGTCAGGTGCACTTCAAATAATGTTCCCTGTGCATGATAAACGCGTTTATATAGGAATTTAAAAAATCCTTGCGTCTGTACTTTTTACTTTCCCGCCTTACGAAGGAAGTTCGTAAGAAGAGAGAGTTGCGCCGGAAAATCGTGCGCCGGACGTGCACCGGAAAACGGCGAGTTTTTTGGTTTCCCATCAACCAGGATGTTGTGCACCACTCCACAAAGTCGATAAAAGTCCCGTGTCGATAAAAACCTGTGAATGCAAGCGAATATTTAATGTTCATCGGGTCGTATGGTTGAGATATTTTCGTATGATGACCGACGCGTATAATGTTCTGTTTTAGAATATGACTACCTAAAGTACCCCGCGTTGCTGGGGGTATTTATCGTAATTTATTAGCCAGGAAAAGGAATTCCATCTTTTCCCGCCGTGCGGTGGAGATTACTACTATCTATTCTATTGGATCCCCACCCCGCCCTGCTCCGCCCTTCTCTAACATGCACCCATCTGGAAATAACCGGTGTTTCTGACTTTCTCACTAAAAAAATATTTATAGTGTTTCTTACTGTGATTTCCGCCCCCCAATTTCACTCACTAATATTAACAAATAACTAATATTAACAAACAAATATTTTTTTTATTTCTACCTGTTCGACATGTTTGTCTTTCAGGGGTTTGGACATTTCAAACAAATAACTGGTGATTTGATACTCACTGGAACCTGTAGTAGGAATTATTAACAATTAAATTTTTGAAAAAAGGTTATGCTATGAAAAAAAGAAGTTTGTAAATAAGATTTTGAATAGAAGGATAACATGTTGTAAATGTGGCAATTATGGTGGATGAAATATATCTTTAGGAAATTTTGATAGTTTACGTCGAGGAAAATGATGTTTGACCTAAATTGAAAGTGCGGGTCTGTTGTAAGTCATCCAAGGAGTTGAAAAATTTAAGGCTTTGCGAACGAATTAGGGAGTGCATAGCGTCAATTTTCAGTGCATTATGGAGTTGAGAATTAATATAACAGGGTGCGTGAAATATTTTCCTGATGAATTTATTTTGGAGAAATTGTAATTTATTAATATGGGTATTGGCAGCATTGGACCAGATGGGGCAAGCATAAGTAAGGGTAGGACGAATAACTGTGGTATATATTAATTTTGCTGAGTGAATGTTGATGGTTGATTTATAATTAATGAGGGAGTGTAATTTATACATTTTAGTGCTAGTTTTATATATAATGTTTTTAATATGGGCATTCCATTTAAGTTTAGTGTCTAAGAGGAGTCCAAGATATTTAATAGGTGTGTTGGGTGATATCCAGGGTATAGCTTGATTAACAATTAATATATCTGCAGGGGTGGTTGATTTACAGAGTGTGAAGATTTTAGCTTGACATTTATTCATGTTAATTTTAATCTACCATTTAGAAGTCCAATTTGTATAAAGCAGGAGGTCGGATTGTAGTCTATTTTTGGCAGTTGTTAAATTTTTATGACTAATGAAGAATGCAGTATCATCAACAAAAAGGGCTAATTCTGAGTACGTTAAGTTGGGAATATCAGAGAGATAGTTGTTAAAAAGTGGAGGAGATAGACAGGACTGCGCAGACAGGGCACGCCCGCGCCAATTGAAAATAGTTGAGAAAAAGAGGAATTAATTTTGAGACGAAAAGTGCGGTTAGAAAGAAAATTTTGAATTATTTTGAACAAATAAGTAGGAATTCCAATTTGGAATAATTTATAAATAAGACCATGATGCCAAATTTTGTCGAATGCTTTTTTATGTCTAGTAATAATACAATAGTATGCTGTTTTAGGTGAAAGGAGTTTTCAATATGTTCTGTTCGTCTTAAAAGTTGATGAATAGTTGCATGCTGATGAGAGAAGCCAAATTGAGTGGGAGGAATAATTTTGTTAATTGTAGTGAAGTGTAATAATCTGTTATGTATAAGGGTTTCAAATATCTTGGAAAGAGAGGAAAGTAAACTAGTAGATCGATAGTTCGATGGATCCCTAGGATCATTTTGTGGTTTACAAAAGGCAAGTACGATTGCTGTTTTCCAGTTGGAAAGTAATTAAATCTCAATGCGGAATTTAGAATAGAAGTAAAAGCAGCAATTGATCTTTTACCGAGTGACTTGAGTGTTTGATTATTGATAGTATCCAATCCTGGAGATTTGCGATTTTTTAGTTTTTTAATAATTGAATGAATTTCAGAAGGGGAAATATAATCAATATTTTGGGGAACATTAAAATTTGGGAGAGAAAATTGCTAGCAAGATTGTAAAGTGAATATCAGTAGTTGAATTAGGAGTAAACGTATTTTGAAAATGAAGACCTATTAGTTGAGTTTTGTCATAGTCATTTATTGCTGTAATGGAATTTTGTTTAAGGATTGGAATAGATGTTTTTTTCTTTACAGATTCTTTTGAGAGTTGACCAGAGATTTTTTGATTGGGGATGAATTTGTTTGATAAAGTTTTTGTATTCATTAAATTTATGTTGTTCCAGTTTAGATTTATTAATCCTAGATATTTTGTTTAGTTTAGTTTTAATATCTTGACGCCCGGTTTGTTGCCAGAATCGTCTTAGGGAGTGCTTAGTTTTCATAAGGTACCTTTACCAATAGGTAAAGGTAGAGGTTTATAATTTACGAAATTAGTTTTTGGTATATATTTAGAACTTATGTGTAAATTATTATTTATTGCATTCGTGAAATAAGTGATGTACGAGTCTACGTCATGAGTTGATAATATATTTGTGGGGAATTGAATGCTGTTTTCAATATTTAATGTAAATTTATTCCAATTTACTTTTTGAATATAGGAGAAGAGTTAGAATAGGTGGTACGAGAGTTGATATAAATGTTTATAATAACTGGATGATCCGAATCAAGCTCAGGTAATACGTTTTGAGTAATTGGATGTGATTAGTATATCTAAAATGTCTGGGATGATACTTTCATTATATGAATAATATGTGGGTTCATTAGGGGCATGGATTTGAAGATTATGATTAGCAATAAATTTGTGTAATTTTATACCATTTGGATTATTATTAAGACATCCCCAGATTTGATTTTTACAATTTAGATCACCGAGCAGTATGATATTGTCTGTTGTATTGTTAAATATGCTTTTAAAATGTGTCAGCGGGAAATTATACTTCGGAGGCTTATAAGCAACTGTAAGGTGGTAATGGATTTGATTGATATTGATTATTATTGTAATAAATTCGAGGGAGGGGGTGATAGATGTATTTATAAGAAAATGTTTGAGTTTGGAAGAAATAATGATAGCTACGCCGTCCGATGCTATATTGTCAATTCTGTCATATCTGTATATTTTATATCCATGTAAATAAAATTGTTCATTGGGGATGAGATGCGTTTCGGTGATAAATGCTGTTTGGATGTTGTGGGAATAAAGGAAACGTTCAAATAATTGATGTTGCCTTTTAATTCCATTGGCATTCCAATTGAGCAGTGTTATGCAGTTAGTTTTCTTAGACATTTTGTTTGTTCAGAAGTGATTCTATGATTTGTTTAATTTGTGGTATTAGTGAAGATATAACTTGTTTAATTATTGTGGTAATTAATCGTGAGATATTTAATGAAGAAGTGTTAATGTTATTAATATCACTGTTCTACAAGGGTTCTATTTCTGAGATAAAAGTATGTGATTCATTATGAATTTGCAACGGGAAGTTCATATATGAAATCAAAATGTCGCGTTCAGGGATAGTTTTTCAGTAATTTTAACTTTTGTATCATGAAAAAGGCATTATTTCCCGTAAATTGAGGGAACAATTGCAAATAACACTTGGCAACATGGACTCCTGTATTTATATCAAATGTTTTAGTATTTAAATGTAGGAACGCCTCTCTCGATTGTATACTTTCATAAACACTGGTTACCTGAAACCTAGCCTCATAGTTACTGTTAGGAAGCCTCAAGTGTGACAATGTTTAAAGTGATTTTTGTTGTTTTTCTTGGTATACAGAAAGTGACAAGTAAGTTGATAAGGAAAGGAGTAAATAACGTCTTTGTATAGCGTGAATTAAAGATTATAATGATATAATTTTGATTTTTCTAGAAACTGTCTCGTCAGCGCTCCTGTCGAGATACTCTCGACAACTTTTGCTATGTCTGCGGAGAATTCACATTTGTAAGAAACAGGAATATTATGTTGCGCGTCTTTTTTGTAAATTAATTAATTGGTAAAAAGTAAAAGAAAATACCATGTTATTTGCTGTACCTATGGTATGGCGAGAATCAAAAGACCATGTATCAGACTGTTATTTCTGTGTCACGAAAATTCGAGGTTTTAAAAACAAGAAGTCAAAGAAACACATTGCTTACCCGGACCTATCTTCCGCCCAAAGGTCAATGCCACACTCTGAAAGTCTTCCAGTTCCATTTTAGAAAATATTTTCAAATTAATTATATACAGTGAGTATAAATGGAAAGTATGCAGCGATTTAAAAGTAATTGCATTGTTATTAGGCATGCAACAAGGCTACACAAAATACGCTTGCTTTCTTTGCGAGTGGGATAGTCGCGATGAAATGCCCACTACATAAGAAATAAATGACCAGAACGAAATTGGACAGTAGGTGGAAAAATGTCAAACGTCAAAGGCTGGTAGCTCGTGAAGATATCCTTCAACCACCTCTTCATATCAAACTCGGTTTAAACAATTTGTAAAGGCGATGGATCCAACAGGCGAAGGGTTTACATATTTTGCCGACAAATTTCCTCGTCTTTCAGCAGCAAAGATAAAGGAAGGTGGATTTGTAGGCCCTCAGATCACAAAACTTCAGATGGATAGAAATTTTGAAACATGCCTCACTGACGCAGAAGCATGGCAATGTTTCAAGAAGGTGTCCGAAAACTTCCTTGGAAGAAAAAGAGCTGAAACTTACAAAGAAATAGTGAGTCATATGATCAAAGCTTATCAAGAAATTGGCTACTAAGTGTCTTTAAAAGTACATTTCATGGACTCTCATATTGACTTCTTCCCAGAGAGTTGCAGCTATGAATCGGACTAACACGGAGAGGGATTCCTTAAAAAGTATATATCTACCATGGAAAAAAGGTACGAAGGGATGCCTACAGTGTTGCCTGACTATTGCTGGAGTATCCTTCTAGAAGAGGAAGACACTTGTTTCAAAAGAAAAAAATAAGATATGTAAATTTTTGTTGCTATATTTGTATAATTTTCTCTTTTTCTGTATACCTTCCTTTAAAATATATGCTACAAAATGAATTCTTTTGTGAATATTGCCTTTGTCAACGCCTTCCTCGGCTTTTCTAATATTATAGAGTTACATTACGTAACTGAAATCAATCATCAAGATCACTGAAAATTATTTTATTGCTATTTCTTGAATTCCGAAAATAAGTTTACATTTATAGAGTACCCTGAGATAAAAATTAAAATTCCGGTTAAACTATCCCTGACAGAGAAAAACGGTAAACAGATTTAAATTCACCTTTGAAACTACTATAAGAATCACAACTTTTTTCTCCAGAAATAGAAAAAAATGTTTTTTTGTAGAACAGTGTATTTTGAGAATTGCGAGCTGTGTTGGAATATTATTTGACCAGGCATTAGGTGGTTTCTGCAGTGGGGGAAAGTCTGTGTTGTGAAATGTGAAATTAAACAAAAAATAAAATGCATTTACTCACGTGTATTCTCTTTGCAAAAATTTGTGAATTATACTGTAGTACCAATATTATTTATCAATTGACACATTGTAAAACATACTCCTTTTGATATTTTTTTCTTCTTGCGTATTTATAAAGAAAAGTTTCAAATTTCTCTTTTTTTCAATTATTCTTCCTGCCGAACATACTCTCGTGAATTTAAATAACCATTTCTTTGCTATCCAACGGGACGCTTTCACTCTCTACTGTAATAAAACTCTTCCTACAAAAATTAATCCAAATTAAAAATTAATCTTTCACATTTGTTCATTTTAGAACAATGCTGTTTAGTTTATAACAAGAAGAAATTACCCATTTTATGACTAATTTTTACATTTTTCGTCGATTTCGACTAATAAGTCATTTTTTTTACCTTTTGCCTAATTTTCAATGTATTTTTCGCTTATATATCATTTTAATGATAACTGCTTCAAATAATATATACAAGATGCATCAAATGTTCTTCACGGAATTCCTGAGTAGCCTATTCGATTTCTAGGTTCAGAAATTGTAATGTCAACCGTTGTATGTTATCTAAGGTTCCTGTGGTGCCTATCTGCGCCATTGTCGGTTCGACCGATTTCGGTATAACTAAAGACAGATTTCCTGGTAAAGAACAGTCCAAACCAAAAGTCTGAAAGCTGAGTGCCCTTGAACGAATAGAGGAACCATCCATTACTTCAGTAATATACAAAAGAATTACTTGTTCATCCGAAATGGTTTAGTTAAAGAATGTTACGTCAATTTTTTTCCTTTTAGGGCATTTCAAAAACATTTTAAGAGCATTTAATTGACCGTTTTTTGGCAGTGTTTTAGGTCATCAAAGTCCATCCCCTAATGATTTTATATTAGATTTTGAATTCATTAAGTGACAGTAGTATATAAAAGGAGGTACCTACACCAGATTCCAAGAGACCATATTATTTCAATTTTTAAATATTACCATATTTTGTATTAAAATTCCAATATTGACTATAAATCCTGTATATTTTCATGCTTTTATCCTAAAATTCTCTCATTTTTTACATTTTTCACGCGATGAGATGCGTTTAGGTCTGTTTCAGATACATAGACAGCATTATTTTCATTTTTAAATATTTCCATTATTTTTATACTTTTCTCCCAAAATTCTACTCTCATTTTTACGCGTTGAGGTCTGATTAAGACACATAGACCGTATAATTTCAATTTTTAAATATTTTCATACTTTTATCTCAAAATACTACCTTTTTAATTCAAATACATAGCCCACATTATTTTAAAATCACAATAAATTAATAATTTTTAGTGTTTCAATAATGTAAAAAGCTTATTTCAATTATATCCTTTGCAATACATCTTTTATACACTAATTTCAAATTTTAGAAAATCTTTTAAATACTTTTCTTTTAAACAATTAGCATATCGAACAAGTAAAACTACTCTAAAATCTGACCTGGTTTATCAGATTTTAGATCCATAACAACTTTATTTCCAAATTTTGTATCTACGTTTTTTACATCAACAATAGAGTATTCACATTCTTTCATTAATTCTGTAACTTTATTTGATATCTGAATATGATATGTAGCATGATTCAGTTTCGATACAAACGTTCATTTACAAGGAAACTATTGTATTACGGAGTTTTAAGAATAAATACCTTTCCTAAAAAAATCCTTAATACAATACTTCCCCATTAAAATGGACGTTGTATCGAAACTGAATCAAGCTACATACCATGTTACATATTATGCTACGTACATATCTTTTTACTATATTATCCAGGAGGACCCTTTTGTTTTAGACAAAAATCGCTGAATTCAGTATTGCAGTCCAGACGGACGTTTTGCTGCCAGTCAAATTTTCAGTATGAAGGACCCTCAAAACATCGATTCCATCTACATGACGTGTTGGAGGAAATAGTTAAAAACAATTCCCTTTTTCGTTAGCAAGGCCCGAGAGTTTTTCAGTCCAAAAAATCGTTTTCCGGCGCAAGTTTCAGCTTCGCGCACTGGCTCGGCACGGACGGACGGGGCCGGCCGGACGGCAGTTTTTGTGTGGGTCGCGCGCACTAGGCCGGGACTAAATTAGATATAAGCTTTAGGATTATAACAGAAACAGCAAATATCTTTCAACCCCTCTACTATATATATAAGTTGTAAATAATATCTGTTTATATTTTGTATATACATCTGTATCCTATTTATATGTCTTGTATGTAAAACTGGAAATAAATAAAGAGACCCCGGCGCGTGCGAGGACGGGTAATGGGAACAGAAACGACGCCATAACGCCATTTCATTTCTTCAAAATATAAAAGCTGCAAACAATAATACGCAAAATACTTCAAGCTGCAAAACAAAATGGAGAGCGCCTCAAATGTACTGACGAACTCGAGCAGAAGCTAATAAATGGGATAACCATATGGTGATCTGCATCTGCAACAACAAGAAGCTGGAAACACCCGGCGGAAGAGCTCCACACCAGGAGCAGACCGCCACTAGTAGGATCCAAGTTCCTCGCCTAGGCCGGGACGGGACGGGACGGGACGGACACTTCGGACAGTTTCTTGAGGCAGTTTGGCTCCTCACTCCGTGTCCTCTACTCTGTGCGACGGCTTCTTAGTTTAACCTTCCGGTGGGCGCAACTATTTAACTTACAAAAGCGGGCGCGTAGGAGCACTGTATGCTGCCTCGAGAAAACAGTGTTTTGCACCCACAAAACGTCTTGAAGAAGGTACAATGAAAACTCACAAGTATTCGTTACATTTTTAATGTGAATACATTTTATAAATCACGGAAATATGGCTAGTTTTAGGTATAGAATAATAACACATTGTTTCAGAATACTTAATAAAACAAACTATAACAAAGAAAAAACTAAAAAATTGTTATTAAATACACAAATTAATTTAATGAAACAGTTACTGTTAAATTTTATAAAGCATCAATTGATTTTCATCAAGCCATTTCTAGTAACTCAAGAAGATGCCTGATTTCTTCGTCTGTTTCAGCCCTTCAGAAAGAAAAAAAAAGGGACAAGTAATAGGAAAAAAACACCTTCAACATCTTTGATTTTGCTTACAGTGATCGAAAATACATGTAAACGAACAATCTGAATAAGTGAAATGTTCGTTTGGAATACTAAAAATACAGACACGAGTGGGCGCGGTAGAGCACGGAGTGCTGCAGTCAGCATTTTTTTTATATTTTTAAATCATTACGACTGATAGGGAGAAGATAACGTAACGGTTTCAGGTCGTTAGGTCCACGGACAAAAGGTCTAATATTCGTTAAGTCTAATGAACAGGAGATCTATTAGGAACTAGGTCTAACGCGACATGAGGTCTATGCGACAGAGGGTCTAATACCAAAAGAGGTCTACAATTAGAAGGTCCAATTAATAAGGTCTAATATAAATACCAAAGGACTAATGGACCAAAAGTGTTTATTTTAACGATGTCAATTAAATTTTCAACAAGAGAGCGTCACGGATATATTCGCTTTTCGTTTAGAATTTTGCGAAGTGAGAATACCGAAGCCCTCTGACAAGTCAAATAGCCGTGCTCCATTTTAGAATAATAAATGCACAAAGGCAGCATGGGGTGCTGCCGCACGTACGTCGGAAGGTGAAGTAAAGAAGCAATCGTGTACGTTCATTTTTTATAGCGGAAGAAGAAAATGTCCGGTTGAAGCACTTGCCACGCCATCTTCACCCCACTTCTATATAGACATAGGAACACCTAAGACACCCATTACATTCTATGTACAGAGGGCCATGGAAGTGGGGAGAAACCGGAAAAAAGGCTTTATTAAGAGGATTCCCACCATCCTAAGCAGGATAATCCTGCAGCACTGAGAGTGTAAATGATATTTTTTTAAAAAAAGAAGAAAATGAGGCAAGGAGTCGAAGGAAGCCCAGATTCTCTTCTTAGCACAACGAGGTCTACAAAAGGGGAATTTCACATATTATCTCCCGACCTGCTGGAAGAGGAAAAACTATTTCAGTACTTCAGAATGTCTCGTCATAAATTTGAAGCAAAATTGGCCATTTTGAAAAATACACTACACAAATAAATATTTTGGTACATATTGTAATTGTATACAATTAAATTTAACTAAGGATAGAATTATAATTGCATTGCTTTAATTTTAAATAAAGCACTGCCATAAATATTACGTGAAATGTCGTGCTCCAGAACCAAATGAATTTTTTTCGCAAACTTGTACATTGATTGACCAAAAAGAAAAAAGAATACCGGAGTGTTAAAATATTGTCATAGACTATCCGCACAGTAACTTTATTTTCCAAATATTAATACAGATTCAAAAGTCAGAACAATTACAACTTAATTATATTTCCTACACATTAAAAACAATTTACAAATATACAGGTTTATTCCTCGCCATAGATACATGGTATCGGTATGGTACATTTATCGGTAATCAGACATTGAACATGACTAAAAAAGTTCATCAGATGTATTGTTCTCCATAGTGAGTTCTTTCATTAATGTCATGTACATTTATTTTAGTAGTTTTCGCGCAATATTGCGTGCAATATGTGCAATTTTAAAAAATAACAAAAACAAGATTGACACGACCTCTAGGACCACCTGGTCAGAATAACTGCAATGAAATCAGTTGCCCTGATTAGGGTCGACCTACCTCAATCAGTGTCTTTTCTTCATTAGCAGACACGCTCATTATATGCGTGTCAGCTATTTTTTCAAATGAATAGTACGTGGGGGTGGTAGGTTCAAATTTCTGTTTGCGCCACGATTTACAAGACACGACGAGCGCATAAGACGACAACGGCGGTACAAGTCGCGACCAAGAGTTCACTATCAGATCACGCCATCCAGCGACAGTGTTGCAAGACGATTAAATATGTTTCCCAGTACCAATCTTCAAAAATCCTGGTACTTCCACTACAATTCCTGGTACCAATTACAATCTATTCTGAACTAGTTCATATTATAATTCTATTATGTTTTTGACGGGTACAGGAAGTTCTTTACATTTAACTCATTATCAAGATATTTTATATCAATCAACTTGGAAGTGGAGTGGAAGCACGGTGGAAAGAAAAAGGTATTAATTGGCTGGCTGAGACGTTGTATCATTTTCTGCTATAACGTGTGCAGGAAAATACCATCCTACGTCGTTCTTAGGGCCGTATTCATAGTCGACGCTTATACGATACGTAAACGCTTAAGTACTAAAGGTATACTTAAAATAAGTGGACCCTTATGACAGTTTCGTATTCATAGACCCCATTTATCTCAGAGTCGCACTCAAGCAATATTTCGTAGTATAATATTTGACAACATTGCTTTATTGGTTACTAGACGCGAATCAAGAAGGCCGCTGGCAGTTCTTTTAAGTGTATGAATATCATCCGGTTTAATCGACAGACGTGTCAACAGTCAAGAAATAATAAATTTTGTTTCGCTGCGTTGTCGTGTGCGGATAATTGGTTTTGCCAGAATTCTTCCGATTTTATATATTTAGTAAAATGCCTAAAGGAAAGAGTTATTCAGTGAAAGAACGTGCTGAGCTGCGGGAAATTGTATTGAAATACAAAAACATTGTTGAAAGCAATCAGATGGTGTTTCAGCATGTAATAAGAAGGACACGTGGGAAATAATTTCAACAGAAAATATTCCCAGGAATGCAGAACAACATAAAAATCTTTCAGAGAATATTAAATTACTGAGGAGGGAGAATTCGCAGCTGAGAAAAGAAACTTGGCTTGAAGAAGGCTTGCTTGCTTACGGTTGTTGGCGGTTGTTTATGGAAGGTTGGCTTGCTTGCTTACGTGACTGACATGCTCTGGCTGTGCTCCAATATTTTACTAATTTTCAGCTACTTTTCTACATATTTCAGGTGACGTTTGCTGTTAAACTGTCTTCTTTACTTGTTTCAGATAAGCTGAAAGAGATTTATATTGTCCGAAGCAGTGTAAAAGAAGTAATCCAAATATTTGATTTAAAAGACGGCGTAACGGACAAACGTTTATTTGAACAGTGTAAAGACTACTAATATTTATTTTGCTCTGTAAATTAATTGAATTTGCGTAAAGTTTTAAACTATTAGTGAAAGTGTTGTGATAATTGTGAAAACATCAAAATACAAAGTTTCGTCCACAAAAGTAACGGAAAGACTTGAACTTTATATTTAAAATTGTCGAAGTAGTGAATTTCGTGACCTTTCAATAGGTAAAGTATAGTAATGTAATTGTATTTATTAGTTTGCAGTTTCAATCTATTACATTAAACACACTGAACGCTTTTTGGATTTAATTAATCACATTTAAATACTAATTAGAATCAGATCACCGTTATTTTTAAATAAATACGTAACTTAATTTAAATAAGTTAATACAATTAAATTAAAAATATAGTTTAGGGAGTAATTTTTGTAGTATTCGGAATTCTCATCTATTTACTTATTTTCATATTTACCACGCACTTAACACGCATTCGTGACATGGCTACTAATCGCTATATACTTTCTACTCTTAAGCCGATCTTCTGAAAGCCTTCACACATATCAACAAAAATTTAGATGAACATACCCGAAGCTCGAAGAGGTCGTTCAAAACACAGGCGGTTGGACAACAGTAGGCAACACCGCAAAAACCTCCAACCGCCCATTCGCGGAAGCAAAAACACAATCACCACCACCAATCACACTCAAAACAGATTTTCTGTATTAGACTACTACAATGAGTTTCCTTGCCTTCCCAATCCTCACCACCCCCACCCATCATCGACACGTCCATTCACAAACCAACGCAAACAGGCTAGCAAGCGCAAAGTAACAAAGACACGTAGAGTCTTTGCGCAAACTGGCTCACAAGAAAACAAGGACATTCCCACTGAGCCCCTCAAAAAGGTACTTATTTTAGCAGATAGCCATGGGCGACAAATCTCCTCCCTGCTCAGTGAGAAACTCCCAACCAATATCTCTGTCGTGTGTGTGTGTTTAAACCTAACGGGAGGTTTGCCGACGTGACCAGTGAGTTGGACACGCACACAAAAACTCTCACCAAACGGGATACAGTCATCATCATAGGAGGACAGAATGACATTAATTTGGGTGGTCACTTTACGCCTGAACAACATGTTGAAAATTACAACGTGCCGCCCAAAACAAAAATATTGTAGTCTCAACTCTGCCCTTCTGGTACAACAAACCAACATTGTGCATAGAAATTAGTCACGCAAACAACCAATACTGCATCTGAGAGGCACACATGTTAAATTGTATGAACTAAACTTTCTCTCAGAAAAACACCACCCGGCATGGTCTTCACCTGAACCTTGTCGGAAAACATGTACTCGGTAGTGAGCTTGCAAAACACATCATTTCACAACCTCGGTAGTGTCCTGCCCAAGACCCATCCCCATCCATATCTCCTAGTTCTCTTCCATCCTCTGGGACCCCTTTGGACCTAATTACCTTATCGCCTGAAACTAATCCGTGTATTACCTCTCCCACTATTCATTCCTCTACATCTGTCACCCCTCCTTCCTCACCTCTTGTCACTGCTGGGAAACGATACTTCCTTCGACTACGCACTCAAGGTAAAAATGAAATAAATAAATAGTAACTACAGTCAGATGCAGCAGAAAAACATCCGTGTAGGTACATGCAGAAGATTCGAATAATGCATTATAATGTGCAATCTCTTTCAAATATAATTGAATTTATCGAGGCAGCATTACAATGTGATCTAAGACAAATAGATGTTTTTTGCTTTACAGAACATTGGTTGTCTCAAAATGATATAAACAGACTCCAAATTCCTAGCTTTTACCTTGCAGGATCGTATTGTAGAGCGAGGGAATCAAATAAGGGACCTGCTTACGAAGGTAAGCAAGGATCCCGCAAGGATCGATTTTAGGCCCTATTCTCTTCCTATTATACGTAAATGACATGCCCTTAGCGATTCGAAACGGAAGAACAGTTCTCTTTGCGGATGATACAAATATTCTTTGCAACAAAGAAACCGTAAATAGTACAATATCAGACGTTTCAAATTGGTTCCGTAATAACAAATTAAAAGTAAATGAAAAGAAAACTGTTTCAATGCAGTTTTCCATATTGTAATGATTTCATTATTCTTAGGAATACTCCAAAACAATTGTGGACAAAAGAATAAATATTTAGGATCTATAGTCTATGAAGTAAACAACGTGTATTAGAAATCGATGAACAAGACAAAAGAACAGCGCGCCGCGGAAGGTGTATTTCGATCATTCTGGAGAATTTTAAGGGGTTCAAGAAATTCGGAAAGAAATTTTGATTATCCAGTTAGTTGAAGAAGAATTAAATGAACGCTGTATTTTTGTTTGAACGAGATCGGACGACGGGTTCTCTTAAAATTGTAATTTGAAAATGTATAGGAAAATCCCAGTCGAACATGTCAAATAGCATGACTTGAATTATCAAGATTTTGCGAAGAAATGCTAATTAAACAACGAGAGGCGGCGGGAATCGTCGTAATATGAATTAAGCAAAATTTATAAATGGTTTAGAGAGTTATAAAAACATTGAACGTTCTAAATAAATAAATATTACAAACTAACAATACCAGAAAACAAGCGACGAATTACTGCTGGGGAATGTCGACAGAAAAATTAGCATTTTCGACGTGAAATAAATAGAAACCAACCGTTTTGACAAGAAAACCTTAACATTGGGGAAAAGCTGAAACGAATAAACACGAACACAAGTTAAAACGGGAAATATTGAACATTTTAAAAAATTTTGTGGAAACAACAATAAAAAAAAGCGAAATGGATTTCGCCGGCATTTTTCATAATCCGAGTTAACATGTTAAATCGACATGATTTTTGAGTTCACTTCGGTCTAGTCAGCGGTTGAGAGTACATAGTTTTCACGTTTGCCGTATTCGTGATTTTTAAACTTTTTCGGACTTAGACATTTTTCGGGCGGCGGAGAGAAAGTAAAGAATGAACATATAACTGTGCAGACGTTGTCAATGCAGTAACACTTCGAAGAAAGAAGAAGTACTATTTTTTTGTAGTGAATTTGTGACGCAAGGTGGTTGGACAATTTTTGGAATTCCTGGGGAGAAAATATTTGAAGAGAACCGGCCCGTGCACGAGTGGAGCGTGCGTGGACATTCGATGCGTGCGAGTGGGCGCGCATAGGACCATCGAACCGGCAACGGCGCTGTTTTCGACGAGGCAGAAAAAGGGAAGTGATGCATTCGCGAAATAATCAAAAAAATCAGATCTGAAC
The DNA here is from genome assembly GCA_031308135.1 of Acheta domesticus. Taxonomy (NCBI): domain Eukaryota; kingdom Metazoa; phylum Arthropoda; class Insecta; order Orthoptera; family Gryllidae; genus Acheta; species Acheta domesticus. The sequence continues at coordinate 7,647,667 of JAHLJT010005437.1, forward strand.
TTGCGGATATTAAAGACGTAAATAAACATTCATGAGACTCTTGAAATTTTACGAAATTTTTTAAGCGGAACTAGTGTAATACAATAATTTCTAAGCTAGGATTTAGTAATTGTTAGTTTTCATTTTCATTGTTGCCTTGAAGTACGTACGTACATAGTATTGGTAATAATATTGAGTTGTCTTAAAGAAAGGAATTCCTAAATATCAGTAAACTGCTAACGACTAATTAATGGCATTTGAATTGTAATTAATTGTAATTCGTGTAATTGGGTAATGTCATTTTTAAAGAAACCCATAACAATATTGCCAAGCGGACGTAGATGTTCACGCGCCGTGTATTGTTGACGGAAGAAGTAGAAAAAAAAAGAAATTAAAATTCTTGCTTTCTTGTTTGGAAATATATGTTTTTATTTCAGTATTTAGTAGCCCTGTGCACGCTGCTGTGTTAAACGTTGTTTACAGGTAATTCCCGTACGGGGCCGTCCACGACCTACGACCCAAATAAATTTTTATGCAACACCATTAAAGAATAATATTGATAAATTGAATAGTGGTAAGAGAGGTATAGTTGCTTTGGCTCCAGAGTAAAGAGCAATTAGGAGAAAGGGGAAATAAATAAACAAGGGGAGTAGAGAGGGTAGAGACCCGTTGCAATATCAAATAAAAAATTCTGTACTCCATTGAAAATGAACGGTGTGCCATTGACTGATGTTAAAGTAACAAAATTTTTACGTCTATCAATTCAGTCAAACCTCAAATGGAATGCCCACTTAAATGAATTGAACACAAAATTAAGTTCATTATGCTACGCGTTCAGAATTCTTTCAAATTCCGACAGCCTTCATACAGCTCGTTGTGTATATTTTGCCAATGTTCACTCCCGCCTGAGATATGGCATAATATTCTGGGGAAACACATCTTATAGCTCACAGATTTTCAGATTACAAAAAAGAATTGTACGAATAATAAGCAAATCCAACCCACGTGATTCTTGTAAGTCACTCTATTAATCTAGGAATTTTACCATTACCTTGTCTCCTGATTTACGAATCAGTAGTTTTTGTCAAAAATGACTTACCTAAGGGAGGGGATTTTTTTTCAGCAAACGTCGATGTCTATAACACACGACGTAGTAATCATATTCACCAGGTGGCAGTATCAACAGCTCACTACAAAAAATTCACATACAATTCATGTACATTACTCTACAACACTTTGCCAGAAGACATTAAACGATTAAATTCAATAGAAAAGTTTAAGTCCCAAGTAAAATCTTTTCTGCTGCATAACTGTTTCTATACAATTCGAGACTATACCGAGCATCAAAAAGGAAAGTAGAATTAATTTTAACAATGATAGTTAATATAATTATTTATCATTTGGACTGTATAATTTTAAAGAACCTGTAACAAGTATTGTACCACAGTTTCTGGGTTGATGGCCCCCATCTCGATCAGGTTTTTCGTCCAGTTTCCCTGATCCTTGAGCAAATGCTGAGATGGTCCCTTGTTTTGCTTCTGGACATAAATGTAAATTCTTTATTTGTGCACGTCTTCTGAATTTCAGTGGGAAATATAGTTATTCAAATTATCGTTTTCCATATCATCGCGGCAAAAAGTATTATTCTTTCACGAAGAACATGAGGAGGGCAGGAATTTATAGCTAATTTACCTTTGAAAATATATTTTATTATATAGGAGCGAATATTTTGTCAACAAAACTCGAAAAAAACCTCTCTTTTCTGTATTCAAAATTCGACAAGAATATGGTTTAGGATAGAGACCACAGAATTATGAAAACGTGCACAAAATTCACTTCTCCCCATAGCTCGTCACACGCAGTTTTTAACTTTTTTTGACGTAAATAAATAAAAAAAGGTTCGTGTCGTAAGAAATGATATTGATTCTACCTTCTTGTCAGAATTCAATTTAAATTCAGTTGAAAAAGTTTTTGAAACAACCGTATATCGTACTACGCTCAAAATTATCTTACTTTGCATTTACAGACCTCCAACAAAGCGAGCTTCAGATTATTTCACTGTCTTGGAAAATCTAGAGATAATACTGAACAAAATTAGTAAACTTTTTTTTTAAATCCATTGTTGTATGTGGAGATTTCAATATTGATTTTCTTAGCGAATCCCATGAAAAAGAGCAGTTTCTCTGTTTACTTCATTCTTTTAATTTAGATATTACAGTGAATGTACCTACATGGAATACAATTAAATCACAAAAAGCATTAGATCAAATTATAATTAACAAAACCACAACTACATATGAAATAATAACGAATAATCTAGGTTTCAGTGACCACAATGCACAAATTCTTACAATTACTAAGAACATAAACACTGACACAATAAATAATACACACATGTGCAGAGCATTCACTAAAATTAATATAAAATTATTTACGGACTACTTGATGAAGGAATCATGAGACGCAGTTTATAACGCTGTTGACACAAATGAAAAATATAATTTATTTTTCTCCAAGCTTTCAATTATTAAGTATTAAAAAGTCTTTCCCCACACGTCATATACAGTTTTTTCTGTTTTTTGACAAATAAATAAATAAATAAACTTAGGAATCTGGTGCTGGACCACCACCAGTTTTCAATATGTCATACCTGACCCTGAACTCGATTCATGCGGAAATGATATTGAAATTACTAATACAATTGATTCTAATACCATACAGCTTGTGGAAAGCAATGTACCCATAGGGTTTGCAATTATTGAAGACATACTCATTCCCGAAAGTGAGAAACTAACTAATAGAATATCTGCAGAGACACTTACCCCAACTCCTAGAAATATCGGAAATAAACAAACTTCAAGGGAAAAAGAAAAGAAAAAAGAAAAAGAAAAAAGGGGGAAGAAGGTAAAAAAACCTAAATTTAGAAAAGGAATTGGGTGAAATTGTGAAGGAAGAGCAAACATTGCAGAAAACTTTAATCAAAGAGCAAATAGAGAATGCAAGAAGAGAGGAGGAGTTTCAAGCTGCAAGACAATTGGAAATTGATATTCTACAAAGAAAATTACTGTGAACATAGGAAAAGGAAAGAAAACACAGAAATCTCAAAAAAAATTACTTGCTTATTCTTTCAGAATTCTACAAATAAATCTTCAAAATTATACATCTACAAATGAACAATATTCAAAATGTAACAAAGGAAATCAATATTAATCTTTTAAACATAATTTATTAATACAAGCAAACACAATTGTGATATTTCTAGTTAAAATGTCGTTCAATAAAATTTTGTCTAATTGCATTTCCTCAGTTATTTTTTGCAATGGGTGGCACAGGAATCTCAACAATTTCTCCTCTTCCCTCTAGTTCCTCAGTATCCCAAACATCTCCTACTTTTATACCTGTATTACACAAAATTGCACAAGCAGTTATTATTCTTGGATGTTTTTCAATCTACTTTGCATTTCAAAATAAAGGCATGGAAAACATCTTTCACGTGTACGAATTGTTTTATTAACCACACTTTCCGTTATTTTATGGGCATTATTGTAGTTTTGTTCTGGTTGTGTGGTAGGATGTGGAACTTGTGTATAAATATAATTTCTCTGTGGATATCTACTGTCCCCTAGTAAATGTCCAGGTAATTGTCCTTCACTTAACTTTACTCAAATAGCACAATGTTCAAAGATTATGCTGTCATGAGCTGAACTAGGCCATCTCACAACTATGTCCAAGATTTCTTATTTGGGACCACTGACAATTAGTACATTTATGGAGAAGTAAGTTTTTCTGTTCCGAAATATTTCTGCATCATTTCCCCCAGGACTTTTAATGGGAACATGTGTCTCATCAACAACTCCAATAACTCCAGGGAAACCTGATTTTTTAATAAGAAAGATCTATTTTCAGCTGGTACAATACCGCAACAGATAAATTTAATTTAATAAACTTTTTAATATTTCTTGTCACCACTTCAGAGATTCCTGCAATGATTCTACAAACTGAGGGATGACTATAGAGATCTGCACATAACTGAAGAAATAACAAAATAAAATAAAAACATTTTCTTTTTAAACAGAGGAGACCAAAAATGATTGTCTATTTCATTTAATCTTCCTCATATTACAATCAAAACAATTCTTTTTAGGTTACATGCGTTAATTTTTATCCACATTGCCTTTATGCAATTATCTTGTCTATTTTTTTATAGGCAAGATAAAAATAACCTAAAAAATGTTGTTTTAATTGTAATATGACAGAATACTTCTGTATGGAATAATAAAAACATTTTCATATGGTGCATTGTGATCATCATTGTAGGAAAACCTTTAAAATATGGTCCTCATATGATTACCTACAAAATATTGTCTGGTGGAGTGCAATTAAAATCAATAAATTACAAACCAGAAACAATGATGTTGCATAAAATCTTAATGCTATTTCAATATACTCCAAAAACTCGTCAAAATCATTTATGTTATTCATGTCGAAAAATAAGCGTTCACTTAAGGGTGCAGATGTGTTCACTTACACATGTTTCCATTAAAAGTCCTGGGGGAAATGATGCAGAAATATTTAGGAACAGAAAAACTTACTTCTCCATAAATGTGCAAATAAGTAAATGCTTAAGCAAACACTTAAAAGACAACTATGAATTCAAAATACGAATAAGTATACACTTAAGTGTTCCTTAAATATAAGTGTCGACCTGGTGTCGACTATGAATACGGCGAGGTTTTACTGTTCTTTAATATTTTAAAATTAATATTTCCATTCTACCATTAGGAAACTGAAAAATTAGAAAAATGTCAAAAAAATGTAGTGTGGGCGATGATACATGGCAGCTGGCAAGAGTATATGGCAATTCTGAATAGCTAGCTGAGACCAAAGGCAATAGAAAATGAATTTGGGAAAGTCTGTGCCATTCTGTAGCACCACTAGTTTTATTTATAGAAAATACCGTGTGCATTTCTCGACCAAAAAATTGTGCCTAATGTCATTATAAATCATATAATTTGACAATGAAACAATTTTCGTTTATTTAAAAAATCTGATACTATATAGGTGTGTGAGATTTAATAAACAGGTTACATCAAAATCACAGGTATCAGCTGCATTAATATACCTGCTTTTCTCTGTCGTGGTAACTTGCTCTCGTTCAAATGTTGAAAACCTACAATATTTTAATCAATTTTTTTTCAACCTAAAAAATACAGTACCTTTGTCTTAAATTTAAATTTCACAGTTTTGCTACAAAACATGAAATTTTGAAAGAGATATCGAATGATTTAAAGTGCAGGAAAAAGCATGTTGTCAATTCATTGTAATAACTCTGTAAACAATTTTTGGAGTTTTTGTCATTTTATTTGCAACAGAAGTATTTAAGTACAAGGAAGGTTCAGAAATGTTAATAAATATACAACAATTATTCTTATATATTACCACACAATAGTAAATATCTCTAATGCTTATTTTATAACTAAAATGTCTGAACTAATATTGCACAATAATTTTATAGAATGCATCTACATTTTAATCTGAATAAGAATAGTTTTTTCAAAAACTCAAGCACAACTCTACAAAAGGTTATACAATAATTCGGTTAACAATGATAATTTGGGGAAAGATTGTCTTGGTTTTACCCTTCACGGAAAGCCAGGTTAGGAAAAGGCAGTTTCCAAATATTCTTGTAAAAGCATTAAGCAAAGTAATGCAACTATAGCAGATCCACAATCGATCTGAAGCAAGACCCTGTACATTTCTATAATTGACCCACCGAAATTGCTAACTGAAGTAGGGTTACACAGTATCCTAAAACTATACAGTTCTTCACATCAGTTTACCTCTTAACTGTTAGACCCAGGGCTGTTTTTACTATGTACATAGGTTTGGAAGAAATAGTTTGAAAACACAGAGATACAACATGCACTTATAGACAATAATGCCTGTTCAACCAGAGAAGTATCTCCTTTAAATAACATTTTAATGAACTCAATTTTACTAAGTAGCATTAGTTATGTAAATATATTGGCATTTGGAATACACTGAACATCAGAGCACATGTATATGAACATTTAACGTAACATATTTTTCCCTCAGACGCAACAGTCTACTGGCTTGACACCACAATTACTGGGTTCTTCTGTTTTGTTTACTCTGTCACTAAGTATAGTAATAATATTCTATTTGAACTTATTATTTTGTAACTGAAAGATACTGTAACCATATTCCAAGCCTTAGTTGTGTTGTACATACCTAAAATTTTAAAACAACTTTTTCAGTATCTAGTTATACCAATTTAACAAGTTACAAGCTATAACATTTTACATTTTCAACAACTTACATAATGGTTACAGAGTTCATGCAGATGGATAGCACCATGGAATTGTAAGTGAGAGTGCACCATAAGATTATACCGGTCCCCAAGCAAACACACCAGCTCGCTGCATTCTGGTTATGTTTGTTGGTCGCAGTCACACATACAACTCACTTTGAGTCATCCACTGACAACGACCAAGGATCATTACAGAAGTTGGTAGATTCATACACTCATTCTGACTTTGGGAAATTTATAATTTTTTCCTACAAACTATCCAACAATCATCAATCAACTTGTTTGTTTTGATCTTCCCTTATTATTGATAAGAACAAGACAGCTGTGGTCCATGATGATCATTATGACATCATCAGCTACAGCAATGTACACTTACATTAAGATTGACAAGTATTATATGTACTTTTTGTCCCTTTTCCCATATGTACACAAATGCCCTATACTCATAACCAATATGAAGATTTTCTAGCTGCTACACACAAAGATATAAGTATATATTGACTTTTTTCTTGTGATATATGAATTGTTATAAATATATAATATACACAAATACCATTTATCCAAAAATTTTTCTAATTTTAGGGAAGTACAACAAGCTACCCTTGGAACAATCTATGTGACAAGATAATGAAACGTTAACATCAATCCATTTTCTCAGAAACAAACATTGCATGAACGTTTCAAGTATTTAAATTTGCATATATGTACATGTAATGAAATAAAACACACCAGTTATACAATAATTCGAATATAGGTCACGTATATATTATAATAACCCTTTCTCCTATTCTACAAAAATAGGACACATGACAACATTGACAGAGTTATCAGTGACTTAAAATTCTGAACATGGTCAAGAATATACAGAGTACATGAATAGGGAGACAGAAATGTGCTATTATGAAAATACAGGGGAATGTGCATTGTGCATTGAAGACTTCCAAACACTTTTATAGATCCTTTTGTGAACAATTCTTTGTTTTTCTATTCAGTATACTTGTTTTCAGGTATCTTAACACCCACACAGATTTTGCATTTTTCTTCAATTATAAAATTTCAAGTCTCTAATGAGACGCGTAAGTAACATACTCAGGAACATTTGTTATATGACAAAGAATAATATTGCCACACAGAAATACTGTAAGATAGATACATTATTTCAGAATAGAGATTCTTATAATACAAATTATGTAGGAGAAAGAAATGCTTTATTCTAATAAATGAAAGTGATACTGAAAGATTCACTGGCAATGGAAAATGTTACTAAAATGCATGGAACTTCATTCAGTACATGCTAAGATTGATTCTTCTTGCAGTTTGAAATTGCTAAATCAGTACTTCATATTTATCTGAGTCAAGATTGCAAGGATGGTTAAAAATCTTTCTTAGCACCACCAATATTAAAATTATGATACTAATTACAGAATTGCGAATTTAGATTTTCATATTTTTATAATCAATTAATATTTATACATGAATATAGCAATTTGTTGTTTTTTTCAATTAATAAAGAGGCGTTCATGAATAAGCAGTTGACTAATCTGGTAAGGATTTGCAGGGAAACACTGGCCTAATTATTTGACTACGAGGAAGAAAGAATACAAAAGTAATTAGCTACATCAGGTATCTATTTGCAACACAACATTACCCTTCAGGAATGGGAATTGTCCATTCTCAGAAATATTAGAGGTTGGAAAAGCAGACTGTTAGTGGTGTTTATTATAAATATTAGTGCCTTCCACACCACTTGCTGCTGGCATTTTCTCCTTACCTCAGTTCTAGGAATAAGAGACATATGTACAAGACACAGAAACCAGTAAGCAAGAGCTGAGAGTTTATCTGATAAACATATTAGAACAAATTACCCAGTCTTCATTACATCTCTGACAAATTAAAAATGAGAAACCTTTTCAGAATATTTTTCATGAATTTCAAGAATACATTGCATTCTAGACATTCAAAACTGTTTTCTGATCTGTGATTTCTCTTTCAGAATACACTTGGTTCACATTTCCTTTGTTTGGCTTTTTTCAAGAAAACTGGGCAGATGTTCACATGCATGAGAAGAGAAAATGCATTAGAGACAACAGGTAGATGAACAGATAGACAGACAGACAGATAAAATTTCTTAATCCTAAGGACTAGGTCATCTTCCACCACATAATTAACCTAGCCACATTTCTCACTATTTTGGTGAGATGCCTACAAAATGTGAGTTTACATTTTGTGATAAGAAGAAAAAATAAAGTACATGTTGACAAGATCATAAAGTAAAACACTTACACGAATATTCATTAGCATAATTCTATTCAGTAGCTGCCATAGTTATAAATACATCAAATTCTCTTAACTATTTTGTTGGAGCTTCCTTGAAACAAGTTAGTTCAACTAGAATGTTGGAAGCTAGTTGCCAATGTAATAAAGCATTCCAATGATACGATTTCTCTGGGCATGACAGTACATGCCGGGCCATTGAGCTTATGAGAATGCTATGATGGATGTAAACATCTAGTTTACTTATTAGATCTGCTTTTATAAGAGAAGAAATATAATATTACATTCTAGAAGAAAAGCAAAAGGTTTTTAAATTATTATTTAAACTTAAAGGCTACAGGAATTAGACAATCAAAATTATTTAACATAGATATTGTGATTCTTTAATTACTGACATGATCAAACATATCAGGATACTAAGAATACTATTCCAAACTATTTTGAAAGGAAGTGTAGTACTCAAAGGGCTTATAAAGGAAGGCACATCAGGATATAGGGGCGAAGGATGATTAATGACCAACATCCATTGATGCCAAAGTTAACCATTTGGGATCGATTTATAGTTTTGCTGACTTGATATAGGAATTTTTTTTTAAACACCAATTTTCAAGCAGAAGTCTTGCAATGAGACTAGAAGACAATGGTATCAAATCTCACAAGACCAATGAATTAAACATCAGTTTGGGAAAGTACATATGAATGCAGATATATCATAAAATGAATAAAGGTTTAAATTTTTGTGAGTGAGAAAAAATTCATGCTCATTATTGCAGGAGTAACTTTATTTTGAGGGCAACTGCATTTAGCCTTAAGGTTTAATTCCATTGCAGGGAAAAATGTATAAAATTCAAAAGTATTAATTTCTGAATATATGTTGATTGAGGTAGAAAGTTTTTCATGAACCATCACAAATTTGGTTCATAACAATATTTTGATTTTACTCATATTCCATTTCAACCGCATTACAAACTTTATAGATGATAATGTCATTAAAGAACAGAGTTTGATGCAGAGATCACATTCAAATTACACAGTTAAGTTAAAATACCTAATTGGAAATTGTCAGGTGATGGAAATATGTTTTCTTTTACAAATACATCATTTTCAATAATATATAACATTCATTTTTAATATTAACACTTTCGTTTATCATTATTTTTGAAAAAGTGTGTGTTTTCTTATCATGATTGGTTGTGAATTGATGTATACTTTATATACCGAATTCATTGTTATGAGCAGAATAAAATTCAATGGGACTACGCAGTTACCAATTGTCCAGTATTTGCAGGACTTATCCTGCTCAGATTTCCGATGAAGGCATCTTTGGCCTGGGGTAAAGATCATTGAAAGATATTAAAGATTAAGTGAATTATTATGTGTTATTTAATGACAAATATTCAGCTTAATTGAACAAAATGTTCCATATTTTGGATTATATTTTTGCATTGTAGGCTCAGTAGTACTCTTCAGTTCAGCTGCTGCAAATTGAATTAATATTTGGAGGAATTTTCTCATGGCAGGAAATTCTATTCAATAGATCTGGGTCCAGTGAAACTTTCGATCCAATACCCCATGGTAGTAGGTTCTGGCTAATGGATGTGTGTCACATGATAAGATGGATTTGGATAAGATGTTTCAATTTCAAGAATAGCCTGATGGGCATTAGATGAAGGAACCGAGAGACCAAGTGACCAAATTATTTAGTAGATATTCTGTAAAGAATTAATTTATTATTCTATGAAGTATTATATTTTTGTGTTTATTGAAATTAATTATGAAATAATGTTTAAAGCGATGTCAGCTGTGAGAATATAATTTGGTGCCAATACAAATTTATAATGATGAGTGGAAAAGGGGGGAGGAATCCAAATTGGAGACAAACACCTCTTTTATTCATGGATAGAGTACATGTGGGATGGTCAAAAGTATTTCTGAACTATGAGCTTAGATTTAGACATCTACAGAGAAATAAAGTGAACAGAAATAAATCTATTGGAATAGCCATCAAAAACGTCTGATACACATGGGTACTATAAGTACATGGTGGCCAAATGGAATCAGGAAACAAGGTCAGAATTAGGTACCTTAGGGATATAAACCTTTCCGAATCGTGGAAAAGTGAATATTTTGAGCATATGGACGAAACGAAATCTCAAATTTAAGGTTAGAAAAACAAAACTTTCATATTCCTATGGGCACTGTAAGCAAGTGGTGGTAAGGAATCATAAAATGTGAGGTTAGAATCAGGCACCTATAAGGAAATAAACCTTCCCGAGACATGGAAAAGGGAATACTTTGAGCACACGACCAAAACCAAAAATCTCAAATATACCGCAAGTAAGCGGTAGTAAGGAGCCATAAAATGTGAGGTTAGAATCAGGCACCTATAAGGAAATAAACCTTCCCGAGACATGGAAAAGGGAATACTTAGAGCACAAGACCAAAACCAAAAATCTCAAATGTACCGCAAGTAAGCGGAGGTAATGAAATCATAAAATGCGAGGTTAGAATCAGACACCTAAAAGAAAAAAACAATCTTTCCGAAACACGGAAAAGCGAATACTTCGAGCTCGAAGGGGAAAAAACAAATGAAAGGGTGCGGAAAAACAAAGCACCCGCGCGAGAGAGCGCGCTACTCGAGCAGCGTGGATAGCAGCGGGCGTCGGTGGTCGAGGCAGGCGGCGCAGGGTCGAGCGCGCGGCGGCGGGGGCGGCGGCGGCGGGGGCGGCGGCGCGGGGGGCAGCGCCGGGTGGGCGTGGGCGTGTGGGGCGCCGCCGCGGCGCGCGCTCCAAGCTCAGATGCGCTCGAAGTGCGGCTCCAGCGCCGCCTTGGCGTAGGGCGACGGCGACGACGACGAGGACGAAGAGCCGCCCCCGGCGCGCGCCTGCGCCACCTCGCGCAGCTCCTGCTGCAGCTTCAGCATGGCCGCCGCGCTGTACAGCGTCACCACTGCGCAACACACACACACATGCGTCACTCGAGTTTAGCGGATTCCCTGGGCGGGCTACCACCCCACACAATACTCATCTTCCACCAGGAACAGAAGCTCTAGAAATACTATATTTAGTTGTATAAATTGATTGATTCATTCGTGTTTCCGGGCGCGTCAACTACTTAGGTCAGTAGTCCCGTAAAAGTAGTGCGTGTTTTTTCTCGGGGTGTAGCGATGATCTTTTCCCCGCTGGAAGGCGAGATCTGGCGTCGACCTACCGTCGACTAGAGGGTTTCCCCTCAACCAGGTATCTCCCACCAGCGGGGCACCGCCCCAGCCGGGACAAGCTGTAAGCTCCCGACCGGTCTCACTGCACGTGTGATAGTGGAGTGCACGTTAGTGTAAGTGTGTGTGTAAGAGGAGAGGATAGGACAAGGAAGAGGAAGGAAAGATCGCGCGCTGTCCGTGGCCCGTTTGTTAGGGCACTGCTCCGGCATTCGCCTAGTGTTGATCGGAGGAACCAAGGAAAACTACCGATCAGAGCAGCCGGCCGCTAGAATTCTCCTCCAGACAGCGACTGAATTCCAACTAATTCCAGCTTGTCAGCTTGGTCGAATTCAGTCGTTGTCTGGAGGAGAATTCTAGCGGCCGGCTGCTCTGATCGCTAGGTTTCTCTGGTTTCTCCAATCAACACCAGGCGAGTTCCGGAGCAGTACCCTAACAAACGGGCCACGGACCGCGCGCGATCTTTCCTTCCACGTCCTTGTCCTATCCTCTCCTCTTACACACACTAACATGCACTACACTACCACACATGCCGGGAGGCTGGTCGGGAGCTTACAGCTTGTCCCGGAAGGGGCGGTGCCCCGCTGATGGGAGACACCTGGTTGAGGGGAAACCCTCTAGTCGACGGTAGGTCGACGCCAGATCTCGCCATCCAGCGGGGAAAAGATCATCGCCACCGCCCGAGAAAAAAAACGCACTACACTTACGGGACGAATGACCAAAGTAGTTGACGCGCCCGGAAACACGAATCAATCAATCAATCATAGGGGCTTGAGGGGCAGAGTTAGAAAAATCGCACTATAGTAGTAATACCGCCCTGTAATTCACAATTGTAGGGGCAAATATGCAGCAAAGACGCGCTTTACTTAACGGTGCGGCGGGTTGCATACAGCTTCTGTTCAGGGGCGCCAGCAGAAAAAAACAAAATCGTCAACAACGTCCCTATTTTGTGTCTACGTGCGACAGTCACACGCAGCTTCTCATTGTAATGTGCGTATATTCTTCGCACAAGTGCAAGCAATTAGTTTTACCGTTTTACCGTAGTCGGATGAACGGTACCGCAGAGCATAAAATACGAACAAACATTAATTTTTATACAGTAAACCCTCATTAACACGAATTCCAAGGGACCGAAATTATCGGAGTTAGTATGACAAAAATTCGTGTTATTCGAGTATTATAAACGTCCGTATTACCGTAATTCGTTGCTGGGACCGAACTTTTGTTCGTGTTACGGCAAAATTCGTGTTAAGCGAGTTCGTGCTAACGAGTGTTTACTGAATATTAGATTAAAAATTTTGTGTAATTCAGAATAATTGACATGTAATTTTTAAAATTAAATAATATAAAACAAGGTATAACTAATTCATAACTGGATCTTTTTTATAAAATAACTTTTCGAGATTAATGGGCCACAAATGTATCTATAATTTCATTATATCTATTTCTCTTTTAAATGTATAACTACAGTAAACCCTCGTTAGCACGAACTCGCTTAACACATTCGCCGTAACACGAACAAAACTTCGGTCCCGCTAAGGAATTACGGTAATACGGACATTTATAATACTCAGATAACACGAATTTTTATAACACGAACACCGATTACTTCGGTCCCTTGGAATTCGTGTTAATAAGGGTTTAGTGTAATAAACTTATATACAATTACATACATAATTTTGAAATAAATCATTAAAATTATATAATTGCAAATATAATTTTTTTCTAATTGGGTCACCCCAGGGCGAACCGGACCCTCCCCCCAAACTACGCAACAACAACAACAACAACAACAACAACAGCAGAAGCATAAATAATGAGCCGTAATGGAAACATTGGATCCACATCTGTTCGGGACACGTGTTCGTTGCGCCCGTTCAGGCGAATTGAAGCGGTAGGGGCAACGCCAGCGCGCCTGAAACTGGCAAACGAAAGGCGTTTGAAGCTGCCATTCTTCAGGACGCGGAGCAACTGCCACTGCAAGGGTGGTGTTTACACTTAGGCACCCAAAATGAAAAAAAAATGGCGCCTAATCTCAAATAGAAACAATTCTGTGGTCACGGGGTGAACATTCTTAAGTCAAAAAGCTTGGTTTGGAGAAAACAAGGGTTAGATTATTGAGCAGTAAGCTACATTAAGCCGATTAAGCTATATTTCCCAATGCTTTTTTGTCGTTAAGAAAGTAACACGAATCCGGTCGTTTTACTAAAATAAAATATACTTAACTTATAGTTTCAGTACTTAATCCCTTAATAACTTTTACTCCATGACCACCGAATTATAACCCGTGTTTGGTATAAATTGACAGGAAAGGATATAAGTTTCAAACGTACTGCATCCGAAATAGTTTTCTATCCCTCCCAAATCCCGCGAGCATAAAAGCAAAGAAAAAAGAAAGCAAGGAACAAGGAATAAATGCTCGAATATCTGCTTCGCAACCGGCCAGCAGAGGCCACCACTTTCATGGGCCGGGCCGAAGCAAGCATCGCCACAATAATACGTAATGCGCCTCAAATCGTCGCTTTTCCGAGACTATTCCACTCGTGAATTGAAAACCAAGAGTGTTTAACTATACGTACAAAATGCCCCAATCAGGGCGGTGTATCTCAAAAGGTTTATCATTTTTTCTATCAGATTTTTCTTACCGCTTCTTCCTACTGACCAATCATAAACTGTGACTCATCGATCTTAGGAGGCGGTATATGTGTATATAATTATGGACCACCCTCATAACTTTTAAACGATTCAGGATATCGAAATGTAGTTTTCGCTGAATAATGCAGAATCGTGGGGCAAGTAATATGCCGTAGGGAAATTGTCTATAACTACTTTTAGTTTCGAAACTCTATATTTAGTTTTCGAAAAATTAAATCGTCTTTGATTTTTTAAACGGAACGATGTATTTTTCTCACCAGCAATCGATAGATTATGAAAAGAGGAATAAAATGATGTATCATATGCTAGTATTTTGATAGTAATTTGAGTATAAAATTAGACTTTCTGACATGTGATTTTGAATTAAACGGGCAATATTTCGTGTAGCAGCCCCTGCAACTCTCGCCTTCGCGGCGGCAAGACTGTTGCGTGGAGAAAGGAGACTGAGAGGGGTGGCAATTATAAGAGGCCTAACTACAGCAATCCAATGTCTTGACAGAAAGGTCTCACTAAGAAACACCAATTTTAACGATCAGAATGAGATCTTTTCCTTTGACTTATCTGCATTTCTCTTGTCTTCTTTAATAATAAATATCATTTTCAAACTTGACAAGAATCCAACCACCGTCTCTTCGTTGGTAAATTTCATTTTTAATTAAAATGATCATTCGTTCACTTCGCAACCATACCTCTACTGCTGTTCATAAATGGAAAAGAAAACAGTACACTTCCATTTTCTGCCGTGTATTTTTAAGTTTGAGGCATCACGTGGCGTTATGAAGCGAGAAACTCTCCAACCAGTATTAGCAGTCGTGACTGCAAATGTGAATTTGTGTTAAAGTTTAGTAAATTTACACGGACAGTCTGTCATGAGAGTTTCAAAATTTGTATTGCTTTGTTCTTTTGGTAGTGTTTAAAAAAGGCGTTTATTAAGAGTAAATAATAAAAGAAAATGTCTACCTATCAATTATTTGATGAACTAATCAAGATATTACAATAAAAATCTTTAAGCATTCAATCCCTTCCCATGTTTTTAAATTACACCTTGTTTCTGTCATAACACACTTAGCTCATTTCTCGATTTTTGTAAGGTAGAAAAGGGCCTTTATTATTATTATTGACCTTCCGCTACAAATTATTTTTATTTTGTTCTTTTCGATGATCGTTGCTTTGGAATTTCAGTAGAAGAAAAGTTCAATTCAGATGAACAAATGGAAAAATGTCTCTCATTCTGATCGGTAATATTGATGTTTGTTCATATGATCTTCGTGTCAAGACCATGAATTGCTGTAGTTACGCCCCTATCCTTCACAGCCACCCCTCTTACACTCCCTGTCTCCACGAAACAGTCTCGACGCCGCGAAGGCCACCTTCACCAAAGGCGACTTTTGCAAGGGCTGCTACAGGAAAGGACCGTTTCCTTAAAAATCACATATAAGAAAGTCTAATTTTATTCTCAAATTACTACCAAAATATTAACATACGATGAATAATTTTATTCCTCTTTTCATGGTCTATCTATTGGTGGTGAAAGAAATATATAGTTCCATTTAAAAAATCAAAGATGATTAAATTCCTCTAAAACTAAAAATATTATAGACAATTTCTATACGGCATGTTACTTGCCCCACGATTCCGCATTGTTAAGCGAAGAGTGCTTTTCGATATCCTGAACAGTTTAGAAGTTATGGGGGTGGTCCATAGTTGGTGGGATATCCTGTATATATATATATATATATATATATATATATATATATATAGAGAGAGAGAGAGAGAGAGAGAGAGAGAGAGAGAGAGAGAGAGACACACACACACACACGTATCGATCGCTATGTGGATGTCCAATAAACCGCCTATGTACTAAAATATAACCTCATTGATTTTAACATATTTTCAATATTTGGTGCATTTTGAAACTATGGTGGACGTAATTTCATTCGTGGAATAGTCCTATTAAATACCACTTTGGAAATTCTCAGACAAAGTCGCCTCCTCGCTTCCTGAATTGGGGATTTACCGACAATTTCCAAAGCACTCCTGGTATTACCTACACAAAATCAGCTGTTTCGACTCAACAGTTCGCATGCATTTTTAAAAACGAACTCCGGCATGCCGGAGCGAACTAGCTGCCCCTAGAATTCTCTTCCAGACTGTGGCTCAGTTCGACCTAGCCATCGAGCTAGCGCCGAAAATCCAGCCACCGTCGGGATCCGAACCCCAGGACTTCCCGTTGAGATGCAGGCGTTGAGAGCTGAGAGGACCAGTCCGCATTCTAAAGAAAACCAGTCACCTCTGATGCTTCGGTTCAGCTGAACGGGTGCAACGAACCAAATTCCCGAGTGGGAAAGGTTCATTATTACCACAGTGGCTCATTGATGTTCGTAGCTGGAAACACTTCACAAAAAACATACATTGCAAGAGTCATGCAATTTATCGCCGCATAAGAAGAAGAAGGAAGAGGAAATGAAGAAGAGGAAGGAAAAGAAAACGAAGGAAAAATAGGACGAAAGAGTAAGGTTGAAGGAGAAGAAGTGAAATGTCGAAGGGAAAGAAAAGAAGAGTAGAAGGTAAAGAAACAAGGACGGAAGAAGGGAGGAGAAGGAAAGCAAAAGAGTAGAGGAAAGAAAGGAAAAAGAGGAAGGAAAGGAAAAGGAAAAGAAGAGAAGAAAAAGGAAGAAAGAGAAGAAAATGAAGGAGTAGAAGTAGAGGAGGAAGAAAGAAAAGGGGAAAAAGGAAGAAAGGAAGGCAGCGAAGAGGAAGAAAGAGAAGATGAAAGCAGAATAGGAGAGGAAGGAGTGGAAATAGAAGAGGACGAAAGAAAAGAAAAGAAGGGAAAAGGAAGAAGGGAAGTCAGAGAAGAGGAAGAAAGAGAAGAAGAGGAATGAGTAGAAGTAGAGGAGGAAGAAAGAAAAGAAGGGGAAAAGGAAGAAAGGAAGTCAGAGAAGAGGAAGAAAGAGAAGAAGAGGAATGAGTAGAAGTAGAGGAGGAAGAAAGAAAAGAAGGAAGAAAGAAAAGAAATGGAGAGAGGAAGAAAAGAAGGCAGGGAAGAGGAAGAAAGAGAAGAAGAGGAAGGAGTGGAAGTAGAAGAGAAGAAGGAAAGTAAAGAGAAGAAGGGGAAAGAGAAGAGACAAAAAGAGGCTGACCTGCGACGAGGGCGAGCGTGGAGCAGGAGTGCGCGAGGCGCGAGTGCCAGCCGCACAGGCTCAGCCCCACGTGCGCGACGCGTACTGCACGAACGCCATCAGCACGTACACCGCCCACGCCAGCACCAGGCGCGGCTTCCCCTGCAACACACACACACGCCCTCGCGTCACTCAACAGACACGCCATCAGCACGTACACCGCCCACGCCAGCACCAGGCGCGGCTTCCCCTGCACAACACACACACGCCCTCGCGTCACTCAACAGACACGCCATCAGCACGTACACCGCCCACAGCCAGCACCAGGCGCGGCTTCCCCTGCAAAACACACACACACACGCCCTCGCGTCACTCAACAGACACGCCATCAGCACGTACACCGCCCACGCCAGCACCAGGCGCGGCTTCCCCTGCAACACACACACACACGCCCTCGCGTCACTCAACAGACACGCCATCAGCACGTACACCGCCCACGCCAGCACCAGGCGCGGCTTCCCCGGCAACACACACACACACGCCCTCGCGTCACTCAACAGACACGCCATCAGCACGTATACCGCCCACGCCAGCACCAGGCGCGGCTTCCCCTGCAAAACACACACACACACGCCCTGCGCGTCACTCAACAGACACGCCATCAGCACGTACACCGCCCACGCCAGCACCAGGCGCGGCTTCCCCTGCAACACACACACGCCCTCGCGTCACTCAAACAGACACGCCATCAGCACGTACACCGCCCACGCCAGCACCAGGCGCGGCTTCCCCTGCAACACACACACACACACGCCCTCGCGTCACTCAACAGACACGACCATCAGCACGTACACCGCCCACGCCAGCACCAGGCGCGGCTTCCCCTGCAACACACACACACACGCCCTCGCGTCACTCAACAGACACGCCATCAGCACGTACACCGCCACGCCAGCACCAGGCGCGGCTTTCCCCTGCAAACACACACAGGCACACGCCCTCGCGTCACTCAACAGACACGCCATCAGCACGTATACCGCCCCACGCCAGCACCAGGCGCGGCTTCCCCTGCAAAACACACACACACACGCCCTCGCGTCACTCAACAGACACGCCATCAGCACGTACACCGCCCACGCCAGCACCAGGCGCGGCTTCCCCCTGCAAACCACACACACACGCCCTCGCGTCACTCAACAGACAGACGCCATCAGCACGTACACCGCCCACGCCAGCACCAGGGCGCGGCTTCCCCTGCAACACACACACACACGCCCTCGCGTCACTCAACAGACACGCCATCAGCACGTACACCGCCCACGCCAGCACCAGGCGCGGCTTCCCCTGCAAACACACACACACGCCCTCGCGTCCACTCAACAGACACGCCATCAGCACGTACACCGCCCACGCCAGCACCAGGCGCGGCTTCCCCTGCAACACACACAACACACACGCCCTCGCGTCACTCAACAGCACGCCATCAGCACGTACACCGCCACGCCAGCACCAGGCGCGGCTTCCCCTGCAACACACACCACACACGCCCTCGAGTCACTCAACAGACACGCCATCAGCACGTACACCGCCCACGCAGCAACCAGGCGCGGCTTCCCTGCAAACAACACCACACCCCACAACGCCCTCGCGTCACCTCAACCAGCACAGACACGCGCATCAGCACCGTACACCAAATACAGTACCGCCCACGCCAGGCAACCAGGCGAGGCTGTCCCCTGCAAAACCACACACACACGCCCTCTGCGGCAACTCAGACCAGACCACGCCATCAGCACGTACACCGGTCCCACGCCAGCACCAGGCGCGGCCTTCCCGCGGAAAACAGCACACACACCACGCCCTCGTGCTTCACTCAACAGACACGCCATCAAGGCACGTACACCGCCCACGCCAGCACCAGGCGCGGCTTCCCATGCAACACCACACGCCCTCGTTCACTCAACAGACACGCCATCAGCAACGTTACAACTCGCCCACGCCAGCACCAGGCGCGGCTTTCCCTGCAAAACACACACACGCCCTCGAAGTCACTCACAGACACGCCATCAGCACGTACAAAGACCGCCCACGCCAGCACCAGGGCGCGGCTTCCCCTGCAACACACACACACGCCCTCGCGTCACTCAACAGACACAGCCATCAGCAACGTACAGCCGCCCACGCCAGCACCAGGCGCGGCTTCCCCTGCAACACACACACCGCCCTCGCGTCACTCAACAGACACGCCATCAGCACGTACACCGCCCACGCCAGCACCAGGCGCGGCTTCCCCTGCAACACACACACACACACGCCCTCGCGTCACTCAACAGACACGCCATCAGCACGTACACCGCCCACGCCAGCACCAGGCGCGGCTTCCCCTGCAACACACACACACGCCCTCAAGTCACTCAACAGACACGCCTATCAGCACGTACACCGCCCACGCCAGCACCAGGCGCGGCTTCCCCTGCAACACACACACACGCCCTCGCAGTCACTCAACAGACACGCCATCAGCACGTACACCGCCCACAGGCCAGCACCAGGCGCGGCTTCCCTGCAACCACACACAATACGCCCTCGCGTCACTCAACAGACACGCCATCAGCACGTACACCGCCCACGCCAGCACCAGGCGCGGCTTCCCCTGCAACACACTACACGCCCTCGCTTCACTCAACAGACACGCCATCAGCACGTACACCGCCCACGCCAGCACCAGGGCGCGGCTTCCCCTGCAACACACAGACACGCCCTCGCGTTCACTCAACAGACACGCCATCAGAACGTACACCGCCCACGCCAGATCCAGCGCGGCTTCCCCTGCAAACACACCACACGCTCTCAAGTTCACTCAACAGACACGCCATCAGCACGTACACCGCCCACGCCAGCACCAGGCGCGGCTTCCCTGCAACACACACACGCCCTCGCGTCACTCAACAGACACGCCATCAGCACGTACACCGCCCACGCCAGCACCAGGCGCGGCTTCCCCTGCAACACACACACGCCCTCGTTCACTCAACAGACACGCCATCAGCACGTACACCGCCCACGCCAGCACCAGGCGCGGCTTCCCCTGCAACACACACACGCCCTCGTTTCACTCAACAGACACGCCATCAGCACGTACACCGCCCACGCCAGCACCAGGCGCGGCTTCCCCTGCAACACACACACGCACTCGTTCACTCAACAGACACGCCATCAGCACGTACACCGCCCACGCCAGCCCACCAGGCGCGGCTTCCCCT
The DNA here is from genome assembly GCA_031308135.1 of Acheta domesticus. Lineage (NCBI taxonomy): Eukaryota > Metazoa > Arthropoda > Insecta > Orthoptera > Gryllidae > Acheta > Acheta domesticus. The sequence continues at coordinate 7,668,508 of JAHLJT010005437.1, forward strand.
GCAACACACACACACACGCCCTCAAGTCACTCAACAGACACACCATCAGCACGTACACCGCCCACGCCAGCACCAGGCGCGGCTTCCCCTGCAACACAACACACGCCCTCGCGTCACTCAACACGACACGCCATCAGCACGTACACCGCCCACGCCAGCACCAGGCGCGGCTTCCCCTGCAACACACACACACGCCCTCGCAGTCACTCAACAGACACGCCATCAGCACGTACACCGCCCACGCCAGCACCAGGCGCGGCTTCCCCTGCAACAGACACACACACGCCCTCGGTCCACTCAACAGACCACGCCATCAGCACGTACACCGCCCACGCCAGCACCAGGCGCGGCTTCCCTGCAACACACACACACGCCCTCAAGTCACTCAACAGACACACCATCAGCACGTACACCGCCCACGCCAGCACCAGGCGCGGCTTCCCCTGCAACACACACACACGCCCTCGCGTCACTCAACAGACACGCCATCAGCACGTACACCGCCCACGCCAGCACCAGGCGCGGCTTCCCCTGCAACACACACACGCCCTCGCGTCACTCAACAGACACGCCATCAGCACGTACACCGCCCACGCCAAGCACCAGGCGCGGCTTCCCCTGCAACACACACACACACACCCTCGCGTCACTCAACAGACACGCCATCAGCACGTACACCGCCCACGCCAGCACCAGGCGCGGCTTCCCCTGCAACACCACACACACACGCCCTCGCGTCACTCAACAGACACGACGCCATCAGCACGTACACCGCCCACGCCAGCACCAGGCGCGGCTTCCCCTGCAACACACACACACACACCCTCGCGTCACTCAGACACGCCATCAGCACGTACACCGCCCACGCCAGCACCAGGCGCGGCTTCCCCTGCAACACACACACACACAGACGCCCTCGCGTCACTCAACAGGACAGCGCCATCAGCACGTACACCGCCCACGCCAGCACCAGGCGCGGCTTCCCCTGCAACACACACACCAACGCCTCGCGTCACTCAACAGACACGCCATCAGCACGTACAACCGCCCACGCCAGCACCAGGCGCGGCTTCCCCTGCAACACACACACACACACGCCCTCGCGTCACTCAACAGACACGCCATCAGCACGTACACCGCCCACAGCCAGCACCAGGCGCGGCTTCCCCTGCAACACCACACACTCCTCGCAGTCACTCAACAGACACCCATCAGCACGTACACCGCCCACGCAGCACCAGGCGCGGCTTCCCCTGCAACACACACACGCTCTCGTTCCACTCACAGACCGCCATCAGCACGTACACACGCCCACGCCAGCACCAGGCGCGGCTTCCCCTGCAACACACACACACGCCCTCAAGTCACTCAACAGACACACCATCAGCACGTACACCGCCCACGCCAGCACCAGGCGCGCTTCCCACTGCAACACACACACACACAGACGCCCTCGAGTCACTCAACAGACACGCCATCAGCACGTACACCGCCCACGCAGCACCAGGCGCGGCTTCCCCTGCAACACACACACACGCCCTCAAGTCACTCAACAGACACACCATCAGCACGTACAACCGCCCACCGGCCAGCACCAGGCGCGGCTTCCCCTGCAACACACACCACACAGACCCCTCGCGTCACTCAACAGACACTCCATCAGCACGTACACCGCCCACGCCAGCACCAGGCGCGGCTTCCCCTGCAACACACACACACACACCCTCGCGTCACTCAACAGACACGCCATCAGCACGTACACCGCCCACGCCAGCACCAGGCGCGGCTTCCCCCTGCAACACACACACACACACGCCCTCGCGTCATTCAACAGACACGCCATTAGCACGTACACCGCCCACGCCAGCACCAGGCGCGGCTTCCCCTGCAACACACACACACACAACGCCCTCGCGTCACTCAACAGACACGCCATCAGCACGTACACGCCCACGCCAGCACCAGGCGCGGCTTCCCCTGCAACACACACACGCCCTCGCGTCACTCAACAGACACGCCATCAGCACGTACACCGCCCACGCCAGCACCAGGCGCGGCTTTCCCCTGCAACACACACACACGCCCTCAAGTCACTCAACAGACACGCCATCAGCACGTACACCGCCCACGCCAGCACCAGGCGCGGCTTCCCCTGCAACACACACACACGCCCTCGCGTCACTCAACCAGACACGCCATCAGCACGTACACCGCCCACGCCAGCACCAGGCGCGGCTTCCCCTGCAACACACACACACGCCCTCCGTCACTCAACAGACACGCCATCAGCACGTATACCGCCCACAGCCAGCACCAGGCGCGCTTCCCTGCACACACACACCACGCCCTCGCGTCCACTCAACAGACACGCCATCAGCACGTACACCGCCCACGCCAGCACCAGTGCGCGGCTTCCCCTGCAACACACACACACACGCCCTCGCGTCACTCACAGACACGCCATCAGCACGTTAACACCGCCCACGCCAGCACCAGGCGCGGCTTCCCCTGCACACACACACACACAAACGCCCTCGCGTCACTCAACAGACACGCCATCAGCACGTACACCGCCCACGCCAGCACCAGCGCGGCTTCCCCTGCAACACACACACGCCCTCGCGTCACTCAACAGACACGCCATCAGCACGTACACCGCCCACGCCAGCACCAGGCGCGGCTTCCCCTGCAACACACACACACGCCCTCAAGTCACTCAACAGACACGCCATCAGCAGCACGTACACCACCCACGCCAGCACCAGGCGCGGCTTCCCCTGCAACACACACACACACGCCCTCGCGTCACTCAACAGACACGCCATCAGCACGTACACCGCCCACGCCAGCACCAGGCGCGGCTTCCCCTGCAACACACACACACACAAACGCCCTCGCGTCACTCAACAGACACGCCATCAGCACGTACACCGCCCACGCCAGCACCAGGCGCGGCTTCCCCTGCAACACACACACACGCCCTCGCGTCACTCAACAGACACGCCATCAGCACGTCACACGACCACGCCAGCAACAGGCGCGGCTTCCCCTGCAAACCACGCACACGCCCTCAAGTCACTCAACAGACACGCCATCAGCACGTACACCGCCCACGCCAGCACCAGGCGCGGCTTCCCCTGCAACACAACACACACAGACGCCCTCAGCGTCACTCAACAGACACGCCATCAGCAACGTACACCGCCCACGCCAGCACCAGGCGCGGCTTCCCCTGCAACAACACACACGCCCTCGCGTCACTCAACAGACACGCCATCAGCACTTACACCGCCCACGCCAGCACCAGGCGCGGCTTCCCCTGCAACACACACACACGCCCCTCAGCGTCACTCAACAGACACGCCATCAGCACGTACACCGCCCACGAGCCAGCACCAGGCGCGGCTTCCCCTGCAACACACCACACACGCCCTCGCGTCACTCAACAGACACGCCATCAGCACGTATACCGCCCACGCCAGCACCAGGCGCGGCTTCCCCTGCAACACACACACACGCCCTCAGAGTCACTCAACAGACACGCCATCAGCACGTACACCGCCCACGCCAGCACCAGGCGCGGCTTCCCCTGCAACACACACACCACGCCCTCAAGTCACTCAACAGACACGCCATCAGCACGTACACCGCCCACGCCAGCACCAGGCGCGGCTTCCCCTGCAAACACCACACACGCCCTCAAGTCACTCAACAGACACGCCATCAGCACGTACAACCGGCCCCACGGCCAGCACCAGGCGCGGCTTCCCCTGCAACACACACACACGCCCTCAAGTCACTCAACAGACACGCCATCAGCACGTACACCGCCCACGCCAGCACCAGGCGCGGCTTCCCCTGCCACACACACACACGCCCTCGCGTCACTCAACAGACACGCCATCAGCACGTACACCGCCCACGCCAGCACCAGGCGCGGCTTCCCCTGCAACACACACACACACGCCCTCGCGTCACTCAACAGACACGCCATCAGCACGTACACCGCCCACGCCAGCACCAGGCGCGGCTTCCCCTGCAACACACACACGCCCTCGCGTCACTCAACAGACACGCCATCAGCACGTACACCGCCCACGCCAGCACCAGGCGCGGCTTCCCCTGCAACACACACACACACGCCCTCGCGTCACTCAACAGACACGCCATCAGCACGTACACCGCCCACGCCAGCACCAGGCGCGGCTTCCCCTGCAACACACACACACACACCCTCGCGTCACTCAAACAGACACGCCATCAGCACGTACACCGCCCACGCCAGCACCAGGCGCGGCTTCCCCTGCAACACACACACACGCCCTCGAAGTCACTCAACAGACACGCCATCAGCACGTACACCGCCCACGCCAGCACCAGGCGCGGCTTCCCCTGCAACACACACACACGCCTCGCAGTCACTCAACAGACACGCCATCAGCACGTACACCGCCCACGCCAGCACCAGGCGCGGCTTCCCCTGCAACACACACACACGCCCTCGCGTCACTCAACAGACACGCCATCAGCACGTACACCGCCCACGCCAGCACCAGGCGCGGCTTCCCCTGCAACACACACACACGCCCTCGCGTCACTCAACAGACACGCCATCAGCACGTACACCGCCCACGCCAGCACCAGGCGCGGCTTCCCCTGCAACACACACACACGCCCTCGCGTCACTCAACAGACACGCCATCAGCACGTACACCGCCCACGCCAGCACCAGGCGCGGCTTCCCCTGCAACACACACACACGCCCTCGAGTCACTCAACAGACACGCCATCAGCACGTACACCGCCCACGCCAGCACCAGGCGCGGCTTCCCCTGCACACACACACACACGCCCTCGCGTCACTCAACAGACACGCCATCAGCACGTACACCGCCCACGCCAGCACCAGGCGCGGCTTCCCCTGCAAACACACACACACACAGCCCTCGCGTCACTCAACAGACACGCCATCAGCACGTACACCGCCCACGCCAGCACCAGGCGCGGCTTCCCCTGCAACACACACACACGCCCTCGCGTCACTCAACAGACACGCCATCAGCACGTACACCGCCCACGCCAGCACCAGGCGCGGCTTCCCCTGCAACACACACACACACGCCCTCGCGTCACTCAACAGACACGCCATCAGCACGTACACCGCCCACGCCAGCACCAGGCGCGGCTTCCCCTGCAACACACACACACAGCCCTCGCGTCACTCAACAGACACGCCATCAGCACGTACACCGCCCACGCCAGCACCAGGCGCGGCTTCCCCTGCAACACACACACACGCCCTCGCGTCACTCAACAGACACGCCATCAGCACGTACACCGCCCACGCCAGCACCAGGCGCGGCTTCCCCTGCAACACACACACACACGCCCTCGAGTCACTCAACAGACACGCCATCAGCACGTACACCGCCCACGCCAGCACCAGGCGCGGCTTCCCCTGCAACACACACACACACGCCCTCGCAGTCACTCAACAGACACGCCATCAGCACGTACACCGCCCACGCCAGCACCAGGCGCGGCTTCCCCTGCAACACACACACACACGCCCTCGCGTCACATCAACAGACACGCCATCAGCACGTACAACCGCCCACGCCAGCACCAGGCGCGGCTTCCCCTGCAACACACACACACGCCTCGCAGTCACTCACAGACACGCCATCAGCACGTACACCGCCCACGCCAGCACCAGGCGCGGCTTCCCCTGCAACACACACACACACACGCCCTCGCGTCACTCAACAGACACGCCATCAGCACGTACACCGCCCACGCCAGCACCAGGCGCGGCTTCCCCTGCAACACACACACACGCCCTCGCGTCACTCAACAGACACGCATCAGCACGTACACCGCCCACGCCAGCACCAGGCGCGGCTTCCCCTGCAACACACACACACGCCCTCAAGTCACTCAACAGACACGCCATCAGCACGTACACCGCCCACGCCAGCACCAGGCGCGGCTTCCCCTGCAACACACACACACACGCCCTCGCGTCACTCAACAGACACGCCATCAGCACGTACACCGCCCACGCCAGCACCAGGCGCGGCTTCCCCTGCAACACACACACACACGCCCTCGCGTCACTCAACAGACACGCCATCAGCACGTACACCGCCCACGCCAGCACCAGGCGCGGCTTCCCCTGCAACACACACACGCCCCTCGAGTCACTCAACAGACACGCCATCAGCACGTACACCGCCCACGCCAGCACCAGGCGCGGCTTCCCTGCAACACACACACACGCCCTCAGAGTCACTCAACAGACACGCCATCAGCACGTACACCGCCCACGCCAGCACCAGGCGCGGCTTCCCCTGCAACACACCACACGCCTCTCAAGTCACTCAACAGACACGCCATCAGCACGTACACCGCCCACGCCAGCACCAGGCGCGGCTTCCCCTGCAACACACACACGCCCTCGCGTCACTCAACAGACACGCCATCAGCACGTACACCGCCCACGCCAGCACCAGGCGCGGCTTCCCCTGCAACACACACACACACGCCCTCGCGTCACTCAACAGACACGCCATCAGCACGTACACCGCCCACGCCCAGCACCAGGCGCGGCTTCCCCTGCAACACACCACACACGCCCTCGCGTCACTCAACAGACACCGCCATCAGCACGTAACACCGCCCACGCCAGCACCAGGCGCGGCTTTCCCCTGCAACACACACACACGCCCCTCGCGTCACTCAACAGACACGCCATCAGCACGTACACCGCCCACGCCAGCACCAGGCGCGGCTTCCCCTGCAACACACACACACACGCCCTCGCGTCACTCAACAGACACGCCATCAGCACGTACACCGCCCACGCCAGCACCAGGCGCGGCTTCCCCTGCAACACACACACACGCCTCGCGTCACTCAACAGACACGCCATCAGCACGTACACCCGCCCACGCCAGCACCAGGCGCGGCTTCCCCTGCAACACACACACACGCCCTCGCGTCACTCAACAGACACGCCATCAGCACGTACACCGCCCACGCCAGCACCAGGCGCGGCTTCCCCTGCAACACACACACACACACGCCCTCGCGTCACTCAACAGACACGCCATCAGCACGTACACCGCCCACGCCAGCACCAGGCGCGGCTTCCCCTGCAACACACACACACACACGCCCTCGCGTCACTCAACAGACACGCCATCAGCACGTACACCGCCCACGCCAGCACCAGGCGCGGCTTCCCCTGCAACACACACACACACGCCCTCGCGTCCACTCAACAGACACGCCATCAGCACGTACACCGCCCACGCCAGCACCAGGCGCGGCTTCCCCTGCAACACACACACACACGCCATCGCGTCATCTCAACAGACACGCCATTAGCACGTACACCGCCCACGCCAGCACCAGGCGCGGCTTCCCCTGCAACACACACACTCACGCCCTCTGCGTCACTCAACAGACACGCCATCAGCACGTACACCGCCCACGCCAGCACCAGGCGCGGCTTCCCCTGCAACACCACACACACACACCCTCGCGTCACTCAACAGACACGCCATCAGCACGTACACCGCCCACGCCAGCACCAGGCGCGGCTTCCCCTGCAAAACACACACACACACGCCCTCGCGTCACTCAACAGACACGCCATCAGCACGTACACCGCCCACGCCAGCACCAGGCGCGGCTTCCCCTGCAACACACACACACACGCCCTCGCGTCATTCAACAGACACGCCATTAGCACGTACACCGCCCACGCCAGCACCAGGCGCGGCTTCCCCTGCAAAACACACACACACACGCCCTCGCGTCACTCAACAGACACGCCATCAGCACGTACACCGCCCACGCCAGCACCAGGCGCGGCTTCCCCTGCAACACACACACACACACCCTCGCGTCACTCAACAGACACGCCATCAGCACGTACACCGCCCACGCCAGCACCAGGCGCGGCTTCCCCTGCAACACACACACACACGCCCTCGCGTCACTCAACAGACACGCCATCAGCACGTACACCGCCCACGCCAGCACCAGGCGCGGCTTCCCCTGCAACACACACACACGCCCTCGCGTCACTCAACAGACACGCCATCAGCACGTACACCGCCCACGCCAGCACCAGGCGCGGCTTCCCCTGCAACACACACACACACACCCTCGCGTCACTCAACAGACACGCCATCAGCACGTACACCGCCCACGCCAGCACCAGGCGCGGCTTCCCCTGCAACACACACACACACACGCCCTCGCGTCACTCAACAGACACGCCATCAGCACGTACACCGCCCACGCCAGCACCAGGCGCGGCTTCCCCTGCAACACACACACACGCCCTCAAGTCACTCAACAGACACGCCATCAGCACGTACACCGCCCACGCCAGCACCAGGCGCGGCTTCCCCTGCAACACACACACACGCCCTCGCGTCACTCAACAGACACGCCATCAGCACGTACACCGCCCACGCCAGCACCAGGCGCGGCTTCCCCTGCAACACACACACACACACCCTCGCGTCACTCAACAGACACGCCATCAGCACGTACACCGCCCACGCCAGCACCAGGCGCGGCTTCCCCTGCAACACACACACGCCCTCGCGTCACTCAACAGACACGCCATCAGCACGTACACCGCCCACGCCAGCACCAGGCGCGGCTTCCCCTGCAACACACACACACACACGCCCTCGCGTCACTCAACAGACACGCCATCAGCACGTACACCGCCCACGCCAGCACCAGGCGCGGCTTCCCCTGCAACACACACACACGCCCTCAAGTCACTCAACAGACACGCCATCAGCACGTACACCGCCCACGCCAGCACCAGGCGCGGCTTCCCCTGCAAAACACACACACACACGCCCTCGCGTCATTCAACAGACACGCCATCAGCACGTACACCGCCCACGCCAGCACCAGGCGCGGCTTCCCCTGCAACACACACACACACACCCTCGCGTCACTCAACAGACACGCCATCAGCACGTACACCGCCCACGCCAGCACCAGGCGCGGCTTCCCCTGCAACACACACACACACACGCCCTCGCGTCACTCAACAGACACGCCATCAGCACGTACACCGCCCACGCCAGCACCAGGCGCGGCTTCCCCTGCAACACACACACACGCCCTCAAGTCACTCAACAGACACGCCATCAGCACGTACACCGCCCACGCCAGCACCAGGCGCGGCTTCCCCTGCAACACACACACACGCCCTCGCGTCACTCAACAGACACGCCATCAGCACGTACACCGCCCACGCCAGCACCAGGCGCGGCTTCCCCTGCAACACACACACACACACCCTCGCGTCACTCAACAGACACGCCATCAGCACGTACACCGCCCACGCCAGCACCAGGCGCGGCTTCCCCTGCAACACACACACGCCCTCGCGTCACTCAACAGACACGCCATCAGCACGTACACCGCCCACGCCAGCACCAGGCGCGGCTTCCCCTGCAACACACACACACACACGCCCTCGCGTCACTCAACAGACACGCCATCAGCACGTACACCGCCCACGCCAGCACCAGGCGCGGCTTCCCCTGCAACACACACACACACGCCCTCGCGTCACTCAACAGACACGCCATCAGCACGTACACCGCCCACGCCAGCACCAGGCGCGGCTTCCCCTGCAACACACACACACACAAACGCCCTCGCGTCACTCAACAGACACGCCATCAGCACGTACACCGCCCACGCCAGCACCAGGCGCGGCTTCCCCTGCAACACACACACACACACACACGCCCTCGCGTCACTCAACAGACACGCCATCAGCACGTACACCGCCCACGCCAGCACCAGGCGCGGCTTCCCCTGCAACACACACACACACGCTCTCGCGTCACTCAACAGACACGCCATCAGCACGTACACCGCCCACGCCAGCACCAGGCGCGGCTTCCCCTGCAACACACACACACACACACGCCCTCGCGTCACTCAACAGACACGCCATCAGCACGTACACCGCCCACGCCAGCACCAGGCGCGGCTTCCCCTGCAACACACACACACACGCCCTCGCGTCACTCAACAGACACGCCATCAGCACGTACACCGCCCACGCCAGCACCAGGCGCGGCTTCCCCTGCAACACACACACACACACGCCCTCGCGTCACTCAACAGACACGCCATCAGCACGTACACCGCCCACGCCAGCACCAGGCGCGGCTTCCCCTGCAACACACACACACACACGCCCTCGCGTCACTCAACAGACACGCCATCAGCACGTACACCGCCCACGCCAGCACCAGGCGCGGCTTCCCCTGCAACACACACACGCCCTCGCTCCACTCCACCACGGACACGACTTCTTACCTCGAGAGATGTCTCAGTGGATCAACCTGATGTCACTGCAGTCCCTCTGACCGGGAGGTCCTAGCTTCGAGACCCGACGGTGGCAGGATTTTAGACGCTAGCTTGTCAGCTAGGTCGAATTCTGTCGCTGCCCGGAGGAGAATTCTATCAGCCGGCTGCTCTGATCAGTAGTTTTCTGTGGTTTCTCCCATCAACACCAGGCGAATGCTGGAGTAGTACCCTAACAAACGGGTCACGGTCTCAGGCAACGACGCGGCGGCGTCTCCCGGACAGCCGAGAAGCCAGTCTGTAGCTACATGAGAGCAGTGCACGCGTTTACCGCGGGAGGTGGCGGGGATCTTATATTGCGAATTTTACAAAGCTGCCTCTGAAGGCCCGTCTTCACGATGTCACAGCATTTGTCAGCGATGTCACAGCATTTCGCGTCTTTCTCGGTCGTGCCGCTACATTTAGCGTGACCTCGTGACATCGCCGTCATGACAAATGTTGTGACGCCGTAAAGAAGAGCCTTGAGAGGTAGCATTATAAATATCGCATTTTACCCCGCTGGATGACGAGATCCGGCGCCGACATACCTGTCGGTTAATGGCCTTTTTCCCAGCCAAGTATCCCTCACCAGCGAGGAACCGCCCCAGCCGAGACAAGGTCTAAGCTCTCGACTGATCTCCCTGAACGTGTGGTTTTTGATTGATTAGTGATTCCGGGCGCGTCAACAGCTAAGGTCATTAGTAACGTAAGTTTAGTGCATGTTCTTGGTTGGGAGATGGCTGTTGAGATCCCCGCTGGATGGTGAAATCCGTCCGCTAGCGGGGTTTGTTCCTAACCAGGCATCCCCCACCAGCGGGGCACCGCCCCAGCCGGGAATGCACTAAGCTCTCGTCTCCCGGCATGAGTGATAATGTAGTGCATGTTATACTACGATTTTTCTAACTTTGCCCCTCAAGGCCACTCAAATCCCATCTTCGCGATGGAATATATCACAGTATTTCGCATCTTTCTCAGTCGTTCCGCTAGATTTCGCATGAACGCGACCGTATCAAGCAGTGCTTGCGATCATGCGACTTCTACCAGCAAGACCGAGAAATGCACAATGCCATGTGATATTCCATCGAAAAGACGGGGCCTTGACTGGCAAAGTTAGAGACATCGCAGTATAGTGAAAGTGTGGGTGTAAGGGGTGAAGATAGGACAAGGAAGAGGAAGGAAAGATCGCGCGCGGTCCGTGGCCCGTTTGGTAGGGGTACTGCTCCGGCATTCACCTGGTGTTGATCGGAGAAACCACGGAAAACTACCGATCAGAGCAGCAGGCCGCTAGAATTCTCCTCCAGACAGCGACTGAATTCGACCTAGCTGAGAAGCTAGTGTCGAAAATCGTGCCGCCGTCGGGGCTCGATCCTAGGACCTCTCGGTCAGAGGCACTGCAGAGACATCAATTGATGCTGAGAGCCAGCTATACCGACACATTACATGGAGGGGTGGGAGAAACAGTTACGAAGGAGACTCAAAATAAACGTGACAATATTCTAAAACAGGGGTGTCCAACTTGCAAGACCTCAAGGACCACAACTAAAACCTTTAATATGGGTGCGGGCCTCATTTTCATTACTCTGGCCACCCACATGTGACCCCGAATTGTTGACTTTGGCAGTTTACACGTCTGCTCTAAAAAAGGGGGTGGAACCATGCGTGATATCAGACCGTTCCATGCATAACACAGTGAAACACATTAGGATAATTTTGAATTTCTGAATTCACTAGAAAAAATCTTACATCAAAACTTAACCTATTTTTATATTAAGGGGGTGTTGACCCCGGCACTGCCCGTGCACTAGACGCAATATTATCGCTCTACATGGATGAAAGGGATTTTCACATTTGACTAATAACCATCCGCGGATCACAATAAATGGCCGTCTCTTGGACAACCCTGTTCTAGGGATTATAGGGAGATCGAAGACGATCTCTTTTGCCATTGACCATAAAGTGGGAAATTTCAAAGTCACATGTGTAGCATTTGCTCCTGATAGCTAGGTAACTCGCTATCTACGGATGTTCGGCAGGTCACGTTCTCACCAAGAAGAAGAATTTTACCTGCCAAACACCAGTGCACGTGAAGCTTCCCACCTCATGTCATTTGGGGAAAAGCGATAATTTTCGACCTCTCTTTATGTCCTAGAACTTTATAAGATGTATTCTGAGACACTGTGTAGAGCCCAAATAGTGGTAAGAGAGGTTGCGCAAAAACAGTCAAGGAAGAAATAATGGAAGACATCTTTGTGAACTTAAATTCATTAACAGCCAGCTTTCGACGGTTTGTCGTCATCAGCCAAGAAATGTGTGGCGGGGGTCGGAAGACAATGCATCCCAACAGTGCAGTGTCTCCTGACCTTCGCCACATCGTTCTTGACAGATGACGAATTAATAAATTTGAGTTGAGAAATTTGAGTTTATTACGATAATTTTATGTTGTCAAAGATGGCTTCCATTATTTCATCTTTTAACAATGTCAACACCACTACAACAGCGTTCCCACATTAGCAACAGTAGCTTGCGTAAAAGGTGCACAGGTCGAAACTCCAACGCTTTACTGGTTTACTTTCTCCTGCAACTAATTTAACTTCTCCAGTACTTACTAGGAGAATTTTAAAATTATTGATATTGTTGTCGTTTTACAAATATTTATGAACATAACAATACCATCAGTTTCACAATTACGGCACCGACTGCGCTTTGGAAATTGCGCCAACATCTTATTTTGAAGAATAGAACGTACGAAAACGAATACCGTACGTTATATCCACCTTCTAAAAGTCCCATGTAGTTTTCTTTTATATTTGAATATTCATCTTAAGAAAGGCGCATATTTAAAACAATAATAAGACCTTCACTTACATATGCATGCCCAATTTGGTGTAATGCAACTGCGTCAAACATGAAGAAAATACAAACCATTCAAATAAATTTTTAAGGAGAATTCTAAAAGCTGAATGGTTCATCTCCAACAAACAGAATAAAGAATTACAAATAGAATCAATTAAGACATTTATAATTACTCAATCTTCAAACTTCTCCAACTCTTTAGCAAATTTTCCTGCTCATCAACATTTCGATTTAGGGCAAAACTATAACTTAAAACGTATTCGTTCCCGCTTCCCCAAAGATATATTTCACCCTCCGTAAATAAATTTCTAAATCTTTTCTAAATAATTCTTTCTCTTAAAACTCAACATTTATAATAATAAAAATTATTAAATTCGAATTAAAAGTCGAGTTTTTATTTCATGTTTTATTGAAACAATCACAATTAGCAGTAATTATGATTTAAATTTATGACATCTCCAAAAAATGTTATGTTATTGTAATGTGCCTCTGAGCTAAATTCAAATCGCCTGTTTCGTCGCCTCAGTAATACCTTCTTTCCGCTAGTTGGTTGAAAGGAACTCATGGCCTGAGTCTCGCCACGTAAAATAAGGAATCAATTCAATTCAATAAGTGAGTAGTTAAGAGGAGGCCGTGGATTATTAGGACACTTGTATTCTAACAATTCTTATTCCGAAAACGAAATCAGTTTAGTTAAATTTGACGCAAGGCAACATGAGTGGGAAAAAGTCTTACCTTCAAAGCCCCCAGCATGAGGAAGATGGCGAACCCGAAGCCCAGTGCTTGGATCAGCAAGTCAACAAGCAGCAGCAGTTTCTCCAGGTTGTATTCCGTCACGGTTCCATCTGCAGGAGTACGCATCAAGCGGTCTTCGTTAACAGGGAGTCACAGGAATTAAAAAGGGGAGTTGTCAAAGAACAGTACAAACTGCATGTGGCGTAAGGGACAGGAGTACTATCTGCACTGCATCTCCTTCTCTTCCCAACATTTTAACTACGATATAAATAACCGTATAAATAAATGAATCATGAATAAAAGTTTCAAAAAAAACGAGGTTAGCAACATTTGAAAACTAGACGTTTTTGCTCTCAAGTCACAGAAAAGTTATTTGGGCGAGGTAGGTTCAGAACCAGTGGCAAAAACATCTCTTTCCAATATTTTAACTGCAAATAGTTAAATTTGATTAATTCACAAAAAGGCGAGCATAGGAACATTTGAAAAATTGACATTTGCCCGTCACAGCGTATTTGGGTCGGGCATGTTCGGAATGAGTGGCAAAAACAATCTATCCGGACTGGTTTGTTGTGCCAAAGATTGGTGAAGGTGGCGAAGAGATAGTGCTAGTTTGTACGATAAAATCGGGATATATCGAAGGACGGAGTATAGAAGGATGGACGGACAGAAGGACGGATGGATCGACAGATGGGAGGACGGACGGACGGACGGACGGACGGACGGACGGACGGACGGATGGATGGATGGATGGATGGATGGATGGATGGATGGATGGAGGGAGGGACGGACGGAGGATGAAGGGACGGACGGATGGACGGAAGGGCGGACGGACAGAGGGATGGTTGGAGGATGGAGGGACGGACGGAGAATGGAGGGACGGAAGGAGGATGAAGGAACGGACGGATGGAGGGACAGACGGATGGAGGGACGGACGGAATATGGAGGGACGGACGGATTGAGGGACGGACGGTTGGAGGGACGGGCAGATGGAGGGACGGACGGAAGGAGGGACGGACGGACGTGGTTCGGGAACAGACTCATGTCCCCGTCTGTCTCCATGGTCTGTTCCCGAACCACGAGCGATGCACAAGATGGCGGCATACTGGTCGTTGTACTGTTATAACATTTAATTATGAGTGTTTAATCTATGTTACTTGGTCACTGATGATGGGAAAAACTCTCCCGAAACATGTTTGACGAAATTTTCTGAATATAAAAATTTCATCCTTTATTGTGGTTGATACCTCCTTATCCTTGAAATTCATCTTAGTAAACATGTCAGGAGTACGATCTACTTGCGCTGTTCTGGAGATCATTAAGATATTTTAATTTTGGGGGTATTTACATGACGCCTGGTGACATTTTTTGATACTTTTCCGGGAAATGGCTGCATTTTTTTTCTTCGATTTTGTGACTAGAAGAAAAGAAAGCTCCGTTATAAAAATGGTTAAGTTCCGTTTCTATTCAAATTAATGAAATTTTTAAAATTGCAAAGTTCAAATTTAGTTTGAAATCCCTCTACACCTTTATTGTTAAAATCACAGAGTGGTTTCTCAATGCAATTAATCCCTCAACTGTAGATCTTTCAATGATCTTTAAAAACCTTTTCTTTTTAATATGCCTAGTTGTTGAGTAATATCTTCTGACACTAAGAGAAGGAACAGTTCCTGTATCAGCGCACAAATACAAATATTCCGCTTAATTACTGGGTCCATTTCATATTAATTCTGACTTTCTTATATGTTATTTATAATCTTTCTAGAGGAAACACTAGTTCTTTTCACATATACATCTCCAAATTAGCAACGACCGAAATATTTCAACTACCATGAAAACCATATTAATGATTTGATTATTATTAAATTAATCATCCTTTCCAGGGAGCACAGTGTGCCTGACGGGCGGAGGATGGGGCTGCGGGAGGCAAGCGTTGGGAGCGGGAGCGGGGGCTGTGACGAGGGCCAGAGCGAGGAACGGGGGTGGAGGTTAATCGGGCAGCGAGGAGCAAGTGGGGTGGGGCTGGGGCGGACAGGAGGTTCGGGTGGGGGAGGGGGCGGGGCGGGTGATGGGGTTGGGAGGAGTGGGGCAGAGAGGCAAGTGGGAAGGGGAGGGAGGAGGAATGGGCGAGTTGTTTTTTTATATAACAAATTTATTTATTCTAGATGGCATACATCGTTTAGTGTAATCACTTAACATATTTTTTTTACTTCTATCAGTTAAAATATCTAAGCTAACTTATTCTAAACATTGAAGAGGATACTCTAGGGGAGAACCTCGAGGTGAAGTATCATGCTTGGCTAAGATTTTGAGAAAGGCTTCAAAGAGGAATCTGTTTTTTATTCGGGTGTGGATGGGATTTTTTTGCTAATTTGGAGAGGGATGCTGCTGGTATGTCTGTTAGGTTTTGGTAGAAATTGTCGGATATATGGGCTATTTGGTTTATTATTGTGTTCATGTTTAATTCGGAATGAAGTTGTTTGTTTTGGGGCGTTTGTGATTAATCTGATAAAACTGTTTTGAATTATTTGGATTTTATTGACATTTGTGGGGGCTGCGTTTGTCTATACTGGGCATTCCTAGAGCATTAGTGGCCTTATCATAGTTTTATATATTGTAGAGTTTGTGAATGACAGGGATTTGTGTTTATTGATTAGTGGCCGAAGTTGGAATAATTTATTCTTGCTTGTTTAACTCTGATATCAATATGGGTGTTCCAGGTTAATTTTGTGTCGAGGTGAAGTCCTAAATATTTTATGGGTTGAGAAGGGTGGGGTTCAAGTCATGAGGGAGTTGTTTATTACTACCGGAGGGAGGAGGTAAATGTTCTGAGTGACACTTTTTTGCTATTGTTTTGTCAGAATTAAGTTGAATTTTCCATATGTTTGGCCAGGTTTCAATTTTATTTAAGTGGCTTTGAATTTGTGATCGAAGGTTATTTAGTGAGTATTCTGAAGCAAATAGGGCTATATCGTCTGCGAATTGAGCAACGGTAGAAGCTGACTTCTTGGCTGTGCGGGAGACGCCGCGTCGTCGGCCTCTCAGCCAACGACAAGGCGTCCTCCGGACAGCCGAGAAGTCATGGACTCGAGCCGCGGAAGCTCACGTGTACAAATGTTAGAAGCTGTTGACGATGGAATGTCTGACATGTACAGGTTGTCCGGGGAGGAAACGTGGAAACTTCGAAAATTAGCTCTTAAGACAATTCTAAACGTTTTTTCTCTGATAAACTACGTGAATATTCCGAATGGTTGAGCCGCAATAAGCACTGAAAATTCTGTTCGAAAAAATTATTTTAGGCAAAAATATGCATTATAGAAGCATAGAAACACTCCAGGAATATGTAAATTGTTTATTATTTACAAAAGAAATGAATATATTTGCTTAGACAGAAAAATTAAGCGAGAAATAAAAAAGAAGTCGAATTGTGTAAATTGAGTGCTTTTTTATTTCTCGCTTATTTTTTTATTTCTGAACAAATATATATTAATTTCTTTTGTAAATAATAAACAATTTACATGTTTCTGGAGGATTACTATGCTTCCATAATGCAAACTTTGGCCTAAAATCAATTTTCCAAACGAACTGTTGAGTGCTTATTGCGGCTCAACCATTCGGAATATCCTCGTAGTTTATTAGACAAAATGTGCTTAGAATTGTCTTAAAAGCTTATTTTCCAAGTTTCGACGTTTCCTCCCCGGACACCTGTACATGTTGTATAATGTTGGTGATGAAAGGGGAGCCTTGGAACGTGCGAGTGTGAAGGAGTGGGCGGGGGTGGAGGTTAATCGGGCAGCGAGGAGCAAGTGGGGCGTGCGCCTACTCACCCACAGTGCCCGCGCGCCGTGCCAGGTCGAAGCGCTCGTCGAAGTCGTCGAGGTCGACGCCGTCCACGTACAGCAGGATGCCCGCCGTCAGCTGCAACACGCCCACCACCACGCTCACCGCGCGCCCAGGAAGGGGATTCAACTCAAGGCACGATGAGGTAAGAGGGAGAGGAGATGGTGAGATGGAGGTAAGAAAAACGTCGGCAGCTATACTTGGGTTTTTCTTTCCTGGCGCATGACATTTCGTCAGCTGTTACGCTGTGTTGCCACACGTTCGCGCGGCTAGCACGTGGTAAGCACACGTCTGGGGCCACGAAGCCCGTTGAGAAGGACGTTCGCGAAATTTGTCAACACTGTAGTGACGTGGAAGCTCCCTGTTGGAGAATGCCTTCCTTCTCCATTTGTCGTCCGTGACCTTGGTGCGTCTAGAACGAAAAACCCAAGTATACTTGAAACATATTAAAACAAAACTAGACCCCTTTTACTTCCGCGACATCACGCGGTGGGTGAAGGAACTTACGAAGGCGCCGGTCAGTTGCATGATAGCGCCTGTTGGCCTGTTGGCGCTCGGCACTGTTCGGGTGGTCTTTAGGCGTGCCTCAACTCAAGACAATAAGATGGAAAACAAGTAGTCACGGGGCAGTATTGTAGTACTAGCCGACTTGGAACCGAATCGGGTTCATTGTTACCTTCATCTAGAAGATTGTAAGACAGTGAATTTGCAGACCTCTCGACAGGTCTTTAGGCAGTATGTGTTGTATTTATGTGAGAAAACTTATAATAATTGATTCATTAATTATGATTATTATCATTATTGTCAAGAGCGTGTCCCGTTAATACTCGTAAATAAATATTGCTTCCCGCGGAAACGCTTGACTTTGCTGCTATTGGCTGCATGACAGGTTCCTTCGTGGTTCTTTCATTCGCCGCGTGATGTCGCTGAAGCCTAAGGGGGTTTAGTCTTGTTTCATTTTGCAAGTAGTTGCCGACGTTTTTGGTGGATACCCTCACACCGGAGTTGAGTCTCCTTCCTGTAGACTTCGTGCTTGCGTCTCGGGACAGCGAAACGCGGAGCCACGAACGTAAACGAAGACAGCCGAGCGGAGCCGAGCGATCGGACAGCTTGTCCTCTCCGGATACAAATCATTACGTTTTGTTCTTTCTATTCTGTCTTCTTAGTACTTATTTTTCTTTCTTAAGAACAAGTCCCTTTAAATTAAAGACATTAAATATTCTATAATTTAAAAATATTTTATCCCTTAAAACTTTAACTTAATCTTACATCTATTTTTTTTCTTTTTGATGATTTTTCTTGATCTTTTTGATGATTTTTCGTACAATTGAATGACGGGAAAACGTCTTCCTGCCCGTCTGTCCGTAAATAACGCTAGCGGATAAACCGAAAGCAGGATTTTCACCAAAATTGATGTTCCCCAATCGAACTGGCTAATGTCGCGGCCATTTTTCAAAATTAAAAAAAGGGGTTAATTTTTTTAATAATCCTCCAGTAATCCTTGTTAAAAAATACGGGAAAGTGATATTACATGTTCATTATAATCAAGGCAAACGTATGCGGAATTGATCTTGCTTTTCTGTATTATGTACTGCAAATACAGCAACAGGTAAATTTATTCATGTTCGTTTCATTCATCAAAGAAAGAAGTTGGATCGTGACAATCGAAATAAATGCAGATATACGCACCCAGAGCCGCTTCGTTTGAATTTATTGAATTGGACTTTTTAAGTTATAGCCGAGGTGGTACTAGAACAGAAATTGCTATTGGAAATAGTTCGAGAAAGTATTGTTGTTGAAGCATTGCTAGTTTTATATTGCACATAAATGCGCGAAAACTACTAAAATTTTCAAAAAAAACTGTGCATGACCTTAATGAAAGAACTTTATGGAGAACAAATTTCATTTGAAGGAAAAACCGCTATATTTAATATTGAGATTGTAGGAAGATGCCGGAAAATTTTCAAACTTTCGCAATTTTCAAGTTAACAGTCGGAAAATTGCTCCTATGTCATCTTTATAAGTGTATTTTGTTCTCTTCATACAAAAAAATAAAGAAAAACACACTATTTTTGAGAAAATTTTGAAAATGACTGAGAGGCTTCATGAAAACTGCCACCAATAATTAAAGAATGTTTCTCAAAATCGCAGTTTCGAGTGGCGCCAGATCGACCGGAGAGTACTCAGTTTGGAAAAAATCCTACGCATAGTTTAGGTGCTCGTGTTGTTCACAGACAACAGATAGACGGACGGACGTTTTGAAACAAACCACTTTTGAGTACACACACGGTATGAGGGGACCGGTATTTCAGTTGAACACTTGAAATCGATTTTCCGCAGCATTACATTACTTTCATTATACTATCTATATTACGTCGTATATGCGTACGTATACTAGAAAGTAACTAGTGGTGTTACAAACGGCACATACTTTCTCGTATAAGAACGAGAATGTTCTAATACAAGTACGACAGAACAAATTGTTAGTTATCTGTGTTGGTCGCTCTGTGAGTGATAAGATAGACCTATTACTGCCATTCATATTTCATGAAACCAATACGTCAGTCATTCAATTGACTTTTCCTACTCCCATTGTATAATTTTCTTATTAGATGCCTGCAGCTCGTTGCTTAGTGATTGTCATTAGTCGCTTTCTTAAAGAATGGGCTCTTGATCAATCACAGGAGACATTACATATTGAAAAGAATAGTATATTCTTAACCGAGCGTAGAATAATAGCCATTCTACACGAGTAGAAGACTATACTTTCTCTACGACTTTGATTTTGATGTTTTAAAAATATTGAATGGGCGCCTTTACCTCAACACCAACTCGCATACTGTTTCGTGGCTCACCTGTCTTACGACAGTTGCGACCAGCCGCGGCAGAGCACGCAGCGTCTCTGTAGGCGACTGCGAGAACCCTCTGTCGTGGTATAATGAACTAAGACGAATGTGATTGGTCGACAGCCGGGCGGGATTAATATTCTCGCACGGCTTGTGGAATCGTCATCATTACTGCATCCGATAACGAGCAGAAATGTATACATTCCGAGTAGTCGTATAGAAATAAATTCATTGGTCATCGTTGTTTTAAATGATTTTTTACTTTCCCGTATACGTACGTATACACGGAGTGATATACGTAGTATAGGGAAAGTTATGTAATGCTGCGCGAAAAAATGGCCAATTTTCGGCGGAAAAAAATTAATTGCCGGGCCCTGAAAACGAATAAGTGGATAAAACCAGTACTAAATTAAGAAAAAAAATCCTCTATCTCGTGGTGGGGTCAAAATCCATGATTTGTTGCTTCTTTATACTTAAAAATCGATTGACGGCATTCCGTCCGTCTGTGGTCAACGCTAGCGCCTAAACCGTTCGGTCGATTTTCTTCAAAATTGATATTCCCCAGTCGATCTGATTCTAGTCGAAGCTTTGTGATTTTGAAAAAGATTGTTGAAAAAGATTGAAATGTTTCTGTATCAATTCAAATAACTTCAAATAAAGTATTTTGAAAACTCAAAATTTTCTGTGAAAATGAGCTTCAAATTTCGCATTTTTAGTAGTGCTAAAACGCCATTTTCTCTTAAACGGCACATAATTTTTAAAAGAAAATTGCCATTTACGGCTAGGTTTTTGTGTTCTTTAATATTCTAAAATTAATGTTTCTGTTCTACCAATAGGAAACCGAAAAATTAAGAAAATGACAAAAAAAATGTACTTTTGGCGATGATAGATGGTAGCTGGCAAGAAAGAGTATGTGGCAATTCCGAATAGCTAGCGAAGACCCCGGAAAATAGAAAACTAATACGGGAAAGTCTGTGCCATTCTGTAGCACCACTAGTTTTGGGTTGTGTACATTACTATGCCAAGACAACATCTGGGGGGACGGTCTACCACACATGCCCTCCCCATTTCCAAAATTCAGAAGAAAATCAAAATACTGACCCTCCCCATGGAGATTGTACCATTTATTAAGCTCAAAATAAATAAGAACGTTCACCTCTTTTCTTTAGTAAATTAAATCCTACCTTGACTCGTCTCTTGCTCTATTGAAATCGAAATGTGTTTAACCATTGCCACCTGGAAAGAAATATATACTGCCCGCTAAGAAGCTTTGGTTGAACAGAGCAATCCAGCTGTCACATAACCGTTCAATGTAAACGTTCGACTAATAATAATTATCATTGGTCGTACAAAGGTACTGTATAAAATTCGATGCAATGCACTGATGTTAAGTTTACGATATTACATAATGACATTTCACATTCGTAAATCAATACCAATCATTACATAGCCGTTTCATTATTCTTATGGATTTTCATTTTCATTTCTTACCTTATCCAACTTATCCACCACTACGACTTATCCAATACTACCATTATTACATCACCATTAATCCTTATTACATTACCATTCATTCTTATTACATGACCATTAATCCTTAGTGGAGATTTCACTATCAATTTTGCGATTGACTCAACTGTTTCACTGATCCTTTAAGCAAATGCTGAGATTGCTCCTTGTTTTGCTTCTAGACATAAATGTAACTTCATTATCTGTGCACATCTTCTAGAACTCAGTGGGAAATACAGTTATTCAAATTATCGTTCTCCATGATGTCGCAGCATTAAGTATTATTATTCCTTCACGAAGGACACGATGAGGGATAAGAGCCCAAATCTACAGTCGATTTATCCTTCAAATTAGCTTTCATTACATCGGAGCAAATATTTTGTTAATAATCCTTGCAAAAAACGCTCATTTCTTCCTGTATTCAAAATTCAACTATCGTATTCAGATTAGGATAGGAATCACAGAATTATAAAAACGTGCACAGAATTCATTTCTCTCTGTGGTCCCGTTTTTGACATAAAATAAATAAATAGAACCATTGGTGAGACGTTGGAATGAAATTTGGACAATATTTCGTATTATGTTAACCACACAGTATCTATTCGCCACAAACTACTTTTAAATACCACAATCACCTTTCATATACAGAATGAGTCTGTACATAATGAGTCGTAACTTTCGCACCTCCTGTAATTTTTGAACGACTGAAGTTGTTGCAATGCAGTTTTCAAGGAAGTGCAAGAAGGAATGGGGATAATTGATGTATATTTTCCTTTTCACTTTATTACTTGTATTTTGTTAGACAAACTTTTTTTCAGTAATTCATATTTTTTTGAGTACGCCATGTGTTAAACATTTTTTGAGTAATTTTGATTTTTTGCGAATCGTATTTATCGGATATTTTGAATTACGTTACAATAACCGTTAAATACGAGTCGCAAAACACCAATTACTAAAAAAAAATGCTTCCCTAACATATGGAGATTTGAATATCATTGGATTAGTCTTTTTTACGCTCGTCACGATAGACTAAATGTATGTTTATTTCCAGCTGAAAGAAAAACACCACAATATCTCGTAAAATACAAGTAATGAAATAGAAATTAATATGTGTATACACCACCAGCCCCATTCCCTCATGCACTTCTGTGAAAACTGCACTGCAATAACTTCAACCGTGCAAAAATTGCAGGAGGTGCTAAAGTTACGTGACTCAATCTGTATTTGATCGTTAGATAGCCATAGCTGGATGAATATTGCCACAGAGTGAAGGAGATGTATGCCATGCCGATGTGGCATTCAAACTTTCCGTCATATTGAATTCAATATGTCATTTTTATGGCTTCTTGGATTACGAGCTCAATGCTAATTTTTTGGTCATTGGTAGAAAATTATTTTTCCTTGTCGATTATGACCACGCAATACCGTTTTGGCGTCTCTAAATATGGCGGACAATTTGAGATGCCATATCGGTATTGCATATATCTCCTTCACACTTTGGCTATCTAACGAACAATACACAACAAGAATTACACGTGTATTCATTCCCCAAGAATATCGTGTTTTTTTTTGACACATTAAAAAATTTGCGCAGCACAACGCTAACACCTACAGACCGCCATCCTAGATTTTCCACATTCTTTATATCACTGGCTAACTTCTCAAAACGTTTTAACTTTGAACTTATCATACGCGATTTTTCGTTGTGGCTCCCGGCCTATACCCACCGTCTGCAGCCCTTGAACAGCTTTTTGGACCACTACAAAACTTCTACACACAAGCTCTTCAAAGTTGGTTCGGTTCGAACCCGTCAGGGCGTATGGCAGACCTGCACAACGCCTGCTTTCTGCACTTAGGGGCCGACTTTCTGTCCACGCGGGCATTCTGCACTTAGGAGCCGACCTTCTGTCCACGACAGCGCCGAATGTGCAAGTAGTAAGTTTAGCGGGAAGTTTTGCGGGGAGGGGAGAAGTTTGACGTAAAACGACGCGGCGAGTAAATTGAATGCCTGGGCGTCTAATACAATTATCCATGCTTCAAAATTATTTGCCCATTTGTTTAAATGGATTATGTCTAGTATTTCAAGTTTCAAGGGCCATAATTCACTGTTTACGTTCTGTCAACTGCTATGTATCCACTACTGTATGTATTTTACTTTGTTAATTAAAAAAAAGTTAACATGCCCATTGTGACAAGCAATATTTTAAAGCAGTAGCATTTTTAAAAACTTTATTATTTATTTCTATTACAATTTAGAAATTGATTGTTCACCGGGAATGTTATAATTACCAAATCATAGCAAAATGAAAATTATGAGAATAATCTCTTGCATCAAGATTGACATAAAAATAAAATATGTAGCAATTCCAAGTAGGGTAATGTTTAACAGCACATATACTTGTGACCATTTTCCCCCATTATGAAAGTGAATAAAAGAGATCAACGAGCAAACCTCTGTGACGATATGTTACAGACATGAGATTATCTAGCGTATGGTGTTGGTGTTTCTCAATTTCAAATATCAACACATTTATGGATTATGGCCCGTAAATAAGGATGTACTTGATGAATCTTTCTTTGCAGCCTCTAAGAACTTACCTACTCGACCGGCAACCGACATGTTTAAAAATGAATCAGTTATAGCGTGGTTTGTATAAAGCTACCTCTCAAGGCCCTTTACGATGGAATATATCACGGTATTTCGCGTCTTTCTCGGTCATGCCGCTAGATGTCGCATGATCGCGAATGTATCAAGCACTGCTTGATCGTGTGACATCTAGAGGCACGACCGAGAAAGACGCGAAATGCCGCGATGTATTCCATCGAAAAGGGCCTTGAAAGGCGGCTATGGAAAAGTCGCAGCATATATTCACCAATGAGGTCCGGGTTCGGTTCCCGTCGATTCTCACGTGAAAAACTGTTCCGACAAAACGAGTTCGGCTGCTTCACAAGGGCTAGTCCAACCTTTGTGAAGTGCCCTAAACCTTACCCCATTCCTCATTCCTTCCCAATTCTGGCCGCTGGGTAGTGACGCAGGGGCGCGCGGTGTGAGGCGCGTACGCGGAGATGCTACCAAGCGGTCCTCTTGACAACTGACGAGACGCGACAGTATAATATAGCGCCATGTGGAGTAAAGAGAGCGCTGATAAAGTAATGAAGGATTACTCCGCGCTCAACGCCCAACCAAGGGCTTTCGAGACGCGTTGCGCCAAAGACGCAACAAATGTTTAAAAAAAAAAAGAGTTATATACATCAACAGCCAGACCATCTGACAATGGAGCAAACGCAGCATTCTGCACAACGGACAATCGACCGTCTAAGACAACACACCCCTACCAGTAGCAAGCACAACTCAAATTCTAAGCCTGTTAGCTTCTGTTGAGAAAATATCTCCGATCCAGAAATGCACAAGAAACGTTCAGAGAAATACAAAAGAAGCACTAATAGCCGCCATATTATCCTCACAAAGCTGTATACCATCTGTATAACCGTATTTTTATACTGAATCTGTAAAACACAAAAATGGTTCCTCATCTGAACAACACTTCAAAGAAGTGTGGCTTATTCCACACTACATCACATTCTATGTAGTAGGATATTTTTGGCACACTGGCTTCCTCAGAGCTTGCTGATGTATATGTAACTAATATTTTATCTCGTGTTTTTTTTGTATGCATATTCGTATAAGTATTATTGTTACTACTATTTCCTTTTTTGCAATCTTGTAAACAACCTGTATTATTGCACCTTGTACTGAATCTGTAAAACTTCGAATCATGTATGTATCACTGTTGTAATGTATATTTTCTGAGTCGCTAATGACCTTAATGAGTCGATGCAACGTTAAATAAACAAAAAAAGATGATTTGATATTGTCTACGGAAAGAAGGAGAAAAGCTAAGAAAAATAAACAAAGAAAGCACTCCTAAACTTACAAACCAATGGCAAACGCATTAAAAAATGAGCATCAAAGAAGATGAAGACTGGTACTGTACCATACGTGACACAAAATCAGTACAAGACATGATACAATGTGACCCACGGAATGTGTACCGGGGTTCGTCCAGGGAAGAAAACGTATTTTTGTGCAGACTGTAATTGAGTTGTATCGTTTTGAGGTGTTTTTTTATAATATTTTATGCCCTTTAAATATACTATCTTAAAACATCGCACGTAGTTAAATTGAGTCCCTTCAATTAATATATCTGGTTCAATTTGGGACACCAGTTTCCTAAATCGAACTTTTGGAGAGGTGTATTATTTTATTTTTCATTAAGTTGTTGAGATTGCTTATGTCCGAAAATTTACTTCACGTTGTGATAGTGAACAACATATATTGTACTTGTGTTAGATCATGTTAAAACTCATAGGTACGTGTAAATTTTTTTTCCAAAAAGTGGTTCAATATAGGCGACTCTCTCCGAGTTAATTTCCTTGTTCTTTCATGTGTGTACAAGAAAAAGAATTATAGTACGAGTACCAACCTTACAAGGATTACTATCCAGAGTATATGGTGCATGATATCTATGCATCACAGCGCCACCAGCCAGTTCCAAATACAGCCATCAAGTGCCGTGATCAGGAATAGTGCTGGGTAGTCGCACACACCGAACCAGTCGCCGTGCACTTGATGACGAGTCAACATGGGTTTGGGCAAACGGAGCAGGGCATAATTGGTGAAACTCTCTTATCAAAACAACAGTAATGCTGCGGCTGCACTTCGAGAATATTGCCGGCTGAAAGGATAACGGAAGGATCCTCTTTCTCCACCTGGTTTGCGGAACACGAACTTCGAATCAACTGGGAAACTGAGTGTCGCTCCGGGGAGAGCCCGACGACTGATGGAAACAGGTGGTTGAAGTCGCTGTTGCTCTGGCCGACAACGCTGCACGCAATTCCCGAGCCTCAAGCAGTGCGCGTGCTGTGTCCCGACAGTTGAACATCCCACGGGCCAGTGAACGGAAGGTGCTACGAACCATTCTCAAATATTAACCGTACGAGATCCATATCTTACAGCCGTTTGCTCTCCTGGACCCACAACAACGTGTTGACCTCGCTCTCCACTTTCTCGCAAGGATTGAAGTTGACGCGCCTGGCCTTGGACCATCCTATGGACAGACGAGGCGCATTTTTCTAACGGGTGAAGTGAACACACAGAATTGCCAAGTGTGGGGATCTTCACCGCCATGCAATGTGCACGAAGTTCCTCTGCAACGTGTACTCGTACGGTGCGTCTTCATGGCAACGTTCTTCGTCGGCCCGTTCTTTTTGGAAGAGGCTGGACCAAAGACGTGCAGTGTAACTGGCCAGCGTTTCTGCGATGTGGTACCCCAGCAGAATGTACCCGTCCTACACGAAAGAGAGGCTCTGAAATCAACAGTTTCATTGCAAGATGGGGCTCCACCGCACATAGCTCGTCACGTGCAACTTCTCCGCAATACATTCGGTAACGATCGCATTATCAGCAGATCGTTTCCAACGGTTTGGCCGTCACGATCACCTGATCTCCCTCCCTGTGATTTCTGATTGTGGGGCTAAGTGAAAGACTGGGTTTACCAGCGGAACATTCACACGTGTGCTGATCTGAAGCGCAGCATAGCAAGAGAGGTAACAAGCATACCTGTGAACATGTTTCGGTCATCTGTGCAGAATGCAATCCTGCGCTTTCAGACTCTTCTGGATACTGATGGGAGCCATATTGAGCCTCTTTTGCAGTGGTAATGGTACCTGTATGTAATGGTCTGATGCGGCACATTAAAGATGTTTCCATTGAATTGAGTATTCATTCCGTCATTCCCTTCCCCATGTCGTTCACAATGTTCACAGTATGTTTCCGGCAAGTGCGATACCGCACTTGACACATATAGCCGGTTAAATAGGGAAAGTTAAATTATAACGACTGTATACAGAATGTCCCATTTAACTTGACAACTCACAATAACGCGAAAAATATGCGACGTACTAAAAAACGTCAAAGGCAAAACATTAATATCTCCAAGGGGGACATCAGTCAGAACCAAAATCAAACTTCCCCGCTCGCCCCTTGAATGGGAATCCCTACTTTTTATTGCAGATTCAGATTCTACACTAAAAAATACATAAGTTTGGTCTAAAACATTTTTTGATCGAGAGACGATCCGATTATTTGTACTCATGTACGTCCAGCGGTTTCAGATCGCCCGCGCTGATTTAACCACATTAAATCGAATTCTTTAATGAAAAAATGAGTGAAAATTGCCATTTAAGATTTCAAAGTTGCCTCCCCCACCACTAGGGGGCGGGGCAGGGAAATATGTTTTAGGTCAGGCAGATTTTCCCATTGGAGATATTAATTTTTTGTCTGGAACATGTCTGGATCGTCACTCTCGAACTATACTTTCCCTCTATACTATACTCTCTCTCCAACTATACTTTAAATGAAAGTAAAACCCCTATTGAAGATGGCAGGATAAAAGTTGGTCCTTACCGGCCTAATCTTTGAATAAAATAAGTTTAAATTAGTAGTCCTAGGAATCATGCTATTGTCAGCACTGTTTCTCTTGGGGTACGAGAGAAAACCGCCTTAACTAACAATTTTGTACCACACACTATTTGACGATAATTCACTTTCAATGTAAACAATGAAGACTAATATTCAACTCAGAAAGAACAGTACGGGAGCCGAAGTAAACATAACCTATATCAGGCATTGCCAACTTACGAAAATAAAAAATCATGCAAGAAACTGAATTTATTAGCAAGCATTGTTTTTCTAGAACTATTCAATAGTTCTCTTTTAACTAATCACAAATAATGATTTAAATGCTCCGTTTACGTTTACAAGCAACAATTACACAGGTCAACGTTCAAAAACCTTTTTGTGTGTGTTCACCTAGTTCTTATTTTCAATGTGCTGATTTAAAAAATAACATTAAAAATGCCGTATCACCCACCATTTGTTCACATTTTAACATTTTCTCTGTATAACTAGGCAAATTCTGCTCAGAGTATCTAGAAATGTACGAGATGCAGGAAGTTATAAATAGGGCCCGGATTTTAATGACATGTCATATATTTTTTTGAACCTTCGGGTGACTTTTAAAACAATTTATGCACGAATACAAGTATTGTCGAATAACAAAACGTATTTTTCTTGTGCATATAAAGTAATATTTACACCTATTTTAGTGAAAGGTCATATTTTGGCCACATTTTGCACTAAAATGCATATATGTCATATTTTTAAAGACCGTTTTTAATAAAAGGTCATATTTTGGTCGAATTTTGCCCTAAATGCATATATATGTCATACTTTAATGGACACAAGAATAAAAAGCTTGAAAATGTGTCTCGCATGACAATGTATCAAGTGATATTGTCACAAATAAACTAAACAATTAAGCTACAAAGGATTATTTAAAACGTATTATTCCTAGTGCTTCGATGAACCCCTGACAGAGCAAAAGTGCGTTTCTGTTTTGCGCCCTGCGCGTTGTGATAATGGAACGATTTAACAACAAATGAAACGAAATGGCAACATTTGGATACAATGAACCAAAGCTGCACTGCAGTGACATCGCCGCCTTCAAATACGCTCCCGTGACGTCATTTGATGTGGAGAGGAGCTTTTCTAGCTACAAAACTATCCTCAGCGTCAACCGTAGGTCTTTCAAGATGGAAAACCTGAAAATGCACCTTGTGATCCAATGCAACTCTCCAAAAACTGAAGACTGAGAGGGAATTGGAAAACATTAAACAAGAAGTATACAAGCAAGACATTTTGTTTGATGGGTTTTATTTTCCTGTTGTTCATTTGTTTTACAGACACAAACATTTTTTTAAAATGCTAGTTAGTTCCAAAGACTGCAAAACGCAAGTAATACACTCACAAGCTGTTCTTGAGTGAATTTTGTATTTACGTTATACCTAAAAAATCAACACGAATTAAAAAAAAGAAACTTATTTTAAGTCATATTTTATTTTTAGGTCATATTTACATAGGTTTTAGGTCATAAATGCTTGCATATTTCGCTGATTTTTAGGTCATTAAAATCCGGGCCCTAGTTATAAATTCCCATAATTACTATGTGAATGGGATAGTATGGCACGAGATTAGCATCAGTCTAGAAAGAATTGGCCTGTAAGAAAATCTTTAAAACCGGGGGAAAAGAACATTCTATGGTAACATCTGGTGGATCAACACAAGATTCTCCTGCCTCCATTGCACATAAAATTAGGTCTAATGAAACAATTGCCTTACCTAAAGATGAGCAGTGTTCCAAGTACCTTTGTGAAAAGTTTACGCAATTGTGTGCAGAAAAATTAACAGAGGGTATCTTCATTGAGACTGATATTAGAAAAGTGATGTTTGATCAACAATTGGAACTACATAAGACAGAAAATGAAAATGAAGCGTAGAGTGCTTTTAATCACGTTGTTAATAAGTTCCTAGCCAACAAAAAAGACCCAGATTATCAAGCAATTGTTGCTAATTTGCTGAATGTTTTGAAGAAATTGAGATGTTTAATGAGCCTCAATGTTTACTTTTTAAACACTCATTTACAATTCTTTCCGGACGATTTAGGTGATGTAAGTGAAGAACAAGGTGAGGGTTTCCATTAAGATCTGAAAGTGATAAAAAAGTTATCACGGAATGGTGGAAGATTACTGTTGGTCACTTCACCGAGAGAGCAAATGGCGCAGAGGAGAACAAGCTATATCAGGGGCTTTAAAGAAAAGAGACAAAGAAAATATGCGTCACTGGACACAAAGACTTTGTAGAATGTAATGTTAAGAATATAAAGCCTTCTTCTTTGTTTAAATAAAATTCTGTTGGTATTTTAGAGGACGTTCATTTTTCACTTTATTTGCATTTATAACACATTTCCCCATATCTTAATAGATCAAATTCTGACTAAACTGTGGGTGATGGAAAGAAATGAGTTCATATGCGTATTCAGCACCCAAAAAACTATAAAAATCAGCTATTAAGATTTAAAAAGTTGTTTTAGACCCTTTTTTCGTTGGCCTGTGTTATTGATCTAGAGATGTAATTAATGATTGTTTGATCAGCGACTACCACGAAATTCCACCTTAAAGCCACTTTCCTGTTTCCCCTAAGGGACACAACATTATTTCTCGATAGTAATCTACAAAATTAGACCTCCTTGGGCATTCTATTACATTTTTTATGGTTCCGTCACTCCCTAGCACGGACTGCCAGAAACGCTGAAAATATGGAAAGAAATAAAGAGTCCACACCTTCTACTGGGAAGCTATTTTCACTTTTAAAACAATCATTTTAAAAAGTTTACTTTTTTGAGTTTTATCTTATTTTCGAAAAATTATTTGGGCCCTTCTATTGCATTATTCGGCGTTTTTCGACCTTCTGGATTCTCTAACTATTCAGAACCTCCTATTTTATCTGGCAGGGAAGGACCTGTACTATACGTCACCTACCGTTTACGCAAGTAAAAGAACGCATATTACAAATAAACACACATTAAATTTTTGAAATTCCGGTTTAACAAGTAAGGGAACATTTGGAGAAATATTTTAGTGTACATTTAAGAGAACATTCGGCGAAAGCTTTGGAGGAATCTTTGGGGTCGTCCATAAATTACGTAAAGACATTTTGGAGAATTTTGGATTCTCCTTCCCTCGGTAAGACGAGCTTTACCCCTGAAAAAATGAAACGCATGAGGCAACCCACCTAATTAATAAAAAAAATAAATTATATAACAGTAAAAATTTGTAGTATTTTTTGCGCTATATATTCCAATTTATAAGTAAAAAAGTTATATATATATAATTTCATACATTTAGATAAATAATTACTAAGAAAAGTCATAAGAAAGCGAGTATACGTGCGCGTACGAGAACAGGGAGTGAGCGAACACTAGGGTTTTTGTTCGAATTGGGAGCGGCCAGCGGCGTGGTTGCGACGGACCGACGTCAGAGTGGACGATAGACAAGCGCGCGGGTAGCAATGAATCGATCAGCCTAAGAAGAAATAGCGACTGCGGGATGCGACTGCCCCCACGGGAGAATGTCACTTCTGCACGTGCGTGCGTTTCAGCTACTGGAAATTACCGCGAAGTCCAGTGACCTAAATCCTTTCAACCAATAGGGAAACTCCAGGCAAGGGCAAAAATTAAAATGCAAGAATCATTGTATAGATAGGAATTAGGGCGGAGTTTCGCCGAGAAAAAGAGGGGGGAAGAGACTGCTTCGTGGTGTCAGAATTCGAGGTAAGGAAGGAGGAGTTCACTGGCCGCCAGAGTTAGGATCACGAGAGAATCGAACTGACCGCGACGGCGTTAAGATCGCCGGGAGAAACAAACTGACTGCGATTGAGCTGAGATCGTGAGGAGAATCGATCAGACATTGAAGGTGTTAAGATCGCGAGAAGAACCGAGCAGATCGTGCGAGAAAGAGAAGTCAGGACGAGCGCATTTGCTCACTGATTTATACAGTAATTGCTACGCGAATACGTCACGCGGAAAGCAACGATATTTGGCGTGATAACATTGAATATTACGTGAGACTACCGACGGCACTGAAGACGGTTCCTGAGCAAAGGGCGGTGACCTTGTGTGAGCGGGCACTGATGAACTTAGCAGCGAGGGACGGCGACGGCCGAGAGGGCAACGTTCTCCACTCACCCTCTGTGCTGTCGTGGACGAGGCGGCCCAGGTACTGAGCCTGTCATCAGTGAAACAAGCTGAAGGGTATGTTTTCTTCAAGACTTTTATTGTAAAACGATCCTGACGAGAGTCAAGAAAAGAAGAGTAGTATAAACTGTAAATCTTGTAGATCGTAGTAATAATTCTTATAATAAAGCCCATTGCGACTTTCAGCTAAAATCTGTATCAAAATTCAAGTTCCTGTAGTAAATGACCATTTTACCAGTCAATCATTTTTAATTTACTAATTACCATTAAAAATCCAGTCATGTATCTCCTAGCACGCATAAATTAAAAAGATCAAAGTCCACAACTTGACATCTACACACCATGTGTGGGAAATTGTGAACTCAGGCAATACAAGAGCTCAATTAGTTATTAGTGGGTGTGTTTGAATCAATGATACCCAGAAAAATATTCATTTTGTATTGCTGCAGGCTGCTATGCACTTGACCCAACTTCACAGACATGGATGATAGGCCCTACCACAGATCACCAACAAGCTACTCCAATGTTGACAACGCTTATCTGAAATTTAATGATCAAAGTTGAATACTTGACTTCATAGACCACATGAAAGGAAATTGTGATCTTTAGATGCATAAGATGCCTTTTAGATTTTTTTTGTGATACTTCTTTGTCTAAAACAATGATGAAAATGATTGATACCCTAAATCATGAATTTCAATGTTCACAATGCATAAGTCAAATTTCAGGATTGCTAGTCACAAACATTTTATCTGCCGAGAAAAAACTACTAATTTGTTCCAAGAATAATTACATAATATTTTAAATTTACATTAGTTCTTATGGGGATTAATGTGTTTACTCGGTTATGAAGAAGCAAAATTTGATTTAATCTATATTTCCTGATTTTTTTTTTCTGTTAAGGAGGGCTTCATTTGTTTTACTCAAATAAAATATAATAATGCAATTGGTTCCCAACTGTAATTTGCCCAAAACTTTACCAAATAGTTTTACTTGTTTTTATTTCATGGCAACTTTTATTATTTGAGGGGTGCAGAACAAAAGTGGTGTAAGTTCTAAAACATATTGAGAAAATAGTACTTTTGTAAAATTGAGAAATAAAATATAAATACAAGGTGAACAAATAATATATTAATATAGTTTTTTATATACTCAACCATCACACACTGGCAAAAACAGTAATGAATTAACACTTACTTTTTTCTACCAATTTAATAATTTTACAATAAATTGGACTTACAATGTTTCTGTTCTCAAGATTAAAGCTTCAGATGAACCAGCGGGAATGGAGTAAACTGCACTGTGCATAACAAGTTACATATCCTAAATTGGTTTCACATTACCTTCTTGTTTTCCCACACCATCACCAGTGATATTTAAGATTCTGGTTGGAGTTGACATAGAACACACAATTGGAGGCAAGTTTTTAAAATAAGCATGTCGAATTGCAGAAATAAATGACATTAAGTCCATCTTATTCTCCTTTTTCTCAACTGCCACTGGCCTTCTACTTGAATATAGTATCTATTGCTCAACAACTATCTGAAAAGGTACAATTTGAGTAAAATTTTACCAAGTAGAATTCAACATTAGAATTATGGTTTCTTTAAAGTGAAGGATATATGGCATCCCTTTCTCATATCACAACCTCTTAACTATTCAGCCTATTCTTACTTTTTTTCCATTCTATTACAAATTTTTCAAGGGCTTCAGTTGACACAAAGCCTTCATGACACTTCACAGACACTTGGGATAGTTTTCTTTTATCAGTTACTCTGATTTCACTACCTATGCAATCAACAAATGAAATTTCACATTGTAGGTGTGCTTTCTTTCCAATTAAACCAAAATCAGTACACTGAAACATATGAATATCCTGGTTCACAGGCGATACATGACATCTGCTTTATTTTTAGGATTTCCCACAAAAGTCATTGCAAGGTTTTGCTTTTTCCTCCACAGCTATCAGAATACTAAATTATTCTTTAATGGTCCTTTACTTTTTCCAATCCCTTCCTTCTTCAGTTTTGTCCCACATTAACATAAGCCCATTGTTAGTTATGAAGGAGTGACATCTGACATCTCTTGCTTTTTCTGTGACTAGCAAGAGCAGTTCTCTCTGGACTTCATAGTTTCTTTTCATGGTCACTATTACCTGTGTTCAAATTCATGATTAACATCAGTACAAATACA
This sequence comes from Acheta domesticus, assembly GCA_031308135.1. Classification (NCBI taxonomy): domain Eukaryota; kingdom Metazoa; phylum Arthropoda; class Insecta; order Orthoptera; family Gryllidae; genus Acheta; species Acheta domesticus. The sequence goes on from JAHLJT010005437.1 coordinate 7,703,534, forward strand.
ACAAATATGTATGGACTTACCCAACTAGAACCCTCAGAAAAAAAAGCCATAAACTTGTGACAACAGTAGCAAAGTACTGCACAACATAAGGTAAGAAATGTACTATTATAGACTTGTGTACGTACAATTCTGAAAATACTGCAACATTCTCTGAACTAAAATGGAATGAACTCAGAAACAATTTTGGACTTGCACCACTTCTGCTTTACACTCCTTATTTATTCATAGGACTTTTCTTTCTTTCAAGATACAGTGGGATGTTGATTATCAGAACTAATTGGGACCAGATATAGTTCAGATATTCAATAATTTGGATAATCAAACATATCCATGTAGGCTACTATTGCTCTAAAAGGTGGTGGGTTTTCTGTCAACAATGAACATTCCGAGAGAGTGACAGATGTTAGGCATTTATGATTGTTTGACTACGTACCGTTAGTTCTCTTGCACTTAAAGGCGGTTTTCCTGTTAATAATAAACATTCTGAGTTCTTAAGCATTTATTTTGTAGGATTTATCAAAGTACACTGAATTTAGATCAACTACAGTAGCTCTACAAGTATCTCGATAATATTTTATCACTGTCAATCATATTGGAGAACATTCTCGATATTCACTATTACAAAAGAAAATGAATACGTATAGTATACGGTACCTAATTAAAAAATAATTATTCAGAGAAAATTTGAGTTAGGATATTTGGCGTTGCAGATGATTGACGTTTGGATAATCGATGTCCCAGTGTAATTATTTAACACTTGAAGCAAACTGTTTCTTGATGCAATTCTCGCGAAGCTTTATGCTCATCTATAATTATCCCAGTTGTAAGCAACAAATTGTCATCTGATAAGGCTTTGTTAACATCTTTTCACAATTTAACAATTTTTGAATGAAGATTTCGTTGGGAAAAGGGATTAAAACCAAAACACTCGACTTTACTTCATCACAGCAACTGGTGTTCACCCCCCACTGTCAGATTGCAACTGTGGTTTTGATCAGCTGGTGAACTTGGTGCTGTATAAATAATTCAATTTGGCTTATTTTCATTGTTTTATTCGTTTGATTAGCAGCTTCCAATGGCAAGTGATCACCTTTAAATCTATCACGTGTAAGTCGGGAATTTGACTAGTGGATTTATTTATAATTGGATATTTATTTTATTAAGTATTTCAAATTTATAGTTGTTCAATGGTGACTTTAAAAAATTGAGTTTGCTTCAATTTTCACAAAATTGTTTGTGAATATACATTTGTAATTTAAAAAGCACATTACACTCACTGCTGCAAAAGAAATTTGACATACCTGCACATTTCCTGTCTGTGCTATTTGCATGCTTCTTGTGTTCTAAATAAGATTAGAGTAATCAAAAGGGCCCGGATGTTTATGACCTAAAAACGTTAAAAATAAGCAAGCTTTTACGACCTGAAAAATTATGAAAATATGACCATAAATATACAACTTAAAAATTGTTGGTTGCATTTTCGAAACTTTCAGTCTTTCACTATTTAAATAACCATTACTTTGAAAATATACTTTTAAAATTTAGCATGTTCACATTTCACACCTTCTCCTTTGGTACCCCGTGAAGACAAATTCTACTTGCTAAAGTTATTAAATAAATGTTATAGAAGCGGTTGACCTTGGCACAAAATCTGTCACAACTAAACCAACACTTCCTTCACATCTGGTGCTTTCTACACTTTCCTTTTCTCCATCTATATAGCTTACTCTCACAATTCACATACATATATTTACAGCAAAGATGGACTACATAACAAAAAAGTCGTAAGAAATTAGATAACAATTAGAAGATATGAAAAATCTCTTCGAGACAACTGCAAGGAATCATGCTTATCTTATATTTTCCATGGAAATAATGCAAAGAAAAAATATATGACATGGCAAACATCCAGGCCCTAGGCATTATCTATCTATATATATAGAAATAACAATTTCTTTTATCTACATTCTCTGACAATAAACTTATAAAACTAAGTACAGTATAATCATTATACTATATTCACTTAACAGTCCAGTATATCCATACATGAGTAAACATAGATGTCCCATTTGTATTGTTTTTCCACTAGTCCAATCTCATCTAAAATGACAAGAAAGTTACTGTTACTCTCTGGAGATGAGGGCACACTAATACGATAACATACAACTAACTGGCAAGTATGTTCATTGTTCATTTCTCTGAAACTAACACATCATTGAGAAGTGATACTACGCATGCCAACCTCAATTGGCTTTTCTACTGAAGTGTATGGTTTTTAAGTCAAATGATTTCATAATGACAAAATTTCACATTTTGCAGTTGTCCATTGCAGGAGCAATGCAGCATTAGCATTCACATTTTCAGGTTCCTTTTACTTCAGTTTCAAATTCAGCTTTGTACAGTCAAATATGAATCTTACTAGAAATTATCTTTAGATACAGCTCTTTCACACACCTTTACTTTACTCAATACATCACTAAATAACAAGAAACTTCCTAAGTGCAGAGATATAATCAATTTCATATGTGCAGTGATGCACATTTTCAACTTTCACAAACCTCTCTTTTTCCTATTGTATACGTACACCAGTAACAAACGTTACTTTTAAATATTTTATTAATACTTCAACAGTAAATTCATGTACAACTATTTTTCACCTCTTATTGGGCTATTCTTCTGAAATTGAATATTGAAATATATATTTTGATATTTTGTTTTTATATTTTCTCATAAAGTGTGGTACTGTTTTGTATTTTCAAGAAAATCTGATGAGCTTTTCTATTCCCCATTCAGTTCCATTACAGAAAATGAAAAGAAATATTTTTTTATATTCTTTGTTTATATAAAAAAAATTAAAATCAAACAGAAAAACATTCCTAAAGCTGCTCACAACTGTCAATGCTATCTTACTTCCAATAATGGTGTCTTTTTCTAACCTTTTGTCAAATTGAAATAAGTATTCCAGATTTTTTGTGTTAGTGCTGACAGTTAAGTACATAAGTTTGGAAATAATACAATGATTTAACCCAAAAAACATTTCTTTTAAAAATTAATTCAATCTCAAGATATTAATTTTTCTTTCCCTTTTTATTTATTTGCTCAAGGATTATGGAATATTTAATAGTTACAAGAAAATAGTGAACTTCATGTCTTTCATGTTTTCTGAAAATGTTTAATGAATGGCATTAAAAATCTTCCCATAGCTTGTTTTGACATAAAGTGAACATACATTCAAATATTTCTGAGTTCATAATAATCTAAAAGTAAATTAATCATGACTCAGAATGTGTTTTACTGAAAACTAAGTCAAATTGCTTGTTTCTTATTATCTCTAAAGAGAAAAACAAAGTGCAGATTATTGCTATATCTTATAAGAAACACAGTTTGAGATTTCATCGCTGAAATTTTCTTGAAATTACAATAATGACATGTCTTAAATATTTTGAAGATTGCAATTTGGTTATAAATTCTAAAGATGTAAAAATAAAAGATTGATATATTGATGGAAAAGAGGAACTTGGTATTTGGGTGAAGAAAAAGTACAAACAATACCTTGTTTGATTAGAAAATATCAAGCTTTATTTGAGTTTCACAACTGTTTCACATACAAACCGCACACAATGTATCACAGAACAAACAATTAATATTACACCTTTGACATAGTTTCATTATGTCCACTAAAACAGATTTCCCTTTCAACAATAATGAACATCACACACATGGTTTTTCATTTATATATTGCCATTAGCAACTAATTTAAACAGTTTTCAAATGAACTGTTGCCAACTCAATTGAATTATCTTTTAGATTTTAAGTTCTTAGGCATATGAACACTGAACCATACATAATTTTTTAACATAGAAACTCAGAAAACCCAAAAGAGATATTTTAGTCTTAGAACTAAACTAAACCAGTATGCTTTACATGACATGCGATTCTTTTTATTAGAAGAATAAGAACATGAAATCGCTACCAAAGCCAAGGAGCATTGTGGCATAAAAACAAATACCTATAGAGTAGGAATGGAGGTTTGCTATTTATATGGCATTATTCTTTTCATTAATAAAGAATGGGGGATGATGTGCCTACAATAAGCATTGCATTCCTTTAAAGCAAAGGAAACATACACTATCTTAATAAAACAAGGAGTTTCTTATGTAATACAGGATTAAGTTTCAGTGTATAAAGCAATTAAAGATATTTTTGTACCTTGATGGAAACTAATATTACCAAGAAATGTAATCAATACACAGAAACACATACACAAATAAATCATGAACTTCACACTATAAATTACAGACTTCACTGTAACCAAAGTTAATCAAGATTTCCATAGAAAATCAGGAATATTCTCTATTTACTCCTTATTCCATAAACACTTGATTATTTATCACTATGAATTAGTGATGCAGTAATTTCCACTTCACTTAAAAATTAACAATTTTTACCAAACACACAGAAGACAATGAAAGCAGAGAATAAAAAATGTCAACACAACTAATTGGTATCTTTGAGAAGACACATTGTAGACTTGTCACAACTAACTGAAATTTAGCTTTGTAACATTCACGTCATACATAAAAAATCCATTCATTCATTAAATGAAATGCTGAACTATTGTGTCATAAACCAAAAGGAGTCCTACTGTAATTCTTAGTTACAGACTAAAGTGATATATATATCCTATAAAAACTAACTTCCGTTCATCATGAAACACACAGATTCATTGAAATGTCACACAGGCATTCGATTATCAAGTACTATATTTTTAACAACCATTGCAAGTGGCAAGCAAACAACACACTTTTTCTACACATCAGAATCATTCTTTTAGTCCAACATTTCTTCAGGCAACTCATGAGGATTTAATATGCCAGGCACTGATATCTGAGTCTGTCTTTTTGCTTCTTGGGCCTGACGTAACGCTGCTTCACGCTCCTCCAAAAACAAATCAGAATCATCTTCTCCGGCATGCTCACGAATCTGAACGAGGAAATCTCTCAAATGCTCTTTAAAGGCTGAAATATTCCGATCCAAATTAAACAGACCTTGCACAGTTATTTTTATTTGATTGTCTGTTAAGTGAGGAAAGGCATTTCTCAAAAGAGAAGCCACATATTCCTGCACATACAGCACATTGTCAGGAGTAGCACCAAGAGGAACTTTGACTCTTTCTGATTCTACAAGATAGAACATGTAAGCTAAAATAGATGCATGCATGTACAATCCTGATGAATGTGAAGAGTCTGTTACAACTGAAAGTATATGTTGTAGTATATCAGTAAAGTACATTTGATAAAAACTTTGAGCAGCATTCCAGTCATGTTCTTCTATGTTTTGTAACAATTTGTACATGATGCTTAAACCAGTTTCTGAAACATTTCTCATTGTGTGTTTAAAAGCCCAGATGATTGAATCTAGCACTAGTTTAAATTGTGCAGGAGGTATGCTCAAAAAGGCAGGAAAGCAATGAGCATTAACTGCCTGCAGGAGAAGAAAGAAGTTGGTTCGATGTTCAGGAAATTCTTCGAAGTCTTTGTTAATCATTTCTAAAGTGCATTCAAACACAGCATTGAAGATTTTTGGTATTTCACTTGTTACACAAGATTCCAACTTATTAATGATGGTGGCCATTGCACTAAGAACCTCAGGTTCTCGAGCTGATGGAACACTTGTTTGCTGGTAGTCAAGCAAAACAGCATCCAGTAGAAGAGGCATGAAATTTTCCAACACTATGGTGTGATCATGGCAATGACTCACCCAATCAGTTATTAGTTTCAGAATTTCCTTTTTCACAACACGCATACCCTTTATTAATGGCTGTTTGGTGACTATTTCACCATTTAATGTAATAGCAGTAGTAATATTTTCACTCATCATTCTGTAGATGTTTAACATATCCAAAAATATGTGTCCAAGTTGCAAAACATATGGATGTCCAAGAGCCTTGCAAGCACTAATATTGGTTCTCAAAATGGACGTTAATTGTCGAACTGTGTCTCCTTCTTTAAGGACATCCACATTTTTTGATGCTCGCAAAAGGATATCATCCCAAATTTGATTAGGTAACATCATGTATTTCTGGATAAGCTGTTCCTGTGTTACCTGGTCCAACTGGGCACTTATCATATGTCCAACTGCTTCATAGAACGTATGAACCTGTGATGGCTGAAGATCACATATTATAGTACTAATATTTGAAAGAATTTCTTCAATAAATGGAACGGTTTCTCCAGGTTGAAGGATTACAAAGTGGCGTCTGCATTTCAGAGCAATTTTAATAAAGGTATCGCATGCCATATCCTGAACACCATCATGAGTTTCATGCATAAATTCAAACAATTTGTTCACCACAGTTTTAAGAAACTTCCAGTGTCCTCTCAGAAATCTTGGGTATTGGCCAACAACATACATAATATTAGATGCAATAATAGCTTTGTTATCTTTACCTTTCTTTTGTTCACAAAGCCCAAGTAAATCTTTGATAACAGTTACCAAGAATCTTTTTTCATCCTCCTCATGCATGGAACCTGATATACTTCCTATGGCCCAACAGAGTGTATTCAGATTTTTCCATGACCATTCTGTGCCATTGACCTGATTCTGCAGTTTCTCTGTCATGATGCGCTCAGTGTCAGCATTATCCAAATGTGTGAGATAAACTAATGTTTCACGCATATTTTTGTAAAGGTTAATAGAATCAGTATCTTTCATAAATTCACGAACTACTTCACCAGTTTCATTTTCCACTACAAGAACCTCTTCTGGTTTTGCCATTCGACTGATTAAAATAAAACGAACTTTCATAAGTATGTAATTATAAAATCTTCTTCTGGGAGAGGCTTTATTTCGAGCCTTACCGTCTATAATAACTTCTGAAAACGATCCACCAAACGGAAACTCTCTGTACAATTCAGCTGCCAGCTGTTCCAATATTCCAAACATATTTTAAATACCTCAACTTCATCTACTTCTGATATTAGCACCAAGTAATGTAAAGCCTTTAAAATACATCCATTTGGCTCTTCCTTTTCAAGTAAGTTACCATGCTCTTTTAGAAAAGTGCACAAAAACATAGCCAGATTTGAATAAAGTTCTGTTCATGATCTTGACCCTGGCTGTATGCTTCACGAATGTTTGTTTTGACAGGTAACATCATCTCTAACTGTACCATTGTTTGATTGAAGAGTAGAATTAACGTACTGTCATAATCATTTGTATTTACGCCAGCAATTTCTGTGAGACACTTCAAAGTAACATTCCTAAACATAGGAACATCTAAGAACTTATTTATTAAAGTAGTGATCAGTTGGGTCTCAAATATGTAACCTAGAGGAATCCAATTCAAAAACTTCAATAAAGTCTCCAATGTTGCAGCCACAAGTGGGGCGTTTTGTGAACTATCCATAACAAATTGGCAAAGTTGGAATATCTGGGAAAATTCTGCACACATTGTGTTTCTTCAAGTGCTTCGCTTTGGATTGAGTCAATGTTCCAGACGAAAAATCAAAAACTTCTTCACTCAACAATTTTAAAATTGCCATGTTGTTTTGACAAAGACTTTCATTGGTTTTGCTTGCTCCCACAATATCAGGAATAAAGGACTCCCAATTCTTTGGCCATTCTCTTTTCAAAACCTGAACAAGAATCATGTTAAGTTTACCCAAATATACCTTTTCTCTTTCCATCACCACTGGATCCGACGAGGTTTTGATGATTAACCCAACAATATATTTCTTGATACCCTCGCATTGATTCCTTGGTAAAATTTTCCATCGTGTTTTAATAACTTGTTCCAATATTTGCAGAGCGTAATATTTCGTTTGTTGGTTGTTAGAAAACTCTAGGATAGTGTCAACTCTCGTCCAGGCGTCAGGGTGCTCCTTCAATGTCGTTAAAACATCCTGGGCTACTCGACGTTGATCACCGACACCAGAATACATACACACTACAATGTTGTCAAGGAGGTTAATGTCAAGTTTTTGATTGAAGTCTAACAATTTAGACGCTTGCTCTGATAGAGCTGCCATTTTGTCAGATGCGATTCACTAGTATAGAACAAGCCCCGAAGTACTCATAAAATTTTAATCCATTCCACAGCACGGCGTAATAAGTCAGGCCGAAGAACGAAGCAAGGTCATAAAGGCAGCCATCACGAGGGTAGCAGCAATTTAATTTACCTTGCGCGCAGGGTTGCCAAAGTCTGAAACGAAGATTACCCATAACGAATAAGTTTTTGCATTAGCCTCAAGTAAGTGAAATTTAGACATTTAATATTACGATCAATGCACATAAACACATATACAGTACTTATCTGTAAACACATTGACAAAAAAACATATCATAAGTATTAAAATGTAATAGTATATTGAATAAACTGCAATACAACAATACCTAGTTTATAAAAACAGTCGGGAATAGAGCAAATTCCCAATAAAGGCGAATTTTGTGACTAGTATGTATTGGTTGCCAGATACAATGTTACTTTAAGATTGTCTTACTACGCATCTACATTCATTAGTTTTTTTAAGATATTATTATTTGAACATGAATTCGTAAATGCTCGAAACATTTCCAATAGTAACACATCTTATAGTGAAAATGTACAGGTCAATCGATGTGATTAAGTCTAGAATAATTATTAAACATGTATTTTAATAAAATATTAACATCCAAATGCCATTTAAATTTGAACAAATTTCCTTTTCGTCTTGTAAGGCTACTATTCAATTCAATGCATTAAGGTTTGTATTAAATAAACGGATACATTTCATATTGATCAACTGAAGAATAACTGAAGACAAAACCTTAAAACTCTCATTTTAAATAACGTAACCTACTGACAACGGTTCTATGCCTAGTGTAGTTATTTTCAAGTTACATTTTCCAGATTCTTGTTTCAGCACATTCACATTAGTTAATTTTAGGATTTCAACAAAAATGTCTTACGAGCATACTAGCTTGTCCATTCTCATGACCCATTGACAAACAAAATTTTATTAATACGCGACTCGTGGGTGTCAACGAATTTTGAATGAAGATGCGGAAGTTGAGTTTGGTTACTTGCACAGATATCCTGCACAATGCTCGAACCTGGTTTATTCCCCGCCATTCAGAAGCGAAAAACGTTCAACGCATATCTCAGCAACAAATACATACGGCTCTTGCGGTTTCCTACACCTCTAATTTGTACATTCACACCAGAAACCGTTCCAGAAACTCATTCGCACCAACAAATCTAAAATCACACTAGTCTGAAATCGAATAGGTTCTGCCAAGAGAATATATGCATTGACATTTACGAAAAATATCACTGTCAAAGCACAGCACATGCACAAAATTACCTGGTCCTCGAATGAAGAACTCTGTTCAGTGTAGTGCGGGAACGCTGCGCAATTCTGGGCTGCGGTAACCCATGCTCTTGTAAGAAAATGGATTTCGAAGTCAATAGACCCCCCATTTACAAAAGAAAAATATGTATAGTATAACGATTCAGTAGCTGCTCGTTTGTGTCAAGGATTTTCTTCTTTGTCTTTCATATCCCTTACCGGTAAATTTACTTACAATCTGTATAAAATGGTACTATATTCTCAAGAAAATTTACCAATTCAACGAACGGATTACTTTGGACTAAAACATTTCATTCCAATACTCAATTCAATCGCGTATTTACCCCATACTAGAATATACAATGCTGAATACTTTATTATGACGATTTCACGGAACTGTGCAAAGACCTACACATATTTTCAAAATGTCTTCCGGCATGCACTTGAAACGTGACATGAAATTATCAGAGCGCTACAGTACGTCAACAAACCTCAAGCAACAATACCCAATAACTGCAGCTATACGTTGTACCCAACTTCTTTATGAGAGACGTGATGACGAAAACAGTGGTTTCCTAAAGGCACGCAGTATATCAGCAGCTTTTCCAGGGACGTAATCTAACCTCGTTCCCATCAGCTCGGGATGAACAAATGACGGGGATAGAGCGTACGAGCCAGTTGAGCGCTTCCGCCAGGCGTACGCTTAACTTCAAAATTTCTCCTTGTTAAAAGTATCCACAAAGTTTACGCATCAGACTGAAAATATCAAAAATACAGAACTGAACTCTGTTATTCGCTTTAAACTGTCTGTTAACACTTATGTAGCGCGCACGAGGCTGTGGCAATAAGTGCAGCAATGCTACATTAGTTGAGGCCTAACTGCCAAACAGAAGAATTGTACAACGTATAGTGCTTGTTATCTCAATCAAGGTTTCTTTTTATTCACCAAGCAATCACAATCATAATTTCGTTTATTCATCACAATCTCATCGGATTGAGGGTAATGAAAGTAAGTGGGTTCAAATTCATCGCTAATGATATGCTCACACATTCACAAAGAGGAGGGACTTAGTGTAAAAGGTGAGATTTCATTCGTCTCATTTAAAATACAGTGATTCAACGTTACGGTGAGGGTTTTGTGCATTAGGGTTGTCGTCTTTCAAAAGAAAGAGTTGAAAGAATTCTAATCTTAATGGTACAATTTCCTAGAGGTTGAAGTCCTCTGTTTAAAAAAGGATCCTATGAAGTTGACATAGAGAACAGAACGCAGAATCAATGTGTTTGATTGTTTTTATATTAAGGCCAGCAAAAAATATTTTTTCCTTTGCGTGTTTTCTACTATAATCTAGTAAAATACAATTTTGTTTAATAAATGGTATTGCGATATTCTCTTCATGAATAAAGAACGTACATTTCTTCAGTTGAAATTATTTTTTCACTTTTCCTGCATTGTCCCCAGTACACTGCAAACAAATTATCTCGAAAAGATCATTTTAGAATGTTCTTTAAACTTATTACTATTGCACAAATGTGCTGAGATGTCTAACATTCCAAAAAGAACTTCAACAAGTTCACACCAAAAAAGTTCTTAGTTGTCATTACTTCTAACACGTTGTGCAGACAGAATTCCTTTGGTGAGTCCTTGATATCGAAAAATCTGTTTACGGCAAAATATCCGTTAGTCTGTCTGTAAACAACGCTAGCGGCTAAACCGAAGGCAGTATTTTAACCAAATTCGATAGTCCCTAATCGATATGTCACAGTCCCGCCAATTTGAAACGGTTAATTTGATTTTTGGGGAGTTCTTTACATGAAGTCTCAACATTTTAAGAATCCTCTTAAAAATGGCTCTAATCTTTCTGGGTTTTTTTCGCGGATATAACAAAAAACGCTTAAAAATGGCGCATATATTTTTTGTGAATTTTCGAAGAATCGAAAAGTTCAAAAATGTTTAAGGCGTCATTCTACGACTATCATATTCAAGATATTTTTGCTTCAAATGAAATTTTTCTCCAGAATTATTTATTCAATGACATGTACATTTTGAAAATATTGGTATTCGCGCAACTTTTAGTGAAATATGGGCAAAATTTTAAACAGAAAAAAAAACAACTCAGATACGGCTTCAAAATTTGTCTAAGCTTTTTGTACGGGTTTTGCTCAATGCACCAAATAAATGTCATACACTCTGTATTGATAAATTCTTTTGATTTTCCAAAATTACACAAATTATTTTTTTTATATCTCTTGCGTCGTTGTCTTATTATGTGATATTTACATTACGGGCGTTTTACATGTATTATTGCTGTTGTGAATACAAGAGCTTTAAATTATTTCTCAGGTTTACTGAAATCTCAAAAATTTTCTGCAAAATTGACCTCAAATTTGCGCATTTTCAAAAACGTTCAAAATATATTCTCAAAAAGGCTCCAAATGTTTCGAAGACAAGAATGAAGAATGTAGAACCAAGTTTTACTCATTTATGATATTCTTGAAGTCACATTTCAATTCTGTTAGGGGACCGAGAAATTGAGAAAAAAATTCTCTTACTCGGAGCGCGCGAAGGCTTCCGAACGAAGAGTTCTTCGTTCGCTCAGAGCATCCGAGCGAATCGTGTCGTTCGGACGAGATCGACTGGCGGAAGCGAGCGAACGCACGTGGAAGATATACAGGTGTGTCAACTAGCCGCCTTTGGGGAAAATTTTCTGAAGCCAGTTTGAGGCTAGTTCCTCGCTTGTCCGTACGGTGCGCACGATCGGTTTGCGTCACGGTGAAAGATACACATCTTAAGGTGACATCTTGAACTGTGGCTATTACACAGTTTTACAAAACATTTCCTACCCATTTTCGAAACTGTTCGCTCTAGACTTAAACAATTACACCGCGAAACGACAAATCACTGACTTGAAATTAGAAATCAGCTGGCCACAAAGATGTCGAATGGATCACGACCAATCACGGCATTGCCCAAGTGAGAACTAAAGACCGCAGCGCTTATATGCGAGAACTGTGAGAACTAGCCTTACGTAAGCTTCCGTTTTAGACTGGGAGTGAACACACCTATATATCTTATTTCGTGCTTTTCCCCCCACGATCATCCACCGAACGAACGAGCCTTCGCTCAGAATCGCAGTTAGAAAAATCGCACTATATTTAACCAATGACTTCACTAACCACATCAAACACTAAATATTCCGTGAAAGAAATAATGAAAAGCTTTAATAAATATTATTAAACCTTTATGTTTAGTACGTATTTTGGGAAAGTTGACGAACTTTTTCAAGCAACTTGCTTTAAAAATGAAATTTACCAGCTGCTCTTGCCATATTCTTCTAACGTGGCTACCATAATAAGCTCACTATACTGCCATTGTTATAACTTTGTCTCTCAAGGCATGTCTTCCCGACAGAATATGTCACGGTATTTTGCGTCTTTCTCAGACGTGCTGCTACATATCGCATGATCGCGACCGTATCAAGCAGTGCTTGCGATCATGCGATATCTAGCGGCAAGACCGAGAAAGACGGGAAATGCCATGAGATATTGCAACGTGGCCATAGGGGCTTGAGAGGCAAAGTTACAAAAATTACACCACACAACCGAAGCCAAAAGAAAAAAGTGTTATTTTATCAGTGGTTAAAAACGGTATTTCTGTGCCCGACAGTGAAGCAGTACTTTCACTTCTGCAACCGAGAATATCAACTGCTTTTCGATATTCGAATACGATTGTGATCAATTAGGATGAACTTTCTGCAAACAATAGATCGTAGTAGATCGTAATAGTAGGAACTAGTAGTATAGTGCATACTAATTAAAAGTGCTGTTCCCGAAAACACGAATACCAAGAGCTGATACGAATGGCAAATACTGCTTAAACAAACGCGCGTGACGACATACGCATGATTAATTCATGTGTTAGAAGCAGTATGAACGATGACACGTCTCTCAAATCTTGCGCAATGGACAAAACATCAAATGCTATGTAATGTGATGAATGATAATTCTCCCATCGTTTTCAGTTTGCACAAATTAATTTAAAACATGCATTTCCTCTTCCACTTGCTGTATAGGCAGAAATTCTCCGAATACACATTTTTTAAACAGTACAGATAACATCTGGGCACGATCTACATTTTCTACAAGATGCTGGATTTTAGTAATTGAAAACTATGCTTTAAAAAAAACAAATAAAACAGTATCTATCGCAGTGAGAGCGAGATCGCGTTTGTTAACCATCTTGCGATTTTTGTTTTCTTCTCCATCATAATTAAGGGAAATCAATGAGAGTACAAAAGTCCTAATGATTAACAGGGCTCCGAGTGCAACCAGCCCTAACCTGGCCTGTATTTTTTTTTTTCGAGAATCCTCTGAACCCTAGTAAATGGTCATAATATTATTGAACACATTACGATTCACAAGAAAAATAATATGTTTCACCATGAGGACGAATATCATTTTGAGGAGCCCACATAATGTGATTTTCCGAAATTTATTTCACTTTTTGTTTACATTATTTACTTAATTGGAGGAGTAGGGCCGATTTCACAGTGTCGACGTTTTCATTGACTAATGCTTGGGCGAGAGTGAAATCACGTCGAAGATGCCTCGATAATCGCGATTGCGGTCGATTTTCCCATCGCGATGATACTGAGGAGCGAGTAGCGGCAGCAGCCACAAATGAGCAGTCGTCAGTCAAAATCATCTCGCTAGGAATCTAGTGCTTCAACACAACGAGTTTCCCTTCTTGGGAAATTTAGCTTTCGCAAACCTTAAAACCCACAGCCGTTTGCGCCACTGACTCCACAAGGGGAGGAGGGAAGCCGCATCGGATTAGAAACGAGACATCGCGATGACTACTTCCTCCATAGATCGACGAAAACACGAAGCACCAAGTTCCTATTAATGGAAGTTAACAATTGACAGTTGTGATATAATGACGCATCTTCCGTTTCCATGGAAGCAGCCAATCAGTGAAAACGTGTTGAGTCAGATCGCTGAGTTGCCACTGACGCACGGAAAAAATATGAGCATCGTGACGTGCATTTCGTTGATACCTTTTTTGTTATCGGTTTTGACTTAATTTTCTGTCTGTTTAGTGCTTATTATTTCATTTATTTTGAATAGTTTTAATTATATTACCACTGACTTGACAATGCTCGAATCACAACTAGGACGACGAGGTCGACCCAGAAAATCATCTGGAAAGGGTGTAGCGTTATACAGACAAGCACGTGAGAACTGTGAAAATGTTCGAGAGTATTTTGAAAGAGAGAGGGACAATGGAAGTCCACTGACACCTGTTTCGAAAGTGCTTGACCGAACAGCTGCTGCACTGAAAATCGGCAAGCATTCAGGCGTCGGAATTAGCGAGCAGAAATCTAAGCAGACGAGGCAGGGCCATCTCACCTGGAAACATCTGGCAAGAAGCGAACTGTCACGAAGCATGTCACGAACCTGGATTCTTTCCTGATTGATGCAGTTCGGTGCCACATACTTGACTATTATAGGAAAACAGATCATCGCACTCTCGACGAGCTAAAGAAAACTTTACAGGAGGCAGATTTTTTTCTGACATCAAGTCGTCTCTGCGAACTGTTCTTCGTGATATGGGATTTCGGTACAAAAAAAAAAAAAAAAATAAAATAAAAGAAAATAAAATACCGGCCGCTGTGTCCTCAAGGAAAGGATGGGCATTATTGCGTGGCGTTATCTTCTGTGTGAAATCATGAAAGTGAATGTTGACATTGTTTGACTGGGCGAGACGTGCATTCTGAGCAACGTATTCTCTGTTTTCGTGGCAGAAAAACTACAGACTATGCGCCGTACTCTTCTGTTATTCTGGACAAGGAACCTCCTTCAGCATCCAGGAAACGACATAATTTACTGGTTGACAACACAAAATGTGACATTTTCCGACAATCTACTGAAGTCTGAGATAAAAACCTGAATTTCCTACTTCCATAATTGACATTATTACAACTCGGAAAGGCCATACAGTTACTCGACTGCCTCCCTACCACAGTTATTAAAACCCTACTGAGTTAATATGGGCCCAAGTAAAAGGTTATGTGGCCCGAAACAATCATTTATTTGAAGTGGAAAGGCTTCTGAACGAGGCGGTAACCAACGTAACCGCGCCAGAATGGCGAAATGTGGAAGATACCAAAAAAGTGATAGATTGTTGGGAGAAAGAAGTCGTAATAGAAAACAACGTTGAAGAACTAATTACTGCTCCGGCATTCGCCAGATATTGATCCGAGAAACTGCATTTCAGAGTATCCTTCTCCAGAAAGCGCCTAAATTCGACCTAGTTATGGTCCGATTAAAATAAGTTGGTGATTGACAATTGCGAATGGAAGGAAGCGACGTTGACAGTTTGCGTACCAATGAGCACGTGCTCCCGGGACACGAAAGTAAACACTTGAAATAAATACTTATTAAAGTAACCAAATCATACGCTCATATTGTATGAAGGTACAGCTTCAGAAGCACAACTGTCAATCACCAACTTATTTTAATCGGACCATAGAGGAAAATCCTGCCACGTCAGTGATCGACTCTTAAGACCTCCCGAACGTCGCTGCAGAGCCAACGTAATGTTGCCGTAGAACTAATCCATTCGACGCAAGACCCCAAAGTAGACCGCGAGGGTGGAAACTTTCCCGGCATGCACGACCACATTACGTCTTTAGGTTGGTTTTAAAGCGAGGCAACAACCACAGCGACCTCACCGATGGAGGGAACACTAAGGGCACATGTCCGTAGGCCAAAAGTTCCTTCGGCATGGGCGATTCTACAGCTAAGGCCATTACGCACAAGAGCAGAACCTTAAGAAGAACATGACTAAACTATGGGGACCCATAGTTTGACAATTGAAATACACAATATATGTATTCAAAATCAATATAAAATAAATAAAATCATTGCAAATTTAATATTAATATTCATTACAATACTTTAATTATTTTTAAAGAATATTTCTTGAGGCAGCAGGGGCCGTAAGCATAAAAAAAGTGCAAGGTATGCGCAGAGCCGAGTTCATTGCCAGCAGACTTCCTGAGACCAAACGAATGACGACAAAACGAAAATCTTGGAAACACAGTCAGAAATGTCCGTATTACTTCAATGTAAATTACATTAAAGTAATTATCATGAACGCACATTAAATTTAATGTACACATGTACATTTGAATGCAAGAGCCAAAGCTTTATGATCATATCGGGAATGAATGAATGAACGAATGAATGAATGAATGATTGATCTTGATGTAATTTGTGATTGATTATGCCGTAAGAATGGTAGGAGAAACTGGAGAATCACTACAATAAATCTATACTTGGGTTTTTATAACGTAGCACTTCAAGCCCTGTATTCACGATGGAATATTACACGGTATTTCGCGTTTCTCGGTCGTGCCGCTAGATCGTGTCACATGATCGCAAACACAATTTGATAGGGTCCCGATCATGCGACACCTAGCGGCACGACCGAGAAAGACGCGAAATACCGTGTGATTCCATCGTGAAGACGGGGCTTGAAGTGAAGTGCCACGTTATAAAAACCGAAGTATACCCAGATTTTAACTTATGCTTTAAATTTAATGTACAAATATAGTAAGATCTTTCTAATGTACAAGGTTACACTAAGTTTTATGTACAATACATTAATCTACAATAGATTTAATGACATTTCTGACAGTAATAAGTAAAGAATAAACTCCTAAGGTTCGACAAGACGGCAGAAAGATCTTTCTGCGAGATTATTACTCAATAAAACATTTTTCAAACCTAATTTACACATTAGAGGAAAAGACCAGACTAAGAATATATTAGGATCAAAGAATTTTGTAATTAATATTAGTTCCAATGTTCCCGGACCAATATCACTGGCAGGAAAATACAAGTATGTGTTTTCATAGATTTTAACGAATCATATTGGTTTATTTCGGTGAAAATATAGCCAACACGTTCACTGTACACATTTCTACGGGCTTAATTTACGGGCAATTACATGAGAAAGCTCTAAGGATTGCGAGTTCCACACTTTAAAACACTCTAATACCAATGGCTTAACTGTCTGACCAGTGTTCTTAGTTACACTTTCTCCCGGGTTGACCTCGTGTGCCCTGGTATTTTTTATCTTTCTTCCTCTTTCACACATGGAAAGGCGGTCAATGCATTAGTTTCGGACGTAGAGGGCCTGCCCTTTCTTCCTGAACACTAATTCGGCAAACTGAAAGCTGACACTCAACGCTCAGACTCTCGAGCTGTTATGCCTTTTATTTTCCGTTTATTAATTATAATTGATAAACATGGCTGCCATCAAATTACATTTTGTTGCGCAGGAATTTAATATTATGAGTTACTAAACCACGTATAAAATTTTTGATCTTATCATTTCTCTCGACCGCGGATTCTGCCCGCCAGCAACCGTCCCGCAGGTCCGGCGGAAGTGCTCGCATGCCGGAGTACATGTACGCCAGTCGCCTCTTGCATATTCTACACAAGCAGCTCGAAGAGCACAGGCAAACCACACTCTGGGACACAATCTAGCAAACCGCGTGGAATTCGCGGTAAGAATCAAATGCGGATTGGGCCTTCCAGACATACAATTAGCTCTCTGCTATTTTTTTCTGGATTTGTACCGACCAAGTGTGCGCATGGAATCCACACACTGGAGGAGAAAGCCATAAATGGACCTCATTACAATAATTATTTTTTAGTACGAAGTGCTTGAAATGATATTTTTTTGCATGAACTAGATGGACGATTTTTTGCCCAGACCTAAGGGGACCTGCAAAAAACCAACCATTGAGATAGTGCAAGAAACTACATTTTCGTTCACAAAATATTTTCCTACGATCGTATAAAAATGCTTCTATTACTAATAAGTATTTGCTTATCTCCACTATTCATGGTTATCGAAACACAACACCTTCGTTCGCCATCTTGGTGCCAAAAAGCCTTTCACACGTAAAAAGGACTTTACAGGATGACGTCACATTTTCCACTTGTCTTAAACCACCAACTTCACGCACGCGCAGCGTCCGTACAGCAGAAATAAAATCCCTGATTTGTATATGATCCTAGAAAAATCAGTTCTGTCATCCCGCATGATTGGCAACGATTTGAGTGTAGAACCTACGAAAATTGGAGCTCGGGCAGGGCCGTGAAGGCCCGTGGGTCGAGCAAATTCGAGCTGCCGGCAACACCGGCATTTCGCCTCCTCGTCCCTTTCCCGTCGCGAGCTGCTTCTCTCTGGGCGGTTACTGCGTGCACGTGTCGAAACTTACTGAATGGAGTCGAACGAGGAATTGAACCTTCACCAGTTCTTCTATTCGAGCTGAGCGAATTAATACGATTTTCAAATCCCGTGGTTGCTTAAATATTCGTAACGGCTTCTGACAGGATCTGTATTCTTACGACAAATTTTCTCCTAGGGGTCGTCCATAAATTACGTAACGCTAAATAGGGGAGAGGGGGGGTTGAGGCAGCGTTTCCCTGCATTACATAGGGGTAGGGGGGGTCTTAGTTTAGTGTTAAGTAATGCTGATATTTCTTTTTAAAATTTTTCATCATTTGCTGAAAAAAATTATTTCAAGAAAGTATGATGTATAAATTGTTGCAATAAATGTAAATAGTTTTTCATCAATTAAATATTGTTCGAATCTGTTATAATACAAAGAAAATATTCAAAACTTATCTACAGTATGTTCTCGAATTCAATTAAATTAGCGTGTAGACACGGAGTCCATGCGTCATCCATGACGGCGTACGGACAGTTTGACAGAAATTTTCTCGCCTACGCGTCTTTTATTCAGAAATTGTGCTCCATTTTATTGATATATCCAATCTGCATCGCGAACTATTTCTAACTTTAATTATCATAAATTCTTATATGTAACACAAATACAATTAATACAATTCGCTTTTTCTGCATTATAATTGGTTTTACTTATTTTAATGTCAAGGGAGGGGTTCTTGTCGCAAGCGTTACGTAATTTTTAGAGGGGGATTCAAGAGCACATTACAGGGGGGAGAGGTGATGTTCAAAATACTCCAGATCTGCGTTACGTAATTCATGGATGGCCACCTATATACAAAATATTTTTGAAATAATAATTGTGCTCTGAATTAGAATTTTCTTTTCCAGATTGTAATCCTCTCTAGTATTTCCGCTAGCGTATCATTATATACTTTTGTTCACATTGGTAGGGTTCTTGGCAACTTATTTGATACTAGCGTTGACATTGAAGACATGTCAACCGGCAGTGACACAGCGCCAAATGTGACGCAATGAATCGCCCTTTTGTCGAATTATGTGAACAATGGATACTGACATTTTCCTTCCAATTGTAGGAGAAAACTCCCACAGATTCTTGCTGCATGGAAAGAGCTCATGGGATACGTATGCGAGGAGTAGATTACATCGAAGTTGTGTCTGGACGGAAATTAAAATGACACTTAATATTTTTTGACATTAATTGAAAATAAATACCACAAGGCCAAAATTTCCACTTGGGAGGGGGGGCATACTTTCTGCATTATCAAAAATCGATCGATAGTATTATTTCTTCTTAGTGCGCATTAATAAAACCAAACTCTTCCTTTCCTCTTCTGGACATTCCATTTCTTCTGAAGCAAAAATGGATATTTTGCAAGACATCCTGATGCGTTTGTAAGCAAAAGTCTGACGCCAGGGAGAAAACTTCCCAGACTCCTTGTGCCTCGCCTACACGCACGATTAGTGAGAGCACCTCCTGCCCCGCCCCGACGCCCACGTGCGGTCGGGTCGGGACGCGAGCCAGTTTGACCCATACGGGTTTACCTGCTCACGTTATTTTTAATTACAACTTCCTGCTTCTAGCGACGGGCAGGCGTTCAGAAACTTCAACCACAAACGCTTAACGCCACTAAAGAAACGGTACATCTTATTAGCATTTTAATAAAAAAAATTCAGCTTTTTTCTTGAAAATATTCTCAAACACGCAGCAAGTTTTATAACTGCATTTCTACATTAAAAAATACAAATAATGTAAGTTAATAATTATATGTGCAAAAATTAATCAATATTCATCCTAGCCTGTTGTGAAAATTGTTTTGGAGCCAGGAAAAATTGTTTCTTAAGGAGGCTGATACAGATTCAAAAAATGCAATGCTTTCTCAAAATGTTAAAAAATTCCATGTGCATTTATCTCTAAGTACGTGAGCGTTTCAAGTCGATGTTGCGATTTGTTTCAGAACCATAAAATAAATCCATCACGTTCTCACAATCCCTTTCAAACTCCATTTTCTCAAAACTGACATTTACCCACTGGTTTCCCAATAATAAGATTTTGAATTAATGCATGGTTTGTAATTTTCAGGAAATATCCTATGGGCAAATACACACATGAGCAAGAATAAATAGTTCGGTTACATTATACACCGATTTAAACATAGCTGCACTTCAAGGTCACAATCTGGAAGGAGATGGGCACATTGTTATCCAATCGGAGCTCCAATACCAGAAATGGATGTCCTAACTAAGCTCCTGATTGGATGACAGTGTTCCTCTCTCCTTCCAGCTCGTGATCTTCAATGCATCTATGTTTAAATCGAAGTATATACTTGGATTTATTCAAAGCCTGCCTCTGACGCAAATCAACTGTAACTGTGTCATCCAATCGGAAAGTTCAACGTCACCGTAGTGACGTGCAAGATCCCGAGTGGATGGCACCGTTATAGCTGATGACCTGTCAGAGGCAGCTGTGAATAAATCGCAGTATGTTTGTTTCATTTCATTACATTCATTAATGATATCCGATGAATTCTCGGTTTAGAATCTACTGTTTAGGTGATAATCCTGGTTCATGTTGTACCCACAACATTGCCCTACGGCAGTGGTGTCAAGGTCTTCTACTGGTGGCAGTGGCACGCCCTATGGCACCATAGCATGCCACGAGCTTCTCTGCGCAACTAGCGTCGGGAAAGGGAACTTAGTAGTAACCCCGCCGTTTTACAATAGGGATGGCGTTGTCTCAGGTAGCGGGAGGGGCGATTTCGTCGTGCCACGGACTCCCGCTCGTGGCATCGACCTTGACAACACTGCTCTACGGTTCCCCTCTTAATGAAAAACCAAACTGCCCATTGCAGGCGGTGTTTCTCGTGGCGGGGTAATGAACTGCGTGGAGGGGGGGGGGGCGATTTCGTCGTGGCACTCGTGGCGCCGACCTTGACAACACTGTTCTACGGTTCCCTCTTAATGGAAAAAGAACCCTTTGCAGGTAGGCGGTGAGGCGGGGGGCGGCGGGGCACTCACCATGTGGGCGGCGGCCACAATCACGCCGCCCGTGCGCAGCGGGCAGCAGAAGAGGAAGGAGTGCGTCAGCGGACGCATGGCGGCCCACGCCCCACCTGCAACACACACACCAGCCACGCCCTTCAGCCACTGCGCTCCACTTCTACACATACAGCCACATTTTAGACAGCGACAGATTGAAGCCCTAGGCCCTTCAGCCAGTACACACCATTTATGCACAAATAGACACGTTTTAGACTTCGACGAATTGAAGCCCTAGGCCCCTTTCAGCCACTAGGGTCGCGACATCCATATCCCTACTGTCAACACATCGATATTTCTATAACAACATCCAGGTTTTATACTTGGCTTTTTCGTTCTTGGCGCACCAAGGTCACGGACGAAAAATGGAGAGGGAAGACTTAGGAAAGGGATGGGGAGCTTATGGAAGGGATAAGGAGCTCCCTATTGGAGAAAGCCTTCCCTCTCCGTTTTTTGTCCGTGACCTTGGTGCGCCAAGAACGAAAAACCTGAGTATAAACATCGATGTATTGAAGCCGAGGTTTTGTTATTTTTTTTTCTTTCGTTTTCGATGTTTTTGTTTGTGGCTGAAAAATTTTCACCACACTCGTGTCAAAGTTAAAATACGAAATAATAACTGATGGCACCGCTAATTCAGGGGCGTCCAACTTGCAAGGCCTCAAGGGCCACAACAAAAACCTTTAATATGGCTGCGGGCCACGTTTTCATTACTCGAATGATCCACGCCTGACTTCCCTGTATTGCTCATCTCGAGTTTGACGGCTGCTCTGAAACGCGACGAGGGGTGGGGGAAAAATTAAACGACACGTGATATCAGGCTGTCCCACGCCCAACGCAGGAAAACAGAAACACATTCTTAAATCTGAACAACCTACTTTAACATTAACGGGGTGTTGACCCCGACAGTGTACGTGCACTAGGCGCGCAACGTTCCCTTCCCACATGGACGCAATGGACTTTCACTTTCGACTATTCTGTGGTCACAGGGTAAAAGTTCGTAAGTCAATTTTAGGGGAAATTGGGTTAAATACTGAAACTACAAGTTAGGTATCTCTATTTTATTTTAGTAAAACGACCGAATTCAAATGTTGCCTCCTTAACGACAAAAAAGCTTTGGGAATTATAGCTTGGCGGCGGGAAACATAGGCGACTCAATAGTCTAACCCTTTTTTTTCTTTAAAGTAAGATATTTTGACTTAAGAACTTTTACCCCGTAACCACAGTAACCTTTCGTGGGCCACAATAAATGGCATCACGGGCCGCAGGCGGCCCGCGTACCGCCACTCGGTACAACCCTGGTCTACTTCGTTCGAACCCAACGAACGCACTAAACTCTGATCAGTAGAGACCGGAAAAATATGTGGTATTAAACGTCAAAATGTACATAAATATGTAATGAAAACAGTAAGAATATGTAATAAATATGTAAAATCGGATATAATATGTAATACTAAAATTCTCTAATTAAAAACCATATTTAGAAAAACTGCTCACTTTACATCATACAACTTTCTCGTCAGTAGTAAAAGCTTCATCTATTGCAATACAGGACCGTAGTTTAGCAGCCAGACTAATCGCAATAGAAGCCATCGCACAAACTGGCGAGATATACGACCAGCTAACATACACCTTAGCATCTTCATCGAAGTGTTACATGTTAGCGATCGGAAATTTTTCTCGGAAATTAAGGTTACACCTCACAACACGTGGGCTCAGTGATATTTTGGACACCTAGATTTCTCCAATAATGAAGGAACAATGCTGATTTTAAAAAAAGCAACATCTTTTTATAAAAAAAATATGGAATTAAATTGAAGAAAATTGATAAAATAAGAAAATATATTGTGAAAACAGCAAAATATGTAATATAGTACTAAATATGTAAAAATATGTAACGAAACATTTCGATATTGTGTTAGGAGAGCTATGATTCGTCAAGATTACAATTTTGAGAACTGTACGTAGAAAGACAAAAAATATGTAATTACATAAAAATCCGATCTCTACTGATCAGCCTTAGAATTACCCTGATGTAAACAAATACACGTGCTTAATAGAGCCCCTTATTTGCTGTAGGTATTTAATGTAGTTTTAAGTGTTCTTTCGTGTGGCTGAAGAAAATCCAGCATTGGCCGTTAAACGGATTGCCGAACGCACATCGCGGACCACGGAAGTGTCTTCGTCAAGTGTAATGAAAGCACGCAGAGAGGTGAGAACACACAGAAAACTTGTCACATCACAGAAATAAACGATTTTGGTGCTTTGAACCCCTTCCGGACGCGTCGGCAAAGAGTGACGATTGTGAAACGGGATGCGTGTGTCACTGCTGGAAATCGGAACTTCATTTTTATCGCAGGTGAGAACGCTGTTGCCGCGTACGCTTCTGACAGTTCGTATACACGTGTACCATTACGGAGGAGCCTGGGGCAATCGGCCAATGAGATTAGGAGACGCGGATGAATACTATGCTTCTTTGTTTACAACACGATTATTCTCAGGCTGAACAAAGATTACCTTCGTCAAGCAGACTATCCCTCGTCCGAGATGATCCCGATGCCCTGCCATTTACTTCGTATTTCGCACACGAAGAGGCATTTTTAACGTTCTTTTCGTTAAATTTTAATTACAAATTAATACACACGGCCTCTGCCAAATTACATTTTGTTGCGAACGAATTTAATGTCGGAGTTTACTAAACCAGCATTAAAACATCGACGGTTTTTGGTCGATGTATATTATTAATATCGATGTTTTCTTGTCGATGTTGCATCACTATCCGCCATGGCTGCACGCGCTTGGCTTCCTCTGACGGGGGTGAGGCACGGAGCCATTGCGTCAGCGTTAGAACCTACCATAACTCTACACGACGCTTTCGTCATTCGACTCTTATCGCACGTGACAAAACAATCGGAAACTGTCTAATCACTTCAGGAAATCAACTGTGTTCTCTTACAACCAGGCCTGCCCGTAAACACTCGGCTATCGTATTTTAGTATCTGTCAATACTGGGAACAATTCTGCAATCGGAGCAAAGTGAGCGGTAAATTTGTTCTTTAAAAAAATCAGCCCGTGCCATAGCTCAAAAAGTGAATACATTTTAAACACACTTTCAGCAAATTATTGCATTACATTGCTAAATACATGCAGAATTAGATCTTTAATATGTAAAATTTTCCTCTAAACATAGGAACCGTCCATAAATTAAGTAACGCAAATTTAGAGTATTTTCAATACCCCCTCCCCCTAATAACACATTTCCCTATCTCCATGCAATGCAACGTAACGCTGCCTCAGGCCCCCTCCCTCCCCCTTTAGCGTTACGTAATTTATGGATGATCCCATATGAGCATTTATTCTGAGGTCCCGCTCCCCCGTTGATGTTCTCAGAGTTAAGCGACGGTCTCGAAGTGGTTTTGAACATCCGATGTGCGTCGGAAGTCTAAATCACCAATTTGGGTTAATAGTAAAAATCCCAAACGATCAAACAGTAATTACTTCCCTCAACAAAGAGGAAAGTATGGTCCGTCAATGACCCCCCTTTCTTTGACATGTAATATAATAATTAATTAATATCCAAGTATATTGGCACACCACTCACTCAGAGTGTAAAACTTTCTACTCTTCCGAGTACTAACGCTGATTAACTAGCCCTCTGGGACAGCTTGTAAAGGCATGCGCGACATCACTATAATTGTTCGTACATCAGTAAACACGTGAAACCGGGGCACTATTATACGAGGCGCGTTCATAAAGTAAGGGCCGTTTGGTCACAGAAAAAAATGTACTCATAAGAAACAAATTTTATTGTCATATTTAGTTAGGTACAATCTTACTTTACTTCTCTACATAATCGCCGTTCACTTTTAAGCATTTTTCGTACCGCTGCACCAGCTTCTTTAACCCCTCTGCATAGAAGATTGCCGCCTGAGAGTTGAACCAGTTGACAACGGCGTTTTTGAGTCCTTCTTCGGTTTCAAAACGTTGTCCACCGAGCCACTGTTTAAAATGCAAGAAGAGGAAGTAGTCGCTAGGTGCAAGGTCGGGACTGTACGGTGGGTGGTCAAAAAGTTCCCAACGAAAATCTTGAATTTTCTCATTGGTTTTGGCAGCAGTGTGAGGACGCGCGTTATCGTGGAGGAGGATTATACCAGATGACAGTTTCCCGTGGCGTTTGTTTTGGATCGCACGTCTCAATTTTTTGAGCGTTTTGCAGTACACGTCAGCTGTAATTGTTGTCACACGTTCCATGAACTCAACCAAAAGAACACCGTCTTTGTCCCAGAAAACTGTAGCCATCAATTTTCGACTTGTGTACTGAGTTTGCTTAAACTTTTTCGGTTTTGGTGAAGATGAGTGTCGCCACTGCATTGATTGCAGTTTTGTTTCTGGGTTGGCGTAGGATACCCACGTCTCGTCCCCAGTAACAATGTGAGAAAACAAATCATCTTCATCTTGTTGATAACGGGCCAAAAACTTTCGTCCACTAGACATTCTTTGCTCTTTGTGGTGGTCGGTGAACATTTTTGGTACCCACCTTGCACACAATTTGCGGTATGCGAGGTTTTCTGTGACAATATTGTAAACAGTAGTGCGTCCAAGTTGAGGAAATTTGTCGGCCAGACCACTAATCGTCAATCGACGATCAGATCGCAGTGTTTGGTCCACTTGTGAAACGATTTCATCGGTCTGGATACTGGGCCTGCCACTCCGCTCTTCGTCATGGGCATTTGTTCGGCCATTTTTAAAATCACGGCACCATTGTCTAACCTTTCCTTCACTCATAACTGTAGGTCCGTAAACCAGGCATAACTCCCGATGAATTTCAGCAGCCGACGATCCTTTTGCACATAAGAAACGAATCACAGATCGCACTTCACAGTTGGCGGGATCAACGATTTTCGCGGCCATTGTTCTTTGTATTCACGGACAACAATACGACTTCAGAATCAAAACAAATGACGCTGTAGCTTCGCAATGAATCAGTAGATGGCGTTGCAGTAGTAAAACTGTGCTTCGAAGCGCCAATATTTATATATAAGCAAACGGCCCTTACTTTATGAACGCGCTTCGTATTTCCCAGTGTTCGTTTCCCCCTATCGCCATCACAGTTTCCCTATTATGAGACCCAGTGTTCGTAAAACAAGAGACGGCAATAAAAAAGACGCAACATTTACCGTGCCCAAGAATCCTATCTGCATTGCTGCTCACTGTGTCAAAAGGGCAGATTAATCAAATAATTTCAACTCTTGACCAATTATAAAAAGATCAAAGGATGTTGTAAATTGTGAAGACTTGGCCCTCTTACAATATCGCTACACCAGAAATTCTGTCCCTAGTCCCACCACGACTTGTGTACTTGGGCTGAAGAAGGGGTCTACATTCAACTTCGTAAGAGTCGTCTTCGAAACGTGCCACGCGAACAGGTGCCGAACTCATGTCAATCCTCCAGACTAAAGAAAATTACGAGAACCTGACTCGCAGAATATACGTCTACCATCTCACATAATATTATTATTATTATTATTATTATTATTATTATTAATAATTTGTGCAAGATATTGCTTTATTGGGATCAGCCCATATTTTGTGCAACGAATAGTCAGTCACTAGATCTGCTTCTAACAATTAGGAAAAGCTGGGTGCAACCTCAAGTAGATTTTATATTTGACCGATTCTCAACATATTTAGTCACGCATTTAGGGAAGAAGAAGAAGAAAAAGGAGGAGGAAAAAATAAGAACTGCAGCATCCAAATATAGCTGGAAAGGCTAAAAACTATGTTGCTTGTACCAGCAGCAAAACTGGCTCCTAAGGTCCTTTTCCAGAAACCTGACGAAACTCCTGAGCACCTCAGGTTTTAAAGGAGCCTCCAACTGCATAAGAGCGCATTTCTGGACACCGTTCTCATGATTTGCGCACCTCTGGCAATCCTAGAACCCGGGTCTATACACGAAGCCAGCAGCCTAACGGTTTGAGGGACGACAATAAACATATTAATAAAAATATTGAGTGCAAGACATTGCTTTACGGGGGACAGCCCACATTTTGCGCGAAGAATTGTTGAAGCACCGAAGGTCGTCAGATCCGCTCGCTAGGAAGTTGGTTGCAATCCAGAAAAAAATTTATATTCAACCGACTCATAACATCTTTAGTCGTGAATTAGAGAAATAATAATAAGCCCCGTGGCGTATGCGGTCGCGGCGGCCGTCGTCTGCGCCGAGGAGGCTGCAGGTTCGAGTTATGAGAAAGCATGGTCGCATTTGTGATTTCCCTAAACCCCTCATCATAATCCTATCAACTCATAATTCAGAATTGAAGGCGAAACAACCATGCCTTACCAAGGGATTCAGCCGAAAAGCTGATCCTCGTAATGACACACGTTAATCTCTCCGGAATAAATGATTCGGCCGCGGAAGAAAACGTGTAGCGTGGTCATAAACGGCCAATATGCATTTGATAATAATAATGATAATAGTGCGAAGGGTGGCGGGGCAGTGCGGTGAAGCGGGTGGCAGCTGCCGCTCTCGGCCGCCGGCGCGCTGCCTGCCGCGGGCGAATCGATAGCCCGGCTCCAAAATGGCGAAAAAAGAGCCCCATTATCATCCCCTCTCCCATCGGCCGCACTACCTCGCGGGCGGCGGATGCGACGCGCTGCGAAGGGCCGGGAGCCACCTGCCCTTCTCCGCACCCGCCCCACTCCAACACGAGGGCGGGGGGCGAGAGCGGGGGCCAAGGCGAGAGAGGGTGGGCGAGAGGGAGAGAGGGAGGGAGGGAGGGAGAGGGAGAGGGAGGGCGAGAGGGAGAGGGAGGGCGAGAGGGAGAGGGGGAACGGGAGGGCGAGAGGGAGAGGGGGAAAGGGAGAGGGAGAGGGAGGGCGAGAGGGAGAGGGGGAGAGGGAGGGCGAGAGGGGGAGAGGAAGGGGGAGAGGGAGGGCGAGAGGGGGAGAGAGGGAGGGCGAGAGGGAGAGGGAGGGCGAGAAGGATAGGGAAGCGAGAGAGGGGCAGGGCAAGGACGAGGATGGGAGGAAGATAGAGGACGAGGAAAGGGGAGGGAGAGGGAAGGGGAGGAGAGGGAGAGGGAAGGGGAGGAGAGGAGAGGGAGTGGGAAGGGAAAGGGAAGGGTGAGAGGGAGGGTGCGAGCAGGGCGAGGGCAAGGGCGAGGGCGAGGGCGAGGGCGAGGGCGAGGGCGAGAGCGAAGGTGGTGGTGAGAGAGTGAACGAAGGCGAGGGGGAGGGGGAGGCGTGGGCGGGGCCCAGAGGAAGCGTCGCCTCGTGCGTTCCGCTTTATCGCCGCATTTCCACCCCGCTGCTCCTTCCACTCCTCTAACAGAGCCCTCTCGCTACACCCTCAGCGCTTATTGCAATCATTATTACATTTTATCATCTCCTTTTACAGGCTTTGCCTGGTGGCTCCGGGCTTGAACCTTCTCTTCATAATTTCAGCACACTCTTCCCAGTAACCACAAGATTTTATGCGCATTGAGATTCGGGCTCCCTAACCCGAGAGCCCTGCGCTCACCCCAGGCAACACTGAAGTGGGCTCCAGGGCTACCTCGGCGCGAGGTTAGGTGTCACGCTCACTCTCTACTTGGTAGAGCGACCTAGGGAGCGGTGGATACCGCAGAGGTATAGGGTTAGGTATCTCCTTCAACGGGACACCGCCCTGTCAGTACAAACTCTAAGCTCTCCACATGTAGGGGGGAGCGGAGCGCGTAAAGAGAGAGAGGATAGGACACGGAAGAGGAAGGATGGGTCGCGTGCGGTCCATGTCCCGGTTGTAAGAGTACTGCTCCGGCATTAGT
Organism: Acheta domesticus; assembly: GCA_031308135.1. Lineage (NCBI taxonomy): Eukaryota > Metazoa > Arthropoda > Insecta > Orthoptera > Gryllidae > Acheta > Acheta domesticus. Next base: position 7,732,984 of record JAHLJT010005437.1, read on the forward strand.
CGGCCACTAGAATGCTCCTTAGACAGGGGTTGAATGTAACCAGTGTCGAATATCTGCACTGTCGAGACTCGAACCGTAGGAACTTCAGAAGCAACGGCAATGCCGCGACGCTACCCGCGCAGACGATTAATACCTAAGATTCCCCCAGCGACATAAGGCTTTTCTATTTGACTTGGATGAGTTAACTAACCGTATATATCTTATCTGAAAAATCCCCTAAATCCTAGTTTTTCTGTGTGCTTGCGTTTCCAACTCTTTCTCGCCTATAATTTAACTAGCAAAGAGTTTTCTTTGGGATGTTCTGGGTCAGAAATCGCCGTTGCTGGAGGGGGAAACCCCACACGCTGACGTGAAGGTCGGCGCCACGTTTCATGCTCCCGGGGAGGAGTAACCCCATCACCGCCAGGGATATAACATTCATGATGCTTACAGGACTAATTACAATAGAAGTTGATGCGTCCGGAAGAACTAAATAATCATCGTTGGTGTACTCACGGGAAGTATGAATGTGTGTGTGTGTGTGTGTGTGTGTGTGTGTGTGTGTGTGCGCGCGCGTGCAAGTTTCTAATATTGTGAACAGCATTAGCATTTCACTTAACATTTATTCAACCACATCGTTTTCAACACAATGAAACCCTCCAGACCAGTATTGAGAAATGTTCTCAAATTGAAAATTTTCACGAAGTTAACAAGTCCACATAATTTTAGGGCTACGAAAGGACTTGAGTCATTAAAACAGGAAATAAACCATATTTCAACCCTTGGGTTGAAACCACTATTCATTACCCAAACCCGCTTCAGAGTTGCGAAAACATTCTCGTTAACACTTCTATCCATATTCATGGAATGCCGTCCCCGAAAATCCGCGCGAAAAGTCCTCCAGCCGCGACTAACACCAGTGCCGGCGCTACGCATGCGCAGGCCGTGCGACCGCTCGGGGCCCCGCAAGTCAAGCCCACTGAATTAGTATACGATTGAAAAAGAAATTCCAGAAAATCGTTATCGTAATTTTATTTATTAATTTATTCATTTTTTGTCAAAAAACAGTAAAAACTGTATATGACGTGTGGGGAAAGATTTATCTGCGCACATTTTCTTGAGGGCCACAATAAAAAGAGAAAAAAAAGAAAACGAAAAAATTAATATAGATAATAATTTTAGAAAAATAAAAATCTTTGAAAAATGCTTGTTCCCGAGTTATAGAAAATCAACTTCAACGGTAAATGAACTACAATCAAAAGGAGTGCTCAACAAAACGTGCGCACAGTAAGTCGCGGTACAGTGGTCTGATTTATCATACAAATTTTAATTATTTCTGTATCTTAAATGTTTAGTTATAGCTATTACTTTCGGTAGGATTCTACCAAATGAATCAAACGAAGCAATCTTTAAAATAGGTTCCACTGAAATTCATATTATTATTATTTCATGTATTCAACAAGTGATTTTATTAAACACTACACACATTTTTTTAGCGTTTTAAGATCACCATGGAAATTGTATTATTTGATTACTTAATTCTTTTACTTAAAACTATTATTTAAAATATACTTCAAAAACTGTTTCTAGCTTAACCGTAATTTTTGTTATTTGTTGACATAAAATAGGTCTAACTCATAGTTTCTTGATACAACTTTCACATTTTTAACTTTTTCGCGGGGCGGGGTACGTTTCAGCATTGGCCCAGACCCAAAACTGTCTAGCTCCGGCCTAGTCCACGGATCCGGGGGGCGGGCATGGGGTTCATGCACCCACCAAAGACCTAGAGTTTGCGTTTGTTTCCTTCCTTCCTTCGACGAAACTGAATTAAATATTTATTTTAGAATTATGTGATTATTTAAACAATACTACTGTATACTATCATTCTACAGTACATAAATAATATACAATAGGTATATTATTTACCTAACTATCCCTGTGCAATTGCATATAGGCCGAAGTGACCCACCGGAGAGGTGATGGTAGGGCTTCACCTATTCGTTGCCGTCGGCACAACGCTCCGGCCGCCTTCACCCCCAGGAAAGATTCTGGCATTCACTTGGAAACAAGGCCGAGTCGACCCCAGAGCCGCCCTGAAGGGAAAGCACCAGGTATAAATCCCAGCCTACGCCAGGATTCGAACCTGGGCCCTCCAGGACAGGAAGCCAGTGCCCTACCACTGAGGCTTCTAATATATACACATAATAATAACACATGTATAAATAATAACACATGTTTATTATTTACGAAAATGATGGCTATGATGGCCGCCTCCAAAATGATCGGCCGGATCCGCCTCTGGGTTGATTGATTGATGTTTGCGGGCGCGTCAACTAATTTGGGCATTAGTCCCGTAAGTATAGTGCGTGTTTCCTCGGGATGTTGTGGTGGTGGTGGTGATATTTTCCCCGCTGGATGGCGAGATCTGGCGTCGACCTACCGTCGACTAGCGGGGTTTCCCCTCAACCAGGTGTCTCCCACCAGCAAGCACCGCCCCAGCCGGGACAAGCTCTATGCTCCCTTACCGGTCTCCCGGCATGTGTGGTAGTGTAGTGCATGTTAATGTGTGTGTGTGTACGGGATGAGGATAGGACAAAGAAGAGGAAGGAATGATCGCGCGCGGTCCGTGGCCCGTTTGTTAGGGTACTGCTCCGGCATTCGCCTGGTGTTGATTGGAAAAGCCACGTAAAATACCGATCAAAGCAGCCGGCCGCTAGAATTGTCCTCCAGACAGCTACTGAATTCGACCTAGCTGACAAGCTAGTGTCGAAAATCCTGCCGCCATCGGGAGTGGAACCTAGGACCTCCCGGTCAGAGGGACTATAGTGACCTCAGGTTGATGCACTGAGCCATCTCTCCCGGTCCCGCCTCTAGGGCTGACTGTCATATCACAAGACTGGTATGTGGTGCTTCAAGTGTCGAGATCTGCAAACTTTAAACTTTAGGTTTAAATTGTTATTATTTGCAACTTTGTTGATGATTGTAAAGGAAGAAGGCAGCAATGTAATGGCAGCACGGATGCTAGAAGGAAGCAATGAAATTTCTGTTTTGTTGCTTTTCTAAGTTGTATAAAAGCAACATGTATTATTATTTCCAAAATTTTACGGTAATTTATTATGTAAATGTGTTCTTTTTGGGTTTGAGCCTCCTGAATATTGTTAATGTCAATTTAATGTACATGCTGTATGCATTTTCTTCAAAACTGTTAATAAATGTTATTTGTCATTTGGAAGTTTGTCTACATATGTCTCCCGTTGCTAGGATTCCCTAAGTAGTTACCTGGCACGTAGCTTCAGTCGATACCGGCTGAAGAGATATAAAAACTCTGTACGATCTGAAGTGACGCAGACGACTACCTAGAGGGTTTCATGTTAACCTCGCCCATTTCCTGCAGGCACGTGTGTCAGATTCCCTTCCTTGTCTCACCATCCAGAGTCTTGGTTAAGAAATCAATCTATTTGTATTTCAATTGCCCACGAACTGGTGGCTGGCGACCGCATTACATTCTTTAAGTCGAAATTGAATTTTCGCCAGTACATTTGACACTGACCAACACGGACGCAGAGGTGCGCGGGTAGAGAAGTCACTCACCCGCAGAAGCGCCTATGGTCCGATTAAAATAAGTTGGTGATTGACAGTTGCGAATGGAAGGAAGAGACGTTGACAGTACCACTGAGCACGTGCTCCCGGGACAGAAAAGTAAACACGTGATACAATTACTTATTAAAGTAACCAAATCATACCCTCATATTATATGAAGCTATAGCCTCAGAAGCACATTTGTCACCAAATCACCAACTTATTTTAATCGGACCATAGTCCCGGTCCGCCCCTTTCGGCGCAGCGCAGCCACGGGGCTCAAGGTCGCCGCCCATTGCGTGCGGGGCGCATGCGATCGCGACGGCGCACGCCACGCTGTCGGAGGGGCAAACAACCGCCCCACCCCGCCGCCCTCACGGCTTCCACCTTCCCCTCAGAGAGTCACAAAGACCACGTGATGACCGCGGGCTCCTTGGCCTGGCGAAAGAGTTTAGGGCCGAGTGGATTCGCTAGGGCTGCCGCGTTTTCGAGTACGCAGCGAGATTCTGGCCTTCCCGTCTACGCTGTTTACATTTGGAAGTACGCGTAATTGGCACATTCGTCAGTCAATATGACTTAGAAGCTGGTTACGGTCGGGAATAGAAACCTAGTGAATTAATATTGATTCAGGTCGCGCCAACTGACGTCATTAGTCCCGCCCGTGTAGTGGATATATTCCGGGAGGCAACGATTGATTGTCAGTGATTCTGGGCGCGCTAACTACTGGGGCCATTATTTCCGTAAGTGTAGTGCATGCTTTTGCTCGGGAGGAGGCGGCGGTCTTCCCCCGCTGGATGGCGAGATCCGGCGCGAACCTACCGTCGACTAGTATCTCCCACCAGCGGCGCACCGCCCCACCCGGAACAAGGTCTAAGCTCCCGACCGTTCTCCCGGTATATGTGGTAGTGTAGTACATGTTAGTGTAAGTTTGTGATAGTACGGGGTGAGGATAAGACAAGGAAGAGGAAGGAAAGATCGCGCGCGGTCCGTGGCCCGTTTGTTAGTGTACTACTCCAGCATTCACCTGATGTTGATCGGAGAAACCACGGAAAACTGCCGATCAGAGCAGCCGGCCTCTAGAATTCTCCTCCCGACAGCTACTGAATTCTACCTTGCTGACAAGCTAGTGTCGAAAATACTGCTGATGTCGGAACTCGAACCTAGGACCTCCCGGACAAGAGCGACTGCAGTGACATCAGTTGGGCCAACTCTCCTGGTCCAGGCGGCAACTGTTTTCCTCTCCCACTGAAACAAATACGACGCTGACCTGCAAGTTTGCTTACGCTCCGCCCCCTCCCCCCAGTCGGAACGAGGTTAAGCTCCCAACATGTGTCACATTGCGTAGTGTATGAATGGGTGTGAGAGTGAGGAGACGAATAGACGACGAGATAAAGGAAAGTTTGCGTGCGATCCGGGGAACGTTTGATTAGGTATTATTGCGGCACTGGTCGGAGAAATCACGGAAAACCTCCATCAGCGCAGCTGCTCGCTAGAATTCCACCCAGCTATGTACTTACTGGCGACCTAAGAAAAAACCTCCGCCACGGGGACTCGATTCCAAGGATCACCCAGTCAACGATACTGTAGAGACGATGTTATCACTACAGACCGGAAAAATATGTAGTATAAAACGTCAAAATATGTACATAAATATGTAATGAAAATAGTAAGAATATGTAAAATCGGTTATAATATGTAATATTAAAACACACTCATAATAAAATACATTTACGTTACACGAAATTAAATTTATAAAAACTGCTCACTTCATATCATACAACTTTTTCGTCAGTAGTAAAAGCTTCATCTATTGTAATCCAGGACCGTAGTTTAGCAGCTGGACTAATCGCGATAGAAGCCATCGCACAAACTCGCGAGATCTACGACCAGGAAACATACACTGTAGCATCTTCATCGATGTGTTACACGTCAGTGCTCGCAAAATTTTCTCCGAAATTAAGTTTACAGATCACAAAATGCGGTGTCAAGGATGCTTTGGACACACAGATTTCTCCAATAATGTAGGAACAATGCTGATGTTAAAAAAAATACATCTTTTCATAAAAAATATGGAATTAAATAGAAGAAAATTGATAAAATAAGAAAATATATTGTGAAAACAGCAAAATATATAATATAGTACTAAATATGTAAAAATATGTAACGAAAAAATTCGATATTGTGTTAGGAGGGCTATGATTCGCCAAGATTACAATTTTAAGAACGGTAAGTAGAAAGACAAAAAAATGTAATTACATAAAAATCCGGTCTTTAGTTATCACTGAGCTGTCGCAGCCGGTAGAAAACCTAGTACATAAAAGACACGAGGCAACACACTACCGATTGTGCCAGCTAGTGCTCCGAGACATTACGAAATCTCAGGCGCCTCCGATCAAGACGTTGCTGATTCGCGGGGTATGTCATAATTACATTTTCCCTTTCTCGCTACTACTTACGCAGAATAGAGAAAGAATTGTAATGATGCGAGAAAAAACGGCAAATTTTTAACATAAAAACTCTTATTGCCGCGCCCTGTCAACGAAAATGTGGAAAAAACTTGTGCCCCACCAACTACGGGCCACGAGCAAAATCCTTGGAAAACAGGAAAGGATCAAAAGGATATGAAAAATAATTTAATTTTAATTACAATTTACTATTGAAAATCCCAATATTAATTCGATTTTTATTCTAGTCTACATTTTGTATTTTCAATGTATTGATGTATTTTTTTTTTTCAAGCAAACCGCAAACCTGAATTGAAATTGGTCCAATTACATTTCCTCTCTTAAAAATACGATTTAAAAGTAATATGAAAAAAAATTAGTACCATAGTTTTGTAAGCACTTTTATTACGATTATTTTATATTACGCTTCGCGGAATACGCTTCGCGGATTCGATGGAGTAACCCCTTTCGCAGATTCGATGGAGTAATGGTTAGCGTATCGGACTGTTATACTCAAGTTCGCGGGTTCAAACCCGATCGAAGCCGTGGATTTTTAAGGGCGAAAAAATCCTTCGTACGCCTTCCTTCGGAGGGGAAGTAAAGCCGGCTGGCCCATGTTAGTAGATTTACTTGCATGTAAAAGATCCCCAAGCCTAAATGACGCCTCTGAGCTAAATTCAGATGGCCTGTTTCGTCGCCCGAGATAATACCTTCTTTCACCGCTAGGTGAAAGGAGCGTAGCGAAATTTGCGTGGTCAGACGGAAGAGCGGGCCGTCTCGCCACGTAAAATAAGACACTAACTAACGCTGCATTGTGCAACAATACAGCGATGTATATTTGAGATGAACGGCGACATTATGGCAGAGATTATGGCGGTTTCATTCACGTTAGTATCGCAATGTTCTCTCCGTTCAATAAAATGATACATTCAATTTTATTAAAATCGGCGATACATATGTAATGTGTAGTTTAGCATTCATAATGCGATATATTGGATGGACTTTAGTTCTGGATGTTTAATTTGCACGTGAAATTAAACATCTTTGCTTCCCTGTATGGTGTGCTTGAATTAATGCGAGTAGTTACAAATAATTTGAGAAAGTATGTGCTGTATTAGCATCACTAGTTTCCTATCTTCAGATCCCACGTATCGAAAATACAATGCATTTGCCTCGGCTGTCGTTGAGAGGTTAAAGCCTTCGCCCCCGCGGCTTCTACTACTTTTTAACGCTTCTCTTTGCGATCTAACGAAGATGGGCGCGGCGACCAACAGCCGCCTGGGCCGGCCAAGGGCTGAGGGCTGAGGGCGTACGAGACCCCGGGACCACACGGGGCACATTCAGGCCTCAAGGCACGAAAAACAAAGCCGATCCACTCCTCAGGGAACGACTACAGATGGGGAGGAGAAAGAGGATTGATTGATTGATTGGTTTCCGAGTGCGTCAACTGATATGGCCAATAGTCCAGTAAATGTAGTGTTTTTGTCAGAGAAGTGGCGATGACCTTCCCCAGCAGGTGCTGAGATCCGGCGCCGACCTTCATGCAGATCTGCGGGGTTTTCTCTATCCAGGTATCTCCACAACAACGCACCGCCCCAGCAGTTCTAATCTCCCGACGTGTTTCGTATTATAGTTCGTTCTGTTCGTCCGTGTTAGGGGTGAAAATAAGACAAGGAAGAGAATTAAAAATCGCGCGATGTCCCTGTCCAGTTTGTTACGGTACTGCTCCGGCATTCGCCTAGTATTGATCGGACAAACCACGGAAAACTTCCGATCAGGGCAGCCGGGCGCTGGAATTCTCCTCCAGAAAGCGCCTGAACTCGATCTAATGCCGAAAATAATGTCACTCGGTACTCGAATCCTCGGACCTCCAGGTCAGACACACTGCAGTGACCTCAGAATGGAGAGAGAGCGACTAAGTGATGAGTTCTACGGGAAGGATAATTCCTTAATTTGGATTTCACGTGAACAGAATTCACGGAAGTACGCACACCTTCGTCTGAGTAGGAATCGTCATTACAAGCATATTCCTCGTAAAATATTACACTAACCTAAGCTCTGCTTTCTAACTGCTCACATTCCAATGTTCACTCCGATTTTCTTCAAAAATCGTTGGTGAAAATTTTCCCCCAACGGAGGGGGTAATGCCCTCTCCCAGACCTACTTGAGTTTAAGATATCAGTTATTCTTTATGTTTTATTACCCCAAAGATAATACACAATAACAGCAAATGAAGCTTTTCCATAAAAAGGATGTGAACAAAACATGTCCTTCCCTCTAGAGCGTGTTTCTCCGCAGCGGAGCATGAATAGTGCAATCACGAGAAAACTAATTATCGATTTTTTTTCTCGCGTCGTTCCCGGCGCAAAGCAAATTCTGTCGAATGGTGAAACATGAACAGTGGAGCAGCCAAGGCGGAGAGGGAAGGGGGCTGAGCAAAAGCACCCCCCAACCCCGCCGCCCCCGAAGCCGAGGACGTTTCCACAATTTTATGTAGTAATGAACGTCATTCATTGCTATCTCACAAATATATTATCAACAGCAGACGTGGAAAATGTATATATATATATATATATATATATATATATATATATATATATACATATAATATGAAAACATTAACTCTACTGGAAACTAGGGTTGCGACGTGGATATCGATATTTTCAAAAGATCGATGTTTTTAAAGAAAAAACTTGTTTTAAACATCAATGTATTAACGGAGATGTTTTTTTAACATTAATGTTTTGTTTCGGAATGAAAAATTCCAATGATCGCATTACTGTAAAAGTTAAAATATGAAATAATTACTGATGTAAACACTTATTTCATATGTTGGAACCAAAGGAACGCTACTTGTACTACCTTCATCGACCGAACTCTCTCACCCGAGATGGCCTCCAAGCCCTTGTACTTCCTCTTTCTTCACATTCACTTTGGGCGTAAGGTCTACTCCTTCTTGTACCCTTATTCGGCAAATTGATAAACATGAGCACCGTCAAATTAATTTTTTTTTTGGCACACGAATTTTACGTAATTTTAAGTAAGAGGTTACTAAACCCGCTTGAAAACATCAATGTTGAATAACATCGATGGTTTCTAGTCGATGTAAAATTAACATCGATGTTTTTATTTTGAATATCGATGTTTGCTAACATCGATGTTTTGTTATCGACAGAGGCGTATGTAGCTATTCGAGCGCCCATGGCAAGCATAGAATTTGCGCCCCTGTCAGGATACTTCAAGTTAGGGGTGTTGTTATTTGTTTTAACGGGTGTACTTTAAATAGCGCCCCCTGAGTGTGGCGCCCATGGCACGTGCCATGTCTGCCGCACCGTAGATACGTTATCGATGACGCCTCACTACTGGACACATCAGTAGCCCCTCCCTAAAGATCCTGGCTGCACCACAGACCACGAACGACTTCGGCCGCTTTGGGATGCGAATCAGTGCCTCCCCCGCGATGGACGGGCACCGAGGGACAGCACTGGTCTTGGTCGCCTGCGCGAGGGGGGAGAGGGGGCACAACACTGTTCAGCCGGGCCCCGGGGGGCGCCCACGTTCTCGTGGCGTCGGGCGGCCAATTGATTTCCGATACATATTTTTCTCCATCCGTCTTCGCAGCCGACCCAGTCTTCGGGGAGGGATGTTTCATATGCGGCCCGGCTTCTGGCGGGGCGGGGCGGGGCGCCGCGTTGCGATGATGGAAACAAGTCACACCCAGGGGGCCCCGCCGGGTTATTGACTGGTTTCTGATAGAGGGCGGCGCGAGCGCGGCCCAAGGCGAGGGCCAGGCGGGGAATACCAAACACGGCGCCGACACCGGCGGAACCGATGCCCGGTATTATTATGGAAATGCACGCCCCTTCGCGGAGAGGCGGACTTCGCGGTATGGACATCGAAAAACTGTTCACGTCACCAGCAACAGCTTCTCTCACCTCACGAACTACTATTGGTTTACTGGTGGAGCACAGTTCGCATTCCAAAATATTTGAAAAAAGGTGTCATTACTAACAAACCAACTTTTTATTCATAAGATTAACGAAACGTCTATACCCTACCTCTTTATGACTTTCCCGTATACGTACGTATTGTAGTGATACCGAATATATTACGGTTAATTGCGCGCCTAAGAATTACTCCGCGACGCACGACAGCGAGGGTCAGCTGACGGCGCCAGGGCGGCAGCGGCCACTCGCCGCCCCCCCTTACCCTTTTGAATCTGTCACGGCCACGTGTCCCGGAGCTTGGGTGGTCGTTTCGTGCGCACGGCACCCCCGGTATTTTTCCGCGACGCTCAGAGCCCCCCCCCAGCCTCCCTTGAGATTTCCAGCCCCTCACACCCCCAGTCATTAATAACTGCCCCTATTTGACGCAAAATTGAAGCGAGAGGGAGCGATAGCCAGCTTCTCTCTCATTTCTCGGCCTCAAAAACACCCGACGATTGGGCAGAAATAGTTTGAGACGCACTACCCTTGCGCCAATAGCCGCCGGAATTAGGCAATGTTCTGGAAGGTTCCAGAATCTTGGGGATAATTTTGGTGGGGGAAAGAAGCTTCGAGGGACTTCGAGCAGGCGACGCGAGGAGAGAAGCGAACGAGTTGCGTTCGGGGTAGGACGCGAGTAGCGGTCAAGGGGGGACAAGTTGCCTTTGTGGTGGCACTAGGCGCCGGAGACAGAGTTCGGTTCGTGTTGGATGGACTTATAAAAAACATTGAGTTTTCTTGGGAGAATTTGTGCAAGTCCCCTTTAACAATTGTAGACCGCGGGGCTGTGTGACGGACAATTGACAGTGAATTGTGCTGTGTTAATATCCGACTTGTGCTCGGATTCGGGACTTTTTCGTGAGATTATCAGATGATTCACGAACTCGCTTCGATCTCCAAAATACCGTTTGATAGATCGAGAGTGAGGAGATCATTCGTTCGAGCAAACATTACCTAATCATTCACAACAGTAAGCGGACGGCGCTGTGTGTTGGGCCAGCCCCAGCAGCCCCCTCGTTGTATACCTGGTTCAGTCCTGCGTTCTCCACCCGGGCGGCACCTCATCGCCCGTGACGACCCTCGCAGCCAGCTGACGGCCTGAGGTTATTCAACTTTGGTGGGTTGTGCAAGCCGCCTTGCGGAGGCAGTATTTATTTTGCTTTTGTGGTGCGCCCGTGGTCGAAAGTCATAAACTGTGTGGCGAACAATTTTCACTAATTACCTTTTGACCGGGCGACGAAGAGAGATTCCCCGGCCGCGCTTGGCCGCCAAGAGGGAATTTGCGCAAGGAGAAAATCTTTGTCATTGTAATTGTATTAATTTGTATTTCTTAATTTTAACTTGTGTGTGTGCATGACATGTTTTTTTTTTTTGATTTGGGTAAAGGGGAGCATGCTCGCCGACAAGATTGGTACCAGTTCATTCGTGATTTCTTACTGAATAAATCCCCCATGTTGTTATATGAATGCAATGCTTCTCATTTGACCCCGACCGCCAGCTTCCTCCATCATCGCCATTTCAGGCCAGACTGTCTATCGACTGAGCGAGCCGGCTACCCGTCCGAGGCGCCCAACCGAAGACGAAGGGTAGTCGCAGTATATACGGAGTAATTTACGAAGTATAGGGAAAGTTATTTAATGCTGCGGAAAATCGATTTCGAGATTTCAACGGATATACACGTTTTGGGGTCCCCTGATACCGAAAAAGTGGTTCATTTCTAAACGTCCGTCCATCTGTCCTTGTCAGTCTGTGAACAACCTTAGCGCCTAAACCATAAGTACGATTTCTTCCAAAATGAATATTCCCCGGTCGATCTGCGTCCGCTCGAGGCGCCGCGATTTTGAAAAACTTTCTTCAAAATTTGGGGGTACTTTACATGAAGCCCCCCGGACATTTTTATAATTTTTTAAAGAAAACATTCACAGCCGCTTTTTGAGATTTCTTGCAAGAATGGAGTAAAATACACTTATAAAGGTGGCGTAGGTCTTAATTTCACGGTTAACTCTAAATTTTCGAAAATTACAAAGGTTTGAATTTTCTTCGGCATCTTTCTACAACTACAAAATTGCAGACGTTTCATTACGGTAACGTACTTTTTTGAAAATTTTAGTCGTTTCCGCGCAATACTGTGCAATTTTTAAAAATTACAAAATCAAGATTTTCTCAAAAACGGCTCCAAATTTTTTCTACTCTTATTTTTTCAGAAATGTAATATTTTTACTTGTACCTCATGTTGTCAATATTTATATTAGCAGCGATTTTTTAACATTGTATTTATGCATACATGTGCTTTAAATAATGTCGTGTAATGTTTCTTGAATATTCAACCGTTTTCTATGAAAACTAGCTCAAAAATCCGCATTTTTAGAAACGTTCAAACACCATTTTCTCATGAATGGCTCGAAATTTCTTCTTTTTTTTTTTTTTGGAACGGATAGCTAATGGCACTCTTTAACATGACGTTAAGTTTATTTTGATACCATAAGCCCTGAAACAGCAATGAAAAATAAGCAAAATCAAAGAAATCCGCTCCGTAGTTATACCATTGTACCTCGGCCACGCCAGGAAAATTTTCGCTCCCGGGCATCCTATCACTGGCCTTAGGGGCCCCTCAGATCAGACGAACGTTGCGGTGGCGTACACTGATGTGGGCAACCTTTAGACGCTTCGCAGGAAACGGGTCTCGTGGCTCCTCCGTGTGACCAAGGTCTAGTGGCGTCTTCCTGTGGCCCTTACGTCGCGCTTTCAACGACACTGCGTCAACAGGATAGACCGTGCCGCTTACGGCATCAACAGTCGACGCACGGCACGTCACGCGGCCATTGTGGACATCCGAAGTACGTGCTCTATCGTTAGTTCATCTCGGTCATGTGGCCACTGCACGACCGTCGTTCTGTAAGGTCAAGACTCGTTCATGTTCCTGTTCGCCCTCCATAGACGGCGACGTGCGTTCAAACTCGAAACCGTTTTGCAGTGTAGAGGGGTAATCAAGGGCTGAGACGCCTTTTTTCCTTAGTACTCACGTTTTCCACTTTGACTATTTTCTTACTGCCCTCCCTTTCTTCACTTTTGTCCGCCAAAACTCACTTTTTTTTACAGAAATTGAATTAAATTTCTGCATGTTAAATTACACAATTTTCACAGAAATTGAATTAAATGTTATATATAATCATCGAAGTATAAATCTATATTTTTTGCAAGACGAGGTTAGGTTAATTGAGAAAAAAGTCAATCTCTGTTGGAATCTCCTTTAGGGAAACTTACATTCGGAACGATGAGGCCTCATGGCTCAGGGGGGGTACGGGATTGGAGAAAGAGCTTGGCCGGGCAGCGCCTGCGTGAGAAGCACACGGAGAAATTACGGAAGGAGAATTAAGCACCGGGTGACTGTAAAATCCAGCATTGTTATTGTGGTCACGCTAGAAGAAATCGACAGCTCAAGGTTAGGCAGTCTCCTATCACTAATTTCCAATGCGCGCAGAAATTAAATCAAAACTATTCAGCCTCCGACCATGTGAGGTGTGTCTACGGTTTCGCTAGTCTCTCAAAACTCTACAAAAATCTTCAAACAATGAAACGTTTCGATTTTGACCTGAAAGTGAAAAATGTTTAATTGTATTCCCCCTTATTCTCGCACTGCGCATACCGACTGAATTCTTATACCCACTGCTTATAACGTCATGCGACAGAAAGACTCCAAAGAGGAGGCCGCCCGTAATTAAGTAGTTGCTATTTAAGTGTTGGGTTACGGTGCACCAACGTTTGATCTTGTTAGTAGGGAAGTGTTGCACTGTATATCCGTAAAAATTGTCGAATAAGGTTTTAGTGGGCATTCGGTTATAATGAACAGAAGACACGGGTCACGATTCACATATAGAAATACACGCTAGAAAATCATATAAATCAGAAAAAAATATACGCCTCAGAACCGCGAATTCATACAACAATAAAGGAGTGCAGATGGTTTCTTGAGTGGTTTTTGTAATATTGGTTAATGAAGGGCACGATTTATGGCGGAATCCGACGGAACAGCGTTCCGGTACCTCGAGATTCATTATTAAATTATACTGCAACTGAAGACCTTGAAGCAGTAACATGCTATGTCACATTTCCGATGAAATTGAGATATTAGTGTTTTTCGACGAGCCATAGACCCGTCATGTTGGATTTTTATTTTAAAGATTCGCCCCAAGATGGCAGTGTAATTCATAAATGAATGTTCTTTATCCCAATGTGTAGAATGCAATGTCTACGCTTTACTTCCCTTTTTCTCAAAACTTGCGTTTAGTGGCGTAGCATGTTATTGCCTCACGGTCTTCAGTTATATAATTATTTCTATTAAATTAAATAAGTAATTTGAGTCGCGTTCTGGGACCTACAATTTTAAAAATTAAGCACTGGATGAAAGGGACTGAGGAATCGGTGCCACCGAGAGAATTGCTTCAGCGCACCTACCGCGGTTTTGTACAGCCCAAAGACGCCATCGTCGGGGACAGCCAGCTAAAAACTAGTGAAATCCAATCTAGGCTGCCAGCATCGTGACTGCCGTGAGAGGATTTCGCGGAACAGGAGACAACTAGTGGGAACAAGTGGATACAAAAATGAAGAAAGTGCTCCAACGGTGCCAAAGGCTTCCATTGTTAATTCTGCACAGAGATATTTAGGGTGTAGACTACATAGAATCAAGTGTGACGCACGGCAACGGATATTTTACTTTAACTCTGAAATAATAAAATTAATCAGAGTTGAAAACCATGTTTGCGATAATCGGATATACTATTACCAAACATGTTATTTCACAGAGGTTTATTATAACCGGAGTCTGCACCATACAATTGGCAGCATTCGTGGAGAGTGTTTGTTAAAATATTTAACTTATGGCAGTGTTAATCATATACCTAAGTACCTTATTTGTTTTTTCTGAACAGAGCGCGAGCTACTTTCTGGAAAACCTATTTGGGGTGGTTTTCTTTAGAAATATGTTTAATGCTGTATGCCTCTGTTTTATTACTGTTTTAACGATTATGTGGATGAATACTTTTAAATTACCTTTTTACAGTTATTCAGGAAACTATATTATGACCCCATAATTGACATTCGGAATTTGGAGATTGCTTGAAATAAGTTTCAAATAACAGCGTAGAGTTTGAAATAACAGCTTTGGGTTCGATCTAAGAGAATATGAAATTTAATTTTTACGATGTGAAACGTAAACGTTTTAAGTGTAAGCGTAAACGTTCTCAATTTTTCGGTTTCTGAACAACAGAACGGAAATATTATTTTTAAGAATATTAAAAAATCAGTAAAACTTCGTCCTAAATGGCAATTTCCTTTAAAAAATTTTGTGCCATTTTTAAGAGAATGGCGTTCAAGCGCTACAACGCGAAATTTGAAGCTCTTATTTTTTACAGAAAATTTTTGAGTTTTCAAAAAATTTCATTTGAAGCACTTACACTCACAAATACAACAGTGTTTACAAATTGCTGGTAAAGTGCATATTAAAGGTATGAGAGATCTTTAAAAAAATTGTGTAATTTTTGAAGAAGAAAGAAACAAAAACCAAAAAAACGGGGTTACGATATGGGTGCAATGGGAACTAAACACATCCATGTTTTTTTCTGATATGACAGACCTGATAATTCACTTCAAGTGGTAATTGATCTGCTGGAAAATGATTTACATGGTACATTTTACTAGAAGCTATGTTTGTGAAGGCACCTAATCCGACAGTTCAAATTGATAAAGAATCAGGAAAGATGAAGATTTTGATATGATTTATTTAGTCAAAGAACAGTAAAAAACTGTATCACTTACGGAGGGAGAGGAAGATCATATTAGACGATGTTATGTTGTCAGGTAGACAACTACTTGTTTCGACCGAAATTGTTCTCTCCCGAATAGTAAGCACATTGAAGAACAATTAACCGAGTCTGAGTCTACACCCCCTAGTTCACAACCTAAATATTCAGGCCCGTTGTCAGAAAATTGTGCCAAGTGGACAGAGAATCGACTACAAAAAGGGAAGCCCATTGATGAATTCACCAATGAGGACTTTGAACAAAAAGAAATTTCAGTATCAATTGATATTCCTAACAATTTAAATATTTGTGTTCAGATGTTTGAAACAAATTTCACATGTGAAGAGTACGAACACCTTAGAAAGAAGACTGAGAAGTACATTATTTTTAGGAATCACGAACCCTTAAATATTTCACTTGAGGAGGAAATAAAATGTTTTTAGGTATTTTGATATTGAATGGGTACAGTTTTACCAGCTTCCAAAAATTACTGGGATGAGAAATCAGATATGAAAAATAATATGATTTTACAAGAAATTAGACGAAATCGAACGCAAAATATCTTGTTTGGAAGCTGCAGAAATGATTTTGCAACCATTCACTGACCATATCAAGAAAAAATCCATTGATAACTTCATAAATAATCATATTCATAATTTTGATGAGTCTATGGTGAATTTTTTTGACCGGCATAGAATATATCAATTCATTCCCACTAAACCTATCATGTTTCGATTTCAAATATGGTGTATAAATTCATGTGATGGATATCATTTGAACTCTGATATGTACCAGGGAAAAATGACAAGATATCAAAAGAGTATAACATCTTATTTGGTAACTTATCACCACCATTTGTAAGAATGTTCGATCAAATGCCAAATAATATTTCAAAATTACCATTGAATTTTTCCTTTGATAATCTGTTTAGTAGAATGAACTTGTTTCGACTATACTATACGTAATATAAATATTTTAAATTAAACAATATACCAAGTCTCTAATTATTTGTTTTGTTTAAACATATTTATATATTTTTCCTTCATGAATTCAAAAATCTCTCAAAAGACCAAGTAAGTAAAGACAAAATATCAGCCACATTTTTTGAAAAAAATAGTTACGGGACCTAATGGGTTGATTGGGATAAGATTGTACCACTGCGTTTTTTCCTTTTCCACAATGTTAAAATATGTATAAATGTAGGACATTTTTTTCATGTATTCCGTAAACTTAAAGAAATGCGACAAGACATACCATGGAAATACTTCACTGAGGTGAATATTTACTTTAATCATTTTTCCGAAAGACAGATTATATGTTTAAATACATCTTTTCATCAAGCATGCTCCTGAAATTTTATCAAGAAAGGTTTACACAGTAAATGAAATAGATTATTTTAATTGCATAAAAAGTGCACAATTCATAATTTGCACAAATGCATATTTTCAATGGCATATTTCAAGACTTTTTAGGGCGAATAAAGTCTCTCCCTACGTATAACATTTGATTGATTTATAGATTGTGGTTTTAGAGCGCTTCAGCAGCTATGAACATTGACTTCCAGAGATCAGAAAGTTAAGATCGCGTCCTTGTATGGTGGTATAATGAACACAGACGTCGGCCTTCGGGATGGCTTTATTTTAGTAAACTTATATTTTAATTCGAAATAGTTTACTCCTCTTCACGAATAAAAACGAATAGCATGCATAAGTGGATTTCTAATGCGATTACACACATTTTGTAAGAGCGTTTCTTCAATAAAATTTTTTTTTTTACGCAAAGCAGTACATTCAGCACCTTTAAAAAAATTCAGCACGAAAGAAGAAAAATCTTGTAAGGCTTAAAAAAACAACAACGACACATTAGGCTTATTTTTTATCCTTTACACTATATAAAAAACTCAGACAGGGACGACATGTCAAAATCAGGCAGGGACACCACAGAATAATTGCTTATTATATTATTATTAATTTTATATCTTCAAAGAATTATAATACAATAGAAGAATGTACACAAACGCGTTTAATTAGCTGAGACCTTAAGCTGCACTCAATTGTCTAAAGCAGGGGGGGGGACGAACGCAAAGAACGGACAAGAGCAACAGATTTGCCTGCAGGCAGACACACGACTGACAACGAGAAGGAAGTTGCATCAAATGCACATATATACGTACGTATTTTGGTTACAACAATACAGAATTTTTGCACTGCGTGAATCTCCTTAAGGTACTCCATTTTTGAGTGTCTGCACATTCACAAGTCGAATAGCGCATGCTCCGAGGCTTAAAAATGGTGTACGATAAGGTGCTTAATGCTGCGGAAGAAGTCATTTCTTGTTACCATCGCAGTATTTTCTCATTTTCATTTACAGTCGACTCCTTTTATAGAGACCTTGTGGGAACTAACATTTTTCGTTCACTATATCCGATGTCCAAATTAAATAGAATTTCTCCACAATTATTAGTTTTATTAATATAGATGTAGAGCAAAATATATGAACAGCACGAACTGAAAATTTCAATATCTTTAATCGATCTTAAAAATAATTCATAATTTAAATGGTTTGCTTCGAACATTTTTCATCAGTAATTTCTCTAGATCTTTCCCCAGAGTTCAAACTTCAAAGGGCTTATGAGCCACATATATTCTAGTCAAGCCGCGGGCCGCGCCGTATTTAAGATGTTTTTTACCCTAACTACGGAGATTATACAGAAACAAATATATTAGTTACTTTTATTCAACATAATAATTAAAGCACATACAACGAGAAAAATAATAAATCATTAAATAAAAATAAGATAATGGTGCAATTGTGTTGAATTTGGTTGGTATAAAAGCAGTCGCGGGTCGCACAAAAAGATCCAGCGCGCCGCATTCGGCCCTCGGGCCGTCAGTTGGAAAGCCCTAGTACATCCAGAGGCGTATCTAGGTCATCAGGCGCTCCTGGCCAACACAGAATTTGCGTCCCAATCAACTTACTTCAAATTAGGGTTTTTATATGTTTTAGCGGGTATACTCTAAATTGCGCCCCTTGTGGGTGGCGCCTACGGCACGTGTCATGTCTGCTATACCGTAGATACGCCTCAGGGTATTATCCCATGTTTTCCAACACTGGCCGCAGTGCAGCCATCACAAATCCCAGCACTCCATTCCAGAGGAATGCGCTTTAGAGGGAGAGTTCCGCGAGCGGAAGCGGAAGTGCCCGCTGCTCTGCCAGTCAATGCGCCTCTGCCCGCCGCGCCGCGCCACGCCCCCCGGCCGCCCGCGGCTGGCGACATCACATCTAAACCACTAGGTGGCCCAATTACGAGTACAGTCGAATCCCACTCATCAGAAATGTCCGATAATCTGAACAAAATTCGGGATGAAGGAAAAATAAAATGCTAATTTGTAGTGAAAAAATTCTAATTGCTACAGGACTGAACAACTAATTATTGAAACAGGTTGTCGAAATGAAATGTTCATTGTACTCGTAACTACGGTACACCGGGCATTGTGTACTGTGCACTGTCTCACCTGATTTGTGAACAAAAAAGAACAGTGTAAGTCAACCCAATTTATTCTTAAGACTACGCAGAATACTCGTTAACAAAAGCGACACACACTGTGCTTCAACTCTTCTAAACAATGCAGCCACCACTATCGCATGAGATCGGTTATGTACGTACCGTATACTCCGTGTACTCGGCACTTCATGTCGATAAGCTACGTTGCCATTTCTCACATCGCACCCTACGTTGAATTGTGTCTGGTAATCCTATAGATGTATTTGTATACGTACGGTACATTATTTTTCCGATAATCCGAACATATCCGCATCCGAATAGACCACACACCTCATTAATTCGGAATACCCGAGTTCTACTTTACATTAAACAAAATATTCCGCCGAACCCGGCTTTCGTCGATGAGCCAGAAAATAACACAGTAAAACTTGCTCAACGCGGAAAGTGCAGAATGCGCAATGTCTAATGTGAACATAAATCGCGGTTCCCCACAATGCAAATTCTACAGTTTTACATTGCATAACGCGGAATCTTGTCTAATCAGAAAAAAATACTGGTCCCTCGAGATTCGGCATTGGGCAAGTTTTACTGTAATAATAATTTAGTCTCTCTGAAACTACTCTCCGCCAATGGAATGCTGGCAAAGAGATAATTATTCCCTATTATATTAAGTACTGGAGCCGAGCCATCCTGAAGAACGCACATCAAAAAGTATCAAGGAATTAAATCTTGAAAACTGACCTACGGATGCTAATGCAGAAGGTTACTATGATCTGAAGGACTAGAACCGCCAGGAAATGAGTGGGAAATCAACTTACATAATTAGATTCATACGAAATAAGAATAAGAAATTATCATTCATAAGAAATTTTAAACTTTCGTGATTATCGAAAATTGGTATGTTTTACGGAAACTAGAACCTGTCCCTTATTTATACGCGTAAGTTGATCTATTTGACGAAAATAAGAGCTGTTTTAAGAAATTTTTGAAAATATTCTAGGCACTAGTAAAGGACTACCCAAAAATTAAATTTAAAGATCAGTTTCCAATACGTAGGGTCACGAATTCAGCGAGATCGATCGGGGAATACTCTTTCTTAAAATCCTAAGCATGGTTTAGGCGCTTGTGTTATTCAGAGAAGCACCGCAGACATGGAGAATAAAAAAATAGTTCGGTATCAAGAAACCAAAATGTTCAACTACATATACGACAAAGTAATGGATGTACAGGAGCAAGAAAAATCCACTTCTTCGGTTCAAGGAATCCTCAACGTTTTTTTCCCAAAAAATCGCCATTTCATATTCAATACCATTCTTCTGACTCAGCAGTCAACAAAGTACAAACAGCGAGTTCAGTAAAGGCAATAGGTACAACGCGAGAGAATTTTAGAAGACTAGCTAATGAAATGTCACATTTTAATCTGCAAAGCCACAAATATGTCAGACACATTTTCCAGTAAATACCTGACTACTCGTGAGCATGGTGTTTATTGATTCTAGAACAGAAGTAATTTATAATGGATGCACAGGAGTGCTCGCTTGCTCTTCCCGGTGAAACTTCATCAAACGCTTTTATTTTCATTCAGCTTCAACATTTCTACAATTCATTCAGTCATTCTGTATTTACTTTTCACTAAGTAACTGGATATTGACATTTCTATATTTGAAGTCCCCCCCCCAAGTATGGTAACACATTCGCACGATACTTAACATATACAGTATGTTATCCTTGGTAGCATACATTTGCAGGATACTTAAATGTGTCTCCAAATAGGTGAGTAAAATTTTCGGTTTGATTAATGCATGGCATAACTTTCTAATAATATAATTTGAAATAGTGCAGAGGCATTTTCGAAAATATGTTTGCAAGTAATATTAATCTGCGCACAGTTTGATAATGTATCTAAATCTGTGTAAACGAGAAAACAAGGCCTGTTCTCAAATAAATTTTCCGCAATCTTCTATAGCCTTTACCCTGGATTTTACGGTTTTTCGGTGTCACTGACAAACTGTATTTTGAAAATAGAGACAAAGCGGAATGGCAAATGAGAAACTGTTAATAGTTTCAGCTATTAATTGTTGAAGGCTATTGAACGTATCGCAAATTGGCGGCATTGGCATACATTCTCAAAAAGTGAGTTATAATTTCCTGATAAAATTCAGAATTCCGTGCTTCATAATACATGCATTTAATGACAACCAGATATACCAATGTATATTAAAACGAACATGGATGTAATTTCTGCATGATCAGAGATTCCGGGTGCGCCAACTGCTAATATCATTAGTCCCGTAGGTGTAGTGCATGTTTTTTCATCGGAAGGCGGCGGCGATCTTCCCCCGCTGAATGGCGAGATCCGGCGCCGACCTACGTCGGTTTACTGTGATTTTCCCCAACCAGGTATCTCCCGCCATCGTTGCATCACCCCAGCCTGGACAAGGTTCAAGCCCCCGACTGGTCTCCCGACAAGTGTGGTAGTGTAGTGCATATTCGTGTGTGTGTGTGTGTGTGTGTAAGAGGAGAGGATAGAAGGAAGAGGAAGGAAAGATCGCGCGCAGTCCGTGGCCCGTTTCTTAGGGTACTGCTCCGGCATTTGACCGATGATAGAAAAAAACAAGGAAACCTAACGATCAGAGCAGCAGGATGCTAGAAATCTCCTCCAAACTGTGGCGGTCCTAGGTCCGTTTGGCACGGTACTACTCCGGCATTCGCCTAGTGTTGATCGAAGAAACCACGGAAAACTGCCGACCAGAGCAGCCGGCCATTAGAATTCTCCTCCAAACAGCGGCTGATATCTCGTATTAACTGACAAGCTAGTGTCGAAAATCCTGCCACCGCGGGGAGAGGAACCCTAGGACCTCCCGGTCAGAGGCACTGCAGTGACATCAGTTGATACACTGAGCCACGCTTGCCGATCCGATTTAGGAGTAGGCAATGTTGTTTCAAAAGCCCTTTTATTGCCATTGTTCAACCCTGATCATTACCCTGCCAGGTTATCCCAATTAACTGCGGCTCGTAATCTTCCAAGCCCAGGGCGATGCCCGCGAGCACGCACCAACGGGGTATGCCCGCACATCCAACTCCACAAACGCAGCAAGGATTAAATGAGACCAGTCCTCGCGGAGATAATGCGATTAAACTATTGTCTTTCCGAGCGCGACATATTTATTGCCATTAACCCCCTAAATGTACTACAGTTATATTTGGTATATGGCGGCCACTCATTTCCTGGTACAATTTTCCCCCGGCTAATCCCGGTTTTCCAGTATTTGTTTAAAAATCTTTCCTAGGTAAGATTGTTAATTTTACACTAGTTAAAGAAAATATTAATGCCAGTGCGATACTATTTGGTCAGCTCTGCTATTTCGCCTCCAGACAGTACAAATTAATAATATTTTCTCGACTAATGATTTGAATAAAAAGTATAGCTGTACTCATGTTTTTACAAAATAATATATTGTTTGTAAGTTTCTGAATTTTTTTTCCTGAGGATTTTCTCACAAATTCCCTGACTTTTCCAGGGCAACGAAATTTCCTGATTATTTTCCGGTTTTCCATAATGTGGCCACCCTGTGCTACATTCCTCCCCCGCTAGAACATGAGCATCGGCGCCGACCTACACGTAGGTTTGAAAGACTTTCCCCTCCAGGTATCTCCCCAGCGGTGTTCCGCCCTAACAGAGATAAGCTCCCAGCACCCGACTGGTCCCTCGACATGGGTAGTGTATGTAAGAAAGGGGATATGATAGGTCCAGGAGGAAGAAGGAAAGATCGCGCGCCGTCAATGGCCCGTTGTATAAGGTACGGCATTCGTATGATATTGATAAGAAACTCGGAAAACAACCGTGAACAGCGATATCTCCTCCAGACCGGCTGAATTCCACCTAGCAATCTCGGTAGTGTCGAAGATCCATCCAACCCTAAAACCTCCCAGTCAGAAGCACTGCAATGACAACAGCTCGTCCTGACCCACAGCAAACCGATGATAATTCCCGCGACTAGGGCTCTCGAGGCGACGGAGGATATGCTCACGTTCCAGGGCTCCAGTCTCGAGTGCCAGTCGACCGCATGTCAACTAGCAGAAAAAACAATACTCGTGGACTACTACTCGCATTTAGAGAGAGGTGCTTGATGAAGTGCAGCGGAGTAACCATGGGGGGAAGAAGCACTTGAGGCCCCAGAACCCGATCAAGCAGATTAACAAAAAGATTTTAGTGATTTTCGGTAGTTCTGAATAAAATGTGGAAAATATGTAGTATGAAATGGCAAAATACGTACACAAATCTATCATGAAAACGACAAGAATATAGATATAAAATATGTAATATTAAAATAGCTTTTATTTACAGAGCATTTACAAACAAAATAAATTTACACAATTTTAAATTACATTAATAAAATATGTATTAAACCAATTTTAAAAATAAATATTGCTCACCCTATTGTTTTGCGATCAAAAGCTGTGGTAGCCATCGTACAAACTTGTGAACTCAGTGACCAGAAAAACAATCACTGTAGTATTGTCACCGTAGTATTACACGTCTGCGACAACCAATCTTTCTCGTAAATTTGTTTAAACTCGACGTCACCGATACTGTCCGCACCTAAAGATAATATTGTCGGAGCAGACCACGTCCTCACATGAGGCACCTCACATCGACCACAAACAATTCTGAATATTTATAAGAAAAATGTCGATTTTTTTAAGTAAAAATTGTTTTAAAATTCAGAAATATTTTTGCAAAATATTTTTTTTAATTGGCAGATTAATAAAATGTTAACAAAATAAATAAAATACGTAATATAGTACAAAATGTGACGAAAAGTTTGCATATTGTTTTAACATTACCCTTGTTCGTCAAGAGCCCATTTTTGAGCACTGAATATAGAAAGAAAATTACATAAGACTTCGGTCTCCAGTGTTTAAACAATTATCAACAAATATAAAATTAAATTCGGAATAAAAGCAATTTTACTTATAGAACAACATAGAGTCAGCTAGACACTAAAACTACAGCCTTCACCCGAGAAAAACCCTAGTTGCACAGGCGTTTAGAAATCCAAATCTCGTACTTCTAGGAAATCCAATGCTGCCCTTCGCCTTGCCTTTCGCATCAACAGCACTTCGACGCGGACAAGGGAATAAATCTCCATCCTCATTAGTACCCAGGTCCATTAACACTTCCCAACACCACTTCTCAACAAAGCTTTTCCAAAAACATCTTCAGTACACATTGCGGCTTTATTTCTAAATAAAATTAATTTATTTAAATATATAAATCTCAAAAATCCGAATCCTATAAGGTTCTGACACTACATTCACTGAGGGAGGTACGCAGTGAACTGATAAGTATTTCAAGTTTATAAAGAAGGCTAGCTACTTAAAACATTCCTCCATTTACTCACGAAAACAGATAAAAGGTGACCGTTGGGTCCATTAAGGCAATTGCGCCAGACCAAAGGTTGCCCGATCTAGACCCGGTGTTTCCTATAAGAAAACAAGAGTTATCAGCGCTCTAATCTTCCTTCAGTCTTAGAACGATACTGATGTAAACAAAGCCTCGCAACATGCCTTCGCCGATCGCGCAAGGTCGTTTGCATGAAGTGGCAAACCGAAGGGCTATTGGACGAGGCTGGTCGTAAGGCACGTGTTTACGAAGTGTCGGAATACTGTTTGCGCCCGCAGCGATAGGAGCTCGCAGCTGACGTTTTCATTCCGTTTCACAATCGTCTCTTCCGTTACTCCAGCCTCGTCTGGGAGCGGTGCAACACTGAATTCAATTTCAAGATCTCTCCCTTCGCAAACAACGCCCAAAGCACGCTACGATTGGAGTTTTGGTTAGTACCAATAAAGATTTAATTGCCATTACTCCCCATTGAGGATTCATAATAGCATTTAACAACGTTCAATTATTCCATGTTCAATTATACCAAGGATATTTCCTTTAAATCCCCGAGTATACAGATAACTTCTTGTCGGATGTTAAGGCACTAAAAACTTACGTTTTAGGCGCCTAAAAAGGCACTTTTTTTAGTGGAAACTGAAAAAGTCAATAACTTCAAATTGGAGGAAATTAGCATGGATATATTTTACTACATTCGCACCTAAAATTATCAAATATCAAAAAACACTTATGAGAGAATATTAATGAGTCATTAGTGAGTGATTTTGGCATCTTTACGCGATTGAGCTCTCTTACTATACTGGTAAGGCAGTTCTTGAATTTACGACCACACTATTAATTCTGGGAAAGTTTAATGGTTTTGGTCAAAAATTAAAAACTTTTAATTCGCCAACGTTTTGGAACTTTATTGTTCCCTCATCAGGGCTGTGGGAGACATATTTACAACATTACTCCTCCCAGTTGGATACATAACATATAAAGTAAATAACAACTACACTGAGATATTAAACATACACCAATAAAATCACTGATTAATTATAATTAAAATGAATTTATATCATATACCCACCTTGCTAAGGTGGAATATTATTTTATGTTGACTGTCATAAACATTGAGCCAGAGAGGGTAGGTAGTTTTGTACTGGTGCCCCTGTTGGCATGTGTTTGGATGTTTGGATGATTGGCATTATGGTGTTTAATATTCAACCTTCGTAAGGTGGGTTTATGATATATATTCATTTTAATTATAATTAATCAGTGATTTTATTAGTGTAGGTTTAATATCTCAGTGTAGTGTGATTTACTTTATATGTTTTGGATCAAACTGAAAAGTAACGTTGTAAATGTGTGTCCCACAGCCCTGATGGGGGAACAATGTTCCGAAACGTTGGCGAACTAAAAGGAACATTATCAATTGTTGGCCAAAAACCATTAAACTTTCCTCGAACTGGTGAGATACTTCGCGTGATCCACCAATAAGACAACAGCGGGCAGAATGAAGACGCACCTAAAGCCCGACAGAGATAGAGGTCCTATACTTGGATTTAAACACAACTGCACTTGACATAAATCAGCTGTTGCGGTGTCATTCAATCGGGCGGTTGAACGTCACCATCGTGACGTCACCCTAGTGATGTGTAAGCACCGTAACAGCTGACAAGCTGCCAAGCGCAGCTCTAAATAAATCGAAGTATGATCGACCTACCAGAATATCTGGCACGGAAAGACATCACTGTCGGAAGTCGGGAACATCACGAACCCTCTGAGACAAGAGTGATTTGATTACGTCGCGAATCTGTGCTCAGCGCTCACCCAAGGGTCCACCTTTTTTTTCTTCTTTTTTCTTTCTTGTGTGTGTGTGTGTTAAGAAATGCGATCTGAAGCCACAATACAAGCTTTTCGGCTCCACAAATTCAATGTGAAACGCAAACCCTAATAACAGCTTCAGTCTAGACAAAAAAATTGAGATTCATTACCGGCAGACAATTAATATGATTTGAAGTAATGAAAATGATTGAAACGTGTATTTCCAAACAAAACTAGAATACACATTTTAAAAAAAGCATTTTAAAAAGTGTCTAGTATTTACACCATGAAAGAGCAATAAAAGGCAAAATAAAAAATTGTCAAAATGTTGAATTTCTCTTAATTCATGTACATGTATTAATTGCCTTTAAATATTTTCATTAGAATAAAATAGGCAGTTTCCTAAACATCCGATGTCTCCTAATAACATTCAATCCTTGGAAATATCAGTTTTTCTGACATGCGCTACAGCTATCATAAACGTGCTCCTCAGCGATTGTCAAAGAGAATAGAAACCTGTAATTTTCCTTCGCGAGATGGAAGAAACTACTTCAATGCAGCAGTTCGGTTTCGCCGAAGTCGCTTTTCACTTTCGCACAAAATGAGTCCGGACCATTTTGCAATTATCGAATTCACTATCTCGCCCCAAATAGGATATTACTGAAATTAAAGAACATGTGAAATTAAAATGGCTAATAATACGAATGAAACAAAAAAAGTTTAAATGACTATAGGTCAAAAACAAACAAACAAACAAACGCTCTTTTAACATTAAAAGAGTTTCGACGTACTTGTAATAAACATAAGTGGACTACTTTTAAGTGAATAGCACTGCATATAAAGGTAGGGATTTTCGAACGGTCAAAATCCATATCTACATGTCATTTCATTCTTCAATTTCTCGTCGACATAAGTTACTTAATTCGAAACTTTTTTAGCTCACATTTATTTAGATAAGTAAAAATTTGGAATGAATTAAAACATATGTCGACTTCGCCAAAATAATGGTTACTTTAATATATCTCGATTACCTTAGCTTAGCCATTATTCAGGCAGGTATTTTCTTATTAAAGAGTTGTTTTTTTCGCAAGTTAATAAAAATAAATTTTCAAAATACTGCAATGCCCGGATCGTCCTCTTTCGGATACAGAAAGTTACACGAAAAAGTGTCTATTAAAAATATTTCTTAGCTTTAGTTTTATTAAAAAATTTGGTTTAATATCGTCAGCCCAATGATTAAAATCGTAACGGTTCATTAAAATCCGGGAAAGAAAGTACCGAAACCTGATATAAATATCTATTATACAATCTAGCTGACGATGTTGCTCGCTATTTCCCTTTCGTATCGATGGATTATCAATATTATAACATTTATTACATTTACTGAAATTATACAATTTTTCTCAACATCTTCTCAACATTAATTCCTTCAACATCAAACAACTCTCTTACTTATCTTTCTGACAAATTTTCGAGTCTATGACAAACATGCGACTCGCACAATACTCCATACCTCAAAACCATCGAAGACACTAAAATAAAAACATTCAGAATGTCCTAGAGGAACCGGCTAATTACGTCAATCTATTTCTCTTGTCGAGAGGAATCGAATAAGCTACCGATCACCTCTGAAAATGCCGAAATGCACCCTAACCGTGTTTTAGTTGAATAAAAGAAACAAACACTATTGTTAGAGCAATTTCTTAGAATCTTGTGGATGGACCCGGAGGAGAAAAAAAAAAAAAGAAAGAAAAAAAAAGAAAAAAAGAAAAGAAGAAAGAAAGAAAGAAAGAAAAGAAGAAAGAAAAAAGAAGAAAAAAACAGTTCCCATCAGGAGAGGGAGACCCTTCGAATGACCCCTAGTTTGCCCCGATGATTGATCGGAAGCGGTGTAGCCTTGCACGACGTTACTTCATCGATTGCCGATTCCGAGTGCGTCAACGGCTAAGGCCATTATTCCCGTCAGTCTAGTGCTTGTTTTTACGCGGGAGTTGGCGGTTCCCCAGCTGGATGGCGACATTCGGCGTCGACCTCCGTCGGCTTGCGGGGGTTTTCCCAACCAGTTATCTCCCACCATTAGCGCGGCACCGCCCCAGCCGGGACAAGCTCTAAGCTCCAGACTGGTCTCCCAACACGTGTGTTGGTGTAAGTGGCGAGGACAGAACAAGGAAGAGGAAGAAAAGATTACGCGCGGTCCGTGGCCCGTTTCTTAGGGTACTGCTCCGGCATTCAACCGATGATCGAAGAAACCAGGGAAAACTACCGATCAGAGCAGCAGGACGCTACAATTCTCCTCCAAACTGTGGATGAATTCGGCCTAGAGTCGAAAATTCTGCCACCGTCGGGACTTGAACCCTAGGACCTCCCGATCAGAGTCAGTGCAGTGACAACAGTTGATGCCCTGAGCCACTTAAGCCGGTACGTTACTCGATCCCTACACCTAAATGTCGTTCTCTCATTCGAGTCGTCAATTTTCCCAGCAATCGTTACAGTGAACGCCTAGAAACTCAACTCTCTTCTTCCAGGCAGTTCGAATGCATCGAAAGTGACAGCTTTCACTCAACCAGCACTACCAGTGTATAGTAGCGTACATGTATGTAAACTAGTATGCTCGCACTTCGATAGAGCACGTTCGGACATTCCTCACCTTACATACCGTAACAGCTGTGGGAGGGGGACAGGCTTTCTACGCATCAAATTTCCTGCTTGTACCCTCACCACTTCGACACTACAAACAAGGATAGTTGCAGCAGAATTACTTTATCACAGGTTATACGAGTGCTTTGGAAATTGTCGATAAATGCCCGACTCACGAAGCGAAGAGGGGATTTATCTGAGAATTTCCAAAGCACGAGTGGTATTTAATAGAACTATTCCACGAATTAAATTACGTCCAACAGAGTTCCAGAATGCGCCGAATATTGAAAATAACCGAACGCATGCTAAAATCAAAGAGGTTAGGTTATGGTACATACGCGCGTCATTGGACATCGACACAGTTTATGATTGGCCAGTAGGGAGAAGTGGTAAGAAAAATCGGATGAAAAACCGATAAACTTTTTGAGATACATCACCCTGATTGGGGCTTTTTGTATCTATAGTTAAACGCTATTGATTTTGAATTCACGAGTGGAATAGTCACACTTTTATCACTTTAGATCGCCTGAGTTGACACTATCCGCGAAGACTAGAAGGCATTGTGAATGAATGCTCGTGATACTAAGAATAAACGGTATTTTAATACGAATTTTCGCACAACTTGCGCAGATCAGTCACATGACCATAGACGTCCCCATATTCCATATGAAATAAATCATTTTATGTCCGTAAGTATACGTTCAATCTGTGATTATCCCCATTTTTAGCCAGACATTTTGGGGAATAGTTACACATTGGGAAAGTGGCTCTCAAAGACTTACGACAACTCCGAAAATGATTCAGCATAAAATCAGTTGTATTTACTAATTACGTCACAATCTCGTTCTGCTTGTGGGTTTTATTTTCTAGCAAAATATGGAGTCATATGTAAATAACATTTTAATGGAAAAGGGGGCATAGAAATGACAAAATAACAGTTCGCAAATGTTTAATTGTATGTTTCCCGGTTACTTTCAAAAGGAAATACTGACGCACTCACATTCGCACATTCTGTCGATGTACACAAATGCCGAAATTCTCGTCGAACGATTATCATCACAAATCATCTTCGATCGAATTGGTTGACGTCACGGATCCTCGAATTTGAAACGAATTATTTAATTTCGTGGGGCACTGCATGAAGTCTTAATGACATTTTCGAAAAGATGCTTTAATTCTTTTCAATATTTTGCTCCAATAGAACAAACTACACTACCCCAAAAAAGCAAATTTTGAAATATTATACATTGAAATCTCTGTACTTTTAAAATTTACGAGAGTTGAACATCTATTTTTCGGATCCCTCCTATAAATACATTATTGAAGGTACTCTCTTTCTCGCCTTCCTACGTAAAGTAGTATTTAAGAAAAAGTATTGTAATCCTGCGCCAGAAATCGGCGATTTCTCGACAGAAAAACTCCCATTGCTTGGTCCTGTTAAAAAATGGACAAACCTTGTACTTATGTGGTAAATTACTTCCTCTTAACATGTAATGTAGTCAGAATAAACCGTATTCTAGGATTTTTGGACAAAATTCATTGGAGTCAGAATACTCTGGCCTATAAATCTAAGTATTATTTACTACTAAATGTTATTTACACATTTACAATCAAAAATATCGAACAAAAATTAATAAATTTCGATTTTCAGAGTGTGATCTCTCGAAGAAGGAATAGAATAAAAATGTACTACGCTTAATCTCAAAAGCGAGTAATTACTATTTGTGAAGTATCAACGGTAATTTACCAATTAAAAATTGGAAATTTGGATTTTCCCCCAAATTTTCTCCGTTAGAGGACCAAACAAAAATCTGAAAACTCTTAATGAAATCATTTTGAACCAAACCAGTATAAATGTCAACTTTGAGATTCAATTCAACCACGTAAAAATATTGAAAATTGATGCAAAAAATGGATTATTTCCACATACGGTAAAAGTGAGATCAACGAGTACTCATACTGATATAAAGCCATTTGAAAATAAGAAACTTCCATTTTTCATCAGGAACTTTACCTTATAACTCAAAATTTCGAAATGAGTTCAAAGAGATTTCGATAAAAAATGTCCATCTTCAATATTGCAGTTGTACGAAGACGTCAAAATATTTTGTGAACTTGCAATTTTCAGCAATTTAGAAAGTTCAATGAAATTGCGACCAAAGTAATTTCATTAAATGCCTTTTGTTCTATCCCAGGAAAAACTTGGTAGAAAAAAAATGGAGCCATTGTAGAGAAAATTTTGAAAACGTTGAGGCTTCATGTAAATCATTCCCAAAAATCAAAATCTCCGTTTCAAATACAAGCGGCGCCTCATCAGATGGATTGATTGGGGAATTTCAATTTTTGTGAAAATGCAGCTTATGCTTTAGGCGCTGACGTTGTTGACGAACGGACGTTTTTGCTGTAAACCAATTTTTAGGAATCAGGGGCCCACAAAACTAAAAAAGTTGGTTCGGATTACACAAACTTAGAGCAAGTAATTTACATGTAAAAACATGATGTGTCCAATTTTCAGTTACCGAGAGCCGACAATAAGAAATTTGAACGCACGATCGAATTTCCAACGCTCCATCACAATACTTTCTCTTTACTACGTACGTAGTGAGGCGAGAAACTAAAAGAACGAAGATAACAAGAGGATATGTAGAGAGTATTGCTTGGCTCAATACTGTGTGTTCACACAATGAATCATGAATTAGATACATTTTTATTTTTCGTTTATGAAGCACGAATACAACTGGGCATCGACCGATAGCTAATTTGATGTAACTACATGATAAAAAAACAACCAAACACTTGTTCTTGAAAGTTAATTCTTATTTTCTCATCGGTTCGAAAAACAAGGATAATTCAACACTTCGTAATTCCAATTAATTGAATTTCTTATTAATTTCAATGTTCCCGAGAATTGCCATTTCATGTGTAGTGCTCGTATTGATTAGCGTAATTACAAAAGGTGACACTGAGAGCCTGTACAAGCAATGTGTTCGTGGCGGATCATCTCTGAGCAATCAATAATCCCGCCCTGAGGCAAAACTATCCTCTCCACCTGCCTTCCCTACCACCTTCCCTTCAAGGCAATGAGGGCGGTAGATTTCCTCAATCGAAGCTCCGCTGTCACAACTTTGAAGTATTACACGTCTTCAATTTCTAGCCACGGCCAAGTACTTAGCCATCCTGCATCAATTGCAAAATTTTGTTAATTAGTGATTCGTCAGTAACTTCGAAAACCTCATACGCGCTCACGTCCTAGGTAATATCTGTAGGCAGGTCTTTATATTGACAAATGAACGTACACAACCAAGTAACCTGCCAGTGTCTACCTGTCCCTCACAATCACAACTAGTCCGATCCACCTAAGGATTCAGCGAGGTGTCATTCCACGCGACTCGGCCTGCAGGAAGAGATCTTGAGAACTTTTTCGTATTACTCTAATATAATTTTTTTACTCACATTCACAAATATGAAAATAGCCGAAGGCATCACACAATGCCAGTACATAGTATGCCAAATTTTATTAAAGGAAGAAGAAAGTTGTCCACACATTTCAACACGAATTTTACATTCACGAAAAGTTGACTTTCTAGAACCAACTTTATATGAATTAAGACTATATTCCTGTACGAAATTTGATACAAAAAAACGAAACTAGCGAAGATCGCGAAGAAATAACATTAATCTATTAAAGTAAGAGACTGATAATACGAAATACATTTTTAAAACTGATAAATATTTGAAATTCTACTTCAAAAAGAAATGTAATTTTACAAAAGTTCCAAACACCCGAACTAAAAATGACGAGTATAGTAATTGTAATTCCCCTGTACACAACATTGATAACGGAATGAAAGCTACGAAATACTAGCAGTACAATTTCGATCTACATCGAAAACAGAATGACATCGCATAAACGCTGCCAAGCGTCATTACAGCATTAATACGTAGGAACATTAAGGGGGAAAGAAAAAAAAGTTTCGGAACTGAAAACAGCTCCTGAGGCGCGCAGTGAAGCAATTTCAATGCACGGCGCGTCGGCCTGCAGCCTTAAACTCCCGCCCCCCGGCCTTTTACGTCCGCGACGCGCCGTAAAACCCGGAAGTACGTCTCTGGCCGAGAGCCCTTCCGTCCGTCCTTCCTTCCTTCCGCCGACTTATTTCGCAGCAATCGATTCCGGTAAGATGTTTCGGGACCCGGAGGAGAGGCGGGGACGGGCGGCGGAGAGAGAGCGGGGTGGGGGGTGGGGGGAACTCTCATAAAAGGTGAGCCAGCCCCACGCCCTGGGCACGGCGGATCTTTAAAGAGGAAGCCCCGACGTGGGGCCGCGAAACGCCCCCGCCGCCGCCTGTCAAACCGACCCGCCGCGCGACGCGGGCGGGCGGGCATCGATTGAGCAACAGGCCGACGCGACGCGACGCGAAGCGAGGTGGAGGATTCGCGTAGGTGCAACTACGCAGCAACTAGCGGCGGCAACGCACTCACCTCGGCGGCGTTACACAGCGGCGGAGGCGGAGGCGGCGGCGGCACGGCGCGCGGGAGCGGGAGCGGGGCGGTTTGCTTCGCGTCTGCGACTGACGCACGCAGGCGGGCGGGCGGACGGGCGAGCGAGCGGGAGGGCGGGCCGACGCGGCTAGCCGGGGGCCCAGCCGACCACGACTGGGGGGAGCTGGCGACGGCGGCGGTGGCGGCCTCCAGCGGCGAAGCGCGGGGGCGGGGCGACGCCAGCGGCGCCCGCGGCCGGGCGGCGAACTGCGACAAGGCGGCGAGAGCGCGGATCAAAGCAGCGGCAGACGTCACGGCACTCTTAATTTTCGAAGGGTTGGAAATCATTAGATTTCCTTGAGTGAAAACATTCTTTTAAGAGTGCGACTTTTTAAATTATTTTTCGCAAAAACAAAGATTACGGAAACTTATTTATAGGCATACGTCATCTTCAAGTGACCAATTATAAGCGCGTTATGATAAGGCGACGGATTTTCATGTGAATTAATACTTGCACAGGAAGAAGATACCTGCACTCAATAATATTTTTTAATGAACACGATATTCTGAACCATTTTTATTTCACAAATTTTGGAGAATTTTACTTCAAACCATATATCCCGTTACTTTTTAATATATTTATACTTCGAAAAGAAACATTTCAGAAGAGAGTTTGCAATTTCTGTTGCTGAAATACTTTCTTCCAAAGCAATGCAATACTACCGCGCTTGTATGACCATCAGACCTTTCTCATGAATAATTCATGACAATTAATGTCAAACCAGAGAACGGATTTATATGGACTAAACCATGAAATAGGTAAATATATATTACGTTATTTTTATCGCTTTTTCCATCAGATTTTTCTTACAGCTTCTCCCTACTGGCCTTTCATAAACTGCGTCTCATCTATTTTAGGAAGCGGTATACATCGATCGCTATGTTGATGTCCAATAAACCGCGTATGTACGGTAACCTCTTGTATGTACGTACAACCTCTTGTATGTACGTACAACCTCTTGTATGTACGTACAACCTCTTGTATGTACGTACAACCTCTTCGATTTTAACATAGCTTTAGATAATTTTCAATATTTGGCGCATTTTGGAACTCTGTCGTAATTTCATTCGTGGAATTAAATACCACTCGTGCTTTGGAAATTCTCAGAAAATTATCGACAATTCCCAAAGCACTTGTGGAATTAACTAACATAAATGAATATGGTAAAATAATATTTTATTCTTAGTTGATAAACCTTCATCTTAAATTCTCAAATACAACTTCCAATTTTACACTGGCTGACTATTCTATTTTTGCCTTTTAACACTGGCTTAATAACTTGGGAATAAAAATTGTTCTAATGTCTATTTTCCTAAAATAATAATTTTTCTAAATTCTTTTTCTAGTTTTTCAAACGTTACTTATTTCGCGGGTTTTTTTTCTTTTCTTTTTCCGGGACTCAAGAAAATGTGCGCATATAATCTCTTCCCCCATACGTCATACACAGTTTTTTACTGATTTTTGACCAAATAAATAAATAAATAAAAAATGATCTGGGTCTGAACCGCTCCCGGACGACCCTGGAATAAAGGAGTATTAAGAGAGGCGATTGTGAAATGGGGAGTGCGTTACCGGTGAAAATCGACGCGATGTTTCTATCGCAGCGTGCGCAGACGATACCGTCAGTTCTTACAAACGTGCTTTAGGTAGGAACGGCCTGGAGCAATGGGTCCTTTGAAGTGACCATGCGGTCCACGGAATAAACTGCCAGGTTTGCAACATATTTTTAAGCGTACCAAGATCTACTCTGGGGAAAAAAATAAAAGAAATATTTAAAGGCAGCCCGGCACAATAAGAGGTCTGTGCATAAAGAGCTGTAATTAGCAGTAATTTGAAGAATGTTCATAATTCACAAAAAATATCATTTATCATACATCTGCTTATTGTTTCTGAGACAAAGGTTTTGTTTTTGTAAATTGATTAATTTATCTGATTTATATAGATTTTTCTTCCTTGAGAATTTGTTATATAAGAAGAGCAATCTAATTTCTTCAGCCTGTTCAGTACTTTCCAAATTCCACCAACTAAAAACTATTCATGTTGAATAGTTTGCCATATAAAACTTCTGCTGTAGGAGGCAATAAATTTTCTTGAATTCAAGTTTTCAAGGACTATCAATTCTCTCCCCCCCCCCCCAAAAAAGCAATAAAGTGATAAGGTGTGGTAAAGAGCAGGGAGTGTATTTTACTCAGATTTTTCTCATTAAAATTTCAAAAAATTTTAAGTAGTATTTATTGAAACTAAACGAAATGTCCCTGTCTCCAGCAGTACTGCGCAGTGAGGGCAGTGGGGTGGCCCAACCTGGCCGACACTTTCAGGAGTGGCAAAAAAATTTCACAATAAATAAGAAATAATAATAATAATAATAATATCTTGTAAATATTTCAACCATTTCATTTCATATTTTTGTTGCACCTACAATTCAGACTGATTGAAATGAGCACGTGATCTTTTATTACTCATTCTCACAAGACTTCATTAAATTAATCTATAATAATATTGATATCCTGCTCATTGTAGCAACTGGCAACACTGTCTGTACTGACTTGTAGGAATTCCCTGAATTTTATTTTGTGCTTGGACTGTTTATGATTCATATTCAGTGAGAATGACTTCTATCATAAAGAATACTGTTCAATATTGTATAACAACACCTGCAAATAAGATTACAGAATGGAAAAGTCTTTTCCAGGAAGTCCGTCAGTGTTGCGTTGACAATTCAAAGAAAGTTTCATCGATGGATCATCAGTCATCCAATTCTCATTAACTTAATCGTATATATGTAGGCGCTTTCCAAACTGAATTTAGGGCTCATAAGTATGTGTAGTGAGTGGTAAATTATTGAACTTTGTTGAAAAATTGTATTACTCATATACTTATACATTCAACTATTAAATATTTTATTTAACTTTTTTATTTATGTAACTGTATGTTTGCCTATCTGTTACATTGTACAAACCTGTATACAGAGTGAGTCACGTAACTTTAGCACCTCCTGTAACTTTTGAACGGTTGAAGTTATTGCAATGCAGTTTTCACGAAAGTGCATGAGGGAAAGGGGCTAATTGATACGTGAATTAATTTCTATTTTATCACTTGTATTTTACGAGATTTGTTAGGTAACTTTGTTTTTTCAAATGGAACTATTCATATTTTTTCAGTCCACCATGACGAGCGTAAAAAGACGAATCCAATGATGTACATATTGTTATATGTTAGATAAGGATTTTTTTGATTAATTGTGATTTTTGCGACCGGGGTTTAACGGACGTTTTGAATAGTCCACCACACAAGGTCATGCAGCGCTCCACCAGCACACGTGCGCCCGGCGAAGGGAAGGGAAGGGGAGGGATCTTATTTGAAAATACGAAACATAGTATTCCAAGTATTCACAAAACCATTGCAGTTTTTTCCTGAACTGTGCTTTCCATCCTTCTGCATTTTCACATTTTCGTCTTTCTTTGATTGAAGGAATTAAAGGATGGAAAATAAGAATTTGTCATAAGTTTGTATTGTAATAAAATTGTTTATAACTTCAACTCCATTTAATGGGATTTCATAAGATACGTAGTAATGGGATCTTGAAACAAAGCACAATAAGAATAAATAATTAAAACTGTACAAAAATATATTGTATATTTTGAGCAAACAATTTCAATGTTAATACGAATATAATAATAACTTAGGGATAGAAATAATCTTATTTCAATAAATACTACTTAAGACAAATCCGTATTTTCAATCCCTAAGAAACCCAAATTACTGAAAATGGATTAAGATGAAAAGGAGAGTTCAGAAAAAAGTGCAACAGTTTTGTGAATATTTTTCGTATCCTCAAGTACTTAAATCCCTTCCCTTACCCGACCCCGCGTTTGCTGGGGGAGCGCTGCGTGACCTTGTGGGGCTGACAGTTACAATGAAAATATCCGTTAAACACTAGTCACAAAAAAATCACAATTACTCAAAAAAATGCTTATCTAATATATGACAATATTTATATCTTTGGATTCGTCTTTTTACGCTTGTCATGATAGATTGAAAAAATATGTATATTCCCATTTGAAAAAACAAAGTTACCTCAAATATCTCGTAAAATAAAAGTGATAAAAGAGAAATCAATACACATATCAATTAGCCCCATTCCCTCATTCACTTCCGTGAAAACTGCATTGCAATATCTTCAACCGTTCAAAAGTTACAGGAGGTGCTAAAGTTACGTGACTCACCCTGTATTGTCTTTTAATTTGAAATACCAAAACAAGAGGGTGGTGAAATTTTCCTCCACCCAAGGTGACTGACAACCACACAACACCACAGCCATCTCTTACAAAAAATGATGTCAACTGCAGAGCATTTGTCACTGGGATAAAGTTTCTAGAAGTGGCTTTCATTCTCCAAAGCATTCAATCTCATTGTTTAATGACCTGTGGTATTCATGTCAAAATTTAAGAAATATGTGAAATGTAAAATAAATTTAGCATAGGTAATAGAAGTAACAAAAATAAATATAAATTTAAAAACAATACTTTGTTTAACTTCTCAAAAATCTTGCAAAAGGAATCAATTTGAAGACAGATTATTCACAGTTAGTTTGTTGTGTGTGTGTTTTTTTAATAGAGACATTCCAAAGTGTCTACGGCAAAGAGTTATTTGCACTATACAATGTGTCTTTGGTTTCAATGAATAATTTCTCATCAAACATGTTCATTGCTTTTCATGTTTCTCCAGGTAATACTTTCTTCCATCGTGCCATAACTTGACAATATGAATACACTGGGTCTTCATTAAATGGTTATTTCTCAGATCAAGTAGTGTTAATTTCTTATTTGAAATACTGATCTTTAACAGTGATTTTTTTTCTATCAATTTATGGATAACACCCAAGTTTACCCACATCATATCAGAATTTTGCCAATACCATATTTCTCTCTTCCTAAACGATGGACTGCAGAATCACGAAAATCTCGCCCTTGTTCAATTTCATAAAGTTTGATTTAGGAACTTGGACAATTTTCCTAACTTGATACTTATCTTTTTGCTAAACAAAGGTATTGATGCCAAAGTGTTGCTTTACAGTGCATCTTATTAATGTTATATTTAGACTGGAGTTTCAAAATAAAAAATGCCATATTTTAGAAAAACTTTTAAATTGGATATACTTAAATGTTGTATTGCAGTTATTCAATAAAATACTCTAAAATGCAATAGTAAAGTAATAAAATGTGAACTAAAAACACTATTGTAAGATTTCAAACCAAAAAGTTGAAATATGTACCAGAAACACCAACTTAAAACAACAAATAATAATAACAACTACAGTAACAACAACAAAAAAAGGAAAAATAGCCAAATCGTGAAATATTCACATTTCAACTTCCTGTTATAGATTTTAAAAATAAATTATACTGCATTTTGAAAAAATTAAAACTGCAAAAGTATGAAGATAAATTAACTAGGAAAATTGATAACTTGAACTACGAAAAAAAGTATTACACTAATCTTGAAAAGTAATGTAGAGCATCATTAAACATCCAAAACAGACATTGCAAAATGTAGCAGAAAAATGAAGAACTATACTCCAACAAAATTTTGATCTATTCCTCAGAGGTGAAATGTTAATAAAGGGTTGTAATTATTGATACAAGGTTAGCAGGACTCACGCAGTGTGTTTAAGTATTGTAATAAAGCATATAAGTCATATTGTACTAGTACATGAAGATCATCATTGAAGAATTTTGAAAATGTTTGAACTGAGAAAAGATAAAGAAGAAAGAACATTTTGCAAATTTAATTTCCATTTGAAGTTTTCTCACATAGAATAAACTTACTCCAAAGTAATACTTTTTATCTGAATTTTGTCAGCCTCATGCAAACAAACA
The DNA here is from genome assembly GCA_031308135.1 of Acheta domesticus. NCBI lineage: Eukaryota > Metazoa > Arthropoda > Insecta > Orthoptera > Gryllidae > Acheta > Acheta domesticus. The sequence continues at coordinate 7,772,538 of JAHLJT010005437.1, forward strand.
AAAAAACAAAAACTTACCCCTAATATAAGTACCAATCCCTTAGTTCAGACTTCACTTATCAGTGATCTTTGTTCACACAGCTGTAAGGTTGACAAACTCTTGCTTGTTGAAATAAATGCTTGGACTTTCTCTTTTAAACCAGTTTTACTTGCACTGTATGAAATAAAAATGAGCATTAAAAAGCATGTAGGATAAGAGCTACAATAACATGAAAACAGATAATTTCACAGTTTTCTGAAAGGCTGCAGACTTTGTGAATCTAATATTTAATCTATCATCAAACAACTAAAACAGAAATGCATCTTTACATACATACATAACAATTTTAAACAATGTTCCATCACCAAGCAATAACTTTCACAACTGACAGCTTAATCCAAACTTCGTTAAGAGGTTTAGCTAAAACAACAATATCTATCATCTATCACCAAATATGTGCCCTGAAATATATTTCTAATGTTCACTTGTTCTAATCTAATAAAAGCTGGTTCACCAGCTATCTCGTTCCTATTGCACTGGTCAACACTCATTTTCTTGCCAAACAATTTAAAGCCATTTTAGGGTATGTTTAATGCACAGATTCCAAATATGATATTGGTTTTTGAAGATTAGCTCTAGTTTTTGAAATAATGAAAATCTCATCGAAAAGTATTATTTTATTTTATTTATATTTTATTTTATTGTACAGGCTATTCGTAAATTGCATAAAACTTGAACTAAATTTAACTAGATATGCCTATTTATACAAAATTAAACTCCTGAAATATGTAATATTAATATAGTCAATATATTTATATTTACAGCCTGCAAATAATCACAAAACATTGTATGATATCCTTTTATGCGGCATATCAGGGCAATCACATTGATGGCTCCAGTAGTAGCCTGCCATTGTCCCGATCCCATCTGCTCTGAAATCTAACTTCCATTACTGCTTTTTCTTGATGGATCCACTCACTTTGTTTCTCACACATATTGCCAAGATTTTCTGGAAATTTGTCTAGATGGCTATGAAGATATTGTACCTTAATACTCATAGTTGCGCCCAAATTTTGAAAGTTTAAAAGCAAGTCTGGCGCCAGTTTTAGATAATTTTCTGCTTTATGATTACCCAAAAAGTTTGTGACAACTATGACAATGCCTGTACTAAAAACCAGTAACGTGTTATTTTTGATTTCAGTGTCACACATTTCTTTTCTTTTAGTCAGGATGCTAAAAGATCAGCTGCTTTGCTTGGCAAACTGAGGTAACATATTAAATCACTGAGCTTATCTTAGGAGAAGTGCTCTTTTGTAACAATACTTCCATCGTTTTCACAGCCACTGCTGACTCTTGAATTGCACCCCAGAATCTGTATATCCTCACTATGACAGAGGACTTCCAGTGAGTGTGGTGAACATCAGGTCCATGTGGCACAGGTCGCTTTGCTGATTCCAAATCAGGTTCTTTTTCTTGTAACGATTGAAGGCTTTTACGTTTACAGAACAAAAATAAATCATGACGATGATTTTAGGGCTCTCACCATACCATCAGTACATCAAATTTTAAACTCTTCAGTTTTCCACTGACAGAGATACTCCACCCAAGTTTTGCATACCACATAAGGAGCCCACGACTAATCTTGATATTTGATTTTTGATTTTGATCTTGATATTTTGATTTTGATACAGTTTTATATCAAAATATGTTTCATATATTTTTCTCCAAAGTTTGTAATATTTACTTTCTGTTTTTGTAGCGTAAATTCCCCACAAATGTAGTCAAATACAATAAAGTTGTTCACAAAAGGTCTTCCTGAAGAACTCATTGTTTTGTAACAAAAGAAAATGTATTAATAAAACAAAGCTCAATTAAAGTATCCTGAAAATAATGCGATATTCACTGTTTAAAATGAAAAAATACAGTGTTTGTATAAATATAGATATTTGCATTAAAAGCTGTGCATTTTTTGATAGTATCGTTCATTACAATGTTCATAGCACAAAAACTAGAGCCAATTCAATGAAACTAATGACATATCTGGATTCAGCATACCTGATTTACTGTAAATTCGTTGCAAAATCCTGGGCAAGTGAAAAAAAGTTTTTTTTGGTTGAGCAGTGTTATATTTACACCAGAATAAAAATGCACCATATGATCATAGAGTAAATGCAACATCTCTTGGCAAAATAATAATTACACAAATTAAACCTCGGCGAAAATTATTACTCACAAATAATATAAGCAGGGGCAGATTTTAATGAAATTCATTTTTATTTTATTTTCACTTTAGAATGATGCCGTTTAGTATATTAGAAAATTAGAAATTATATTAAATAGTATATTAGAAAATAGTTAGCCGTTTAGTATATTAGAAAATTATTATTCACAAATAATATAAGTAGGGAGAGGATTTTAATGAAATACTTTTTTTTTTCTTTCTTTTCACTTTAGAATGATGCCGTATAGTATAGAAATTCTTCTATTTCATGACAAACGGAAACTACTGATTTTTACATTCCCCCCCCTGCATTTCTCTTTGATTTCAACTAATGTCATTTTTTAACCTTTTTTCATAATTTAAAGCATTTTCTGCGGATTTCATCGATTTTATTATCATTTTAATTGTACTTGCTTCAAATAATATTTACGAGATGTAACAAATGTTCTTAACAGAATTCCTGAGTAGTCTGTTAAATTTCTTTACACAGAAACTGTAATATCAGCAGTAGTATGTAATCTAAGATTCCTGTGAAGCCTTCAGCACCATTGTCGGTTCAGCAGATTTCACAACTAAAGATAAAGATTTTCTGGTCCAGTCCAAACCAAAAGTTTGCAAGCCAAGTGCACTTGAGTGAAAGGAAGATGGTTCTATTACTTCAGTAACATATCCAACAGCTTGAGTTGTTCATTTGAACTGGTTTTGAAATGATTTATTACGTCATTTTTCTTTGCTTTTAGAGCATTTTTCAAACATTTTAAGAGCATTTTATTGATATTTTTCTTAACTTCACACTAGAACGGAGAATATTGTTTTGTTCTGCTAAGTAAAAAAATGCTCAGTAAAGTAAACACTAGGTGAAAAAAATCAAATAAATCACAACATACAACTAATAAAAGTTTTTAACCAATTAATACCCATAGTAAATTTACAATGATATTATGTTTTATTTCTACAACCAACATAAACACTAAGCACAAGACAAACCATGACACACAAAAATATTTTAAATAAGAAAATTATATTGAGCACATTTTCAATGATTATTTTTAACTTTCACATTGAATTAGAATGATTATTTGTTATTAGGAAAAATTGTATTTAAAACTAATACACTCTCATAACTATGGAATTTGGTTTTTATTTCTATTTTAGATAAAATCGACAACAAAAGTGAAAAGAAACCACTGCAAAAGCTACTTGAAACTGTCTCGGTTGATTCTGAACTAGAACTAGATGATGCTCTCAATGATGACGAAGAAAGCATACTAGAGGTAAGGGAAGATAATTCGAAGAGTGAACAAATTTCAGAAACAAAATAGAATTCAGAGAAAAAACAGAATTCTTGCCGCTCTCACCCGCAATGAGCTTTGTGAAAACTTAGGCAGTACAAACTCAACAATGCTAGGCACCATCAGAAAAAACAAGCGTCAGCTTTCTTCTGAATTCACTCAAAGACAATCCAGGCCTATTTTATCCAACATTCATAGATTCCGTGAAGACTGCACCCGTTGTCATACATCCCAAATAAGCAAAAAAAATCTTACTAATTTCATCAATGCATGATAATGTTGTCGATGAAGAAACAGGAAGTCTGAAATTGGTGTGGACTACAACTAAATTAAAGATGGAGTGAATGTTGTACACCAACTCTCTGCAAATTAAAATGCAGCCAGAAACACTTGATGTTGGCTCACAGTCTTACTTTACTTTATGATCAACATCACTAGTATAAACATCCAAGTTAATACCAGTCAGAATGCACCAAACCTGAATATCGTCCATTAAGAATTTCTAACGAGTTCAGGAATGACCTTCGGCAAATTTATCTTTGCACCTGTGTGATGATGAAAAACTTTAAATGGCCACAAACTTGAGTGAATTTCATAAACAGTGAGTAATGTTAATTTAACATTGTCAGTAGTTAAACTATAGCTAACAAGTTTTAGCTACTCAGTTTTGCCAAACTGACAACAGAATGAAAAATCACGATATTGTTATGCCGTTCATGTATTCTGACTTTACTTGAGATCACCGTTTCTAATTTGCTTACATTGTTGTTTCTGCTAGTTTTAATGTTCCTTTTTTCTTGTAACTGTGTTTATTAATTATTCGTTTGAGGTTATAGTCTCTGTGATGTCAGATCCATTGTTACTGTTCCCATTTTAATATGCATAAAATACTCAAACAGTCTCAGAGACCAGCCACTGTTCATGTCCTTTTATTTTGCCACACTTACACAAGATTAAGCTCCCGATATGAGTGGTAGAGTTGTGCACGTAAGTGTATGTGTATGGGAGGGATGGGGCAAGGGTGAGGAAAGAAAAATCATGCACAGTCCATGAGGCATTTCTTATGGTAATTTTCCGGAATATGCCTGATAATGTTTGAAGAAATTAAGGGAAACTACAGGTCAGAACAGCCTAGAAATCTCCCCCAGGCAGGGGCTGAATTCAAGCAAGCCATATAACCACAGATGACAGTACAGCCAGGACTCTTAATCCACGACTTCCCACTCAGTGCCACTGCACAATGATAATGGTGGCTCTAAGGTAACTCTCTTGGTTTTGTTTGTGTGTTTGTTGTGATTAGTATGTCAATATTAGCAAATGAAATTTTTGGTTTACTTTGAAAACGTTTACTTAGTTTCATACTTTAACTTGTTTTTCTGCATTTGTGATTAAATTAGAATTTTTAATAATTTTGATACATAAAATAATAATTTTTGTTACTTTACTACAAATAATTGACAATATTTAAAACATTTCAATGGGGATTTTCAAGGTTTCTTTTACGGGTAAAATTTAGCCAACTCTGTAATCATGCTCCTGCTTCAAATCAAGAGTTATGACCTTTTTGCCTTGTCTACTAATAACATGCTGCCTTGGACAATCAAATAAAGTCAAAACCATCGAAATTGGTTTTTGAACAAAAACATTACTGGAGTAAAGTTTTAAGAGTTTGTTGAAATGCACATGACTTTAATTATTTATTTATGCGTAGTGGAGCAAATCGTCAACATTTTTAATGTTGGCAGGTTAGCAATAGTAGGAGTGCCGTTTCCCTCTTCATCTGTTAGTTATAGCATCAGGTGAACAATCAGTTTATTCCATTTGATTCAATGGAGTAATCACCACTCGCATCCACAATACAACCAAGGGTCTAATCAAGATTGCTGTAGTTATCAGCTGCAATAAAAACGTCCTGAGGTGCCATTATAATACAGCCAACTAACTATTAAATGTATTTGCCCCCTTGCATTGTGTCTGCTTTAGTGCAACGTGAAACAGAAGCCTTTATTTCCATCTCATTCAAAACATACACTAAGAATATATTAGAAGCAATTTGAATAATGTAAACATATTTTCATATGTGAAATTGTTACAGAATGAAGTCAATAATGTAATAATTCAAAATCACCAGCTCAGTGAATATGCAACCCTGAAAGTCTTTGTACAGTATTACAGTCTGTATTGTACTACTATCAAAATTTCAAATTAATCCATTCTAGTAACAATACATGTCAATGAAATTAACTAGTTAGTTGGAAAACCAAAATACATTTGTGTCAGAACTAAGTAGTGAACTGTGGGTATGTTAGTGGATTAAAGAAATTTAATTAAATAAAAGAGCAAGTAATTGTAGCAACTCCCTAACAGGACTTAGGAGATGGGGAACACTTTAAAGGTGAATCCACTCCCCAAGCTTTGAAAGCAGGGCTGAACCACCTCCACAGGCTGTCTGAGGTCTTCTCATTCAGCACCTAATATAAAGCACTTTGCACTTGATATATATTAAGATTTATTTTATATACTACAAAAACAGTGTGCTAACTTTTTTGCTCCCTTCATAAAATGAATATATTTAATATAAAATTAATGATAATGAGTATGTGGGGGATTTTAATGATTTTCAACCATTAGTTTACTTTTAACCTTTTTTCAGACATTTTTAATGAATTTTTTGCTGATTTCAACAATTTTAATATCAATTTAATGGTATTTGCTTCAAATAATATTTACAATATGCAAGAAATGCTCTCCACAGAATTCCTGAGTAGCCTATTCGTTTTCTTTACTCAGAAATTGTAATGTCAGCCACTGTGAGTAAGTCATTCAAGGTTCTTCTGATGCCTAACAGCGCCATTGTTGGTTCATCCAATTTCATGATAACTAAAGGCAGAAATTTCCTGGTAAAGAACAGACCGTACCAAAAGTTATGAAACTGAGTTCACTTGTACGAATGGAAGAAACCTCAATTACAATAGTAACATATCCAAGCGTTGAAGTTATTCATCCTAACTGGTTTTGATCATTTCTTTGACATTTTCCTTTGCTTTTAGAGCATTTTAAAAACATTTTAAGAGAATTTTATTGATAATTTTTGGCGATGTTTTGGGTCATCAAAATCCGCCCCCTTATCATGAAGTAATTATATTAGGTACACATCTTAATCCTTCTTGCCTCACCCAACTTCACCACCAAAATTCAATATTTTTTTTTTTAGTAAAAAGGGTGTAGAGATGTGGTGACCGTGCTACCCCTACTTCCTTGACAGACACTCAGGTCTATCCAGAGAACTAGCTCAGAGGTTCAAGTCCCCAAGGCAAATTCTGGAGTTTCCTCTGCCTATCTCCAATATTCCTCTAGACACGATACTAGGCAACAAGATAAACACTGAACATTCAACTGATATCGCATCACTGTGGATACAATAGGGATATGTTAATTTTTTGTTTATTTATGATGACAACAGCTAGGCTCATATTACGTAAAACTGAAGTTATATAGTTTCATGCTCTAATTATAATTATTTTTCAATTGTTCATTTAAACTGCACCATTGGGTAAAGACGAACACATCAACAAAATTCTCGGTACAGAGATATTTACAGATTAAAATGTTAAAAATTATACATTTTTTATGTTTAGTTTTATAGTGAACAGTTTTTAACAGTGGTTTATCTTGTTACATTGTTAACAGGTGTTTTATCCAGCAAATAATGACCTATAACTATGCAGTTGTTAGGACTCCAAGAAAAACTCACTCTATTGTAGCCATGAACTGTACATAACTGTTACAGCAGGAGTTATTTATTTACACAGAAAGCACAATTTAGGAACAGAAAACAACCTATCTTACATGCATTGCATTCACATCTTTAGTAAAACAAAGATTCGTCTTTCCTTTTCAAAATAACCATTTAATCTCAGGAGATTTTAATTCTGAGCCTATAGCATGTCCAAATTCATTTTCAAATGTGTATCATCTCAAACCCATTTTATTTAAGTACTATATTGCAGTAAACTGTTGACTGTACGCACTCCTTCAAACTTATATAGACATCTGGCTGATAAGAGCATCCAGTGATAAAAAAATCAAAATTATGTTGAGGGGGCTGGTCAGTCACAAGTCAGTGAAGTCAAGAGTTACTGACCTTATCTTTGACTGGACAAGTTTCTTTACCCTTGAATTTCTTGTTTTCCTTCAAACCAAGTTTAATATCAAGTAAGTGAACCAATTCATAAAATGAGGGATTCAGGTGTACTCTTTGATTTAAATCAAATGACTTTTCGACATACAATCAGCTGGAACACAGTTATCCAATCAGAGCTTCAATACCAAAAAATTAAGTCATAACAATGCTCCCGATTGGATAATCATGTATGACTGATCAAAAGTCAGAAGTCACTATTTGAATCAAAGAATAGATAACAATATCAGACATTTTGGAGGAAAAATATATGTGACAATGTTCATAAAAGCTAATATTGAGTTCATTCAAAATATCCGATACCATTATTTTCATACCATAATTCCTCAAATGTAATGTCCCTTTTAATATAAAATTTGTGAATAGGTTCCTTGTCAATATGAACCTTGGTTTACAGAATTTTTATTAAACATATTATGGGAAGACATAACCTGCAAAATTTTCACCCCAATATTGCAAAGCCTCTGATTTCTTCTACATGCTTTCCAGAACATACAAGCAAAACAAATTCATTTGGAATAGCATAGAAGTAAGAGTTTCTCTGTAGTAATAATAGCAACTGTATTATATCAGTGAACATTTTAACCAGTCTTCTTTCCAAGACAATATAATCATTCTTACAAAACATACACATTCAGAATAAGATTCTTAAAATACACTTTTCAGAATAGTTAGAGTACTTGAACATCAGTCACCTACATTTCTTTATTTCTGTCAACCCATTACTGTAAATGTGCACTGAATATTTTATGTATATGATGAAATAGCACTACTAAATAATATAAATTCTTTCACCATATTATATAGCAAAAATCTCTTGTAAATGTGAACTGTTAAATGTTCATCAGTTGCATCTGGGGAAGGTACATTACTGATGTTTACCTTGTCATCAACTACTACACAGAAAGTTTTATTACATGCAATAATATTGTCCTAAAGCGAGTCTTTTCCACACTTGTGTCATAATATTAATTGGAGTTATCTTTTCTGTACTCACTGTATTTGAAGAATACATGTATTCTTGAAGGCCTTCAATTACACAAATCTCACTGAAACAAAAAAATTGAAGATTTGAAAATAAAAACAGCAAACAAAATGAATTCTTTAGAAAGTTAAAGTACTAATAATGGCTCGTTCATTCTTTTATTACTTGCAAACCATTTAACATTCACAAAATGTAATAATAATAATAATAATAAAAACAAACAAACATGGGTCTACAGAGCAAATGTTAGTAACATAATTCCACTCGTCTGAAAATGTAAAGAAGAAAATACTGCCATAATTAAATTTACCACTTACATTTCATTAATCTAGAAGAAAAGAATGAAATAGCATGAAAATATCATTAGGCTATATTGAGTGAATTGTAGAAATGACCAAAAAGTAGGTAATGAAATAACATTGTCAATGAACTTTATAACAAAGAACAGGAAATGAAAACATTTTCTTGAATGAAAAATTCTGCCAAAAATTCTGTTTTATTTTGAATATAAATTCACAGGATTTATTGGAATTTCCAGAACTGCCAGGTTATTTTTTGTTACCTTACATACATTTATTTCAAAAAATACACAGAAAAAAGAAAGTGAAACGCCCCTACGTGGAGCTAAAGCAAAGTTCAACAGCTTGTTGATAATATTTGCAAATGTTCATGTTTAACATCAAAATTTGTAATTGCCATTACAAACATTCCTACAGTCCCAAGGAAATTAACCCATAACCACAGACGGGAGTCAAACTGACTCCGCTCTCTTCTAGTTTTATTTTATTCTTTTAGCACTCCTATTTCCACCAGGACTTCATTACCTTCAAACTAACTCTCCATTGTTGCGAATGCGGATTATCCATTTTGTAGATCTTAATTTATCAGATTTATTTCCTGTTAAAATTAGCTTTGCACATCACAAAGTCAGTTTGACTCCATGTCTGAACATGTAACAAGAAAAATTACTTGTTGACACTACTGAAAGCAAGCATGTACATAATATTTTTTGCGTTATGAATTACATTTATTGTATTTTTAGCATTATCCTTAATATTATCTTTTTAATTTTCAAGCACTATTCTTGATATTTTTCTCATTAAGCACTAATGACATTAGTAACAAGACTGTTTTTGATCAAATATTTAAGTAACTAATTATCAAGGAATTAGAAAGAACATGTTTTTGACAAGACTTCAGAATTTCAATTAAAAAAATACTAGGTAGGGAAAAGTAGGAAACAGCAAAAAGGATGGAAAACTATCATCAAGAAAATGCTACTCTATTTGTCCAAAGACACTACGAGGAAAACAAATACTACTTGTTACTCTTGTAAACATGCTCTGTGCGGTCTGTGTTCATTAACAATGTGTACCAATCGTAAAAGTAATAAAACATTAAAAGTATTTATAAAATACTAGGAAAACCCGGCAGACGTTCCGCCCTTCATCTCCCTTTTCTCCCTCCCATCTCCCTGTCTCTACCTCCTTCCCTCACCCTGTCCCTGTCTCTCTCTGCCGCTCTGTCCCTCTCATTCACATTTACTCGCAGATTCTGCATGTCTCTCAGCAGATGTAATATCGGGAAGCACTGGACTAGCAAAAAAGTAATAGAATGTTCGAGAAGAGCTCATTCTGTAGATTATGGTGTGGGAAGCATTTCTTTGAGGCTCTTGGCGTCAATATTTTAGTTTTTAAGGCCCTAGAACGCCTTGTTTAGGAGTTATTTAACAATATGGATTCAAAATGCTGCCCAGTGTGTTGCGGGCAGCATTTGACGTGAATATTTAGTTTTGTTCTACAGCACCATATAGTGGAGTTACAACAGAATTAACAGCACATAAACCTTCTGGGTGAAAAAAACACGTAGAAGTGTCAACTTTGGAGATCAGTCCAACGGTGTCGGAGTTAATAGTTAATGTGTGACTTCGTTACATTTGCATTAGACATTTAATCTACGCTAAGCTTGACTACAGAAACGCAATTAAAAAGTAAGTAATTCATAATTAGTATTATCTCAAAAACTTTTTAAACATTTTCTTTATTATTATAAAAGTAATTTTACAATGTACACAAAAAATAATTTGAAAAAGTAAATTAATAAGACATAAATCCTCGAGAAAGCATGCGGAGTCAGTTTGACTGCATGTCTGTGGTAGCGTAACAAATTCACGTCTGTGGTTACACGTTAAAATGAGTAACTTACGGTAAATTTTCTTAAAAAACATAAGAATAATTTTTTAAAGATCTGTCTTCATAAAAGTTGATGGATGTGCAATATTAAGACTCGTATACCACTCAAATTTACATTAATACAATATCCTGTTCAACAACTCATCGTTGTGTATACTAATAAAACTGTAGCCAAATATTTACATTCTGGTTCAATGAATGTTATAGATTTAAGATCTACAATCTGTTTTATTTTCAGTTGTTTAAAACAATTGTTTTACAAGTCCTTTTGTATCACTGAACTGTTTACAGAGTTTCAAACGACTTTTCATTCGTAATTTAGTGAATGTTTCGGTACTTTTTTTATCGGAATGCTTGTGAATTTCAGCAATTTACGACAAGGACCGTAACTAAAATGTATTACAATGAATAATTTTTAACGAATTCCCACACAGGTTGGGTCCTTCAAGTTGGAAATGTAAGGAATTATACACCACTGTGGCATGTTCGCACTTCATTTTGTCATGAAGTGTTGGTGTAATAGTTGTAACAAAAAACATTTCAGTTTTCTAACTCTGTTACTATGAACAAGCTGAAAAACATTAATATGCAAATAACTGCGACGAACTTGCGATTTCAATATGCGTAGTAATATGAATCTACCGAAATTACGAAGAGTATGAGTACAGAACGATTATATTAATAATTCAATTACTTACTTTATGTCAACACTTATTGGAAAACAATTTAACACACATTACACCTTTCAGAAGTCAATCACACTCGGCAACCACACAGACCAGACACAGACACACATTCTGCACACATTCAACACATCCAAGGACAGTCCATACTTTTCGCACTACGCAGCGCTGCAGTGAGATCAGAGAACGACCAACATTCCCCATTGCACCAATCGGTGTGCCCGAGACGCAGTCAAACAAATGATTGCATGAAAATGATACCAACATACAAACAGCACTAAAAAGCTGTGCAACAACGAGACCACAAGCCAACAACTGTTGACAAGAGCACAACCCAATTTGAAACCATAGATACGTAAAAAGAACAATTTAATTATTTCTTCAAATATTTTTGTAGCACTAATAAATACGTTCACAACTTTCTTTCCGATTACGTTAAATCGGCACGTTGACTGCCATGCAAAGAATACATACTATCGCAACATGACAACAATTACATTTCTTCACTGAAAATCGGCCACCACTTCATCTGATTACATACATCCGCACCAGCAAAACAATATATGCCATTAAATATTTAAGATGATATTACATAACTCCTTCCGCTCACGCTCATTTCGAGCTAACGTAGAAATCGTGTTCGCGATATTAGCAGGTTAAAGTGTTCCGGCTGCAGTTTAGCGACATCGAAACTTACGGCGACTGGCAGCACCGAAACGCTGTAAACAATCTGGTTTAGCATGGCGGCGCCCAGCAGTGTCGGATCTACGGGTACGTCGTGGTCAAAATGGCACGTAGCATTGATAGTAGGAGCGCCAGTTGCCATCGGAATAGGGTACTGGTACCTCAGGCAGTCAGGTAATGCGGCAAGTAAGGAGAAGCGGTCTTTGGCGGACAGATCAAAGGGAGGTGCCTCATCAATAGCTGCGACAAGTCAGATATCCCTGGATGGAACGGGCACGGAAAATATTGCCGAAATTCCGTCTTCTGAAAGTCTCTTGAAGAAAGCTTTGGGATGCAAAACAGTTGGAAATGAACACTTTAAAGCTGGAAGGTACGAAGATGCTATTAAATCATATAATCAGGCAATTGAATTTTGTCCTAAAGAAAACACAATGGATTTGGCTACTTTTTATCAAAATCGAGCAGCAGCTTATGAGCAATTAAAAATGTATAAAGAAGTTCAAGAGGACTGCAGTCATGCACTGGAACTGAATCCAAAGTATGTAAAGGCACTTCAACGCCGAGCTAAGGCTTGCGAATTAACTCAAGATCTCCCTCAGAGTCTTGAAGACATTACTGCTGCTTGTATTTTAGAAGGATTTCAGAATCAGAACACACTCCTCACAGCAGACAGAATTCTGAAAGAACTGGGTAAGGTGCATGCCAAAGAAGCAATGGCAAATAGAAAAACAATAATGCCATCCAAACACTTCATAAAAACATACTTCTCATCATTTATTGAAGATCCTATTACTAACAGCATAAAAAATGAAAGTGATGTGGCAGAGGCTGACTTGAGAGGATTTGCACAAGCACAGAATGCATTTAAGAAGCTCAACTTTGAAGAAATAGTGCCTGCATGTACTGAAGAAATAGAAAGTGATGGCGATAATAAGTTCAAAGCACTGGTTCTGCGAGCAACATTTTACTTACTCATGGGAGATCATGTTAATGCTCTGAAGGATTTTGAAACCGTCATCAGTGATGAAAGCATTGATGCAAAGTTGCGAGTAAATGCACTAATTAAACGAGCTTCACTGTACATGCAACTTGAACAACCTGATAAAAGCATTGAAGATTTTAACCAGGCCGCTCGATTGGACCCCTCAAATTCTGATGTATATCATCATCGTGGCCAAGTCCACTTGCTAATGGAGAAAGTCAAGGAAGCCATGGATGACTTCAAAGCTGCAGTGTCTCTGAATCCAAATTTCCCTATTGCTTATGTTCAGAAGTGTTACACTGATTACCGCTATGCATTTCAAAGTCATGATATGGAAAAGATGCAAGAAGTAATGAAGAATTTTACCCTAGCTGTGAAAAAGTTTCCTGAATGTTCTGAATGTTATACTTTGTTTGCACAAGTGTTGTGTGACCAGCAGGAGTATGAGAAAGCAGATTCCTATTTTCGCAAAGCCATTGAAGTTGAACCTGAGAATGCAGCTGTCTATGTACATCGGGGGCTTCTTCAGTTGCAGTGGACAGGGGATGTAAATAAAGCAATTGAATTCATCACTCAAGCACTGAAAATGGATGATCGATGTGAATTTGGCTATGAAACTTTGGGAACAATAGAAGTTCAACGTGGGAACTTGAAGCATGCAGTTGATCTTTTTGATAAGGCAATCCCATTGGCGAAGACAGAGTTGGAAATGTCTCATTTGTTTTCTCTTCGTAATGCAGCTGTAGCTCAAGCCAGTGTTGCTGAGAAAATGGGCATTCCTCTTACCTCCGCCACAGGTCCGTAGTGGCATTCTAAAGTTTTAATGGTTCTACCTATAATTCCGTCGGAGATGACTTGTAAGAGCAAAAGCAATTTTCATTCCTGTTATTAGTAAGAGATTTCGTAAACCTATAGAACTCTCAACAGGTTTGTAATACAATGTCAGTCAGTGGTTGCAAGAAGTAATATTATGTTTTGTTACATTCAGTGAGTGTTAGATTGATGAACAATTGCAAGTATCATGCTAAATGTAAATGAGTCATTATATGTCACGGTTGTGAATAAAGTTTTGTAATGTTTATTCCTGTGTTTAACCAAAACCAGTGTTTTTTATTTTTTCCTTCAAATCTCTGTGAAATCCTTTACAAATATTGTAGAGATTTTATTCAATATTTAAATTTATCTCGCTTAACTTGTTCTGAAGTTGTACATAAAATGTTAGCTCTTGAAAAAATATGCAAGAAAATAAAATTTCCATGACTTTGTTTCCATTCATTACTTAAAAAAAAAGCTTCAAATACTTTTTAAAAAATTCAAATTAATTTACATATGAGGAAGGTACCATGAAACCTTGCGAACCGTTATAAAATTTTGTACTTCGAATTATTACTCACCTTATCTTCTTCGGTCTTTGAAACCAAGCAAGGCAATTGAGAATTTGAATCGGTTTAAATGGTAGACAGAACAAAGTTTTGCTCTTGACATGGTTGCCAACATAAAATTTGTTCCGATGTTACGTACGTGTCTTTTATACAAAATATCCTTACTGTTTTAAATTCTTGTTGTGAATTAGCTTCATTGTATTATCGCATTACATCATGCACAAAGTAACATATTATAATAATGTATTAGAAAATAATTATTTTCAATATTGTTAATGTTGGTACCTTACATATTCCGAAATGTCGCCAGGACGAAATTAAATTGCAGCATCACGGTGTGTGATACAGCGGGTTCTGCGAGGAGTTGAATTGTGCTAGTAACTTTAGAACTTTTACAAGAGAAAACTTGAACAATGAGTTCAATTGGTACCGGGGTATGTACTGTAATATTAATTCTGTTGTGTGATTTCAAGGAGCGTTCAAGCTGTGTCATTACATAGTTGGATTTTGAGGTTATATGCTATTATTTGGATTCGAAGCTTTATAACTAGATGAAGGGAACCTTCTTTTTATCATAACAATTTAAAATATAAATTGTTATGTGATTATTGTTAATGTTTTGCATTTGTGAAGTTTCGATTATTATGTATATTACAGTATGACCTGTCAGCATCCCAGTTCTCTCCGGACGGGAGAGTTTTTCAAGTAGAATATGCTCATAAAGCTGTTGAAAACAGTGGGTAAGAATACATAATTTTCCCTATTTTTTTTCCATAATTGCTTTACGATGTATTTATGTTGTATTTACAATTTGTAATTGCTTTTCTAGGACTGTAATTGGCCTGAGGGGAAAAGATGGTGTAGTTTT
Source organism: Acheta domesticus (assembly GCA_031308135.1). Classification (NCBI taxonomy): domain Eukaryota; kingdom Metazoa; phylum Arthropoda; class Insecta; order Orthoptera; family Gryllidae; genus Acheta; species Acheta domesticus. The sequence continues at coordinate 7,788,007 of JAHLJT010005437.1, forward strand.
TGCTGTAGAAAAGCTTGTGACTTCAAAATTGTATGAACCAGGTGCAAATAAAAGAGTGTTTAACATTGACACTCATGTTGGAATGGTTTGTAAAATCAGATTTTTTTCCATGTTTTTGTTGCATGTGTAATACATTTAAACCAAAGTCTATTTTGCACTAATTTTAACTATAATTAAAAAATGTTTCTCTCTCAATATGTTTATTACCAAATTTTAAGTAGATTTTTCTCTATTGATATTTAGTGTAGAAAATTACCAAATAAAAAGTTAAATTATGTCAATAAATCAACATGGTTGTATAGGTTGTCTCACTTTACCACAGAGCAATCGTTTGTTTGCTTTGACAAATGAATATTAAAATTGTTTTCTCAGTAGCAAAAACTTTTCATGTTTGTAATGAGCAATTGCACTATTTGGGTTGAGGTATTAGTTCTTTTAAAACAGATCAATTAACTTTTAATTAAGAAGTCTTGTATACTTAACTTTGTTTTCTTTCATTGACATAAATGTTAATATTTGTTTTGAAGCTGTTATCCCCTTTCTTTTTTGATGTACTCATTGCATTTTAATACAAAAATGCTTAATGCAATATCAGTTTATTCAGCAACTGAGAAAACTTCACTTAATGCATGTCAGCTTTATATTATTTAGTTTTCTTCTATAGAAAAATTTTCTTCACTGTTGTATTATCAAGTGTGTTATTAATATGAAATTTAATTTTTATGAAATAAGTCAATTTCAATGTTATCTGTCCCTTACAAAATAAAATACAGTATCCAAATTCATGCTTTTTGTAGTGGCTTTTGAGTGTGCAAAATTCTAAAAATTTTGTTTTAATTTACAGGCAGTATCTGGACTGATTTCTGATGCGCGACAGATAGTTGAAACAGCACGTAGTGAGGCTGCTAATTACAGAGCTCAATATGGAACAAATATTCCACTTAAATATCTTAATGATCGCGTGTCAATGTACATGCATGCTTATACTTTATACTCTGCGGTGCGACCATTTGGCTGCAGCGTAATTATGGGAAGTTATGAAGCCGATGGACCAGTGATGTACATGATAGATCCATCTGGCGTCTCATATGTAAGTTTTTGTAGTTCTCTCATGAAAATGTTGTCATGTAGGCAGTGCTGGCACTAGTCACGTACACACCGGGTGATTGCTCAAGGCCCCACAAGTGAAGGGCCCCGATGGGGAAAAGAAGCGGTAAAAAATTGAAACAGAAATTAGAACGAGAAAATCATTATCATAATTTTGTAAGTTGTGGAACAGTAGTCTGATATTTCATGACATTTTCAATTAATTTTTTACCTTAAATAGTTAATTATTGTCATTACTTATAAGCTAGGACTCTACAAAATAAATCAAATGATGTTAACATGAAAATAAGTTCTTCTGAAATTCATATTATTATTTAATGCATTTAACAAGTGATTTTATTAAACACTAACTAAACACAAAATTATTTTGCATTTTAAGATCACTGTGAGAATTGTATTATTTCATCACTTTTACTTAAAATTATTAGTAATTAAAATATATTTCCAAAACCTTTTTCTAGCTTATGCATAATTTTTGTCATTTGTTGAAATAAAATAACTCAAATCATTTCTTGATCAACTTTTGCTTTTTAATTTGTTGGCGGGGGGGGGACTAGTTTCAGCATTGTCCCAAGCCCAAAATTGTCTAGCTTCGGCGCTGCATGTTGGTTGTTTATAAAACAATTTCATTTAAACATTTTTTTGTGCTGAATGAGTTGCATTACATGTTACAATTTCCTTTATAGGGTTACTATGGTTGTGCTATTGGAAAAGCAAAACAGGCAGCAAAGACGGAAATTGAGAAGTTGAAACTGGCAGATCTTTCATGCAAGGAACTTGTGAAGGAAGCAGCCCGAATGTGAGAACAGAATTTATTGGTTGTTTCAAACCGTCCTTATGCATCTAAGTTGTATAATTAAAAACAAAAACCTGATAATTAAAGCAGTCCACAACAGAAATGAGAATTATCAGAAGTTTAGGCAGAGTATATTATTATCTCATTTAACCCTTCAACACAAGCTAGGTTGGGTATGTGGGCATTGCATTGCGGATGAAAAGATAAGGGAAGTTTGTGCATTACTGCAGTGGCAGGTAGCCAACTCGGAGCATTGCAGAGGCAACCTTCGCTCTCCACCCACTGCATGGGAAAAGCCCTTGACATCTAGTTGCAGATACATTTAAATAGAGGTGAAATGCAAGTGACATCTCAAGGTGGCATTTGGCATTGAAGGGTTAAGAGACATTTAGAGGTGTATTTTAAAAAAATTTACTTAAAAAAAATTCCTTTTAAACCCAACGGATTCACTTGTGAAGCAAAATTAACTTTATCATATCAGCCTATTTAGTAATTGATTCAATTAGTCCATGCATGCAACAAATAAAAATTTTGTGTTAATTCTATGTGTTAACATTTTTGTTCTATATTGCAGCATTTACATGGTGCACGATGAACTCAAGGATAAGCAGTTTGAGCTGGAGTTGAGTTGGGTTGGTCAACCATCTGAAGGGCGTCATGAAAGAGTGCCACCCACAGTATTTGCAGAGGCTGAGAAAGCTGCAAGAGCAGCAATGGAAGACGAAAGTGACTCAGATACTGACGAAATGTGAACACTTGCCTTGTATTAGATTTTAAGATAATGATAATAATAAACTGCTTTCTGTTTTCTTGTATAATACGTGTTTGTAGTTTGTACCCCTGCGATTAAAAAAAACAAAAACAAACTAACAAACAAACAAACTTGGTAAACTTCTTTAATCCTTGTTAACCAAAAGTTAAGATAGTCCATTGGCGTACCATACAAATTAATTCTTATATCCTGAAATATCATTTTTAGCTCAAAATTACAATTATTTTATTCAATTTCTTTGTAATTATAACGAAGGCACCAAGTTGAAGAGTTAACTTGACACACAGGAAAGCTTATGATGAAATATTGTTTACAGTTAGCTGAAGCAATCGGGTGTTACCTGAGTATTTATTTATTACAGTTGTCTATTACACAGATCTGCCTGCCCATTTTGCTTTACCTGCTCATTGTGCTCCTCAACCTCCTGCTTGTCTCTGCCACCCAGCAACAACCTGGATACAGTGGCAGATCCACGGGGAAGTGCAGAGTTTTCATTTGTCACCTTCTTTTATTTGGCAAAATTGATTTAAGTAGTTTTTTTAAAGTTAGAATTATGTAATTATTTAAAAAATAAAATTGTATAGTATCATATATACCCAGGCTTTCCAACTGGCAGCCAGCGGGCCACATGTGGCCTGCCTAATCTTTCCGTGTGGCGTGCAAGTGCTTTGAAAAATTTTGTTATACCAACCAAATACAATAAAATTGCACATTATATCTTATTTTTATTTAATGATACTTAATGATTAATGTACATACGAGAAAATTAATGTACACACAAGAAAATTAATGTATGTTGAATAAAAGTAATATCTAATATTTGTTTCAGTTTAGTCTCAGAAGTTAGGGTAAAAACCTTAAATTATGGTGCGGCCTGCTTTTTTAACTAGAATTTGATATGTGGCCCATAAGCCCTTTTAAGTTGGACAGCCTTCATATACACACTACAAAAATAATATACAATGTAACAAATGTTTCTTATTTAACAAAAATCGATGATGACCCCTTCCAGAATGATCGGCTAGAACCTCCCCTGCCTGGATGTATCTCAGACTGCATATGTTTCTTCTTCACACTCCACCGGCTGAGGCAGCTCACCCATTGCAGTATCTGTTGTACTTGTCAAATTCCCTGTCTCTAAGACCTGGTTTAGCTTCTGAGGTCAACTCTTTGTGTTTCTTGTTATATACGAGAGATACTCTTGGGGCCTGTCGGCTTGGTCCAGCATTAGCGGAATAGAAAGAAAGAAATTTATTTTCATCCATATGGTACTGTACAATTTGTTACAATGGTAAAATTTAAGAATACCAATATCTTCTTTTTAATATTTCTTTATAAAAAGTTACATCTTAATTATAAACATAATATTATAGAATAATTATACATGTAAAAAAAGAAAATCTTAAGTTGAAAATAGAATGTCTGTCCTCCAGAATGCACATGTTTAAACCTCAACATTATTCACCACATCCAAACTATCATGAGGTTATTTTGGCAAGAATATTAATATCTTCTTTTTTTTTTTTTGGTGAACAAACAATCTTTTAATTTTGAAAGAAAACATAGTTGTATGATTTGATTTTGTAGGGCCATTGGTTAAATAATAGGAAACATGAGCACACCTGTACATTGTAGTATTCTTGGTACTTGACAGTTGGGCCTTGGCAGAGACAGCTGTATCACACTTTACTGCTCTTGCCAATGGCTGATTTTTCGTGGATGAATACAGATTTCAGTCCTGTAACTGTACAGTCTGGGTACTTTTAATGAGTCGGAATTTTGATATTTGATGTCATAAATGCGCTCAGCTAAAGCTCTATCTCTTACATTTAATTATTATGAGATGCTGGCACTAAGGAAAGATTAAGTCAGCAGAAGAGCTGCTTTTTTGCATGTGCCCATGCCACATGTGCTGGCTGATCTTTTATGGCAATCAAATGTGAATAAAGATTTCAGCCTTATAACTATACTATCTGGATACTTTTAATGAGGTGAAATTATGGTTGTTGGTGTCATAAATGTGTTCAGCTGAAGCTCTATCCCCTTCATTTAATTGTTCTGAGATGCTGGCATCAAGGGAAGATTATGTCGCCAGGACTGCTGTTATTAGGAGACCTGGAGACCTGTGCCAATATCATCATCCCTCAAACATCAGCACACATCAGTACACAGGAGCACACATTGGTACCTCGTATATATGGTGGCCACTTTCTGGAAAAATGAGAATAGTCAGGGAAATTTGCTCCAGGAAATGAGTGGTCACCCTATGGTATGGGTAACTTGAAGGCCCCTACTGAGCACAACCAGTGGTGGATTCAGGAGGGTCCATGCCCCCCCAAAAGGTGTAGTTTTTGTTTGTTACCTTCCTTTATTTGGCAAAATTAATTTTTAAATATTTATTTATTTTAAAATTAAGTAACAGTTTAAATAATAATAATAATATTGTATAGAATCATATATATACTACAAATATAATATCCAATACAATACATATATTTGTTATTTAACAAAAATCTGTGATCCCCCCCAATGATCGGCTGGCTCCACCCCTGTGCACAACCTGTGGCACCTGTCACCAGAGGGCAGACAGTGCAAGGGAACTTTGCTGTCAAGTGCAAAGTATATATGCTTTGCATGTGACACTCCTATGCCACCAGAACGGACCAGGCACCCTGGGATATGTGACGAAAAGTGATGCAAAGGGAGTGGGAGTCACTGAAAAAAGGGTACCATGTTCAAACTTACATCCCATCAGTCTTGGCTATCTGAGCCAGCCTTGCATTAAACTCAATTTGTTTAGAAAAAAAAACAACACATTTTGATTTGCAACTCCACTTACTTTTTTTGTCCTTCACTCAAAATTGGAAAGCAATTGCTCTAGTGATTCAAAGTTGTTGTGTAACATGCAATTTGTAATAATTTTACTCTTCTGGATTTGGTGAGTTTTTCTCTACTATCACGTACTTCAAGGACTCCATTGTTTCAAAATATGAGTGTGTATGCCCTTTGAATGTCTAATTTCATCATTAGTCTTCAAATACAGATGATTTTTTAGTAATGATCTCTGGTTTTACAATTGCCAGACATTTTTGTTGTAGTTTAAATCAGATGCTAGGTCTTGTAATCGTCTATTTGGCAGCGACTTAATACAGGAGGCAAATATTTGATACTTGCAGATTCAATGAATGGTGGAGGTAATGTGTTGCTCTCAAAATGAAGAAATTGGTGTTGACTGAATGCGTACCGATTACTTCCTGTATTAACAGGGAGAATTGATTGACTGATAGGCACTGCTAATAGGTTACTTCAAATGACATTATGGTCTTAATGCAAATTACAGCTGGGCTTACAGATTTTTAATTAGTTTGTTTTTATTTAAACATTTGTTTTAAGTGATTAAATTTTTCAAAAAGGGTAATAATTTGATTTAGATTTCTAATGGAATTTTGTTGAATTTCATTTAGGGGCTGTCCATAAATTACGTAATGCAAATTTCGAGTATTTTCAATAGCCGCCTCCCCACTTTCCTATCTCTATGTAATGCTGCCTCAGACCTCCCCCTTACGTAATTTATGAATGACCCCTTATTTGTTTTACATACTGAAAAATGACAATTAAATATTACTCTAAAGCCAAGTTTTAAGTTCCCAGAACACACACAAATTTTCACATATTAAAGGAAACTCACATCATAGCATATTTCAAGGTTATATTTGCAATATGTTCAGTATTATATTCTTTTAAAATAATTCTTGGATGATAATTTGTTTAAATTGGTGCAATTTTCAAGTGTATAGATTTCACTCCACAAGATGTTGTATGGTTTAAGATGGTCCTTGTTACTTCTGATAATGAACCGAGTTTTAGCTAGTTCAATGCAGTATTAACACTTTATTGCATGATTTTTTATTTTTACTTGCAATAATTTCACTTCATTATATTTACTTATTTTAATTAAGGAAAAAATAATCAAAAAAATCCGAAGTAAAAATTTCTTGAGAAAATAACAAAATTAAATTATGTATATGCATAATGTTATATCTGAGTTACATAACAAAATATGCTAAATTTGACGATAAAAAAAATGTACTTACATTTCAAATTGTTTCAAATAAGTATCAAGCAATCTCATATGTATTTTAGTTTGATTATTTTTCTAAAAAGGTTTTTTGTTTCTGATGTATGGAAACAGAGTGTGTAGTTCTTATGTTTGTTTTGTAGTTTGAGTGCAAAGTTTCGTTTCACAATGCCACTAGATTACTATCTCCTCATTTTGTTATCTTATTGCATTTGTGACCTAACAATGCATGGGGTGACGTTAACACACTATGTACATCGTATGTAATATAAAATAGTTCATAATTAAATCATTAGCATATGTTTATGGTCTGAAAAACATTAAGTTACTGCTGAGTTACACTATGCAATAAAGGGTTAAATGAGAAAAGGCACCATTTCAAATTTGAAAAAAGTAGTGTTTTGGTAAAGCATTAAGAACCTTACTTTTAGCAATCAAAATATGTCTATCATGTATAATAGTGTGTTTCTGTACAAGATAAGATTAAGCCTTTTTCTGTGGCTAATATTAAACATGTTATTTGGCCATTCTATATATGCAATATAAATATATTTTTTCTTTATTTTTAATGTTTTTATTCAATTTTTAGTCTATATTTTAATCAATTTTTTAAAAACATTTTTGTCCATATTTAGTTTCATGTTATTCCATTTAAATCATAGCCCTCATAATTAGCTTTGTGGAATGCAAGTTACTGAATTCTTTATGGCATATTCTACAAAATTCTAAATGAGTTTGATGCACCACTGGTCGAGAATTCCTAATCCACTTAACATTTTTTATTACATTTTGAATCAACAAATGACAAAAAATTGATGTCTTTCTTTGCATCAGACTGCCTTTTACTTATTTATTTACGTCAAAAACAGTTTAAAACTGTGGAAAGCTATGGAGAAAAGTGAAATTTGTGCACGTTTTCATGATTCCTAAACCATATTCTAGTTGAATTTTGAATACAGAAAAAGAGTGTTTGGGACCCTGCTTTCCCTGATGTCAGGGCAATACTAGTGGTGCTACAACTGCACTTGCATTCTCAGACATAATGTTACAGTACTTCACCTTCTGTCCTACTCACACTTTAGCCATTATTTGTAACAATGCAAACCACATAACTCAGAATTACACAAAAACTACTAATATATTGTACATGACATTAATTACGGATATAATTTTAAAAAATAGATTTAATTACAAAAAAATACATTTTTAAAAATGCAGAGAATTCTATAATTTTGGAAATGAGACATTTTAATAAATGCATATTTCTCCATTCAAGGCAAAAGTTAAATAAAGAATTTTTGGGAAAATTTTGAAAAAGAGACATTTTTGAGAAAATTTTGAAAATGTCATGTGGGATACATGTAAAATATGTACTCAAAATAAAAATTAGTACCCAAATTCAAGGGACCACAACATCAGCTCGGTTTATTAGAGAATATACATTTTTATGAAAATTGTGTCTGCTTCTTCACGTACAAATGCTAAAATAAATAACATCGATCCAAGAAATGTGCCTTCAAATGTTTGTTGTAAATTCAAGTGCATAATGTATAATTCAACATGTGATGTCCAATGTTGAAGAGTTTTCACTATTTTCACTAAAATACAATAACCCATTAAACAAACTGGTTGTCACATGTAAAACCTTATTTAATGGAGCAGTCTCCAAGTAGAATCAATATCTACCTCTACTTGAAATTACTTTCATGATGTATGTTTTAACAAATGCATGAATAGAGAGTGAACTCCCACAAATTGTAAATAGTTTTTTTTTATTGTTTTCCCCTTGATTAAGTAGCCAATTGGGAGCATAGTTGTTTCCAAACACAATTATTTATTGACTTAATAGGAAAAATATTATTTTTAATTCAGTTTCACAATCATTTATTTATCTATAATAGTAATAAAGTTGAATTAAGTATTATAAAAATTCATTGAAGATGAAAGACAATTACACAAACATGGAAAACAAAAAATATAAACTTCTTGAGGGAGAGAAGCAAATCATCATTGAATATTTTAAATGGACAGATTATATCCACAGGTCTGGGATTATATTTAGCATAGAACAAAAATACAAACAAGGTCCAGCATACAATGTCCATGTCTTTGTTTTCCATGCAAATGAAGTTTTGCTAATCATTGTTTGTGTATTATTTGAATTTAGATTGTTAATTTAATTTTTAGATAATTTATGTCCAATAAGAAAATTGTGTAATTTAGAAGAGGAGACATAGGCCAATTGATCATCACTGAGCTTGACGAACACTTGAATCTCTTCATTTTTAGATTTTTTCACATTTTCCTTATTAGAAATTTGTTACAATAATGCTGAATGTTGCAGAATAACACAAAATATTGGATATAATCATAATTAGTCAGAAAAGGCTGCATGGTTGCCATATGTCTTGAAAAAGCTGAATGTCCTGAATATTGGCAAGTGTCCTGCTGTCTCTTCAGATTTTTGTTTCTATCAAAAGTCCTTAATTTTTATAATTGTTATAATTTCATACAGTCCTACAAAAAACTGTGTTTTGGGACTACTTGTGATCTACATCACAGAATTATGCACTACATAAGAGAACGCAAGTGACTAATTAAGCAAATATTATTTTTGTCTTTGTACAGTGCATTCTGGGAGGTGAAAATAGTTGAAGAAAGGTATTATGTGATTTGAATCAAAGTGCAGCTGTCACTCACAATGTGTTAAAGCAAAAGAATCTGGAATGCAAAGGTGAAAAGAGGTCAGTCAAAAACAGTGTTTTAATATCAACCAAACTCAAGCTTTATTTAATATTTTATTGAAATGCACTGAAATGTTTTACAAATTTTGTTAGGGCAAAATGAGGAAATGACCTGGATCACATGGAAAAGTCAGGGAAATACATCCTAGGAAAAGAGTGGTCGCCCTATTATTCTTGAAAGAGTGCAATGTAATTTATTTGGATCTACTATTTAGTTGTTTACATGATGTACTATTTTCTTCTTAAACGATTTACTTGATAAAACTTATACTATTTAGTTATCTCAAAATAAACAATTTGCTCTGAAACATTTCGGATGTCCTGAATTCCATTGTTATCCTCATGGCAAACATAGCCTTACAGCAATAGAGTCCTGTGTCCTAGAACAAATATTTTAATCAAATTCATCAATGGTTTGGATAAAATATTTTAGGATATCATTTTTTACACAAATCAGTAAAAGCGAGTTCAATTTTTGTTTTTGGTCCATTGTTCTTTGAAACTGACGTTTTATAGTTTTTAATCTAGAAAATGAGCATTTCCATGCACAGTTGGTCACTATGATGCTTGTGAATGCTAAATGGAATTTCTAACTTCTAACTAAGGGCTTCTCATAGACAGCATTGAAGTATAAACCATTAGGGCTAAGAGACATGGGGACAGTGGTGGATTCATGGGGGCCAGGGGTTTTGTTTGTTACCTTTTATAATAACACACAATATTATAACAAATGTTTATTATTTAACAAAAATCTTTAATGGCCCCCTCCAAAATCATTGGCTAAATCTGCCCCTGCAGGCACAAATGAAACTCTTAGATCAGTAACACTCTGGGGACACAAAAAACCTGACAAGTCTACTCGGCAAAACGTACAGGTGATGCACCTGACAGTCACATCATTATTAGTTTATAATAATGATGGAATAATGGCATAAAGATTACCAAAATTATTTTTCAGGGCAATGCCAGGAGTATTTTACAGTTATCTACAATCAAAAGTGTTTAAGATACAGCATTCATTCAGAACTTCACCTTTATCAAGGTTTTGATAATCATTTGCCAATTGTTTAAACCTGATTTTTAATGCGTCAATATCAATTGTTTATAATTCACTAAAAGAATGAATGTTCATTATCAATAAACTTTGAAAAGGACTATATTTCATGCAAGTACAAATTTTCAAAAAGTGTTTTATTTTTCACATATTCTAAAAGTGTGATGTATCACATAATATTTATATGCATTATAAGGTGTGAATAAAAAATTAATAGCATTTAGTCTGAAAATGAAAACAAATTTTTATGAGATTGTTTAGTATGAATGTATTAAAAATAATTGCATTCAAATGAGATAAAATGATGGAATAAAATGAGTATAAGTTAAAAGTATTACGTATGTAGTAAGTACATACAAAATATATAAGTAGATGGGAGAGAACTTACCAAAACATTTTCAGATTGATCAGACAATTACAAAGATTATAAGGATAAAACCAAAGTAGACAAAAATAAGAAAAAACAATTCCAATTGTAAATAACTACATTTTCATTTCACTTAGAAGGGGACAAGTATGAATTGAGATTGAGCAGATAAATTCAAAAAAGAGTTTATATGACATGAAAAAGACAACAATGAAATCAAGTTAAAAATATAAATAAACAGAGGGGGAAGAAACAAATTGAAAAAGAAGTACACTTAAAAATCAAAGGCAAATGGAATTTATGACAAACTGTAAACAGGATTTTAGGGTATTCTTATTTAGATTGACATTGCCATGAGATTTTTTGAATAAATTCAATTCCAACATCTTCTTAATGGTAAGGTGTATTTTCATGTGTAATGACTCTTAAGATTGATCTTCAATATTTCCTGGATTCATTAACCAAAATAGTAAGGCTGTCAAAATTCGTTGGTTGAGCATAATGAAGGCGATGTTGAGAAATTGAGTTTAATTTTGTGGCAGTCTCTATATTGTTATGAAGATGTTCTTTTATTTTCTGTTTGAGAGGATGTTTCGTCTGTCCCAGACAAGAAACAGAGCAATCACAACAATTAAGGCAATGAACTACATTTTCTTTATAGGTTAAAGAGATTTGATCCTTAACATTTCTGATTAGATTTTGTTTCAGGCACAATTTAGTCCTAATTTTTATGTCAAAATTTAAATTAGAAAACTTTTTCCTCAGGAATTGTTTTTATTCTAGGAACATATGGTAAGGTGATATAATGACATTGACTAGTAAGAGTTTTGCTTGATAAATCCACGGCCAGACTTACAGTTGTAAATGTCTAAATAAATTGACAGACCATTTGCTGATCTCTCAAATGTGGACTGACTAGAAGTTAAATGTTTCTAGAAATTTTGGAATTTCATTGACATGTAGGATGGTCAGAAGGTTATAGACATATCGTTTATAAAAGAATGGCTTAGGAGTTTGAAAGAGGGATTCATCAAATCTTCGCATGACAATTTCAGCAAAAAAGGTAACTGAGAGGACCACCAATCAGAGCACCTGTTACCTGATGATAGAGAATGTAGATATTTAAAATGGGAATGTTTTTCCTTATTTTTGGGTATTTTGGTTTTATCCTTATAATTTTTTAAATTATTAGATCAATCTGAACATGTTTTGGTAAGTTCTCTCCTCTCTTTTTATATATTTTTTTGTTACTACACATATTTTTTACCTTTATTCTGCCCTAGTTTTATAGCGTAATTTCATCTTATTATGTTGTAATTTTATTTCTCATTCTTTCATATTAAACAACATCATCAAAATTTGATTTCATTTTCACACATAAACATATTATTATAACTTTTTGTTTGCACCTGATAATGCTTATAAATGTAATGAGAAATGTCATATTCCAAATTATGTGAAAAATAAAACATTTTTGAAAACTTTGTACTTACTGTCCAAAAAGAAATAAAAACATCTGATTGTTAGTGAAAATTTAAAAAAAATATTTAAACAACTTTTCATGGGATTCATCAGAGCAGTAATTGGAAAATTCTGGGGGGGAAAAAAAAGTGTTCTTAGCAAAATCTGCCCCTCTCCCTCCCTCTTTCCTGCGACTGCTCTTTGTTTATGCCTTCACTGCTCGAATAATAAATGGAAAATTAATTTTTTAAACTTTTTATATTGAGTTCACGACTAACTATGAAGTAATCTTACACTCTTCTTTATTTCTCTTAACAAAATAAGTGAATAGGTCAAAGTACTACAGTTTTGTAGTATACTTGTTCGTGGTTGCATAGTTGGCTCAGTTGGTTCGAGCAGGTCGGTTCTCTGACTCGGTATAAATGGTTCGATCCCATGTTGGAAAAAGAAATTTGTTCTTCTATTGATATGTGGTTGCGATGACAAGTTGATGAATAACGAGATATAAAGCCCCATTCATCGCGTTTCCCTGCCGCAAGTGTGGTTTGAGGAGTCAAAGGATGGGTACATAAATGCAGTTGTACGGTGTGTAAGGTGTCAAGTGGCATAACTCGATACCTAAGAAAATCTCTGGTACATTCTTTTCCCTTCTCTTACTATTTAATTACTTTAATCAGTTTTCGAAATAGTCATTGTAATTCTTTATAAATCTATTAGTAAGGCGGCAAGTAACTTAATCTGTGCTATTACAAGAGCTTTGACAATTGACGATTCATTCGATCTACTAGATGAATATTTAAAAAAAAATCACGGAGTAGTAATCATTATTAACCAGGTCGCACATTATCACAGTGATTTTTTATATATATTTCGTGATCATTAAATCTTTGAGGACACTTGACTCCGATCGTTAGGGTACATATGAAGCATCGGACACACTTGGCTTCAGCGACATCATGTGGTCAATGGGATAACCTTTTAAGGCATTTTTCGACCAATGGCCACCAAATTAATGATTCATTCAACACCACGAAGTCTACAAGGAGGAGATTCAACTCCGGTGTTGGAGGGGTGGTGGGGGTATGTACGAAAAACGTCGGCAGCTACTTGAAAAGACCACACTCTTTGAATAAGACAATAAAACTAGACCCCTTCAAATTCAGCGACATCACGCGGCGAGAGAAAGAACTTATCTCGGCTGATAATCCACAAATTTCATTGGGCCCAAGTGGGTCAATCGACGCCGGTTACCAAGAAAATATACAAGTTAGTTGCTGCCGGTTGCTAAGAAAATATTAATGAAGGATTTAATTTTAAGATTTAATTTCAATGAACTTCGGGGAAAACCTAACCTTTTTCACAAGGTTTATCCCTGTATAAATGAATGTCTTATAAGTTAAATATTTTAGTTACATGTTTTATCTCTTACATTCTTTCCCAGTCGCTCAATTTTCGTTTTCATATTCCGTAAAGTTTTCTTCACCTTTATTCTTTTAACCAACCCCCCTACTTTCTTTTTCTGGTGGCAATCAACAATTCGTCGCTGTTCCACTCCACAATGTGGAGTCCACATGACAGTATTCTGATCTGGTTTTTAATTTACAAATAACAGAAATCCGTAGGCTGGAAAAGGTCGTTCTGAACACAGATGGCTGGTCAGTAGTTACTAGAGTCAAAACAAACAAACCTTTAGCCGGGCCTAGCCACCCACTTGCATCACAACGTACACACACACAGTATGCCCTCCCTACAAGCAACAGGTTCCATCTCCTTCAAACCCTGTGTTTCCTCCTCACCAACCCACTACTTCATTCTCCACAAAACCTCTACACAAACACACACACACAAAAACACAAGTTGCAGTGTCCAAACAGACAACAAAACCTACCATAATCAATGGACCTGCAAGCACAACTTGCAACAACACACTCTCTCAGAAACAGAAAGTTCTAATATTAGCAGACAGCCATGGCAGGAACATGTCCTCCAAATTGAGAGAGCTTCTTCCCTCCAAATACGCGGTCACAGGCATTTTTAAGCCTAATGCACGTTTAGCAGATGTGACTAGCGACTTGGAATCACTCACACAGCATTTTACAACCCGGGACACAGTGGTTATCATTGGTGGGCAGAACGACATTAACCAAGGCAACCAACTAGAACCCAGTAAACAAATACAAAAAATACAGAAGGTTGCCCAAAAAACAAATGTAGTAATGACCACTCTGCCCCCCTGGCACAACAACACCCTTGTCAACAACGAAATTAAAAAAGCCAACAACAAACTTACACAGCATCTGAGAGACACACAAATTACATTAATAAATCTGGACTTTCTCTCAGAAACTCTATTCACCCGGCATGGTCTCCACCTGAGACAAGCTGGCAAACAAGCACTAGGATGTAAGTTAGCTACACACATCTTAGAGGCTCCTTCATCTTCTCCCTTAGCACCATCTCCTCCCCTCTCCACGCCTTCATCAACCCCTGCTCCCTCCTCACCAGCCCCTTCTCCTACTCCCCCAAACTCAGACTCATCCCCTATTCCTGTAACTCCCACTCCCACCTATGCTGTTGTAGCAGCTACTCCTGTAATCTCCCAAAACTCTCCCACAAAACCCTCCTATATTCTTAAAAAACTTAGAAATAATCTTGGATAAATTATCAAAGCGGACACATTACTCTATCATAATCTGTGGTGATATAAACATAAACTTCCTATCTACAGCTTACAACATTCATGAAAAGGACAGAAACAAACTAATAAACTTAGTACGCTCCTATAATCTTGATGCAATAATTGACACACCAACCAGGCAATCCAAGAACACGCAAACAACAATAGACCAAATCTTCTTAGACAAAACAAAACACACATATACAATCACCACTAATGATACGGGGCTCAGTGACCACAATGCACAAATACTCACTCTTCAAATAAATTCCACCTCAATAAAAGTAAACCCAATAAAGGAGACTAGGAAATTTAATGCAAAAAACTTGAACAAACTCATCACGATGTTAACTAATGAATCATGGTCAGGGATATATGAAATATCTGACATCAATCTAAAGTTCAACACCTTCTTTAATACAATCAAACATCATTGCAACATCTCACATCCACTACAGTATCACAAAACAAACAATACACAAAACAGTAAAGCATGGATAACCAAAGGTATAAAAATTTCTTGTGAAAGAAAAAGAGAGCTTCATACACTCACAAAACAACACTCTTGCAATCAACAAATAGTCAGCTACTATAAGCGATACTCAGCCATACTTAAAAAAGTTATAATAAAGGCCAAACAACTGTCAAATGATGAGTACATAAAAAAATCTAAAAATAAAACAAAAGCCATGTGGAACATTGTAAAAAAAACCTTAACAGCAAATGACAAAACAACACAAAATATTGAACTAGTTCATGAACACAAAAGAATAACAAACCCTAATGAAACAGCGAATATATTCAATAAACATTTCTCTGAAATAGCTGGCAAACTTCTGCAAACAAGCAAACCAAAAACTACATCTCAACAATCACCACCTTTCTTTAAAAACTCGATTTCTAGTATGTATATCACAGAAACAACAGAAAAGGAAATACTTCAAATTATAAATAAAATGCAAAATAAACAATCTGCTGGGATAGACAACATTCCAGATTCCTTAATAAAAAAGATTGCTCCATACATCATCAAACCACTAACATATTTATACAACCAATCACTAACTCAGGGCTCCTTCCCAAACATATTCAAAACTGCAGTAATTAAACCTATTCACAAGAAAGGTAACAAACAAGATGTAATGAATTATAGACCAATTTCACTCTTGTCAGGATTTTCAAAAATATTAGAAAAACTCTTCTATGAAAGATTAAAAAGCTACCTGATACACTGTAACATCATCACTGACTCACAACATGGATTCAGGGAAAATCGATCAACTGAAACTGCTATATTCGCCTTTATTAATGAAATCCTTATGGCACTAGAAAAAAAAAGAAATTCCTGTTGGTCTTTTCCTTGACTTGTCAAAAGCTTTTGACACAATAGACCATAAAATTCTATTGTCAAAATTAGAATCTTATGGAATCCGGGGAATTGCTTATAACTGGATAAAATCGTATTTAACAGACAGAAAACAAATAGTAGTGTTACCTTACCTAAAAGATAACAAAATAAACAATCATCACTCAGAACCAAGAGATGTGACCTATGGGGTCCCGCAAGGATCTACACTAGGCCCAATTTTATTTCTCATATTTGTAAATGACCTGCCATTAATAATGGAAAACAACAAAACAGTACTTTTCGCTGATGACACGAATATAATATTCAAAGAAAGAACAACAATATCCCTACAAGACAAAGCCAATTCTGCCATTGACAAACTAACTCAATGGATCCACCAAAACAAACTAGTACTAAACAAAGACAAAACAATCACAATGCATTTCCGCAACACTCACTCCCAACAATACTCACCAAATTTAATGTTAGAGGGCAACAGTATAACACAAGCACAGAATACAAAATTTCTTGGAATCACCATACAATCCAACCTCAAATGGAATTCACACCTACAAGATATTAATTTAAAATTGAGCAAACTTAATTATGCTCTTAGAATAATAACTAGAAACAGCACCATCGAAACAGCCCGAACAGTGTACTTTGCGAATGTGCACTCTGTTCTCAAATATGGAATAATAATGTGGGGCCAAGCACCAGAGGCTAAGCAGACATTCAAATTACAAAAGAGAATCATCCGAACAATAACAAATACAAAAAGAACAGAGTCCTGTAGACCTCAATTCAAGAAACTTAACATACTTCCACTGCCTTGTATATACATTTACGAAGTTCTCATGTTTGTAAAGAAAAATCTAATAAACAACAACACACCTTACAAATTTAACTCAAACTTACACTCATACAACACAAGACAAGCATATAACCTTCATCAACCATTGTGCACAAGTACACTATGCCAAAAGGGTACATTCTCTACAGGAATACAATTCTTCAATAAATTACCTATATATCTGAGAAACATAACAGGAATACACAACTTCAAGAATAAACTTAAACACTTCCTTGGCCAAAAACTTTTTTATATTGTTCAGGAATACATCAGTAACTAATATGTACAAACTGATTTCAGGTGCTGCAGTAGGACTAGGTGTAGGAATAGAAAAAAACCTGGCCAAAACCTGCCTCCTGCTCCTTACCATTTCAAGATTGGACAATTATATGCTAACATTATTACTTATATGTAGCTGTTATGATAATTAATATTATGTACTATTTTATGTGTTATTTTTACTATTATTACTATTACTATTATTATATTATAGTTATTGTATTATAGTAGCAGTAGAATGACAGTAACAAGTAAATTTTAATTTTACATTAAACATAAAACTACAATTCTAAAATGTTAAATATTTTGCTACTAAAAATAATTGTATACTGTATAATATCTTAATCTACCTGTAAAAAGTATTGTATTATAATTCTTAGGGCAATGACTCCATCTCGATCAGGTTTTTCTGTCCAGTTTCCCTGGTCCTTTGAGCAAATGCTGAGATGGCCCCTTGCTTTGCTTCTGGACAGTAAATGTAACTTCCCTCTCTCCACCCAATATACATTGACTCGTCATACACGATTGTAATTGTATATGTGACTCAATAAATTATTATTATTATTATTATTATTATTATTAATTTCTTAACACTAGAACACAATTGTTTTCGCATTTCATTTCTGCACATTGGCATTTAACGTAAGGTGTCCTTCAAAGATAAAAAATTTGTGAATGATGTTATTCTCCTCTCTATATAAGTGACAACTGTATGCCCATTTATAAGAATCTAAAATAGAAATTCATTATTTATTTTATACATTTATATTAATTTGTATGAAGTAGCATAGTAGATTTTTTACATATGAAATAAAAACCTACCTTTAGTGTCATATCACTCTTAATTAACACACATTTGGTCATATCCAAATTTGTAGAGGTTTCTCCTGCTACTAAATAAATAATTACACCCATGTTAACACGAAAGAAATTAAATTTCAAAGTAACTCCAGAATTAAGGTTTACTGTGAAGTCTTCAAGGTTATAAATATGTGCTGTGTCACAAAATTGTGGAACTTGCACAATAACAAAATTGTGTAGTAAAATAATTTTAATAATGAGCAGTTTATATCTGAAGGATAGTAGGGTCTACAAAATGAATGACAAGTTCAATACACAAATTACAAATGTAACATTATAAATTTTCTATTACTAAACAGAATTTGCAGGCAATCAATTTCCATCCATATTTAATAGTTTCAGAAGTTCCTATACTTTTAATTAAGATTGCACACATCCTCTGATGATTTGAGAATTTCATAAAATATTAATTGTATGTTTGGTAACTTATATGTTACCAGTATATAATATTTATACATAGGTCTATAACATAAAATGTTATATGTATTTATTAGCACTGAATTGTCTCAAACAAAGAAGGCATTATATAACATTACTTACAGAACATGTAGGTGGTAGATTTCCATTGATGATCATAGTTTCAGACTCAGTATTTACAGTTTCATCTCCACTAGACTAAGAAAATTTTGTGAAATATTTTTATACATGTAAGCATTTTTATACATGTATTATACTGATAGATATATTTGTTCAATACAAAAAGGTAAAACAATAAATTTAATTACTTGCAGAACTTGCAGGCAATGGATTTCCATTCATGATAATAGTTTTAGATGCATCTATCCTTTCATTAGGCCTACATATATCATCAGTGCCTTGAGAATTCTGTAAAATATTTATTTATTTATCGAGTTGTCCAATACACAGAAGGCAATATATATCATTACTTACAGAATATGAAGGTGATGGATTTCAGTTGATGATCATACTTTCAGACTCAGTATTTACACTTTCATTTCTACTAGACTACGAAAATTTTCTGAAATATTAACATATTTGTTTATTTGGTTCAATACAAGAAGATAAAACAGATTTAGTTACTAATAGATCTTGAAGGCAAAGGATTTCCATTCATGATAATCATTTCATTTGTATCATCATTAGTTTGAGAATTCAGTAAAATATTAATATTCATTTTTACATTGCCCAGTATTGAAAAGGAAAACTAATTTAACAAGTCTATTTTCTCAAATAATGTTTACATTGAAAATTGAAGGAAATGCACCAGTTTTCAATCTCCATGTATTTGCAAGTAAGGTATCTACATTGCAGGAGATTATCACATTGAAAGATTGGACAATATCCGATGCTTCAAAATGTTTCTCACAAAAATAAATATATTTTTGAGATGTTGAGAATTTGCACATGTTTTCAGCAGCAATGGAATGCCATCTCTCTCACACTGTAGGATCCTAAACCAAAGAATTTTTTTCTGCAGAATTATGTTGTGTTTCCTACATTCCAAAACTGAATTTCAGTAACTTCATTTCAGTTTTTTCCATTTATTTTTCCTTAATAAAACCAATAAAATAAATCAAGTTCACTTCAAAAAATAAAACATTGCATTTATAATAATGTTGCAATATGAAATATGACAACAAATAATTAAAGTTCATATACATTTACATAATTCAGTACATATTCATTACATAATCAGTATGTTTAATTATTACTCATGTATTAAAGATTAAGATTGACAATACTTATTCACATTGTTTTCATAGAGAAAATTACTTAAATTTGGTATTCGAAAATATGCTATTTCTTTATTTATCGCAATTTTGGCTTCACTATTGCAGCAATTTTTAATGCAGGACTGTAGACTTTGTGATCGAAAACCAATAATTCCTTCCCACTCATTCGCCTCCCCCACATTCACGAAATTGGAGCACATTGTTTAAGTAATAATTATAATAATTATTAATTAATAATAATAATTCTGATTAATTATATAACTTTATTACAATTATAGTATAATAAGTATATTATAAAACGATTATATTATATAATAATTATATTACATAATAATAATAATTATTAATATTATTATTGTCAAGAGCCCGCACCGTTAAAAATAAATAAATAAATTGTGCTTCCAGCCAACTTCGTGCTTCCCGCGGATTCGCTTTGCTTTGCTGCCATTGGCTGTTTTGAAAGCCTTCGTAGTTCTTTCGATTGCCGCGTGAGGTCGCTGAAGACGAAGGGGGGTCTGGTTTTTTCAAGTAGCTGCCGACGTTTTTGGTACATGCACCCACCACCGGAGTTGAGTCTCCTCCTTGTAGACTTCGTGTTCAACACCATTCATCTACTATACGATCTATACTTAGGCACATAGACAAAGCTTTGGTGCTCTGTGCTTACGCATTCACTATTCTTTCGGATTCACTCAGCCTTCATGCAGCTCGTTGCGTTTATTTTGCAAATGTACTACATTCCTACATTCCCGCCTGAGATGTGGTTTATCTTTCTGGGGAAGCTTATCCTGTAGTACCCAGACCTTTAGATTGCAAAAGAAAATTATTTGAATAATGAAAAAATGCCTTCCACGTGACCCATGCAAGCCTCCTCTCATTGAGCTTGGAATATTACCATTGCCTTGTCTATTTATTTACGAATCTGTAATATTTGTCAAAACCGGTGGGAACATATTATCATGCAATATTGATATTTATAATTACTAAAGTAAAGTAAATCAATCGTCCTTATTTTGTCAGGGCTGCCCTTCCTCGAAAAGTGCCCTCCTACCTGTCCTTTTCAATAGCTGCAGCACTTGCCATAAAATTCAATATGAAGTATATATATCTAGCTCCGAAATTTCCAATATATTGCTAGAAAATCACATATTTACCAAAAATATTCATTCAATGGAAAAATACTCATTTAATTAAATAATTAAAAGGAATGAAAGTATAATTAGTATATTTTTGTTTGAATTAATAATATTACATTTATTTACGCTGTACTTTTCTCTTAAATTTTTTCGTTCTCCTTTTCATTAAAAACAATTGGTCACCTTATAATTACAACGCATGTCGAAGAAATCATATTCATCAAATGTCAGTATCAACAGCTCAGTACAAGAAATCCACACAGGCACGTAACCAGGGGAGGGGCTCAAGGGACTGAAGCCCTCCCCGAAATTATTCTTTTTTTTTTTCAGTCATTAATTATTTATTTATTAGTTCAATTTATACAAATATATTGACATGTATAAAAATACAGACTGACAGATTTACTTCAAACGAAGACATTCTTCCAAGTTTCCAGGTACTTCTTCCAGGCTTCAGTTCCATCCATGAATTGAACAAGTTGGAAAATTTAGCTCCATACTTTGATATCAGAACATCACTCTCTGCAGTAAAAGCTTGAATGTGAACTATGGTGTAAAAAAGCTTCCACCGTAGATGCTAACCTCGAGGTGCTGAAAGTCTTATAGAACTGCGATCCAGTATATTTACGTACTATTAGATACTTACTATCATAGCTACCTTGCCGGTAATAACTGCTAGTGTGGAGAGGTCATTTTCTACAATGAAAAGAGTAAAAAGTTTTATATGTAGTGTAATGCTTGATTACAGAATCAGTGTGCTAGCCATTATTTCAATTCATAGGGATATCACTGTGGACAAAATGATTGACATTAAGGCTGGAAAGAAGATCAGAAAATTGCTTTTGTAGTTGACGCCTCCTGTAATTTGGATTATTGGAATAGAAAATAATAAATTAAATATTGTGTTTAAACTTTGAAAATAATGTTATGTGAAAATAATGTTTGAATATGTTTAAAATCATGTTGGTGTTTCAATTTTTAAGAGCATCTCTTTTAAACAAACACGATAAACGTATTATAATAAATCTCGTATTATCCATTTTTTAAATTTTGCAAGCCCCTCCCGAGAAACAATCCTGGCTATGGCTTTGCTTCTGGATGTAAATGTAGCTATATAGCTTCACTGTGCGCACATTTTGTTGAGCACACCTTTTATTTTTGTGGTAAGAGTAGAGCTGAGGGTGAGTTACTATTTTGTTAGCAATGCAGAAAAATCACATCTGCAGTTCGTTTACCCATTGCAATTATGTTTTCTATAACTTGGGAACAAAAATGTCTACTTTTTCAAATAATGTTGCTAATCTCAAGTTTTTTTAAATTTAATTATTTATTTTTTTTCTTTGAATTCTAAACCTCAAAAAAATCTGCACAGATAATTTCCTCCCCCATATGTCATATAAAGTTTTTACCGTTTTTTTGACCAAATAAATATCAAATACTTCCTTACATTCAACAAAGTGTGTATTTTATGTAATGTAGTGAATATTATAGATGGCGTTGGCTCTCTGGGTCAAGTAGTACGTTTTAGCAGGTGCTCGCATTTGTGCGGCGGCTGAACATGCAGAGAAACATAATTAAATATACCTGCAGTAATCATAAGTAACTTTTTTAGAATTAGTGAAATTATTTTAATTTAAATTTAAAAAGCACAACAAAATTCCCCAAATAAGTCCCCTAAATCACCCACACAAAAGAAAGGAAGGAAGGAATAATGGAATAAAGGAAGAAAGAAAGAAAGAAAGGAAGGAAGGAAGGAAGAAAGAAATGAAGAAAGAAAGAAGGAAGAAAGAAATCAGCCATTTTATTAAGTGTATATTTCTCCATTCACGACAAAAAATAAAGAAAAGAATTAGAGACACTTTTAAGAAAATTTTGAAAATGTCATGAGGGATTCATGTAAAATATTTTTCTCAGAATTAAAATTAGTACCCAAATTCAAGGGGTCACAACATCAGCTAGGTTTACGAGAATATATAATTTTTTATGTAAATTGTGCCTGCTCCTTCAGGTACAAACACTAAAATAAATAACATTGATCCAAGAAATGTTGTGCTTTCAAATGAGTTATAAATGCAAGTGCATAAATATAATAAAACATGTGATGCCCAATGTTGAAGAGTTTTCACTAAAATGCAATAACCCATTAAACAAACTGGTGGTCACATGTAAAACCTTGTTTAATGGAGCAGTCTCCAAATAGAACCAATATCTACCTCTACCTGAAATTACTCTTGTGGTGCATGTTTTAACAAATTACAAATTGGCATGTATAGAGAGTGAACTCCCACAAATTGTAAATAGTAGTATTTTTATTTTTAATTATTTCTTCCTTGATTAACATGAAACATTTATTATTTAACAAAAATCTCTGATGGCCCCCCAGTAAAATCATTGGCTGGATCTGCCCCTGCATAGGGAGACCACAAATGAAACAGTTAGATCAGTAACACTTGGGGACACAAAAAACTTGAAAAGTCTACAGGTGATGCACCTGGCAGTCACATCATTATTAGTTTATAATAATGATGGAATAATGGCATAAAGATTACCAAAATTATTTTTCAGGGCAATGCCAGGAGTATTTTACAGTTATCTGTAATCAAAAGTGTTTAAGATTCAGCATTCATTCAGAACTTCATCTTTATCAAGGTTTTGATAATTTGCCAATTGTTTAAACCTGATTTTTAATGCGTCCATGTCAATTGTTTGCAATTCACTAAAAGACGGAATGTTAATTACCAATAAACTTTGACTATATTTCATGCAAGTACAAATTTTCAAAAAGCGTTTTATTTTTCACATATTCTAATATGTGATGTTTCACATAATATTTATATGCATCATAAGGTGTGAATAAAAAATTAATAGCTTTTAGTCTGAAAATGAAAACAAATTTTGATGATATTGTTTAGTATGAATGTATTAAAAATAAAATTACATTGTAATGAGATGAAATGATGGAATAAAACAAGTATAAGTTAAAAGTATTACATATGTAGTAAGTACAAAATGTATAAACAGATGGGAGAGAACTTACCAAAACAAGTTCAGGTTGATCACACAATTAAAACAATTATAAGGATAAAACCAAAGTGACAAAAATAAGAGAAAACATTCCAATTGTAAATATCTACATTTTCATTTCACCTAGAAGGGGCAAATATGAATTGAGATGGAGCAGATTAATTTAAAATAAGAGTTTCTATAACTTGAAACACACAATATAATAAACTAAAAAATAGGAATAAAAAAAGGTAGAAGGGGGAAGAAACAAATCCAAAAAGAAGAACCTTAAAAACAAAAGGCAAATGGAATTTATCAGAAACTATAAAAAGGTTTTTAGGCTATTCTTATTTTAAATTGGCATTGTCATAACATTGTGAATAAATTCGATTCTAAAATGTTCTTAATGGTATGGTGTATATTCATATGTAATGTCTCTAAAATTAAGCTTGAATATTTACTGAATACATTATCTAAATTAGTAAGGCTGTCAAAATTAATGGATTGAGCAAAATGAAGGTGATGTCGAGAAAAATGAGTTTAATTTTGTGGCAGTCTCTATGTTGTTATGAAGATGTTCTTTTATTTTTTCTTGGAGAGTATATTTTGTCTGTCCCACATAAGAAACAGAGCAATCACAACAAATAAGGCAATAAACTAGGTTTTCTTTATTGGTTGAAGAGATTTTGTCCTCAACATTTCTAATTAGGTTTTGTTTAAGGCACAATTTAGTCCTAATTTTTATGTCAAAATTTAAATTAGAAAACTTTTTCCTAAGGAAATTATTTATTTTAGGAACACATGAAAAGGTGACATTGACTAGTGAGAGTTTTGCTTGATAAATTCGTCGCCAGACTTGCAGTTGGACATTTATGTCATCCTACATTTATGTCGTCCTACATTTATCAATGTCCTACATTTATGTAGGACATTGATTCACTAAATTCAATGGTAGAAAGCTGTTTTTGTTTAAACATCGAATTGAAAAAATGTATGAATTTTTCACGCTTCATTTGTTTAAGAATTCTCATATTATATTACATAGCTTTTGGCAATGTCGCAAGAAAGTACTTGCTGTTGTAGCACCGCTAATCCCCAAAACCATCGTGAAATTATGTGATTTTTGTTTGTTCTTTGGTTTGATTGATTAGGTTTATAGGGCGCTTCAACTGCTAAGGTCATTGGCGCCCATGTCAAAGTTTTCTAAAAACAAATATATTAAACTTCTAATAAAAGTGTAATTGGTGCACTTGCCTACTAATTTAAAAGAACATGTATACCTTAAACAAGAACATTACAATTATACTTAAAATAATTAAGCAGGCAGAATAAAACAGAATTTGGGGCCAGTAAAACATGTCCCTATGTCATATAAAATTGTATATTCCGCATTCTCTCAAAAAACAAAAAAGCTTTGAGAGCGCGGAATCGTCATCTCCGAGCACCTCTCGTAGAGATTTGCCCCGAGCATGTCTACGTCGGCTGCCATCAAATCTCAAACAATGCAGGAGGACGTGTTCCACAGAGAGAGCCGCCCTGCACGAGTCACAGGTAGGAGGAGATTCTCCTCGAATGAGGAAACTGTGGGAGAAGTGACAGTGTCCGATACGCAGACGGGTTAAAATAACTTCCTCGCGCCTAGAAGGTCGGGATGAGGAGCGCCAGGGATTAACAGTATCCTTTATTACACTTAGTTTAAAGGTGGTATTGTGCCACTCTGTTTGCCACGCTCTAAAGATCAGTCGTTTTAAAGAAGCTTTAACATCGGACGATGGTACGAAAGGAATGTCAACATGAGTATTCTCCGTTGCCGATTTTGCCGCCAAGTCAGCCAACTCGTTCCCTATGATTCCCACAAGGCCTGGGACCCAACTCGGTATTAGATCGTAGTGGCGAGACAGAAGGCGATGAATGATGTTTTGAATAGATTCCGTCAGGTAGTCTGAGGAAGAACGGGAGACAGCTTGTAACGAGCTAAGAGAATCGGAACAAAGAACTACTTGACGTAAGGTCGTTGACTCGATGTATTTTAGGGCTTCAAGAATTGCATACATTTCAGCAGTGAAGGTACTGCACTGAGAACATAGCCGATATGATTTTGTGACCCTGATACAATAAAAACTACAAGCCACCGCATCATTGCACGATGAGCCGTCTGTATATAAGAATACATGATCTGGGTAGGCTGTCCTCATTTCCTGAAAATGTTTCTGGTAAGCAAGAGGACTAGTCGTTTGTTTAGGCAGGTTGGATAGTCGGAAATCAATATTCGGGCGGTGGAGTGTCCATGAAGGAATGGAGTGACTTGGGGGTTTCATGGGTGTCGGAAGATCAACATTAAGGTCCCGCAGAAGATTTTGCAATCTAATACCTGGAGGCTGAGGCAGCGATGTTCGAAGAATATATGATGTTTCATATTCAGGATGGATAATTATTTGGCGGCAAGGATGATTAGGGAGTCCTGATACTTTAGCTCCGTAAGATGCTAATAAAATATCCCGCCTTCGTTTTAAGGAAGGCTCGCCAGCCTCGGATAGAAGGCACTCAATTCGGCTGGTGCGGTATGCGCCTGTTGCTAGACGGATACCCGCGTGGTGTATACTATTGATGGGTCGCAGAGTGGAGGGAGCTGCTGAGCCATACACTTCACTACCGTAGTCCAAAACTGAGCGGATGAGTGATCTATACAGACGTAAAAGGGTAGTGCGGTCGGCACCCCATGATGTACCATTCAGCATTCGGAGAAGATTAAGGGGAGAGACACATCTGGTTTGTAGTCCACGGATGTGAGCGCGCCAGGTGAGAGACTTGTCAAATGTAAGCCCCAGGAACCTGGCAGATTCTGCAAATGGAAGCGGGTTTCCTGCCAAGTGAAGGGCTGGATTACTATGCAAGTGGTATATCCTACAGAAATGCAAACCGATACATTTAGTAGAAGAGAATTTAAAGCCCGTTGACGTACTCCATTCGTGGAGCTTGTTGAGCACCATTTGGAGTTGCCTCTGGATCACGCTGATGCTGCTGGAGGAACAGAAGATGGCAAAGTCATCCACAAATAACGATGCCTTAACAGGTTCTCGTACAGTCGACGCTATACCATTGATGGCGATGGCAAACAGAGTGACACTCAGCACTGATCCTTGAGGGATACCATTTTCAAGGGGGTGAATACGAGAAAGTCTATCACCCACACGAACACGGAAGGATCTATTCAATAAGAAGTTTTGGAGGAATAGCGGAAGCTTCCCCTTAAATCCCCAAGAGTGCAAGGTTTGCAGAATGCCGTACCTCCAGGTGGTGTCGTAGGTCTTTTCTATATCAAATAATATAGCCACTAGATGTTGTTTCAAGACGAACGATGTAGAGATAGCTGTTGCCAGCGAAACGAGGTGGTCCAAGGTAGATCGGTTTCGTCTAAACCCGCTTTGGATTGGCGTCAACAGATTTTTATGCTCCAAGGTCCAGGCTAGACGCTGATTCACCATGCGTTCCAGCACTTTGCTTACACAGCTTGTGAGGGAAATAGGTCGATAACTTGATGGCAGTGATCGATCTTTCCCCACTTTGGGAACTGGGACGATGATAGCTTCTCGCCACATGGTAGGGATAGTATGCTCTTCCCAGATACGGTTAAAGAGCCGGAGAAGAAATTCCATGGCAGTTTCGGGAAGATGCTGCAACATTAAGTTGTGGATTTCGTCTGGACCTGGAGTGGTTCTTTTGGCAAGCTTCAGAGCAGAACGCATTTCATACATAGAGAAAGGGGTATTATAATCCTCATGTGCTCTACTCGAAAAATCCAAAGCGCGATTTTCCATTCTTTCTTTAAACGAAAGGAAGTTTGGAGAGTAGTTTGCCGAACTCGACATCTTTTCATAGTGAGTGGCAAGTTCCTCTACAACGGCGTCTCGATCTGTGATTATCTGACAATTTTTTCTAAGGCCTGGCACTGAGTATGAGGAAGGGTACCCTTTAATTAGACGCACCTTCCTCCATACTAGACGTGGTGGCGTGTGGCAATTCAAGGAGGACACGTATGCCTTCCATGATGCATTCTTGCTTTCTAATATGGTTCTCCTCGCCTTAGCTCTGCACCTCTTGTAATCAATAAGGTTATCCGCGGTTGGATAATGTTTAAGTCGAGCCAACGCTTTCTTCCGAGCACCGACAGCCCTTGAGCAATCCAAGTTCCACCACGGTACAAAGGGGTGTCGCGAATTACCGGTCGACTTGGGGATTGCAGTGCCCGCAGCTTGCAATATTGTAGTGTTAAAATGAGCAGCCATATCCTCCACACTAACAAATTCACCCTCTGATAAATTCACATTCGCTTGGAATGTCGGCCAGTCAGCACGAAGGACGCACCATTGAGGGGGGCGCGCCAAACCACGCGCAAGTCTATCAATGTGGACGATAATGGGATAGTGGTCGCTACCATGTAGGTCGTCTAGGATGGACCATTGCAGGTCGGTTGAAAGAGAAGGGCTGCAAAGAACTAAATCAATACACGTGCTCGAGTTTGTGGCGACGGCAAAATGAGTTGCTTCATCAGAGTTCAGAATAACCAAGTCCGCTGTGTCTATTACTGATTCAAAGATACTGCTTCTCGGACACGTGCGGGAAGAGCCCCAGAGAGGACTGTGGGCATTCACATCGCCGACTATCATAAATGGAGAAGGCAGTTGATTTATCAACCCTAAGAGTTCGTCTGCTGATATAGTCAGACCTGGAGGGATATAAATGTTGCACACAGTAAGTGTGAGGGATGGGAGGTGCACCTGCACACATACTGTTTGAAAGTCAGTCTGAAGAGGTACCTCTGTAGATAGCAGCGAATCTTGCACCAGTGAAGCAACTCCGCCATGAGCGCGGAGACCATCATCCACATCGAACCTGTACGAAGAAAATCCGCGAAAAGATAGAGGGCGAAGTGGGGTAAGGTGTGTCTCTTGAAGACAAATCACCATAGGATTGTGACGGGACACCAACAGTTTAAGGTCGTCCCGTCGCGAGGAGAAACCATTTGCGTTCCATGACATTAGAGCCATGGTAGAATTAACTTTCTTTTTTCTTCCGACGTTGGGAGCCGGATGCACGAGACTCCTCCCCAACGGGAGCCTCCCCCAAAACAGAAACCTCCTGGGTGTTGCCAGGGGGGCTGGATGCTCGCTCAGAGCTAGTTTCAAAAGTTGTAGTCGGTCGCGACTTCGAAGGTCCTTTTATGTTGGGGTTTGGTGTCCGTCTGACGTCAACTTCCGTCGATACAGTTTTTGTTGTCGATTTCGTGGACTGTGTTGGTTGGACTTTTTTGTGTACCTTATATTTTGTGGGGATTATTATTCTCCCACCCTTAAGGGGAGATGTATCCCCAGGGAGGTCTACTGGTGACACTTGGCAACCAAAACTCACTACTTGCGGGGCAGCGCGTTCTGTTTGGCAGCCCGCTGCTACCCTCGGAGATTTCGCTTTCACAGTGGCAGAAAACGAGCGCGAGAGGTCGACTGGGTTCCTCGCATGGAACCGACGTTTGGCTTCAGGGAAAGACACTTTTTCCACGACTCTTATCTTTTGGATGTCACGCTCTTTCAAAAAGGTGGGGCATTAATTATAATTTGCCGGGTGGGCACCTTCGCAGTTTACGCAATGCGGTGTAGTGGTGCAAGGTCCAGGTTCGTGAGATGGTTTACCACACTTACCGCACACTGGGGTATCTGCCATGCACCGCTGTTGTGTATGGCCGAATCGTTGGCACTTGAAGCACCGCAAAGGATTGGGCACATACTGTCGCACGCGGAGGTTATAAAAACCGCACGAGATATTCCGGGGCAAAGTAGGGAGGTTGAATGTTAGGATAAGAGTGGAAGTGGGGATTTCTCGCCCATGCTCCCTCCTCTTAATTCTATAAACATCTGTCACACCCTGACTCTTGAAGAAAGCAACCAGATCTTCCTCGCTCTCTGTTGAGAAGTCAACATGATTGACCACTCCCTTACAAAGATTGAGTGTTGGGTGAGTGGTCACCTCCACCTGGAGGCCGGCAATCTGCTTCGTATTCATAATTCTATCAATCTGTTCATCCGTTAGCGCTTCAAAAAGAATGGTGCCATTCCTTTGACACACTACGGCTTGCAATTTTCCATATTTTTCCTCTATTGCTCGCGCCAAACGCACAGCACTAACCATTTTAAATGATTTACCTTCCTCAGCGCATGCCATGAGGAGGAATTTAGGTTTCTTTGGTCTATCTTCTTCATTGAAAAAGAAACTATTCAAATCAAGGTTTCTTTCCGGACATCTCCTCTTCCTTGCGAAAGAGGGCGGGGGAGAAGGTTTAGTTTCCATAAAGATGGATCAGGTTCATCCTCGTGGTCCCCACCCACCACGGAGCCCAACAAGGGGACACTCCATCGGAGTGCCAGGGTTGCCACGAGGATATAGTGAGGGAATAACACAGCGCTGCACCACCGTGTATCCCACCGCTCACCCTGGAGTTCAGTACAAGACCTAGTCCAAGCCGATTGATCGGGAGTGGGTTAGCTCCCGACCGCCCGTCTAGAAGAGTCCGAGGCCAAAGCAAGCGTATTGAGGCCTACAGGGAATGTTCCCAAAAATACGTACACAACGTATCCCTCAGTGCAAGCCGAACGTAGCACAAGGTGAGTGTTTGGGAAACAAACAGACCCCTCAACCGCCAGGACACACATTCCCTCCGACACGGGTCGCCATGCACGGCAAACACATGGGTGGGCGTTCAGCATACAGAGAAGGCCAGTGAGGAAGAAAAAAGGAGTGAAAAGAACGTACATGACATGAAATGAGAAGCAAGAAGATGAAAAAAATGGAGAAAGGAACACTTGAGAGCCTTCTCTGCATCCCCCCGTCAGGACGTGGACCAACCCACCTCGACGGGTTGTTCTTTGGGGTTGTTGTCAGACCTATACATTTGACACATATTTCTCTATGTATGTTGACGCACTGAATCTGAAGCCAGAATTGCGCCAGCATTCTAGTACATAGGGAAACGTAATACATAGAGAAACCTGTGCCAAATGTTTGGGTCTGACATTTTTTTTGTGTCTGTGATATTAATTGTATTATTTTATTATAGAAGCACACAAATTGAAATTGGAAATGAAAGGGAGATTACAGGAGGGAAAGGATTTGTAATGACTTTTTGCATACTTTAAATCATATATTACACAATAATGAACAATGACATACATATACACAACTTAAATGATAAATACTACTAACAATTTGCGACAAAAATAAACCAATACAATTTTGCCAATTCTGACACATCTTGCAAATATTTTGCACTTAATTTTTGCTACATCACTCTGAGTTTCACAGATATAACTTCAACAACCTATGATGCTATTTTCGTCAAATATTGACTTCATTAGCTCCATTAACTTTTGAATAAATTGATTTTCTGCACTGTCTTTTACACAGTTACCAGGTCCTGCTCTACTATGGCCTCTGTATTTCATTTGAATGTTATTGGTTGGCTGTTGGGAACGCTATGTTGCAAAAATCAGTAGCAATTATCTGGCACTGCACTTCAAAGTAAACAAACTACAAAGAATTAAGATTACTCTCATTGAGTTGCAATTGTACAGCAGAGAAGGATCCATCGGTTCAGTTTTCTCGATTTCCGTCAGTGCACCAGGTCTGTCAAGCTGGCATGGTGACTTATGCGCAGTCAAGTAAAACCATTTGAAGTATAGTTTTAGTACTCATTTATTACTAATGTATTACCCAAAATCAAATCTGTTTCTGTTGCTATTTATTAGATAAATGCAGTTTGGCTGGCACAACAAAATTTGTTTTTGAAAAAATGGGGACAAAGAAATAAAACCAATAGCACTACTCAGTACTTATTCATTCATTATTATAAAAATAAATTGGTTCTTGAGAACATTTATTAAATGTAGTTGTGTTGGCTTAATAGTGAAGCTGCCAAAACAAAATTTAAGCTGCTAAAACGGTTAGCAATTTTTCCCCTTGAAAGGAGGACATTTCAATAGAAATTACATTTTACATTTTCGTACATCGCATTATGAAAACAAAGTACATCATCGCCATTTCTATTTTATCGGGCGATTATCAGGCTTCTCCCGAGTACTATTTATTGCAGCTATCTATTAAACAGCCCTGCCTGTCTCGTCCACTGTGGCCGCATAGTGTTCATAACGTATGCAGTAGAAGGGGCATCTGCACTGCGGGTTGCATAATGCTTTTGTTTGTAAATGTCACTCCCTATAGTCAAAGTCTCCTACTGGTGGCAGTGGCACGCCTCGCGGCACCGTGCAATGCCACGAGCGTCTCTGCGCAACTAACGTCAGGAAAGGGAAAGGAAACTATTAGTAACTCCGCCGTTTTACAATAGTGCTGGCGTTGTCTCTGGTGGCGGGGTGATGAACTGCGTGGAGGGGCGATTTCTTCGTGGCACTCGTGCCACAGACACCTGCTCGTGGCATAGACCTTGACAACACTGCCCTATACCCTTTAGGGGTGTCTTACCCCAGCCCCTTATGCAACTCCTCTAAGGGGTCTTATCCCCGCAATATTCTTTTCCCCGCTTTAATTCCCCAGTTAGTGTATTGGGGCTAAAATAAAGTTTTTTGAAATGAAATTGTTCCCGCATTGAAGAGTTATGCTGGAACACACACATCCATCAATTTTCACATTCTCGCCGAAGAGAAAGTATTGTAACCGTGCGCCAAAAATCGGCGAATTTTCGGCAGAAAAACTCCTATGGACTGGCCCAGGTAACGAAGAAGTGGAGAAATCTTATTCCTAAGTACTCTAAATTACTTCTTACACGCTGTGCGGTAAGAATCCGTATTTTGTGGGTCCTTGATACCGAAAAAATCGATTGACAACAAAAAGAGTGGACAAAGAAGGACAAGAAGGCAAAGTCCGATTTGATCCTAACAATTTATTTTACGTCAAAAATAGTTAAAAACTGCTTGTGACGTGCTACGCGAAGATGCGAACTCATTGCACGTTTTCTTAATTCTGGGATCGCTACTTTAAGCCATATACAAGTTGAATTCTGAATATAGAGAGAAATAAGTTTTTGGCAAGAATTGTTATCAAAATATTCGCTCCGATGTAATAAAATCTATTTTCAAGGGCAAATCAGCTATAGATTTGGGCTCTCATGCCTCATGTGCTTGCTTGATTGATTCGTGTTTCCGGGCGCGTCAACTACTGTGGTCATTAGTCCCGTAAGTATAGTGCGTGTTTTTTCTCGGGAGACGGCGATGATCTTTTCCCCGCTGGATGGCGAGATCTGGCGTCGACCTACCGTCGACTAGCGGGGTTTTCCCCTCAACCACGTATCTCCCACCAGCGGGGCACCGCCCCAGCCGGGATAAGCTGTAAGCGCCCGACCGGTCCCATGTGCTTGAGAAAGAATAATACTTTATTCCTCGCCAAAATGGAGAACGATATTTGAATAGCTATATTTCTCACTGAATTCTAGAAGACTTGCACAGGCAATGGAGTTTCATTTATATTATACTTATAGGAGCGAAACGAGGGGCCGTCTCAGCATTTCCTCCAAGGATCAGGGAAACTGGACAAAAAACCTAATCGAGATGGGGGTCATTGACCCAGACGCTGAGGTACAATACTTGTTAAACGTTGTTTAGAATTATACACTCCAGTGGTAAATTATTTTAATTTCTTTGTTAAAATTAATATTACTTTCCTTTTGACGCTCAATATAGTGTTGAATAGAAAAAGTTATGCAGCAGAAAGATTTTACTTGGAACTTAAACGTTTGTATCGAATTTAATTGTATAATGCCATCTGTCAAAGTGTGATATAATGTACACTGTGTGCGAAGTTTTGGTAGCTAGCTCTAGATACCGTCTCTGAATCAGTTCACGGTTTTCGAAAACCGCCACGGATTGCTGACCGGAAGTTGGCCAAAATCACGCCTCTGCCAAAATCAAAGAAAAAGGCACGTCTGTGATCAAGATGAAGCAAGGTGATTCATGCAACGTGAAGGAGCTTGATATATTGCACGTCCCTTATTTGCGATGTAACCTCTAATCAGTTGAGGAAATCACAGACAAAGGATACCAAGTGCTATTCGATAAGTATCGAGCTGAAATATTTGACGAATAGGGCGAGAGCTAACAGATCGCGAAACGAGCCGACCTTTATTACGTCAAAGGTAAATCGTATGAAAAGTGGATTTTATGCGGAAAAGGAGGTTGAACAGAATCCTCTTCGAATGTTCCACAGAAGGATGGGACATCTTAACTTTCGGTATGTCTTCCACGCATCGAAGACCGGAGCCATTCAAGGCGTTACACTCACAACCAGACGTGAGTACGCGACAAAGCGGAGATGGCGAAGCCACCAATTCCGAGAGAAACAGATCGAACGACGACTAAATTAGAGCTCATACACACAGGTAAGTGCAGTCCAATGAGAATCACTTCCAACGCGAGATCGTAATTAACCAACGCGTGCGTAATTACCGTTAAATGGGGTAACTTGGACCGGGAGGGTAACATGGACCAATTTGTACAGATTTTTTTGTGTGTAATATTGCCAACACTTCTTCCGGTTTGTAAGTACGTTTTGCATGTTCTTCCGGTTTGTTGGAATCGTACGGAAGCTGTTGTGGTAATATACATCGTGGTTTTAACGAAGTATTTGGACGTCTAGCTAACAAAGGTATGTATATTGTTGACACTGTTTCTGTAACTGACATTTGCAACCAAAAAAATATGCTTACAAACTTCTGGTGTAGCTAGTTGTGTTTAGTTATTTTATAGTGAAAATTTGTTTGTTTTGGCCCTAACCTCAATTAAGTTTCTCGCGTTACACGCACAGAAAACATGTTCTGCGAATACTGTTTGGAAGAATCGAAACATTAAAAAAATTGACAGATGTAGGGTAACATGGACCAATGGCCCATGTTACCCTGCATCTGTCAATCTGTTTGTTAATTATCTTATTTTGCAAAATATATTTTTTGTGAATGATATTTATGTACGAAAATTCAATTATTTATTACTCAAATCACTGAACTAACATAATTTTTTCAGATCAACATGCCCAGAAAGCAAGAACGGGTAGAAGGATCAAGAAGGTATCGTGACTTTAGTGAAGAGACCCTTTGGAAGGCTCTGGAAGTAAAGAGGGGCACATCAGCTCGTAAAGTTTCTGTTACAAATCGCGCTGAGAAACTCAAAGCGGCAACACCGAACCAACGCCACGCCGAGCCGACACCGCTCCGGCAACAGCGTGCAGGAGGGTGGCGTAAAAATCCGTTACTGTGTTCGCAGGCAGTGTTTGGCAGGCAACCGCCGAGGCCACATGTTTCAAGCGAGCCCGTGCGCTCACAATTTACGTAAACCATTGTTCTCATCGGTATTTTGTACAAAACGTGTCATAGTCAGTCAAACGTGTCAAACTTCAACTACAGTAAATGTTCAATCATATCCAAATTGTGTTGTGACCACATACTAAGTACTGTGCGTGTGCATCAACTTCAAAACGAAGCAGAACGGAAAGAACAACTGAAAACTTCTCATCTTGAAATCAAGAATCACGATTGTATGTTAATTTTAAGTATCATAACATGTTGTACATCAAAGAAAAGTAAGTGTTATTTTTGTAATTTATATGTTCATTTGCCATTCAGATTCATGTAGTAAAGTCAATTTAAACTGCAAATATCACTTATTTAGTTATTACCATTCACTTCCTCATTTCTTTACAAAGTCATTATGTTTTTATCTGAAAACTCACTGTATCAGAACTACCAGAGATGAAACCCAGTAACCAAATTCAATTCCTATCATTGGTCACATGGCCACAATTGCAATTTAAGCAAAACAAACATCATTAATCCTACTATTCAAATAAGAGTATTATTGTTCCAAAACAAATGCATTTTAGATAAAAACATTGGTCCTCCTGGCATCGGATGTGAATCAGATATCATTATATTCAGTGAATGGCAGTAATCATAACGAAATAATTCCACTGAGATTTCACATCAGAGTGTTTTACAATGTGCATGTAGTATTCAAGACAACAGTACAGTGTTTATTACTATTCATGAAACTATTCAGTTAACATGTTAAAAGTGTTACAACTCACATGCATACAATACCAAATCATAATCAGTGTTCAGTAACATTTATTTGTGATAATAATTTCATGTCAAGGTGTTTCTATAATTTATGTATGTACATTTTTCAATCCAGCAGTATAGTATTCATTAGTATTCTTTAAAAGTGGCAAGTAACATTTATTGGTAAATGAAGGGTCATGTCAAAGTGTTTTTATAATTTATGCATGTATAATCTTCAAGTCAGCAATATAGTGTTCATCACCATTCATTAAACTAATCAGTCAACATTTAAAGTTGCAATTCACATGCATACAATATCAAAGTACATGAACAGTGTTTACTAACTTTATTTATGACTGAGGTTTCATGTCAAATGTTCATTTATAAGTTATACATGTACAGTTTCAATTCAGCAGCATAGTGTTCATTAGTATTTAGTAAACTTCAGCATGTAACATTGATTTGTAAGTGAGGTGATGTTAGATTAAGGCAAGTTATTTGAACGTGTTATCAGTGTTATAAGGTATCAGACTAACAGTTATCAGTGTTATCAGAGGTAAAGTGTCAACAAGGTGTCCCCTGATAGACAAGCAGTAATTCAACTTATTAACAAACATTATTAAACATCAGACATTATTTACATTCAGTACTTCTTCGGGGGCAGTACAGAAGGTGATTTAAATCATTAAAACAATTAGTGTAGAAATACTAAAAACACTGTGGTCAAAATGTCGAAGGCAGAAAGACTAGCTAGGAAAAATCTTGTTGATAGGCGAAACGTAGCACTTCAGATTTTCAAAAGTAAATGCACGTGGTTGCATAACTTTACCATCATAGATGAAAACTCACATTACAAGTTAATCAATCTATTAACTAATCTCAAAGAATCGTGGAACGAACTCAAAGTGGCTCAAGAATCTCTTGTTAGTGATGATGAACTTACCATAGAACAGTTTCTACAACTAGAAAATGAACATATTGACCTTATAACAGAAGTTGAACTACGCATAAAAAACTCACCATTCGATAGGCAGACATCAAACACTCCACCCCCAACTGTGCCAACTAATTCAAGCATGCTTCCACTCAATGAAGTTCATTTAGGATTACGACTTCCAGCATTGCAAGCACCAACTTTCAACGGTGAATTTTCACAGTGGACAAAATTTAGAGATATATTCAATAAACTAATCCATGAAAATGTACATTTGACCAATGTAGAAAAATTTCATTACTTGGAAAATGCTCTCACAGGCGAAGCTCAATCAATCATTAGCAATCTAACCAACACTTCAGAAAATTACCAAGTAGCATGGCAACTAGTGAATGAAAGATACAACAATCCTCGTAGATTAGCCTCTTCGTACATAGCTAATTTTGAATGTCCTCCAGCAATTAATTTAAAGGAACCCCATTCAATTCAGAGATTCTCAGATCATTACATGGCCAATTACAAGGCATTGCAAGCATTAACGTTACAAGTACCGGCAATCGAACTTATGGTCATCCACCGTATGTTAGCTCATTGCCCACCAGAAATAGCTAGAGAATGGGAGAAACAGGTAGCAACTAACGCCAATCCAGCAATTCAGGACATGCATAACTTTCTTGAAAGATTGTTCCGAATCGAAGAAAATTCCTTATCAAACCCGGGAATCATCCAACGACATCCAAACAGTGGGTCAGGAACCAAGATTACCGGCGAACTTTCAAAATTCGCAAAATGCCCATATTGCAAGGAATCACATTCAATTTTTCAATGTCAATCATTTAAATTACTAAATCCAGTGGACAGGCTAGCGCACATGAAAAAGAATCGACTTTGCTACAATTGCCTAAGAGCTAATATTGTAAATCATACCTGCAGTACAGCGAAATGCAAAACGTGTAACAAAAATCATCACACTTTGTTGCATGACTCATTTATAAAGAATTCTATCTTTCTTAACGTAGCAAAAACGTGCTACTGTACATCCAACAATCCAGACTCAGAGAAATTACCAGTCTCTCCTTCAGAAGGTTCAATGTCTTTAGGAGGAACAATTAGTCAAAATCATCAGCAACCACAACAAATCATGGCATGTCAAGCAGGATCATCAATCAAACCAACAATATTGCCAACTGTTAGGTTGCTTGTTTTAGATCAAAACAATGAGGCTCACGAGGTGTGCGCTTTGTTAGATAGCGGAAGCAATTGTAATTTGATAACGCAACAATTAGCCAACCAGCTCAAGCTAGCAACAAAACCAACAAAGCTTACTATCCAAACGATTACAGACAATGAAACTGAAGCATCATCCATAGTTAACGCAAAAATTCGATCAAAATTCTCATCATGGTCCTCAGAAAATACATATGTTGTAGTCAACAAGATCGCAAAACAGCTACCTTCAACCAACATCAACATTTCAAGATGGATAATACCCGAAAACATACTGATTGCAAATCCAACGTTTCACAAACCAAACAATGTAGACATGTTGTTAGGAGCAGACATCACGGCACATGTCTTCATTCCCGGCAAGTGGACGCATCCCAAGCTACCATCATTAATCAACACAGTATTCGGCTGGACGTTCATGGGAAGCTATCAACCAGAAGAACAACAAAGGGAACCATTAATTTCCAACTTTATTGATACACAACAAGTAAAAGATGAATTAACGCGGTTCTGGGAATTGGAAGAACTATCATCTGAAGCCATGCATTCTCCGGAAGAAATTTTCTACGAAGAACATTTCAAAGCTACCACAAGCAGAGATGAAACGGGCAGATACATCGTTTCACTTCCAATCAAGCCAACAGCTCCAGAATTAGGTGATTCGCGGAAACAAGCTTTACAACGATACGAAGCATTAGAGAGAAAATTTGAGCACAATGCTCAATTCGCAACAATGTACAAAGATTTCATGAATGAATATAAAGAGCTTGGACACATGCAGCCAGCTCCTCCAATCAACACAAATGAACGGAATTTCTTCTTACCTCATCACGGAGTCATAAAGGAACAATCAAGCAGCACAAAATTGAGAACTGTCTTCGATGCCTCCGCAAAAACGTCAAATAAGGTTAGCCTCAATGACATCTTGGCAGTAGGACCAGTGGTACAACCAGACCTATTAAATATTCTGCTGAACTTTCGAGTGTGGCCGGTTGGATATTCCGCGGACATCATCAAAATGTATCGACAAATAATAATGAATCCATCTGATAGAAATCTTCTGAGAATATTTTGGAGACCGAATCCTCAAACTGCAATTCAAGAATTTCAATTATCCACGGTGACATATGGTACCGCATGTGCACCATACCAAGCAACTAAAACATTAAATCAATTAGCCGACGATGAAGCAGCTGACAATCCAATCATTCATGAAAAAATCCAAAACTGTTTCTACGTAGATAACATACTCACAGGAGCCAACTCACCTGAGGAAGCAATTGAACATTATCAAGAATTAACCAAAGTTCTAGACAAAGGTGGTTTTCATTTGCACAAATGGCTATCAAATTCTCAACAATTGATGGATATCATTCCAAACGAAAGTAAAGAAGTTCAAACGTCAACAATTCTCACAGAAGGTGTAAGTACATTGGGATTAACGTGGAACATCGCTGATGACGAAATTGCATTTAGTTGCAGCAACCAACAAATCTCAAATTCTCACCAGTTCACAAAACGAATGGTACTTTCCTGCATTGCAAAATGTTATGATCCTATTGGTCTTGCAGCACCAGTAATCATTCAAGCAAAAATGTTATTGCAAAAAATATGGAAAACGAAGATTGATTGGGACGACTTATTAACGCCAGAATTACTCATCAAATGGAAACATATATTCAATGATCTACAAAACATGAATCAACTAACAGCTCCAAGAAGTGTACGAAAGGATCAAGACACAACAGAAATTCAAATCCATGGATTTGCAGACGCCAGTTTATCAGCATACGGAGCTTGTTTGTACGTACGAACAACCACTGAGAAGGGAAAGGTACAATGCAATCTGCTCGTCGCCAAATCAAGAGTCACTCCAGTACGAGAACGAGCAATATCACATTTGGAATTGTGCGCAGCACTACTATTAGCGCGACTAGTCAAAAAGGTAGTGCCAAGATTACCAATAGTCGTCAATCGAATACATCTTTATTCAGACTCTACTACAGTTTGTGCATGGATAAAGTCACCTCATAAAAAACGAATACCGTTTGTGACTATAAGAACGTCAGAAATTCAAGAACTCACCAATCATTGTAAGTGGCATCACATCACATCTAATCATAATCCAGCTGATCTCATTTCACGAGGAACTCAACTATCTCAACTAAGAGACAACCAACTGTGGTGGCAAGGACCGTCCTTTCTTTTGCAGAATTCTCACCCAAAGATCATCACTACGCTTCTAATAGCAAATCTTACTGTCTGCACCCATGATTCGGGGGCAGCAGACTTCTTAATCAGGGAAACATCGAATCAATTACTGCAACTGATTGAAAATTGCTCAAGCTACAACAAGGTTCTAAGAAGCATCGCACTGTGTGTACGCTTCATTCACAACTTAAGGTACCCAAAGGCTCGCATCAATCCACCCATATTGCCGGCACAATTGCAAGAAGCGGAAGAAATTATCTGTAAGATAGTTCAAAATCAAATTTACAAACAAGAATTGACAGCACTAAAGGCTAACAAGCCCATCCATCATCAAAGTAAAATCAAGTCATTAGCTCCAGAACTACATACTGATGGATTATTAAGAGTAGGAGGAAGACTAGACAACACCTATCTTCCATTCAATACCAAACATCAAATCATTCTCCCATCAACTCACCGACTATCAAAATTATTGATTCGACAAGTGCATCTACAACTACTTCATGCAGGAACGCAATCAATTATGTCACAGATTCGTCAAAAATTTTGGATCCCATCTCTTAGACGCACTACAAAAGGTGTCATCAGATCATGCATACCATGTTTCAAACAATCTAAACTGAAACCACAACAATTAATGGGCCAGCTTCCAGCTCCAAGAGTAACTGTTTCACCAGCCTTCTCGCATTGTGGAATAGACTACGCAGGTCCAATTACTACTAGATTGGGAACACCCAGATCGAGAAAATTTACCAAAAGTTACATTGCTGTTTTCATTTGTCTAGCAACAAAGGGAGTACATCTAGAAGTAGTATCGGATCTAACTTCAGAAGCATTCTTAGCTGCATTCTTTCGAATGACAAATCGACGAGGCATTCCGTCTCACATGTATTCTGACAATGCAACGACATTCAAGGGAGCGTCAAAGCAATTAAAAGAGCTACTGTGCTTCCTGGAAAACAAAATAATACAACATCAAATACAAGACGCTACTGCGCATTTAAAGGTCACGTGGAACTTCATTCCCCCACGCAGTCCTCATTTTGGAGGAATATGGGAAGCAGCAGTCAAAAGTTTCAAAAGAATATTCATACCTACAGTGGGTAATCGAATTCTTAATTACGAGGAACTAACTTCATTAGCATGTGGAATAGAAGCAATACTAAATTCACGACCGTTGGTTCCACTAACTGAGGATCATCAAGATTTCAATTATTTATCACCAGCCATCCTATTAAATCAAAGGCCATCTCTACTTGTATCATCAAAAGATTCAGAAATCAAATTAGACCACATTTCAAGATGGAAGAAAATACAAAACTTAACACAAATATTTTGGAAACAGTGGTCCCAAGATTACATCTTAACCTTACAAAGGAGGAATAAGTGGCATTCATCTCATCCCAATCTCACGGAAGACACAATAGTACTCCTTAAAGAAGACAATTTACCACCAGCAACATGGAAGTTAGGAAGAATAAGCAAAACGTACCCAGGAAGAGACGGAAAAGTAAGAGTAGTCGACGTCACTACAACATCAGGAATCTACAAGCGCAGCATTAGCAACATTTGTCCTTTACCACAAGAAACCCAAGACAGCCATTTGTAACACGCGATTCGTAACAATAATCGATTTTTCAGCGCTACGCACTGACGGGGGCAGCATGTTACAAATCGCGCTGAGAAACTCAAAGCGGCAACACCGAACCAACGCCACGCCGAGCCGACACCGCTCCGGCAACAGCGTGCAGGAGGGTGGCGTAAAAATCCGTTACTGTGTTCGCAGGCAGTGTTTGGCAGGCAACCGCCGAGGCCACATGTTTCAAGCGAGCCCGTGCGCTCACAATTTACGTAAACCATTGTTCTCATCGGTATTTTGTACAAAACGTGTCATAGTCAGTCAAACGTGTCAAACTTCAACTACAGTAAATGTTCAATCATATCCAAATTGTGTTGTGACCACATACTAAGTACTGTGCGTGTGCATCAACTTCAAAACGAAGCAGAACGGAAAGAACAACTGAAAACTTCTCATCTTGAAATCAAGAATCACGATTGTATGTTAATTTTAAGTATCATAACATGTTGTACATCAAAGAAAAGTAAGTGTTATTTTTGTAATTTATATGTTCATTTGCCATTCAGATTCATGTAGTAAAGTCAATTTAAACTGCAAATATCACTTATTTAGTTATTACCATTCACTTCCTCATTTCTTTACAAAGTCATTATGTTTTTATCTGAAAACTCACTGTATCAGAACTACCAGAGATGAAACCCAGTAACCAAATTCAATTCCTATCATTGGTCACATGGCCACAATTGCAATTTAAGCAAAACAAACATCATTAATCCTACTATTCAAATAAGAGTATTATTGTTCCAAAACAAATGCATTTTAGATAAAAACAGTTTCTGAGAAGTTCAGTATTCCAAGAACTACTCTGCAAAGACATTTAAGGGGACAACGCACTAGCAAAATTGGAAGAACTTACGTAATTTCCACAGACGACGAAAAATCATTTCAGAGTGTGTTGCATTGTGCGCCGACTGGGGATTTCCTCTTACCTTGTTTGATCTCTGACTGACAGTCAAATCATATTTTGACAGGAGAGGCATTCAAGAAAGCAGATTTAAAAAGAATCTTCCTGGAAAAGATTGGGCTAGAAGCTTTCTAGCAAGACATGGTGATAATTTGATACGATTGTGTGAAAACACAAAAAGAAGTAGTGCCAGTGTTGACGATGTAATGTTAAACAATTATTTTAAGGAACTTGAAATATCCTTAGAAGGTGTATCATCAGCAAGAAATCTGAACTATGATGAAACAAACATGAGTGATGATCCAGGGCGCTGCAAAATTATAGCGAGAAGATGCTGCAAACATCCAGAGAAAATAATAGACACCTCTAAAAGTAATATGACTGTAAAGTTTTCTAGGTCTGCTTTTGGCATTCTTCTGCCACCATATACTGTGTATAAAGCAGAACATCTGTATGATTCTTGGACAAGTGGTGGGCCTATTGGAGCCAGATACAATCGATCCAAGAACTCTTGGTTTAATATGGCTATATTTGAAGATTGGTTTATTTCCATCGCCGTACCTTACTTCAAAAAAATTGAAATCAATGAGCCTAAAGTTCTCATTGGGGATAATTTGGCAAGTCATATTTCAGTTAATGTTGTCAGGGAGTGCATGAAACTGAACACAAGATTTGTCTAGCTTCCACCCAATAGCACACATTTATGCCCGCCGCTTGGTGTAGCCTTCTTCAAATCTCTGAAGATTGATTGATTGAATAAGGTTTAGAGGGCGCTTCAACTACTGTGGTCATTTGCGCCCTTGCCAAAGTATTTAGAGAAAAAATATTCAGTGCTGCAGATGCAACTTACCCGCTGTTTAAACGCATGTACATTGGCTAAAAAGAGGGCTTGAGCTCTGCATCAAGTATATATGTAGAAATGGCAGAAGGAAAAAAGAAAAAGGGCGCGTAAAATTTATCTTAAAACGTAAAATTGGCTGTCAAGGGGTAAAAACAACAACATAAAACATTGTTATTATCTTTCAAATAAAATTATATATTCCGATTTCTCTCAAAAAACAAAAAAGTTTTGAGAGCGCAGAATCGTCATCCCCGAGCACCATTTATAGCGAGTTGGCCAGGTCATGTCTTCGTCGGCTGCCAACAAATTTCCTGCAGTGCAGGAGGACGTGTTCCACAGAAAGAACCGTCCTGCACGAGTCACAGATGGGAGGAGTTTCACTTCCAAGAAACCTCTGAAGAGCAAAT
This sequence comes from Acheta domesticus, assembly GCA_031308135.1. Classification (NCBI taxonomy): domain Eukaryota; kingdom Metazoa; phylum Arthropoda; class Insecta; order Orthoptera; family Gryllidae; genus Acheta; species Acheta domesticus. Next base: position 7,832,509 of record JAHLJT010005437.1, read on the forward strand.
GGCGCTCAGTACTCCTTAACTGGAAAAAACAAAAACCGAGGTTCTATCCCCAAAGATGTGTTTCCCAGACAACTGAATCAGACATTAACAGAACTTGATGATGATGATGGTTCTACAGGAAAAAACTTGGTAGCAGGATTTAAATCCACTGGCATTTGTCCCCTGAACCCACAAGAAGTTATTAAGCGGCTTCTAACAATTAAAAGTCTGGGTGAAAATGGAATTGTTGATGGACAACAGTTGGCCTTAGGGTTCCAAGAATTTTTGATTGGGGGCACGTGGAAGGGAATCAGCTCCCTTAAGAAAGAAAAAGAACCGATTATCTACCGTAATGCATGGGAAAAGTGTAGAAGACTCGATGCTTAAAATCCCAAATATATATGAAAATAACAATGCTTGGAAAACAGTAAAGTCAAAGAAATGTAAGATTACCAATGACTTGCTTGAGTCAGATGGTAGTATATATTGTAGCAGCAATTACAGTGTACGTGATAGTCCAACATTTTGCTTTGATGAATTCTCTGATGGAGGAATGTCAGAAGATGAGGTGGAACTTTCAAGAGAAAACTTCAATATGCAGAAAGATGAAGTGGTGGATATTCCAGAACGTAGTTTTGCAATAGTAAGCTATCTTACAGAAAGTAAAAAGAGACAGAAGAAGCAATTCATCGGACAAATATTGGAGACGTCGTGTGAGTTCAAAACTGTAAGTGTTAAACTTTTGAGAAATTTTTCAAAATGTAAAAATGTGTATGTTTTTCCAACAGTGGATGATACTTCTGAAGTAAAAACTGATCAGATAGTTAGAGTTGTGAAACCTAACCACTCAAGAAGAGGTAGATTTACATTTTCATGTGAACTGTTGTAATCCACATTTAAAGTTATATTAATATGCCTATTTTACTACTTTACTGAAATATATATTTCAAATCTAAATAAGTTGTTTTTGAGGTCCATGTTACCTTATTGGGTAGAGTAAAAAACTCCTACAGCCGGCAGAGTGTCTACTGATGTGCGGTTTGATAAGACAAGAGCACATTATTGTAACAGAATCCAAGACTGTGCTGCGCTCTTTGCAAATCACAAACTACAAAAAGATGTAGGAAATGTAACATTGCGTTGCATGATAAATGTTTTGGATAATTTCATCGAAAATAAACTTTTCTTCAATAATTAAAGGTTAACTCGTGGTTTAAAAAAGTTTTTTGTAACACACATACACTTGACTTTTCAGTTTAATATTTTGAAACTCTTTATTCTTTCGTTCAGCAATATGTTCTTAAAAATGTTTGAGAAAATGTTGTAATTGTGTTGCATTCTTTTTAAATGATAAACAATGTAAAATTATAATAATTTATTAACATTTCTAATCAAGTAATTGAAATGTTTATAAAAATAAAGAAAACGGTAAAAAGGAGTTATGCGTTTGTGTTTACGGTTTTGCCTAGTGATGCGTTTTCGCAACGTCAAAAAATATGTCAAAAACCTTAATTTCTCAAAAATAGTCACTAATATAATCCTCTACATCCCATTTTAAACTCCCACTCCAATTTTCAGAAATAAAATCGACAAAAATTAATTTTAGCATAAATGGGTTAAAATATTTCGTGTCGGGATAGCGAACTTATAAAACTATCATTCCGATCAACTCTCTCGCTTTTCTTTTGTTTGTTTACATTCACTCCTCGCGCGATTTCAGGCTTCGCAGTACAATAATGCAAGTCTGGTTTTTCGTTGGAATTAAACAAGATTTTCATCAATAAACGAAGCCCGGTGAACAAATAAGTTATCGTAATGTAATAAATTATCATTATCAACAAGTGCGAGCGTGAGATGTTAAAGTGCGTCAAAAGCAAATAAAAACACATTAAAAGTTATCTGTAGTCTGACTTCTGTGTTAATAATGCTTTTGAGATGGTTGTATTATCAATTTATTTAGGGTGTCATCTGTTAATGATTTATGAACACAATTGGCCAAGATAATACATCAGGCTCTCAGGCAAACGTATTTTGGTGATGAGAACCAGGCGTCATACTACTCTTATGAACCGCCACCCACAAGAAAAGACGAGAACTGCAAACTTTACTGGAACCGCCCAATACTAACAGATAAACCAATCCCGAACATCTCGGATATTGTACTGGTTTTGAAGACTGAAAGAAAAACCTACATCATCCATATTGCAGTCCCTCTACCAGCCAATCTCAAGAAAACGCACACGGAAAAAAATAACTGCCCGTAACAACTATGAAGCAAATACTACAGAGACGTACGATCTGGGAAAATCGGGGGATATTGTGGCCATATTAGTGAAATATTATGTAAATGTGTGTCACACCCACAATGTCGACAATTGGTATTCCAGCCCCGCATTGTTTACGTGGCTACATGAAAGGAATACGAATGCTTGCGGGACAGTGCGTAAGACCAGGAAAGATATGCCCAAACTACGCAAACAATTGAAGAAGGGAGAAATTGAAACTCAGTCTTCTGATACACTGATCGCCCTAAAATGGTGCGACAAGCGCGAAGTTTGGATGCTGTCTACATGCCACACGTCGGAGATGGAAGGCAGCTCAAAAACGGATCTTCAGGCGGGGGAGAAAAAAATGAAGCCCAAGTGCGTTCTGGACTACAACGAAAATATGGGAGCTGTGGACAGAACGGACATGATTTTAAGTTCAGTGGAATCTGTCCGAAAAACTTCAAAGTGGTACAAAAAAACTTTTTTTCACTTGTTAGACATGGTAGTGTTAAATTGACATGTTATCTACAAAAATGAAACTGGTAACAAAGCATCCATGTCACAATTCCACCTTCAACTCATTCGACAAATGCTGGAAAAATATTGTACGGAACGAAGGGCATCGGATGTTGGGGGAACATCCACAGAAGATCGCCCGCTGAGGTTAACTAACCGTCACTTCTCGTGACCACTTCCACTGAGGTTAACTGACCTCACTTCCCGCGACCACTTCCACTGAGGTTAACTGACCGTCACTTCCCGCGACCACTTCCACTGAGGTTAACTGACCTCACTTCCCGCGACCACTTCCACTGAGGTTAACTGACCGTCACTTCCCGCGACCACTTCCACTGAGGTTAACTGACCGTCACTTCCCGCGACCACTTCCACTGAGGTTAACTGACCTCACTTCCCGCGACCACTTCCACTGAGGTTAACTGACCGTCACTTCCCGCGACCACTTCCACTGAGGTTAACTGACCTCACTTCCCGCGACCACTTCCACTGAGGTTAACTGACCGTCACTTCCCGCGACCACTTCCACTGAGGTTAACTGACCGTCACTTCCCGCGACCACTTCCACTGAGGTTAACTGACCGTCACTTCCCGCGACCACTTCCACTGAGGTTAACTGACCGTCACTTCCCGCGACCACTTCCACTGAGGTTAACTCACCGTCCCAAGATGTTCCGGTAGCGGGGGTAGTCGCGGCGTCTCCTCGGCGTCGTGTCGAGTGTTCCAAGAAGAAAGAACGACGTCAAACACGATACATGCGCAAAGAATGTAACGTCGGGTTGCGTGTTACTCCATGCTTTGAAATATATCATACTCCAAAACATTATTGATATATTTCACAAGCATAAAATTAAAAAAAATCAAAAATGTCTATTACAAAATACAAATAAAAATATATAAACAAAAAAATACATAAATAACAAAATAAAAAAACTTGTAACTTCGCCAGTGCCGGTACACAGCCCGGATCTAAAAGAAGGATGGCAAGTACGAGTTTATTCAACACCAGTGCCGTGCTCAAGCGGCGCGCTCTCGGAAAAGTGCGCCGCATAGGGGGTGCTGCCTGAGACGGCTGACTCAGCACACCGCGCTCGGCAGCGCTGCCAGGGCGTAGCATTTAAAGAGTTAAAGATTGCAAAGGGACAACCCAATGCATCATTTGTAAAGACAAAAACTTAAGTTGTGACCACATGTTGGGAAGCAAAAATTGCTCCATATATAATGCTGAATTAAACAATCAGCCATAACATAATTTCTACAGGTTAATGTAGGAAAGAGCAAAGCTGCTCAAGACTATACAAGCTGCAACTGAAAGAAAAGTATACCGTTAATGAGCAGCCGAAGAACATCGACGAAGCCATGTGGTACCAGGATGGCTCAAGAAGTGCAGCGGTGGTAACGCACAATAAGAAGATAAGCATATCTAAATTTAAACCGACCAATCACGGATTTGTATGGATAGAAATAGGAGACGTAAGGGCCTATAGTTGCTACTTCTCACCTAACGACCCAATTGACACATTCAAAAAGGAAATAGACGAACTAGAGATGAGCTTAAAATCAGCAAAAGGAGATGTAGTGGCAGGTGATTTTAATAGCAAGTCTCCAGAATGAGGTGGGAAACCCGACCGAGGGGATATTGTGTGTGAATTTATGGCCAAAAACGACTAAATCATCCTCCCTACAGGAAGGGTGAATACATTCCATTGGGTGATTGCCTGTATTGAATAAATAAATATTCCCTTCCTAAGTCGATGAGTGGATTAAGTAGCTTATCGTCTTCTCTCACCTGCACCACAGTTATTTCCTGTCATTCATTCCTTGTTTAACCCTTTCCATCATTACCTGGCAGAAGGTATAAAATGCATAACCCATGTCAATATGGAGAGAAACATGGAGAGACGGGTAATGAAGAATTATAAAATTCATTTCAAACATTAAGAGGGCAATAAAACTATGAATGATGTGATAGATACATTGAAACAAAAACTTCTGGCAACATCAAAGAGATTAAAGAGAGAGAATGATGATGTAATTAATGAAAGTGACATGTACGAGAATTGGTGAAAGTTATGGTTGAACCAAACATTCCATAACTCCACAGCAAGCTGGATTCAGACAGAAATACATTTTTCTGAGAATACTGAAGAAATGCAACATGCCTGTCATGCAAATGTCTATAAATGGCTTTTGTTCCGTGTGTTTTCCAGTGGTATCGGGGTACCTCAGGATTCTCATTTGGGTCCTATTCTCTTCATTATATTTATTGATGGCTTACCATTTGTCTTTTCCTATAGTCGTGTGTTATTATATGCTGACGACACCAAAATTTACTCCAGGATCTCAGATGTGAACGACGCTCGGCATTTGCAGCAAGATCTCGATGACATGAATCTGTGGTGCACAGCTAATGCAATGCAACTACACTCAGATAAATGTTTTGCCGTAACTTTTCCTCGTCTTAGAGATCCTACACATCAATATTCCTTGAAAGATTGTCCGCTGAAAACTGTTGATAACATCAAAGATCTTGATGTAATATTTGACAGCAAATTAAATTTTAATTTACATGTTTCAACGACTGCCAACAATGCAATGAGATCCCTGAGTTTCATTATGAGAAACACTCGTGACTTCAACGACATTACAACCTTCAAGATCTAGAATTTTTCCTTCATTAGATTTTTTTGGGGATACGAGTCCGTGATCTGGTTCCCTTATACACAATTCTGTATCGATACTACAGTGCGATTATTTTATTAGCGAACCGTGATCGTGGAAAATTCTTCTCGGCCGACAAGTCCTCACTCGCCTGGGAACGGTACGATGAGCTTCCCCAGCAAACGCTGCGGACTGGAGGCTTTCAAGGTTTCGCTCTGGAAAACATGACTTTCGTACGGTTTCGACTTTGAAAACCTCCCGTCCGAACGGGAGTTGAGTGCAATGTTCCCACCGAGTGAGGGCCCGTGGGCAGAAAAAAATGTTCCACGATCGCGGGACACTAATGAAATAGTCGTCGTTGAGAGGGTTCAGAACAGATTACTTCCTCGGATTGTGTGTGTAAACAATATCCCCGTATTTACGTTCTGCCACGGCTACAGACAACACTCGGGTCCGCGAAATGTTCGATAACATTCATTATCCTACAGAAGAGACTATAATGATTTGTTATTTTTGTGCAATCTCATTTACAACCATATTGATTGTAGTAAAATATTATCTAATGTATTTTTCTGTACTCCTAGGAGATTTATCAGAAATAAAATATTGTTTGGCACTACATTTTGTAGATCCAATTACGCCACCTAACAGAATCTGTAAACTTGCGAATGATTTTTGAAATATTTTAGACTTCTTTGAGCCTAACCCAATACACTTTAAAGCTCACTTGAAAAAAGTCTTGTCTGTACCTGACTCATGATATTTTATTTTACATGATGTATTATGACAATTCTGATTTTATCACTTTTATTGTCTAATTATTTTTGTATTCATTATACTACGTATTAATTTTTGTAAAGGGTTCATCCCCTTGAATAAATAAATAAATTTGCACATTTTAACTGAGAATGTTTCTGTGGTGATTAGAAATACACACAACTGGAAAGCAGCTGGAAATGATTCCATCCATAACTATTGGCTAAAGAAGTTTACCAATATTCATGAGCAGCTTGCTCATTACTTCAATGCATTTATTAACAGCCTCACACAGTCCCTAAGTTCATGTGCCAGGGTATCACATTTTTGATTCCTAAAGGAATCGACAAAAAGCATCCTATTAACTTTAGGCCTATTATGTGCCTCCCAACTACATACAAGATATTTATAGCTGTTCTAAGAAAAGCAATCTATGACACCATTGTGATGCAAAGAAGATTCTGTCAGAAGAGCAGTAAGGTTACCAAAAAAACTCCCAGGGATGTAAAGAGCAACTAATCGTTGATACAAGGCAACGTGATGTAAAGAGCAACAAACCTATAAGGCAAATCGAAATAAATACTCAACTTATATTGATTATAAAAGGCCTTCGATTCTGTCCCGCATAGTTGGTTACTAGATATATTAAAAATATATCGAATCAGTTAAAATATTATTAACATATTGGAACATCTAATGGTCCAATGGGAAATAACCCCAATCATCCAGGCATCTGGAAGAAATGTTCATTTAAACACAATGCAAGTGAAGAAATGAATATTCCAGGGAGACTCATTCAGCCCTCTATGGTTCTGTCTGGCGCTTAAACCATTATCGATAATGTTGAACAAAAGAAATGCCTATGTAATTGCAAGACACCAAGGCAAGTTCTACAGGTTGTCACACTTATTGTATAAGGATCTTAAAATACACTGTAGTACAGCACGTGATCTTACGCAATGCCTATCAGTGATAGAAATGTTTAGCAAAGATATATGCATGGATTTTCGACTAGAGAAATGCAAAACTCAAAGCATATGCCATGGTAAAAGGAAAAGTATGGTATGAATATCAAAATTCATGGTAAAAGGAAGGGTATGAATATCAAAATTCAAACAAAATAGAAAGTAAGGAAGATGAGGTTGTATACAAGTACTTAGGAATAAGACAATCAAGATTATTGAGGAGACCACCACAAAAGTGAGGTTGTAAATACGTGTATGGATAGAGTTCAATACTTAGCACAATCAAAACTCTATAGCAGAAATCTTATGAGGGTAATCAATACCTATGAAGTGTCAGTGTTAATCTACGTGTTTGGAGTGATACATTGGACTAATACAGATATAAAAGGTATTCAATCGAAAACAAACAAGATCCTGATGAATTTCAGAAACCACCCAAACTCAGCTGTTGAGAGGCTTACACTCCTGTGACCCGAAGGTGGACGTGGCATGGTCAATTGAAGCAATTTATTGAGTACGAAAACAAATGCGCACAAATCATACTTCAGGAAAAAACAAAAGGAATCTGAATTACAGAAAGCTGTCGTAATGGCAAATAAGGGTTTAACTCATCTAAACGTAATGGCATTCAAGAAGAAACTGGATCAATCCAACCAAGAAATTGAAGTGTCCTGATACCCACTAAGTGATCTTATAAACTGATAAACTACGTATTATGATATATATGATGTGAAGTGCAGTGCAATTATAGTTGTACGCATATCAGTATTCCACTTAGATACGTACAGTAACTTAGATACGTACAGTAACTTCTTACAGAAGTTAAACACAGATGCGTAAAGAACGTAACAGTATTCCACTTAGATGAAGTTAAGCGCAAAATCGGCGAAAAACGCACGCAGCAAGAAAAGTGGGGGAAAATCCTTGAACCACTTGGACTTTCTTCACTTGAAATAGACTTCAAAAACATACTCAGACTCTGAAGGACATAAGATCACTGTGCAACCACTCTGTCCGTTTTGAAGAATCGCGAGTGCGACAAGCAGTCACACAAAGCGGACGTTGCTTGGGATTCGGCCACACTAGCAAAGGTTGCTACAGGCCCATTCACTGCAAGGCATGCGTCGGCGAGCACTCCCGAGTGCCCGTCGAAGCCGAACATCCACTTTGTTTCAACTGCAAGGGGCAACACGCAGCGAACAACCGCGAGTGCCCCGCGTACTTGGAAGCAATCGCACTGCGAACCGCGCAGCTCACGCGCTTCAAAGATCGCCTCGCGCAGTAAAGGCCCATTCACAATGCAGACATAAACATAAGCATAGTGTTAACGTAAAAGTTAGGACAACGTTCAAAGGCGGACTCATTCACAATGCATTCGCATAAGTATAACGCGTAAGACGTTAACTTAAAAGCTTGCAAGCTTCAAGTTTCAAGCTTCTGTGCTTACGCTTAAGGAAGACATAAGAAATGAACCAATCACAGTACGGTAACTCAAAATCGAGTATCGAAATAGAATCGAAGTCGTTAAACGAACTAACGCAATTTGCACTAGATGACGTTGGACGAACGAAAGAATAAAGAGTTCTACAGAACTGAACTGTATAGAACTCTTTGCCAAATACTGTGGCTTGTTCAGATTACGTCCTTCTTTTTGCGTGCTGCGGTTCTATCGGTTTCATAGTGTATTTTGAGCGTATCTTTTAGAAGTTTAGTTTTGAATCAATAGTAGCGATTAGTATTTCATTTTTTCTCGTATTAAAATATTCTAGAAGTTATCGTTGGGTTTAGTTTTATGTCATTTATAAGTTTAATTTTACATCAATAGTAGCGATTAGTTTTTCATTTTTTTCAAATTAAAATACTTACTAGTTATCGTTTAGTTTTATATAATTCTTCAAATCATGAGTTCACTTGAAGTTCTCTGTAGCATGGTACAGAAAAATCATATTTTGTATGATAAAAAAATATTATAAAGACGCTGTGCAGAAGGACTACGTGTGGAGGCAAATTGCATCAAGTCTGAATAGTGATAGTAAGTATACAGTTATATACATATTTGCAACATAAGTGTTTGTAATTAGTGTGATTTTTATAAAATGTATAGTTGGAATATATTTTGGGTTTTATTAGATAATGCTGTACCTCATATTTACGAATATGAATTATTGCATAAAGCTCAAATCAGTCCTTTGCAAAATTCCACAGTAAAGTACTCTTCTGAGAAGCAAAGCGATTTTTCAAAAAAGTTACCTAAAATAAAAATTATTTTCTTTCAAACCATTACATAAAAAATATGTATTCAACTGCTTATATACAATTATTATTAAAATAAAATGATGGAAGAAAATAATTTTAAAATATATTCCTGTTAAATCATTGCTACTCTGAGTCTGGTGGTATGATTTGAATCATTCCTTGAAATTGTTAAGTGAATGATAACGCAATTACAAGAAATCTCCCAAACCAAAAATCGTACTATCTCTAAGAGTTACTTTTCATATTATTTCCTACGGGGGCATTAATCACACTAGAAGTAACATGCAATAATTATTTAGTAATTTGAATCATAAGATTGTTAAAAATATTTCGAACTAATACTTATATATATTTTCTTCTTTTCTTTAGACATAACTTGCCAGACAAGATTTAAATCTCTTCGGGAGAGGTATTCCCGAGAGAAGAGGATTGTGGAGACTGGTACGAGAGCGGTGCCGAACGTGCAATGAAAGTGACCTGGCCACTCATGAAGTTCATGGCGTTCCTGGACTAACATATCAGGCCCAGGAAGACCTATAGTAACATGGCTTCAGAGGAACCAATCGCGGCAGTGGCTGGTACCTCATCTGCTGGTGACGTGTCAGTCCCAGAAATCGAGGAGGTCATCTCGATAGGAAGCTTTGATGGTGTATCTGAATGTATGCGGAGGGACAGATTTTTATTCATAGCCAAATACTTTCATGTTGCTGATAATTCTGATATTGACAATAATGACAGATTATTCAAGCTCCGCCCACTCATGAATCTTCTCAAGAAACGTTTTATTGATAACTTTCTTGAATGTGAATTTCTTGATTATGACGAATCCATGGTGAAGTACTTTGGCCCACATCCTTGCAAGCAGTTCATTCGTGGTAAACCCATAAGGTTTGGGTACAAAATATGGTGTCTGAATACATTCTACGGGTATTTGATAAATTTTGAAGTCTATCAAGGGAAAAATACACCAGTGACAAACTCTGAATATGAAAAGATTTTTGGTAAAGCCACTGCTCCCTTGATTTCATTCTTAGATGAACTGCCAGATCATAAAAGAAGTTATCCTTATCATATAATTACAGACAACTTATTCACCAGCTTCAACCTTCTCAAGCATTTGAAAGAACGCGGATACTCAGGGACTGGAACCATTAGGAAAAACAGGATTCCTAAAGATTGCCTGTTACCATCGCATGAACAAATGATGAAGATGGATCGTGGGATATTTCGAAGCACAATAGAGAAAAATGATGGAATTCTTGTTGGGAAATGGATGGACAATAATGTGGTTGCTGTTGCATCAAATTCGCTCGGAGAATCTCCAATCAAGCATGTTAAGAGATATTCTTCGAAAGAAAAAAAACATATAAATGTCCCTCAACCAGCTATTATTACCACATACAACAGAAACATGGGTGGTACAGATCGAATGGATCAAGACATCAATCAGTACCGTATATCAATCAGAGGGAAGAAATGGTACTGGGCAATACTGACATGGCTTATAGATGCAGCTATAAATAATGCTTGGCTGATTTTCAAGAAGACTGGAAAAAATATCACTAAGCTGGAATTCAGAAGAGAGATTGCTATCACATACCTCACGAGATACAAAACACCTGTCAAATCTGTGGGTCCAACAGCTCTGTCGTCGAACAGGTCAACGCGAGTTTTAGACGACATTCGCTATGACAGAGCTGACCATCTACTTGGGGAAGTTGAAAATAAAAAGAGAAGAAGGTGTGCTAATGATGGATGCAAAAGTGTCGTTGCTTCAATGTGCACAAAATGTGACGTAGGTTTATGCTTGAAATGCAATGTACCATTTCATACAAAAAAATGAACACTATTTTTCTGCTGTGTAAGAAGTGTAATATGTTTACTAATGATATTGTAGTCATTGACTAGTCATTTAACCGTATGCTTCGAAAATAAATGCTTTCCTCGTTAAATATTTTCTCTCTTTCAACCCAGCACAGTTATCACCCCCAAAGGACGAGTGTGACGTATACGTCACACCCTCCCACGCCTCGCTGAATCATAGAATATTTTTTTCAATATTTTTGGAGATTAAACTAAAGTAGTTAAATTAAAAAATGTAACGAAGTTTAATTTTTTTGATAAAAAATAATTTTCGTCCTTGAAGGGTTAATAAAACTGCCTGGATGACGTCAGAAATTTTTGAACATTTCTTAATAGCATTTGACAGAAAAATGGCTGCCAAGAATAGAAACGTGATTCTCTTCCTTGATCAGTACGCAGCTCACCCAAAGGACATCAAACTCACAAATGTGCAGCTGGAATTTTTGCCTGCAAACACCACTGTTTTACAGCCCATGGATAAAGGAATTATAAGGGCAGTACAGCAGAAGTGCAGATCTCTTGTAGTAAAACTTTTAAATAACTTGGAGCTGGGCAAACATTTTTGAGTATCACTTGTGGATGAAATTCATATGTTGGCATCTGCCTGGGATAACAGCACTACCCAGACACTTAAAAATTGCTTCGCCAAAGCAGGATTCCCTGTAGCTACAGTAGAAAATGGAGATAAATTGGAGTGTGCCTCGTGGGAAAATGTTCAGACGCAACTGAATATTCCGTCAGAAAGTTACGTGAATGAAGACGGCCACCTTGCCCTGTGTGAAATAAGAGACATCATACAGATATGTGTAGATATTGCAACAAAATGACAGCAAGAAGATAATGAAGAAGAAGAAGACTACCCGCCCACATCTGCTGAAATTTTAGAATATTTAGATAAGTGCGCTGTCAAGTTGTCAAGCCTAACAAACATTCCCGATGATGTTAGGAGGAGCGTTCACATTTTGCAACCTTATTCTGTAGAAGTCCAAATGAAGCAATGTAAGCAAACGACACTGGACAGTTTTTTCAAAAACTAAATTCAGTGTCGACACACCAAATTGAGACAGGGCATATCATGGATTTCGAAAATGTTAAAATTTTGGACCAGGAACCACGAAAAAACACGAGAATTATATCAGAAACATTGCACATTAAACTCAATAAAACAATAAACACTATGATAGAATCCAATACTTTCACTGGAATACATGACAAACTTGCTTTTTCAGTTTAATAATAAGAAACAAAATTAATTCTCCTTCTTTACTGTTTCCCCCTATCTTCTTTGACGGTTACATACTTGTCTCATAACTGTGCATTATTCAGAAAGACTGAAGTATGAGTAGCACACTAATGCTCGCTCTTGTTAATATTATAAATAAGGTTTATATATTTAGATGTTTAAAATTTGAGTCTCTTCAAAAGGTAAGCTTCTGTCAACTTACATAAGTACTAGTTAAAACAACAAGATATTATAGATGTAGCTAATAATTTTACAATCATGTTTGTAACTTAAATTTATAACATTTGTCTCTCTCTTAAAATGTTAAAAATTTTCATGTCTAAACCAGATGTCTGAGGATGGCTGTTGAGCTACAGCCAAAACGTCATGTCATCACATACAATTAGTTGCCAATAATAAATAAAAATTGAATGTCTAAAATTCAAAGGAACTGTTTGTTTGTTTTAATTATTACCAATAGACATTCTTGAAAGAAGAAGAATAAACTTTATGAAGATCAAGAACCTTCAAAAATTCTCAACCGAAACAGCAATGACACTATTCAAGACGGTCATAACCCCTATTGCGACATATGGGCTCAATTTGATATGGGAAAAATTAAAAAATGTCAGATCTAGTTATACTGAAGCAAATCAAAGCCATCATGAAATGAGTGCAGGAAGTTGGAAAAACAACTCCATCAAGACTAACCTATGAACTAATGAATGAGGCACACCTTATAGAAGATATTAGAATACAAATGCAACTGCCAAATACAGCGGTATACGAGCATACTGTTCAAATCTTATGGGATGAAAAGAATGACATGGTATGAATTCTTTACAACAGATGCCATGGTAACAAAAGAATGGAAACAAGCAAACTATGATCTTAAGAACTCCATGACTCTGTTTGCCTTGGACAGTTTCCACCACAAGTTCTGCAGCACCAAGAGTTTCCACAAGCCAAACGAAGACCATGTGTGTGAATTGTGCAAAACCTACTGCGACTGCTATCATGCTATTGACTGCAAGAATAACGCAATGTCCTTAACACAACTGAGTTTATATTAGCAAATACAAATTTGTGTTCACCGTTATGTTATTATTATCAGTTCTCCTTTGTGCCAATGCTCTTGGTACTGGAAAATTGAAGCCAAATGTGATTGGGAAGTTTGCAAAAGCTCGATGCTTCAAAGGTATCCAGCACCTCCCCTGCAAATACAGATAAATAAAAATGCTTGGACGACCTCAGACATTTTTATCAATTTTCTAAAGGCTTTTGATGCTAGAATGGGAAGTTCTGGGAGAAAAATTCTCCTTTTTATTGATAAATGTCCGGCTCATCCTTCTGATACTTCCTTCCTGAGGAACATTAATGTTATATTCCCCCCCCCCCATTATACAAGTGAACTACAACCTCTTGACTCGAGGGACATTAATAATTTCAAAACAAAGTACAGGAAGACGGTGGTTAGGAGACTCCTCACTAGTCTCGATTCAAGTAACACACACATCAAAGTGAATGTCCTCCAGCCATTCATCAGATTTTCTCGTCTTGGAATGATGTAAATGCAGATGTTATTTCCAACTGTTTCAAGAAGGCTGGATTCAACCTGCAAGAAGGAAATATACCAGAGGAAGAAAATGATATGGAAGAATGGGGAGACTTGGAAGCAGCCAAAACAATTCAGGAATATGTTACTGCAGATGGAGGATTAGCAACTGCTGGCATATCTTCTCTTTCAGACCTTTACGACAAAGAGAATGATGGTAGTGATGTGGAGGATGACTGAGTGTCCACCACTGCCATCACATAGTGATGCATTGTGATGATGGAGTCAGTGAGGAACTTTCTATTGAATAAACGTGCTTCAGACTCTACAGTGTCTGCAATTAATTTTGCTGAAAGGGAGTTACTGAGAATCTGACCCCATAGAAAGCAGATTAGTATAACTTCCTATTTTAAAAGAAATTAAGTTTTAGAAGACTGAGAGCACATGTAAATATGGAGCTGTAAACAACTGTAAATATTAGTCCTTGTAGTTGTAAATATTGTATATACTTTTGCCTCCCAAAATCCAACCCCATGTCCACGCCGAAAGAGGCGGGCAACAGAAAATTGAGTTATGTAGAAAGAATAATTGCATCAGGAATTATATCTTTTATTTTACAACAAGATTTTGTTGTACGTAGAAACACAAATGATCTGGCTGAATGGGCTCTGGTATCAAGTTATTTAGGTTTTGACATGTTTAAAATAATGCACAAATTGTACAAATCCATTAAAAATATGGTAACATTTCATCAAACATGTCAAAAACCCATTTCCCACTTATAAGAGAGAAAATTCCAATCCCCCAGATGTCCCTTATAAAGGGGTTTTACTGTAATTCCTTTCAAGAAGAAAATGAATAAAAAAGATAATGAGAAGCCAAAATGGACTGGGTAATTTAGAAAAATTGGCTGAGGATATACAGTTTCTAGGCAGTGAACAGTTACCAGACTGTATAGAAAAATTAGAATCTCCAATTGACTATTTTTGCTTCTTTTTTACCAATGATATTCTTGAGCATGTTAGGTATCAGTTAGTTCTTTACTCAGTGCAAAAGTGTGTTAGTAAGGAATTTAATCTAACAGTTGAAGAATTAGAGCAATTTATAGGAATGGGCCTCTTTATGTCGATAATGCAGTTGCTTGCAACCCATTATTATTGGAACAATTACACGGGACATCAGGTGGTTGGCAATGTTATGCCGTGTAATATGTCGGAAAATATGAAACGATTCATTCATTTTAATGACAATAATACGTTCAAATCTGCTGGATAAGAGGGTCATGATAACGGCACGAGAATAAGACCTCTCTTGTACAGAATCAGCAAGAGACTTTTGCTTGTGCCAAGAGAAGAGTATTTAGCTGTTGACGAACAAGTACTTCCAACTAAATCAAAATCGACACTGAAGCAATACAACAACAACAACAACAACAACAACAACAAAACAACCTACATAAGTGGGGGTATAAGGTATTTGGTTAATGGGTATATCTGGCTTTAGTTGATTTGTATGCAGGTGCTCAAAGTCATATATTTTTCCTCTAGGAGTGGCTGATTTGGGTACGAGCAGTAATGTTGATGTGCGATTGACAGACTCTGTACCAAGATATGTGAGGTACAAGGTATTTTTTGACAACTGGTTCACAAGCATTCTTTTAGTTGTCCACTTATATAAACAGAGAATTTTATCATTAGGAACAGTTAACCCAAACAGGCTTCCTGGTGTAAAAAAGAACCTGGTAACAACAAAAAAACATAAGAGGTACTACGGATGAACCCGTATGTAAAATTGATGATGTAGATGTATCATCTGTGTCTTGGTTAGACAATAAAGTAGTAAATTTCCTTTCTACTTATGCAGAGTTGCATAAATCATAGTTATAAACATGTTGCACGTGCGTTTAGAGAAAAGATTTCCTATTCAGCCTACTGCTCAACGTTCAGATCACTTTTGTGTGTCTTTGTGGAATGCTGTACCTGAACGTCTTGCATCAACAGTTTGTTTGCATTGGCTTTTTCGGCAAGGTAAGAGTGGATTGATGTGTCTTTAGAAACTAAAAAGGCAACATCGGTGAAGAGGAAGGCCCTTTCCATAAGCGAGAAGCTTGCCATTTTGAATAAAGTTGATGGAAATCCTGGAATAAAACGGGCCAGAATTGCGGAAAAGTTCAACGTTCCAGTTGCAACTATCAATACTATTGTTTATAAGAGGGAATCCATTTTAAAAACCACTTGTAATCCTGCTCGCCAGAAAATCAAGTCTTCAAAGTATGAGGAAGTTGAAGAAGTGCTGTTGGCTTGGTTTAAGGAAAAGCGTGCTTTGAATATCCCGATTCAAGGCCCACTGCTACGGCAGAAGGCAGAAAAAATTATTCTGAGACTGAATGTGGAGTTCACACCTTCTAATGGCTGGCTGGGCTGCCTCAAAAAGCAAGCCGGCATTTCATTCTACACCATCAGTGGAGAAGCTGGAAGCATGAACCGCAAAACATCTTTAATGCCGATGAATTTGGTTTAATTTTTAACCTCTTGCCTGACAAGACATATGCATTCAGAGGTGATAAATGCCCCGGAAAAAAGGATCACTGTTCTCACCTGCAGTAATATGGATGGATCGGAGAAGTTCCCCTTAATCACAATAGGGAAATCAGCGAAACCTAGATGCTTCAGAAATTTGAAGTCACTTCCATGTAATAATAAGTTTAATAAAACTGCCTGGATGACGTCAGAAATTTTTGAAAATTTCTTAATAGCATTTGACAGAAAAATGGCTGCAAAGAATAGAAAAGTGATTCTCTTCCTGGATCAGTGCGCAGCTCACCCAAAGGACATCAAACTCATAAACGTGCAGCTGGAATTTTTGCCTGCAAACACCGCTGTTTTACAGCCCATGGAACAAGGATTTATAAGGGCAGTAAAGCAGAAGTGCAGAAGATTTCTTGTTGTAAAACTTTCAAATAACGTGGAGCTGCGCATTTCCTGTAGCTACATTATAAAATGAAGATGAATTGGAGTGTGCCTCATGGGAAGATGTTCAGGCGCCACTGAATATTCCGTCAGAAAGTTATGTGAATGAAGACGGCCACCTTGCCCTGTGTGAAATAAGAGACATCATGCAGATATGTGAAGATATTGCAACAAAAAGACAGCAAGAAGACTACCTGCCCACATCTGCTGAAATTTTAGAATATTTAGATAAGTGTGCTGTCTACTTGTCAAGCCCAAGAAACATTCCCGATGATGTTAGGAAGAGACATTTTGCAGTCTTATTCTATAGAAGTCCAAATGAAGCAATGTAAGCAAATGACACTGGACAGTTTTTTCAAGAGAGCATAATTCTTCAGTATTGTAAGAAATAATACTAACACTAACATACATAACACTAAGAAAACAAAAAACTTTTTACTTTTTTAAACCCTTTTAATAAAATCAAATCTTCAATTCTCAACAATATTTTATGAAGAGGGTTCTACTGTATTTTATTGCATGTGAAAAATGTCAAGTCAACAAAGTCTCAACAAAGACAGAAATTGTTTTACATTATTTCAAAGAACATAATTAATTAATTAATTTACCCTTTGCACCTAACTGCTGCAGGATTATCCTGCTTAGGGTTAGAGGAGGTTAGGACTCCTCTTTCAGCCATTTTTCCAGTTTATCACCACTTCCAAGGCCCTCTGTACAGAAGAATGTAACGGGTATTCGTAGATGTTCGTTCTAGTGGTTGGAAGTGGGGTGATGATGGCGTGGCAAGCGTCATGCTTCAACCGACACCCTTTTACCCAATATTTACTGTTAATAAAGCCAGTACATATTGGTACTCATTTGGAAAGAAGGCTGAGTGAACCTTAGGATCGCCCTGAATAGAACATCATCGGATAAAAATCCCCAGCCATGCTTGGATTTGAACCCGGGTCCCTCAGGTTAGCAAGCGTGTGTCCTAACCACTACGCTGCCACGACCCCTTACAGAACATAATGTTTTTATAAATTTAAATATAAGACACAAAGTTTTTTAAATAAATGATATGGTGCTTTTGGCCTGAATTTGAATGATTTACAAATTTTCCCACAGATGTAATTTCTTCCCTTTACCACATGGTGTGCCATGTATGGCATTAACCCAAATTTTGGTTTCAATTTGAAAAATTTCACTCAAAATTTTCTTAAATTATCTTTTAAACATACTCCAATCAAAATAAACAATAACAATTTCCCACCCCCTTCAAGATAAAAATTCATGCATTAAGAGGTTAACCGTTTTACTTTGTTGTAATGCAGATGGACGCAACAAACTTCATCCCCAATTGTAATAGGTAAATTTGCCAAACCGAGAGCGTTTCAAAGCGCAGATACTCTTCCATGCAAATACTACAGAAACAAGAGTGCATGGATGGCTACTGAACTGTTTATAAAATTCCTTCAGGCATTTGATGCAAGGATGGGTCCCACAAACTGAAAAGTTATCTTGTTTATGGATACGTGCCCAGCCCATCCCTTGCCGCAGTGATTTATGAGAAATGTGAAAATTCATTTTTTACCTCCTAACTACACCAGGAAGCTTCAACCATTGGATCTTGGTGTAATTCGCAGTTTTAAAGTGAAATATTGAAAAGCTCTTGTAAGGAAAGCTATCGCCTCCATCAATCAGAAGAAAAATAATAAAATCAATATTTTACAAGCTATTACATGCTAACTGCTGCTTGGGATTCTGCTGTCACAGATATACAACCATTGTTATTCCTTACATCCCTAAATTTACCTGTTCATTCATAAAACAACTTCCCCTAGGAGAAAATTTAAGATATGTACACAAAATTTTGAACCCCCCTCCAAAAAAAACCCATTAGAAATAACAAAGATAAAATTGAAAAAATGGAGAAACAAGATGTATATAAAATTAATTGTACTCAATGCCCCAAAGCCTATATTGGTCAGACCCTACGAAAACTAAAACAAAGAATACATGAACATCAAAGGAACAAAAAAGAACCCTTTCAAAAACTAAATTCAGTGTTGAGACACCAAATTGGGACAGGCCATATCATGGATTTCGAAAATGTGAAAATTTTGGACCAGGAACCACAAAAAAATGCGAGAATTATATCAGAAACTTTGCATATTAAATTCAATAAAACAATAAACACTATGATAGAATCCAATACTTTCACTGGTATATATGACAACTTGCTTTTTCAGTGAAATAATCAGAAACAAAATTAATTCTCCTTCTTTGCAGGCTGGATTCTACCTGCAAATAGGAAATATTCCAATGCACGCACAAAAAAGTGGACTGTTCGCCTTGTCATGCATCTTCTTAACTTTCCTTTGGCTGTGTCATAGATTGAATACAGGAGAGATCAAAAAGTCTTAAATACCCCAAAGAAAGACATTTTACAGCGATTAAAGTTGAAGCATATCTTACCCACTCAGAGAAAACAGCAGATAATTCCGATTCTGATTCCGACTACTATCCAGAGGGAACATCAGCGAAATACCCAAAGGCAATTATTGTTCATCCTCCAGATGTCTTGAGAAAGAAGAAAGTTGTTCACATGCCAGAATTCACCTATCCTCCAACCAAGAACCGCAGTCACCTGCCAGGTTGCAATGCCAACAAAGCAAGAATTCGATGTTCTACTTGTAAGGTATTCCTTTGTTTACAGTATACAAGAAACTGTCTTATGCTCTATCACAAACTTTGAAAAGAGAACACTCTGACAATATCTTGGTGCTACAAACAGTGGTTTCTGTGCTCAATATTTATTGCTGCTGTCTAAGTAGTGAATATTCTGAACAAGAGTTTTTAGATCTATGACATTGTATGTACTATTCTTAATTATTATTTGAATTGAAGATAATTTTTGTGTAATCACTTCTCTGACAAGCTTTCTGAATAATGTTTGAAATCATTTTGTCAAATAAAGCAAACAAAAACGTTTATGTTGCCTTCAATAAAATTATTCAGATACATTCAATGTATATTTTACAGGTGTACACTAAATCTCTGTGTCCCTGCTAGGAGACATACAATTCCAGAACATTTTGATGAAAAATATTTTTTTAAGCAATTTTTCATTGTTCCTAATCAGATATAAAACTCATATTCCAAAAATTAGAAAAAATAAAACAAAAATAATATGCTGGGTCTGAGGCGGTTATAGTCAGGGTAAGTTATTTGGTAAAGATGAACACAAAAAAATTATAGGTGCAATTTCAGTTGGAGTTTGTGCCCTCGGTGCAGCAACCCTGAGTCAATTTCCTTCACAAGAGTTTACTGTGGATACAGAAATATTTGAACTAAACAAAGAAGTAGGAGAATTATATGCAGAAGAAGCAGTTATTATGGTGCCCAGACAAAAAACAACAACAACAACTTGCATCTCTACAACACAAATGAATGGTAAAGATATTAATATAAGGAACCAATGAATTCTGTCTCGCAATTAAAATGTTTTCAGATAAGCATCAACTTGTCCCCCCAAAATTGGTTACAACTGACTTATTGGACAGCCTTTGGATATGTACAATGAATCAGGACATGAGGATGCCTACAGATATCATTTACCTAGGAGTTGAAAATGTGTTTGATTACATCCCACATCAGAAACAACTACACAAACTCAAAACCTACAAATAAGAGAAAATCAAGTTGCATGGATTAGAGCATTTCTGACTAATCAACCATTCATTCACACTCTCACAATACCCTTTCCATAGGTACTCCAAGGTATGGTGTTAGGCTCAATTCTCAAACAAATAATAAGAAAAGCCAATAATACTCTATACCCGATCTGATAAAAGTTCCAAACCAGTGTGGTGAAAACAGCACATACTTTCTCTCCCATATTTTCATGCAAAATCACACAAAAAGTACTAAAATTTTCAAAAAATTGAACATGACCTTATTTTAAAATCTATCTTAAAGGAACAGATTTCATTAAGTGAAAAAATCTCTTTAATATTTTAGTTGTAGGAACTTTCAGAAAAAAAATTTGAACTTTTGCAATTTTTGAAAATTTAGGGTTTTCACCGACTATGAGACCAACACCATTCTCTTAAATGTCCTTTATGCTATCCAACAACAAAAAGTAATCAAAAATGACTGAGACGTTTTTTAGAAAATTTTGAAAACATCTCAGTCTTACCCCCAAAATTGAAATATCGGTTTCAAATTCAAGGGGCCGTGACATCGAATGAGGTCAGATCGATTGGGGAATATCAATTTTGGAGAAAATTGGCTGAAAGGTTTAGCTGCTAACATTGTTCAAAGACAAACTGACAGATGTTTTGCAGTCAATCAATTTTTCGGTGTCGAGGACCCACTAAACATGGATCCCAGCTACACCATGAATTAGAAGGGTTTTTTTTCTAAATTTAGCAAGAGGATTTATCCACTTTTCATTACCAGGGCTCTGTAATGAGTTTTTTGCCAGTCACTATTTTTTTATCACAGCAATACATAACTTTCTCCCTACTCCAGACAAAGTAAAAGTCACAAGTAAAATCCTAAACAAGGTCTACAACATGTATCCAAACATGTTTAGAGTATACCCAAATCATACATTTAACTTCAGCACGGACATCTACAGGCAAACGTTCACAAAAGATCTACTATACTACCACAGATATTGAGAAATCTAACAAATGAGGAGAGACTCCTGTCACTTTATCTCTAATGTGACAGGACAATAGGTATCAAATAGATATTTAACCCCTTCACTGCTAACAATGCAACCCTGCGTCAAGCATTGCCACGCCTGTAGTGCTAATGCCACACCGGTGCGTCAGAGTTCGCAGTGCCACCACTGTTAATGCCACACCGGTGCATTGCGCTACTATTTTGGGTTCTCGTGTCCGTTGTTAGGTTGTGTTCGAATTTAGACAATTGCCACAACATGAGTCCTGTTCTGGAAACTTTGAAGTTTATTTTGGTGCCTACTAGATAGTGTTTCAATGTATTTTGTTGCGAGATTTTTCACGTGTTGTGGAAGCCATGGGCTGCTAGCCTGGTGGGACTTCCTGGGGCCTGCACACGGCTACAGCCGAGCTTGCAAAAATCAAAATATTATTGTAGTATCCTCATAAATCCTTTTGTCTATTCATCTTGCGGGCCAAAAAACCAACCAAACAAACAAACAAACAAGACAGCAAAACATCTGCGGCGATGCTGTATTGTATGGGCGGCCAGAAGACAAAGGTGTGACTGTCGCATCATGTACGAAGAATGTGATGTAGGACTGT
The DNA here is from genome assembly GCA_031308135.1 of Acheta domesticus. NCBI lineage: Eukaryota > Metazoa > Arthropoda > Insecta > Orthoptera > Gryllidae > Acheta > Acheta domesticus. The sequence continues at coordinate 7,854,794 of JAHLJT010005437.1, forward strand.
GTGTGACCCCATGCTTCAAAATGTATCACACACAAAAAAAATTATTAATAAACGAAAACAAATAAACAAAAGAAAAATAAGTGCGCAAGAGAAGACCACATGAAAAACTATTCAGCACTCGGCGTGTGGCAGCAGCCGGAAGACAGCATTGCGCAGTGGCTGACGCTTCTAATGTGTAGCAGTGAAAGGGTTAAAATTACTACTGAACTCTCAGGCCCAAACAAACTTTTAAACTGTTCCAGTATAATCAAATCCTCACTGCGAGAACTTGTACTAAAACTGAACAGAGAGAACTAAAAACAAAAATCTACAAAACACATTTTGTTCAAAACAGCTGTTGGCAAATAGAGGATATCATCACTGCTGCTAACATGCTCAAGAGAAAACTGAATATCAACCTGAGGAGTGAAGGAGTGACCTGATATGGGCAAACCCAAGCATTATACACATTTGAGTACAGGGAAGAACACTCAGGCAGAAGCTGACGGTTATACTGTTGGCCGGTACTTAATGCAGAAATGTTGGAGATAACTCACATCTGTTAATCATCAATGTGTTTTTGAACTGTGTTATTAAATCCTACAGAATGATTATTATTACACTGTATCATATTTATACATGAAATGTACTATTTTAACAATAAAAAGTAATAGATATATCTAAAAATATATTAACAGTTTATCATATTGTATATTTAGAATAAACTATATAGAAAAAGTAAACATTATTGGCTACCACAAAGCAATAAAAAAAAAAGATAATAAATACTTTATTTTGGTAACTGTTGTAGGATCACCTAGTCCACAGTGTCTTACAAAGTGTTAAAAAAATAAAACCTCCAAAAAGAGGCTTCTTTAATTTTCAGTTTCCTTCGCTGCCTCAGCTACTGCGGCCTCATCCAGAGGGTCGAGGAGAGACATGGGCCTCATCTGCCTCCGAATCCTCTGACCGAGCTTGGAAGCCGATACGTCTTCAGACGTGGCCACGGAAGCTTGCTCCTCCTGCACTTTCAACAGTTCTCTATCAGCTTCTTTGTTCTTTGACTTCTCTTCTTCAAACTGCAACACACACGAGAAACACAGAGTAGAATCCAAACACTACTTTTATAAATACAGTAAGAGACACCGGGGGGAATGGAATTTTATCTCTTATAAACGGGAACTCTTATTAGTGGGAGATGGGTTTTTGACATGATTAATGAGATGTTACCATAGTTTTAGTGAATTAGTATGGTTTGTACACAATTTCAAACTTGAGAAAACCTACATTAGTTGATTCCACAGTCCATTTAACCAGATCAATTGAGTGAACTTTATGACATCATTTAAAGCACATGTGCTCATTAATGGATTGTGTGAACAAATCACCTCCAATGTAAATATTCACATGAGAGATACAAAAAAATTACATTTGTGTATTTTTTGAAAAAATGAAAGAATAGAGCAAAATGATATTTATGTCATCTTGTAGAGTACATTTGTAACTATCCCTACCAAAAGTTTAAAGAAAAAATTTGAAACCATTTTTGAGAAAAGTTTGAAAATGTCTCAGAGGCTTCATGTAAAGTAACTGCAAAAATGATCATGTTTTTCAAAATCTCAAAGTTTCCCATTAAATTCTCAAAGTCAATTTTCTGCAACAATACACTACTTCTCTATATTATGTATATACGTACGCATATGAGAATGTAACAATTGGAAACACTGGTCAAAAGCAATATACTGTTATTTACTCAACTCTGCCTCTGGCAGGTATCAGCTGTTCACGGTTTCATCCAATTGGGAGCTTATAAGTTGCTACAGTGATGTCACTACAGTGACGTTTAAACTCCTGATTGGATGAAACCATCAACAGCTGATACCTGCCAGAGGCCCAGTTAGAAAAGTTGCACTATGAGCACTGCAGTGACTTCCTTGTTGCCAAAAGACAAGAAGCTTACACAAACTTTCTTCATGAGAACTTCGCACACCTCCCCCCCCACCAGTGGTGCTGGTATTGTGAACCCCAGCTCCTATTTTAAGCATGGATCCCAACCCTTACCAAAATGACGGAATTCTCAAGTCACCTGGAAGAAAATCCAACGCTTTGTCTCTTACAAGTGAGAAGAAACGCATGGCGGGGAATCAAATCTTGTCCACAACAGGCGGGAATCTCTCATAATGGGGTCTCTTAAATGCGGAATAAATGCATTGTTTATATACAATTGACCTCGGGACTTCTCTCTCTTATAAGCGGGATTCTCTTATAATGGGGTTTTACTGTAATTTTATTTTGACTTTGATAAAGAGAGTTTTTTGACAGCTGTTTTGAATACAAAATACATTCTGGCAGGAATAAAACCACTACATTTGTAGTGCAGAAAGTAGCCTCCCGGTGTATTGGAGGTTTTCTTAATAGAAATTAGTGCAAAAAGGTTTTTCTCTTAAATATCAACTACCTGAAGTACAATTCACATGATACTTTCTATATGACAGAGGCTGTTGTATGAAAAACAAACTACAATTAACAAGACTGACGAAGTTCATGTCTTTAAATGATTTCAAATTAAATAACAAAACTTACAATTTTGTGAATCAAAGTATTCATTAAAACGGACATTTAATGACAAAAAGGCATACAAACTAGTATGAAAAACTACACAAAGTCAACTGACAATAAAATACAAACTTCATTCACTAGTACTGACAACTCCAATTTCATCACCACAAAAACAAACAGTTGGGTGTATGGATAGCTAGGTAAAATTCAGATGTTATCTGGAGGAAAAATGTAGTAATGTTTTGTATGGTTTCTCCAATTTCTATAAGGCATATTCCAGGGAAGTACCTTAACAAACGGGTCATTGATGGTGCACAATCATCCTTTTCTCATTACTGCCCCCTCTTCTCCCCTTACACAAATGCACACACTCACAGTCACTATTCAACTACTCGGGAGCTTAGAGCTTGTCTGGCTGAGAGAGTGCCTGCACAGATACTGACCCTACACATAAAATTATGTAAATTATAAAATTATTTGTATGCAGACTTCTATTAAACTTAGTTTTAATTGATTTACATGAACTGCTTACATTTTCTTACATATTAATATTCTGAATTTTGGAAGTTACATTTCTGTCATTCAACAGAGCTGCAATCCCCAGTTTGGCAGGGCACAAGCTGCAACACATCCAGAAATATATGTTGCCTCAGGACAGTGAATTCCAATAACCTACGAATTTGTAAGTGGAGGATTTCATGAGTTATTTTTAGCACTTACGGTAAATGAAGAATGTGGGAACATACAGTTGGGAGGACTGCTTCAGCTCCTGTATGGTCAGCCTTTCTACCGATCATGAAGACATCATCGACATTAACTGCGAGATAAAAACAAACGAAATCTCATCTGGCTAGAACAATGTAAATGCTGTGAAGGAGTCAACCAGAACACAAAGGAAAGTGATGGCAAAGAAGATACATGAAGAAAGAGTTCCAACAGAGCAAGAGGACACGAGTATAAAGACTACACTACGATACCTTGAGTGCATAGACAAGGTAAAATTGCCAGTCAAGAGACTGGCAAGAGAAGAAATTGCAAAATTATTAATAAGAATCTATACAAATTAATCATCAAAAAATATTATTTTATGGCTAAATGAAGATATTGAAATTTTGAATTTGTGATGATTGAATATTTTACTGAATCTCTGAAATAACAAAATCAATAATTGTAGAGCAACTATTTTATTTTGGCATATTGGATATGGTGATATGAAAAAATGTTATATACTTAAAACTTTATATAGATGTTATTGTTTAATTTTGAAATAAATTCTTTTCTTTGAAATCCCTGTGAAATTCGATATTTTAACTTCCTTGGGAGTTAAAAGTTACTTTGAAAGCTTTTAGTAGCTAAAGAGTCACTTTATCGTCTTAGAAAATTAGTTTATTTATTTATTAGTTGAGCAGATAAAATGATCAATTATTAAAAGTTAATCATACCAAACAAAGATCAAATTTCTTTGAAGATTCTACGATTCGTAAAGAAAGAACGAGAGTTCATATTCGCAAAAGATTTTTGAGTATTAAAATAACCCAATATCAAAAACTTCTTACTCCATATTTTATTACGTACAGACAGTTCATCAAATAGTTTCAAAAAAAGAAATATCAATAGCCAGGGGAATATATAGTACAATAATATAATAAAGAGAACTAAAATAATTAACAACATATCAACTATGTCAATCATTGAAATTGCCTCATATAAAGAGGAAATGTTCACTGGAGAATAGACATTCACTTGTTGACAGCCAGAAATATGCCACTTCCCTTTTATGGATTACATTGCAAAGGACAGTGTTAAACAGATCTAAATTGATGATCTCAGGGGAACTGATTTCTGACTTCTGCTAAGATTCAGTGCTGGCAATAATGTCGAGCGAAGTGGCATCATAGGCAAATGAAGTGAATAAGCTTGATTACAAATCGGTGAGCATTTGGGGAATAAGAGAATTACATAATAGAACTGTTTAAGTTAAGGTATCTGGAGAGCATCACTTCACCATCATAGGAAAATCTCCCTTGAACTAATTCTCATTTCTCCTGTTCCCAGTTCTTCTGACGATTTCCATGCAAGTTGATCCTTGTGCATCATGTATTGGACCAGCTGATGCAGAGTATTTCAAGTAGCACTCATTTGGTCCAGGACTAAGCATTTTCAAACCTTGAAACAAGTTTGTTACTATAATAAAACACCATGCGTTCCCCAAAATAACATTGCTGTAACGAATCTTCTGCCGAAAATCCTTTATTAAATTATTGATTTTGTGGTGAAATATCATTGGCATTTAAAATTAAATGATCACAGGTGTTGTCATTGCCAACAATGTTATTTATTTCAACATGAGCAGCTTTAGATGACCGTAGTCATTTGTGACTTCCAGACAGCAGAAACTGATGATGATGGCTAAGACATCAAAAGCTGCTCTTGTTGAAATAAATAACATTGTTGGCAATGACAACACCTGTGATCATTTAAACTTTATTAAAGTTCCCAACATACCATGCTCGACACTTAACATCTGGTATCTTCCCTCTCACAGCAGTTCTTGAGCCAATAATCTTAATAATTTTCTCTTTATGCTCAGCAAGTTTCCTTCAAAATTGTGCCAAAAAGAAAGAATTTTCCTCAAAGATAATATCAAAAATCTCCTTCATGACCACCAATTATCCATTCAAGTCATCCATTTATCCATTATCCATTCAAGTCAGATCATTGCCAGAAGAAATAAATCTAATTCACCACCAGAACTGTCCATATTTCTATATTGCAAGAGGCATGTGTTACCAATACTTCTATCCAAGTCCACCTGTCTCTCAGCACAACTCGCATGAAAAAGAACTTGACCATATTAACAAGTTTGGCATTGTTTTTATTTTAAAGTATGCAGATTTGTTCCTGAAATGGTCAATGCATGGCCTAACCCACGTGACAATGTGACATCCGTGCATACAGCTTCAACAAAAAAAGTTATTGCAACCAAAGCAATTTGAAAAAAAAGATCGGAGTACACAAACAGGCAAACTCTCAGCTCAACGCTATTACTTTAAGTGTGTGAAAGAAAATACAAGTTTTAAAATTGTATGTTTTCTGTTGGCCCTGACAAATTTGAAAATTTCGAATACATACTGTCCTATGAGCAGAGTTGAGACGTTCACACATGTTGGTACTAGCAAACTCAGAACCAGCTAGGTAAGAGGCTTCTGCAGCAGCTGTGGCTACCTTCGTCACATACTCCATGTAGCTGGCCAATTCCTGCAAAAGGGAACATGCACTGCACATCTTTCCATGAACACTGTTTGCCATGACTCCAAACTAAAGTTAGTACAGAGAAATCTCAGCATATTAATTTTGAATAAACAAGGAAGCAGGTGAGAGAGGAGACAGACAGAGACAGAGAGAGAGAGAGACAGAGAGAGAGACAGAGAGAGAGAGACAGAGAGAGAGACAGAGAGAGACAGAGAGAGACAGAGAGAGAGACAGAGAGAGAGACAGAGAGAGAGACAGACAGAGAGAGACAGACAGAGAGAGACAGACAGAGAGAGAGACAGAGACAGAGAGAGAGCTCAATTTGTCGTTTTCACATTTCACTCTTCAAAACATTGTAATCAAAGAAAAACAAAACTACAAGCAAACTTGTAAACAACACTAAAATAATTTGTTAGCAGCAGAACAAACTAAAAACAACAAAAAGGTCTAGTGTCCTCAGAGTAAAATTTTAAGAAATGTCTGGTAATACATTATAATACAAAAACACTAAGATCAAAGATAGTGGAAGTTCAACAGAACATGTTTCTCAGTCTCTGGGTTTATAATCAAACAGAAATCACCCTGAATATGCTCTGAAAATACCCTTCTGCATTTTCTGGTACCTTCAAACAACACACTGAAGACAGTGCTGCTGCATCGGAAAATGTTGAATCGCAGATATTACCAACAAACTTTGAATGTATTTGTATAAATGAGCAATTCAATAGAATTGGGAGTGGGACTTAAAAATACAGACAAGCTAACAGGAAAACATGGTAACAGAGAAAATGCTAATCTTCTTCTGTATTTTATATTATTTATAAGGACCTATTTATTGCATTGTATCCATAATGATAGGGGTCTATCCCCTTCAGACCATCAAATAGTGGGAAAGGGTTGTAGATCTGTGAAATTGCCTCAATCTTGATTGAATCATTTAACAGTCACATAATGTGGCAGAGGGGGAAGTGAGAGTGGAGAAGAGAGAGGAGACGAGAGAGGGGGGGAAGAGAGAGGGGGGAAGAGAGAGGGGGGAGAGAGGGGAAGAGAGAGGAGAAGAGAGGGGGGAAGAGAGAGGGGGGAGAGAGGGGAAGAGAGGGGTGATGAGGAGGGGGATATGAGAGAGGAGGAAGAGAGAGAGGAGCGAGAGAGAAAAGGGGGGAAGAGAGAGAGCGTGAGTGTGTCAACAATTGACACCAGTGTAGTTTTTTCCTCTATCCACGATTGGGTCAAGAGTTCAAGTTGCATTGTTCCGGATTTTTAATCTTAAAACCTTTCTTATCCCTAAGCTTAGCAAATGTTAAGAAAACAATTCAAATCCATTGCCAGGCACCATTGCTTCACGGAAACTGATGTTCTCTTGCAGTGAGGCCTACCCATGAAAGGGTTTCAAAAGAGCCTGCCTTCATGGCACCAGGCCAGCATGGTCGCCTACAAAACCATACTTTACTATCTGACAATGTTTAGCACAGTTGTACATTTCAAGCAGTTAGTGAATGTTAAACAACAAAGGTCACTCCAAAAGTAATGTGCATTAATGTTTTAAAAACTCACTTGCTTTTCTACATTTCTGCTCTTGAAAGACTTCATATTATCATTTTTCTTTCTTGAATTTAAATTTAGTTTAACCTGTTGCTCTCATAGCATGGCCACAAGATGGCTACCATTACGTATTCGTAGGAAGCAATGTGCTGGGAGAAAGAGACAGACAAAACATTCAAAAGAGGTTAAAAAATGTGTATGGAGATGATGCTGTTGATTACAGTACAGTTGGTCTGTGGGATTTCACATCTGGTGAATAAGGGCAAGTGAATACTCAGGATCTCCCGCACAGAGGTGGCTGCGCTCTTCACATTTTCCTGAGAATGTGTAGCTCATTAACCACCATACTTTGGCTTACAACAGTGTAACTGCGGAAGAATTGTCAATTAAAGTGGGTATAGGAGAAGTGAGTATGGGCAGAATATTGGAAGAACTGCAATTGAAAAAGGTTTCTGTCAGTTGGTTTCCAGGAGATGAAGCCTCCATTGTGAAGGCTGCTAAACAGTGGCTCAGACATGCTGGCCCAGGCTTCTACCGTGCGGGTATAAAATTGCTCTTCTACAAAGGTGTTGTAAGCCAGTAGAAAAAGCAGAGAAGAGACTTTTTGTTCCTTAAGGATGGATCAGCATCCTGTAAATATATCAAAGGTATGGAAAATAAATTGAATGTTTAAAAAATTGTTGTACATTACTTTGGAGTGACCACTGTAGATCTTCAAATCAAGGACTCTGTAACAACAAATCTGTGACTGTGGAAAGGATTGTAAGTACAGAATATGCTTAAAATGTATTTGCTTTCGTTATACCTTCAAAATTGAAGATATTTTAATAAAAACTTGCAGAAAATTATAGTAATACATTTCTAAATATATGAAAATAACGAGTTCTAAAATAAACACAATTTTTCTTCAACTATTTTGCAATTGATTCTCGGGATCCACTGATCTATCCTCCACCATTACACTTGGATTTAAACATAACTGCACTTGACGTAAATCAGCTGTTACGGTCTCATCCAATCGGGAGGCTGAACATAAGCTTAAGCTTCCGATTGGATGACACTGTAACAGCTGATGACCTCTCAAATAGAGCTCTAAATTAATCAAAGTATAGTTTCTCAGGGCTCTACAATGGCATTGGTATGCAATTATTAACCCTGCAGAGTCATTTAGTATTCCAGCACATACAAAGATGCTCCAATAGGGAAACACCTTTCATACACTTATAAGATTAACAACTTATATAAATGTGAAAATATAATTTTAAAACAAATACTTAAAAAATAAAGAAAGACATTTTATTTAGAAACAAATGATCAAAATTTTCATAAAAACAAACAAACACAGAATATCAAATCATCTTTGAAATTCTTTAGAAATCATCTAGAGAACCTACACACTTTCTGTTGATTCACTGCAGAATTAGAAAACAACTGTAAAAATCAAGCTCATACATTTTGGACATCTAAGTTTTCAGATGATATATGATATATTTGCTGACCTTCTAAGTTAGAATGTTAAAAAAATACATTTTGAGTACAAAACACGAAGAAAACCTGTCTATCACCTGAGAAATGGAATATTTAGCTGTTAAGAATGTACATGGGGGTTGAGCATATCTTTTGTACATCTTAGTCTATGCATTTTCATTTAAGTTATTTCACTTCGTCATTATAAAAAAGTAACATATGGTTCTAAAAGCAAATTTTCCTATAGACACTTGGAACCATTTTAAAGAAAACGTCATTTGAGTATTTAAAAAAATGCGTAATTTTGGGTTCATTTCTACAAGAAGTTTTGAATTTTGAAGAACTTCATAATAAATCATTGGAAGCATTTGTACTTACAAATGTAATAACATATAAAAAATGCCTGTAGTGTAAATATAACGTTAGAGATATTTATTATGTTTAATTTTTTTGTTTTATGTTTATATTATGTTTAATTTTTGAAAAAAACAAAATCATCAAAATGACATTTATTTAATGTTATTTAGTGCATCTAGCACTATCCAAACACAAAGTTTAATGAAAAAATTGGAGCTATATTGAGATAATCTACTTTTTAACAATCATATTTCATTTAAAAACGATGTGAAAACTACATAATAATAATAATAATAATAATAATAATAATAAATAATAATAATAATAATAATATTAAACAAAAAACAAACAAACATTTATTAAAGAACTAAATGTGGAGAAACATTTCACCCGAGGAAAAAATCCAAATCTTCAGTAATGTAGTTGTAGGAGTGCATTGAAAAAATATCAAACTTCTGCAATTTTTGCAATTCAGAGTATACAGTGATAAACCGAACTTATGTCAACATTGTAAGTGTATTTCACTCTATTCTTACAAGAAACTAAAAGTAGAAATGTGAAGCCATTTTTGAGAAAATTTTGAAAAAGGTGTCTCATGGTCTTCATTTGAAGTACTCCCAAAATTTCAAGAATTCTTTTCAAGATTGCAGGTCTTCAAGTTGTACCATATTTGATCTGGGAATATTCAAATTGATTTTCCAGAGGATTACACAACTTTCTCTATTTTATGTGTATTGCTCCACATATTCATACATATATAAGAATGAAATAATGATAACCAATTACTTCTTCACACCAATTATTTTGTTTGTTTGATGAATTTTTTAATGAATCAAGGTAAGTAATTCGATTTCTTTAAGGTCATTGCCCTCAATTCTCATAATGCACAAAATATAGATAAAACTCTTAATGGCTTAAAATACTTAGTAAGGAAAGGTACACATGCAAGTTCAAATCTGCTTTCAAGATGCAACTTGGTAATGACAACTTTCAACTTCTGTTAACAAAAAATATCAAAAAGAACCTGAACACGTGTGTACTTCTTTGTTCCTCAAAATTTGTAATATATATTTGTGTGTCAAGAACTGATTATTTTTTGCTGAAGGAGTTAAAATTAAATTCAAGAAAGAATGTGATGTTATAACACAATCTAAGAGGAATACGACTCAATATAAATTAGATACTGGGTAACAAAACATGCAAATAATGCATCACAGTCAAGAATTTGCACAACTGTAATGATAATGGAAATATTTGATTTGTTTTGTGATGTATATAATCATTGAATTTACTGTTATATGAATAATGCATTCACAAAAAAAAGCAGGTAATAACCTGTTTATATCTGTTGCTGAATAATTTATAAATATGAAAAAATGTCATCAATCATTTACTTTCAAATTAACCATAGTTTTCAATAAAAACACAACAAACACAATTTTAAGGGTAAAAAATTCCTTTGCACACCTTGTTTCGGAAGGGAAGTAAAGCTGGCTGTCCCTGTTGCAGATACTGCATGTGAACATCCTCAATCCTAAATGAAGCCTCTGAGCAAAATTCAAAAAGCCTGTATCATCACCCAAGTGGTACCTCCTTTCTCTGCCATAAGATGAAAGTTAAAGGTATTCCTGTGCAATTGCACACAGCCTGATGTGGGCCACAGGGGAGGTGAAGGTAGGGCTCCATCTATTCGTTGCCGTTGGCACAAGGAGGAGGTTGTGTGGTGAGCACAATGCTCCGGCCACCCTTACCCCCAGGAAAGATCCTGGTACTTAATTGGAAAGGAGGTTCAATTGACCCCAGAGCCACCCTGAATGGAAAGCACCAGATAAAAATCTCAGGATTCGAACCTGGGCCCTCCAGGACAGGAAGTCAGAACCCTACCACTGAGCCACAGTGGCTCCAAAAGATGAAAGGAGAATAATGAAATTTTTGTGGTCATGCAGAAGAGCAGCCCGAGCCTTGCCACACAAAACAAAACATCACTGAATTAAATTGAACTGAATGTACATTTGCACTCTAGCTTACCAATAGTGTGGTGCGCATAGAATTCACTTGAGCTCGCGCTTCTACTTCACGCTCCCACATTTCCTGAGAGTAGTCCATACTTGTGGTATTTTCATCTTCATTTGTGTGACTAGTTTCCACTACCATAAACTGTAGGTCATCAGTCAACAAGTCAATAAGTTCATCTACAGCTTCTCTGAGAACACACAAGCATTATCTATTATTCTACTGTCAAATGTTTCATCATATTATTATTGGAGGTAATACCACGAGTGCTTTGGAAATTATCAATAAATTCCCAACTCATGAGGCAAGGAGGTTATCTGAGAATTTTCAAAGCACAAGTGGTATTTAATAGGACTATTCCATGAATAAAATTATCATCAGTTACAAACTGCGCCAAATATTGAAAATATGTTAAAATCAATGAGTTTATGTTATAGTACGTAGGACATCAACATAGCAATCGATATATACCACCTCCTAAGATAGAGGAGTCACAGTTTATGATTGGCTATGAGGGAGAATCATTTAACCACCATTTAAGCACCAGGAATATTTTGGTTGTTTCCTTGAAAAGTTTGCTACTCGTTTTGCCTGGTTTCAAGTTCACTATTATGAACGATTATTAATTGCAAAAACCAACAACCACAAGTCTGAATATTAAAGGCCAACACAATTGGTATAACAAAAGTGAATTGAACGGACAATTTATTAAACTGATAGATTCATAGAGTAGTAGGTTGTGCATAAGTTATTGTTATGAAGTATAAAAATAATCAGAACTTTCACAAAACAAAAAAGAATTTCAATCAAAATAAGTAACACAAGAAAATACAAATGCCACCAAATGTTCAAATTGGTAATATATGTATATTCATTAAAGTATGTGTATCATTTTTAGCTACATGTAACACCAGGTTACAAAAAGACCCAAAAAGAAGATAATTCTTAATTTCATATTTACAACAAACCACTAACCTGAAGAAAAAAATCTCAAACACGAATCATTTTAAATTATACAACTGTTTATTTACCTGTACTGTTTGCTCAATTCAATGTACGCAAGGACAGTCTGTGAGAGAAGTTGGGTTGCAGCATCTACCGTCATTGTGCTGGCCTGTCGAATCAGCTGCTCATGAGATGGAGGCGGTACAGCTCCCAACTGAAAATAGTGACAGTTGAAATATTCAATAACAAATTACTTAGTACTAAAAAGTGTGAGACGGCACAGCTCCCAAATGAAAAAAGTGACAGTTGGAACATTGAATAAAAAATGACTTAGGACTAAAAACTGTGAGATGGTGGTGGCACAGATCCCAAATGAAAATAGTGAGTTGGAATGCTCAGTAAAAAATAATGACATACTAAAAATGTTAATTGATAAAAGAATGAATCCGTGCAACAAGTCTCTGAGAAAAAGTATGGTGAACCACAGAACAGATAATTTTTACAAAACGCTTCTTCTATTCTTTTATTTATTTATCATTGTTTGGCAAGTGCTGGCTTTCAAGAATTTTACCACAGTATGTTAATATATACAGTTACTGACAAGAGTCACCAGGAAGGAATCTAAACACTTTGTTACTCGGTAGATGTAGCTAAGAGATCTGCATAGAATATGGAAAGTAATGTACATACAGAAAGGTGTATCAAACATGAATGCAATAATTGTGGGTGTCAGTAAAACTCTCAGTTGCCTGTATGGACAAAAAACACCCACCTTTTAGAAGAGAAATATACAACAGAAGCAGGAGGAAAAGCAGGAAGAAGGCTTCAGGCAGGCTATAAAGATTCATTATAGGTTATCTCTTTGAATGAATTTCAGATAAATGAAAAACCTACAGTTGACAACGAAAAAGTGTTTATGGATATGGAAAAAGTCTATGACATGGTTCTGCATATCAAAAACACAGGTACTTCAAAATATTTAATTAAAGCAATACCATTAAGTTCGTAAGAAGGAAACTCTACTCCAGTGGTAGGTGTATGTTTAATAATAATAATAATAATAACTAGCGTACCCGTGCGAGAACTCTCGCATGTTAAATCCCACCCTTTCCCTATCCATTTGTCTATCCTTTCCATAAAGAAGAGGAACTACTAATGTACTTACAGAATATCAAACAAAATTACAATGCAATTGATATTTCAAACAAATTTTCAATTAAAGTTTATTCAACATTATAGAGAGATGTTCTTGGAACAATCAAAACAACATTTGAAGAAATTTTTCAATCTTCCTTGAGAGTTAGCTTTTCGCTTTCCTTGATAGTGAAATAATAGAAAAGGTTTTTACTCTTGAGAAAGCCAAGTAAATTAGAGAGAAAATACCGGATCGGGCAAGAACAGATGTACTCATTGCAATATTATTTAACTTTCCTTGATTTGTTATGAAGAACCGAGTGGGTTTTGGAGAGTCAGGGTGCCAGCTTGCTGGGGTGAGAAAATTGAAAAATTATTTGTATACTAAAAAGTATTGAATTATTTTCTGCGTCCTTACGTACCTCAAGAAAAACAATTCCGAGCCAAAAAATAATCAAACTAATGCGTTCACCTTTGAGTACTGAATACCATTTGTTAGCATTAGAAACAATTTAGTAGGCATTAGTAAGACCACTTTGGTACATGGAAATGTTGCTTAAACGATGTTTGCATTTTTAATATCTTAACGAACCGACACCTTGAGTTTAATAAAAAACGGTGTTTTATTTACAATATGAGTTTGCAGCTGGGTGTTGGTGTACATACTTTCAGATACCGCCAACATTTAAATCGTGCGTTTGGACTGCGATCGTTGGCAGTTGTCAGGTGACTTGCACTATTCTTTCTATAATTTTAAATTTATTTGGTTTTTAATTGATTCACGTAGTATTGTAGGCTAGCGCGTGTTGATTTTTGTTTTCCATTTATTTCAAGATATTTTACTTTAGCTACTTTCAAAAGTTTGTTCTTTGTGTTGTGCCATAGCACAAGTTTTCCCCCACAACCTCTGCGTACCCGTGCGAGAACTCTCGCATGTTAGACCCCAAACTCATCCTTATTCTTCTATTTTCATTCTAAGAGAGAAAGTAGTTAACGAAACGGGTTTATTTGTTTAAAATCTATAAAGGTAACTTGCAATGTACTGACACAATTACAAATAAAAATAAAAAACAATGCAATTAATGTGTAAAAGAAATTTTCAATACATATTTATTCAATATCATGGAGAATTTGCTTGGAACAATTCCCAACACTTACTTAAATACATTTGAAGTAATTATTCAATATTCTATGTCAGTTAGGTTTTAGTTTTTCGTGATAGTCACAAAAATATTAGCTTTTTACTTTTGAGAAAGCTACGTGTCTCAACCCGTTGACTTGAAAATTTCATTGAATGATAACGAAAATATTGGTACAGGTAAAACACAAACACAGTCTTCACTCTTCACTGAACACTCAAATTACAATTAAGAACACAGCACTTATAGACCATGAAAAAACGTTAATTGAATAGTTTTACTACATGCATAAGAAACAATCTTCATAGGTAAAGATATCAAGCAACTATAATAGTACTTCAAGATGTTGCTGGAGAGCAAATCTTGAATTAATGATTATGCAAATAAACCTCGTCAGACTGCACAAACTACGGTGTCAACAGAAAGCGCAAATATTGTCGAATCTAAGCCTTCTAAGCGTGTCGCCACAAAAATTGCTACCAGCAGGAAAGGCTGAAATATTGAGGTGGCCTTGATAGTACTGAAGCGTGGAACCGAAAAGTAATTGAATAGATCGGAGAATATCTCATCTTGTAGATTATGATGCGAAAAATGTTTCTTTGAGGCCTTTGGCCTCAAAATTTTACTTTTTAAGGTTCTAAAACGCTTTGTTTACGAGTTATTTGCCGATATATGTTGACATGTGATGCGGGTTGCATTTTACATGAATATTTCTATGCGTTTTTTTAAAGAAATCATCCATATTTTTAAAGTCAAAGTGGAATTCGTCAAGTCTCCGTGAAATTCTCTTTGTTTAGAACCCTCATTTATAAAGATTGGTTGCGTGTGAGAGTCGGAACCCAAAGGTATACTACTGAAATAATACAGGAGACGATAATAGTAATAATAATTTATTGAGACACACATATAATTACAATTGTGTATGATGAGTCAATGTGATGTTTTGGATGCAGAAAGTGAAGTTACATTACTGTACACATGTAAAACAAAGGGCCATCTCAGCATTTGCTCAAAGGACCAGGGAAACTTGCCAAAAAAAAGCTGATCGAGATGGGGTCATTAGCCTAGGAATTATCCTACTACAATATGTCAATAACCTACAACAATACTTGTTTCAGATAGATTAAGATATTATACAGTATATAATTATTTTTAAAAGCAAAATTTGAAATGTGTCAGCAGCTAAGCAGACACTCATAGCTTCAGCAACAAAATGAGGTCCATGGGAGAACCTTTGAAGGAATTTTCAGTCACCATGCTCATGTGTCAAGTCAATGCAATCTACACACACTAAAGTGTATATGGCTCACTCAAGTATGTGTTTGTGCATTGTTATTGGCCAAAAAAGCTGAGATAAGTTGCTTCATTCTTGTGATGTCACTGAAGCTAAATGGGTGCAATTAGCTGCCGACATTTTTCATATACCCCCACTATGTCTCCAACACTGGAGATGAGTTTCCTTTGCAACTTTATGAGCAACACAGAACTTATACAGAAATCATAGGGAAAAAATAAAAAATAAGTACCATGAGATATTAACAATAAAACAATAATAAAAATAAAATGTTAAAGCATTATTTAATATATATCTAGATCTACTAATTCCAAAATAAAATAATTTTGAATATGAGATTTTGCAAGACTGATTTGTAATTTAAAACTTATTTCATAACAAGAAATTAAGGAAGCATAGACAAGAAACCTTAAGAACTGCCTTTGATTTCAGAAATAGGTTACTGGTTACCAGAATGGCGACAGCCTACATTTTGTTTACGAAAGGATATTAAAAAAGATGACACACTGGTAATCTTAAAAGCTTTGGTCTCAGGGTATAAATTGGGAAATCCTCATATTTCCGTAATGCACTTTCCAAAAATATTCCAAGAGACCGTGTAAAGTACCTACAGCAAGTAAAATAATAAAAAGAAAATTGCACCTGAAGTTTTGTGGCATCTTGAAGAAATGTTGGGGGCAAAAAGCAGCGAGCTGCAAGACTTAATCCTGTGGCAGCTGTGAGGCCTCCAACACCTAACAACTAGGAAATAAAAAATACATTTTAATTTAATTTACATTTGATGTGAAAGCTCATTAATGTATTATTTCAAAAAGATAATTGTAAAAACAATAACTTAAGTTACAAAATGCCTTTGTCATTCTTTTAAGCACTATAAAGAGAAGGATCTTTGGCTCTAGGATTTTTTTATCTTAAAAGGAAGAAACCTATAGAAATAATAAGAAAGTGTGAATGATTTCAAATTTATAAAACTGATACCGAATTAATAAACTCGTAGAAATTATTTTTAGACAGAAACTTTTCTACGCCAGAAAATTTACTTGTGCAATTTTAAAAAATATTCCATTAATATTATCCCTTTTGCAAACTATCATCACTATTATCATGAGATTCTAATTATTTCATCTCAATCTTCCATTTGAAGTGTTTTTCAGTCATTTTTGAAGTTTTCAACAAATAATAATTTCCAAAACTGAGCATGCGAAAGCTCTATTGATACAAGTGAGAAGAACTAATTTACAATAACATGTTATGGAGAATAGAGAAAATGACAGCAAAGGAAGCCAAAGTTGAAACAAGGCAACACTTAAATGAAAAGTTATTAAAATAAGTAAGTGATAATTCTTTAAAATCAATGGTCTGATGATATGAATTGGATAGAATTTAGACGAAACATTATATTTGATATGAAAGCTCATTAATGCATTATTTAAAAAAACATGCAATGTTTTGTTAATTGCCCTCATTACATTTCAAAAAGGAAAATATTACCACACTTTCATTTTCAAACACAATGCAATATGATCACCAGTTGAATTCAGAAAATGGAGCAAAATGATGCAATGATAATTTAGTATTACCTATAACAATAATAATTTATTTGCTCGTATTAACTCAATTTACAAGTCTTGAAGCATCATTATACATAAGTAAACATTCATTATTCTTTCACTTACAGTGTTCATTTTTTTAAAAACAATTTTATATAGTGTATTATTCACAATTATTTACATTTCATACATTCCTCATTTATCTAATCTATGAAATCCTTAATTTTATAAGGGCATGTCATACTCAGGTAGCCTTTTAATTTAATTTTGAAGTGATTTCCATTTGTCAGTTTAATACAGTTTAGCAATTTATTGTACATTATTATTGTATTGTAAAAGGTATCTTTCCTGGTTGCTGCTTTAGAGTTGAACACCCTGTGGTAGTTTTCATGTAGCGAATGCTGTATTTATATAATTCATTATTTTTAGAGATGTTAAGTGTACTTTAATTTTTTAATAGACTATTTAACCTGTATGCGTACAGTGCTATTACAGTCAGAATATTATGTTTGGTGTAATAGTTCCTACAAGATCAGGTTTAAATTTGAATATGCATCTTAGTGCTCTTATCTGCAGAATCATAATTCTGCTTGTTGCTCCTTCCCAAATTTCAATTCCCCCTACTACATTTTATATGTGTATATATTATACCATAATATACAGTTAACAGAGATTCAGTGTTCATGCATTGTGAGAAATAACGCAGGAGAAAAATGTTAGAACTCACTTTCATGAATAGTGTGTTGATGTGTTCATTGTATGATAGGTTTTCATCTACGGTGATTCCTAGAAAGTTATGGCATTCAATTCTTTGAACAGCCTTGTTATTCACTTGGATGTTACAAAACAATTAGTATTATCCACGCTATGACATTTAAATAACATACAAAAGATTTCCAAAGAAATGTTCCATTATCATACTACCGAATACATCAAAAGAATTTCATGCATCTTCATGGCACTTACCAAACTTTGAATAGGTTTTTGAAGCCCAACATGTAAACATTAACTGTACCAGTGTTACATTAACTGGAGACGAATAAATTCACATAAATACTAAACCTGCTTTTGTGCTTCCAACTTTTGTAAGATCATTCAAAGCTGTCATTATTTAACATTATTGAATTGCAATGTTTTCTGTATACCGACATTCAAATATTAGGTTATACGATAATGCCGGTAAAGAAACTTTCTTACCCTTCTCCATACATCGTGCCCCCATCTCCAGATAAAAAAGCCACTTCGAAATTTATTGGTCCTTAATCCGAATAATATGGCATTCCAAGCCATGGCAAGCGAAGCACGATTTTAAGCTTCAGGAAGATTCATGTCCCTACGCACATGGAAGTCGGCCATCGGCGGCCATCTTGTTACAGATACCACAACCAACGCCCTCAAACCGGTGTTGCGGCCAACCGAGTAAACACTTTACTGACAGAGACGAAGCGACCCCCGCAGCAGTGGCGTCCCGTCCCCACTCCCAATTACTGTCGTTAATTTAATAATACAACAGGGCTCTGCCACTTGTTGCTGCCTCCGCCAATGTCGCCCCGGGGAAAGCAAAATGTGCTGTAGGGTCGGGTAAAGTAAGACACGACCTGCTGACACGCACGTGTCACGTTACGCAGTTTGCGTGTGACACACTACACTTGGATTTCACTGAATCTGTTATTTTCTTTCTCTTGATTTCATTCACGTACATTTTTATCGTACGAGAATGAATTATGTCTCTATTTTTGAAGGATTGGTTGGAAATCAATGAAACATAATGACATTTATATTTCAAATGATATGATAGTTTTTGCTCCGACGTAGAAATGTCAAATCAATAAAACAGAAAAGAGTTAATTCCTCATTACTCTTCGTATTATCTTTGGAAATATCGTAATATTAATTACATAAATGACTGCACAGATTTACTTTCAGTCTAGGTCTAAGAAGGGATTAATTATTAAATTTATCAAAATGGACAATACCCAGAACAATTCTCGAACTCAATAATTTAAGTAATGTTTTTTCATGAGCAAAGTGAAAGTATAAGCATGAATGTAAAACTATTTCCAACTTAAGTTTTGGTTATCTGGCGTTTATTTTCACTAGATGGGATGTACTAAAATGTAGATTCAAGATGTATTTATCGAAAAAAAAAAGTTAAAACTTTACGCAAAGTATTTTGTTGGAGAAAAAATTAACAACCAGCGCACATTTTCTTGAACTTCGGAATCTCTTTTACCGGATCTCTTCTACTGTTCTTCGCCCTTAAAATCACTTGCATACCTATACGAAATGATATAGTACATAATGTAGAGTAAGTTATGTAATGCTGCGGAAAATCGATTTCGAGATTTTACGTTTTGGGACCCCATTTTCGGCGAGCTCTGTATTTTTGAAAATTGCAAAGCTAATATTGACACTACGAATTTTTTACTAAACAAAATCTGTTCTTCAAAATTTACATAAGATCTTGTAAATTTTTTGAAAAATTTAAGTAGCTGTACGCAATTTTTGCAAATCTAAAAACTTGCAAATTCGGTTTTCCTCCGTTCTTTTTGCGAAAGAGTCACGAGATGTCATGTCGCAATACAGGAGTTATACTTCGGTTTTTCTTTCTTGGCGCACGGGGGATGCCAATAAAATGGAATATTTCACGGTATTTCGCGTCGTTTTCCGTTGTGCCCCCAGAGATCGCATGATCGCCAGGACTGCTCGATACAGTCGCGATCATGCAACGCCTAGCGGCACAATCAATAACGACGCGAAATACCGTGAGGTATTTCATTTTATTCACAAATCCCCGTGCGCCAAGAAAGAAAAACCGAAGTATACAAGGCCGCAACACGGCAGTTCGAAATTCTCAGAATAACTTCTCTTTGTTGGGCAATGTTTCTGGGTTATGGAATGCAGTTTTAGATTGTCGAATTTGATGTATTAGCTGTAAAAAAATAGTTTTCACATCTTATGCGCTACGATTGGCAATGAGTCTTACCAATGATTGCTAACATTTTAAATAAGGACAGTAACAGCTTTGTTATTAATACTGCGTCACCGTTACTAATGCGAGAAAGTACGTGCTCCTGTAGCACCACTATTTTCAAATCGTCCATCTGACTGTGAACACGTACCGGCGCAAGGGAGAATTGATGGTCGGAGGCCCTTGGATTATTGGCGGACTCTGAAATCATCCTCATGGACCCTAGTTTGTCGCTAGCGCCAAAGTGGATGCAGTGTTCTGCTTCTGGTTACTTGGGCCGCATGGTACGTTACAAAAAATTCACATGCAATTCATGTACATTATTCTACAACACTTTGCCAGATGACATTAAACGATTTTAAATTCGATAGAAAAGTTTAAATCCCAAGTAAAATATTTTCTGCTGCATAACTGTTTCTATACGGAAACTATACCAAGCATCAAAAGGAGAGCAATATTAATTTTAACAATGATAGTTAATGTAATTATTTACCATTTGGACAGTATAATTCTAAAGAACCTGTAACAAGTATTGTACCACAGCTTCTGGGTCGATGGCCCCCATCTTGATCAGGTTTTTCGTCCGTTGAGCAAATGCTGAGATGGCTCCTTGTTTTGCTACTGGACATAAATGTAACTTCATTATTTGTGCACGTCTTCTAAATTTCAGTAGGAAATATAGTTATTCAAATCATCGTTTTCCATATTGTCACGGCAAAAAGTATTATTCTTTTATGAAGAACATGATGAGGGTTAAGGGCACAAATTTATAGCTAATTTACCTTTGAAAATATATTTTATTAGATAGAAGCGAATATTTTTTCAAAAAAACTTGAAAAAAACCGCTCGTTTTTTCTATATTCAAAATTCGACTAGAATATGGTTTAGGATAGAGATCACAGAATTATGAAAACGTGCACAAAATTCACTTCTCCTCATAGCTCGTCACACACAGTTTTTAACTGTTTTTGACATAAATAAATAAATAAAATAAAATAAATAAACGGTAACCCACCAGTTGGACCTCTAATCACCGATCTTTAAAGCGCGATCGACGGTAGGACCAACCCAACCAAAACACAGGCAAAAATCTTTACTCTTTATAAATCAAAGTTACCTCGGCCACTAGTAGTAAATAATACTATCATCCCATGGCTTGCATCTGATACACCAGTAAAATATCTTGGGGTCAACACGGACATCAGGTTAACTTGGAAAAAGCACATTGAAGTGATAACCAATGCAACATATGCTAAAATATGAAGACTGAATCCATTAATTAACTCCCGCTCAGCCTTAAATTTGGAATGTGCTATTTTAATATTTAAATCTATTATTAGGCCATCGATCACATATGCCTGTCAAGCCTGGAATAACACAGCTAAAAACAACATTGGAAAACTTCAGATAATATAAAACAATTTTTTAAGAAAATGTGCAAAGGCTCCTTGGTTCATCTCAAATACACAAATTCAAAGAGAATTTCAAATAGAGACTCTAATCGAACATATAAGAAAGAACTGTAACAATTTTTTTTACACTTCTTCCGTCCTCTCCTTGCAGTATAAAATTTACAATGGGAAAAACATTAAATAATCCCAAGAGAATACGCTCACGATATCCGAAAGATATTTTTAAACCCCCATGAAAATAAGTATTCACTAAAAGATAGTATGTTAAAAAATGTTTATTTTTACTCCAATATAAAGATAATTTTTGCATGTATGTAAAATTATCTAGATTTAAGAATGAATAATGTAATGCAAAAAATTGATTATTGTATGTAAATTGTTTTCATATGATAAACATATAAGTATGAAATCTTGTAAATTGGCTAGAAGTAACACACAATAGTAAGAGGTTGTATGCCCAAATGTTATGTATTGAAAATAAAAATGTACAAACCCCTGAAAGGTAAAACTGCCGAACAGGTAGAAAATAAATGTTATAAAAAGCAGTGGCGTAGCGTCAGGGGACGCTGAGATGCTGAGCATCCCCGTATATAAAAACCTTAAATACTGTATTGATAATCTTACAAGTGGTCTGTTGAGCGAAACACGTTTTGTGTTAATTTAAAATTGATTTCCTATGATTGAATTCGGCGGGCTGTTGAAGCTGGCCTCTGATTGCTTGGATGCTAAAATACTTCAGCGTCTGCCGCCAGATTGCGACGAGCAATGACGCATGCGCAGATGGCGAGGTTCCCCTCTCCCCTCTTCACCCCTGGCCCAGAGAAACCCGACTGCTTTACGCTAGCGTCTACTGCGGAAAGAAGCTCGTTTGTGCACGAGAGCGCAGCACACTTCAGGCGTTCAGTAAATTATCTTTCTCTCTCTCACTCGGGAGTCCCCGCTTGGTCATGGGTACAAACTGTAGAAATAGTGCCTGACTACTATTTCTTAATTAATATCCAAGAAATTGTATTATCTCTTAAATAGATTACATATTATTTAAGTCTGCAATGTATAAATTAACAAATGGTCTTATTGCCATTCGCGTATAAGAATTAAAGCTGAGCCATTGTATAATTTGCTTTCAAGACATCGGCAGCCCTGACTGCTGTGAGGATTTTGTGGGAAGCGCCTACACCGTCGTAACCAATCGAGATGGTGGAAGTAGTCCCAGTGTATCTGCCTTGTGTTGCGTTCGCCTGTTAGACGAAGTAGTTGATAATGACATTTTGTGTGTTATTGGTGAGCATCCCCAAACGTGTGAGTCACGCTACGCCACTGATAAAAAGTTGCTACAGATTTCCGGCGATACTCATGTCGTTAGTGTCAGGTAGGTGCAGTGAGGAGACAGGTTGGAGGTCCCCAGCCACCTAGACTTCAGTATGGGCAACCTCAACCGGGCACTGGTACTTGGATTCGTCGTGACAGTATCCAATATACTCATGGGAATTGAGTTGGGGTTTTCGGGACATTCGTGACGCTTGATCACACTTCGGTGCTAGCCCGGACAGCTAGCAGCTCTGAGGTGTTTAACTGATTATTAGCGATTCCGGGTGCGTCAACTACGAGGTCATTAGTCCCGTAAGTGTAGTGCATGTTTTGCTTGCAGTGCCACTAACCGGGAGGTCCTAGGTTCGAGTCCCGACGGTGGCAGCATTTTCAACACTACCTAGGTCGAATTCAGTCGCTGTCTGGAGGAGAATCCTAGCGGGCGGATGCTATGATCGATTGTTTTCTGTGGTTACTTCTATCAACATAGGTGAATGCCGGAGTAGTGCTCTAACAAACGGGCCATGGACCGCGCGTGATCTTTCCTTCCCCTTCCTTGTCCTATCCTCACCCCTTACTTACACACACACTAACATGCACTACATTACACACACACACACACACACACACACACACACACCGGTCGGGGGCTTAGAGCTTGTCCCGGCTGGGGCGGTGCCCCGCTGATGGGAGATACCTGGTTGAGGGGAAACCCCACTAGACGACGGTAGGTCGGCGCTGGATCTCGCCATCCAGCGGGGGAAGACCACCGCTATCCCCGATGAAAAGCATGCAATATACTTACGGGACTAATGGCATTAGTAGTTGACGCGGCTGGAATCGCTAACAGACAATCAATAAAGTGTGGAGCAGGTAGACCACGCAGGGTATATACTGTCTGTCAACATCAAAAACGCCTAAACTATTCAAAGGATTATTTTTTAAAAAATAAATATTCTCTGGTAGATTTGGCCCGACTCAAAACCCTGTGATTTTGAAAATAATTCTTTGAATTTTGGAGATCCTTTACATGTAGCCTTTAGGACATTTTCAAAATTTCCTCAAAAATTGCTAAAATTTTGTCCTTATAATTTCTCGTAAGAATGTTGTGAAATACGCATATAAAGATGGCGCAGGCCTGATTACACTAGTCTGCGATGAAAATGCTTCCCTAAGAAGTCTGAATGTTTTTGAGGTATTTTTAGCATGCTGAAATCAATTTTAAAGTCAAAGTTCCTATCACGTACCATTTATTTTTTTTAATTTTATTTTGTTTTCTTGATAGTGTAATTTTCGTATGCCCAAACAGTAATTACATAAACTGTAATACTTTATCATGTGTAGTTTTATAATGTAATGATTTGAAAACCAAATGTATTTAGAATGGTTTTAATGTGTTTGTACTAAATATTGAGGGTACCAGATATTTCTTATCTGATACGGGATACGAGCGCCCCAGGAAGCTAGAGCGAATTAACGTCCCCTGTTGCCATTATTCTATGTAGATATCCACTACTTGGTGACTGACACATTCTTGTCTTGTTTCTATGAAAACTTGATTTTCACATCCCGTCTTAGTTTCTCCTAAAAATCGGATTCCGAGAAAACGTCCGTCCGTCTGACCTGAGGGGACGTTTCTTCCCCACAGGATGGTGAGATCCCGAGTCGATACACACAATGGCTTGCAGGGTTTCCCCGACCAGGTATTTCTCATCAGCGGGTCACCGCCCAAGCTGGGGGTTGCTCTTCTGTTTGACCAGGCAAATTTCGCTACGCTCCTTTCATCATCTAGCGGAGAAAGAAGTCATCACCTCGTGCAATGAAACTGGCGATTTGAATTTAGCCCAGAGGATCTTTTACATGCAGCAAATCTACAACATAGGACAGCCGGCTTTACCTTCCTTCCGAAGAAAGCATTTTTTTTTCACCCTTAAAAATCCACGGCTTCGATCGAGCTTGGGTACAACAGCCTGATTTGCTAACCGCTATACCACCAAATTTAGTCCACAATTTTTTCCGCCCCTAAGCGTTTGTCGCCGTAGGAAGAACGTCTGTGCCTGTACGTAAATCCGGCTCTGCTCGGAAATCAGCTTCCACCCCCCGCCAGAGCCTCTGCCGAGTCCGCGGCAACGCTGTCTCTGAGATAAAACCTTACAGGTTAATTATAACGTATAAGTCCAGAGAACAACCGAGTGTTGGCCCCTTTCTTTGAGGAGTTTAAGGCCAGTTTCAATGACCTTGTGTGGTAGTGCTCTTGCACTGGCTGCAGCAATAAGACTGTCTAACAGGTCTTTCATTGACTGATTGACTGTTCGTGATTCCGGGCGCGTCCACTACTAAGGTCATTAGTCCCGTAAGTGTAATGTGTGTATTTTCAGGTGGCAGTGATCTTTCTCCGTTGGATGGCGAGATCCGGCGCCGACTTACCGTCGACTAGTGGGGTATTCCCCTCAACCAGGTATCTCCCACCAGCGGAGCACCGCCCCAGCTGGGACAAGCTCAAAGCTCCCGATCAGTCTCCCGGCATGTGTGGTAGTGTTATGCATGTTAGTGTGTTTGTGTGTGTGTGTAAGGAGCGAGGATAGGACAAGGAAGAGGAAGGAAATATCGCGCGCGGTCCTTGGCCCGTTTGTTAGGGTTCTGCTCCGGCATTTGCCTAGTGTTGATCGGAGAAACCACGGAAAACTACCGATCAGAGCGGCAGGCCGCTAGAATTCTCCGTCAGACAGCGACTGAATTCGACCTAGCTGACAAGCTAGTGTCGAAAATCCTGCCGCCATCGGGATTAGAACCTAGGACATCCTGGTCAGAGGTACTGCAGTGACATTAGTTGATGCACTGAGCCATCTCTCCCGGTTGATCTTTCATTTTACTGTTTTAATCTACAAATGTAATATGTCAATTGAGATGTCAAAAAAAGGTGTTTGCCTAACAAAAATATGGACCTGTAAGTTATTATTAACCTGATTAATCAAAAGACAATTTATACCACAGAAGAACAAGTGGTAAAACCAAACACGCTCCTCCCTCTTACGTATTGTCTGGCGTCGCGCTGCGTACTTTGGAAGAGTTGGAATTCGAAGTAGAGCGATACTCGTATTTTGACGCGCGCACCAAACAGCATCAGGGAGATGACACGAAACTCAGGGGAATTAAAATTTTGCGCGCCCCTCTCGCGTTTCGTGCCGTCTCGGCAAAATTGAATTCGAGTAAGCAAATTTCTCCGAATTTCGCACAATCGAATTCTATCGACTGTGAACGCTCGCAATCCGTTTTGCCCCAGACAGCACTCGAGGCCGCGATTGCAGCGCCAGAAGGCGAACTCGCAGAAACGAAACGTTAACGGCAAAACTCTTTTTCTGCTTTTTACTCCTTGTAAGGTGCTTTCGGGTGGATAGTTGGCTTGCGTGCATGCTTTCCACTGCGCAACACCCGTGTTCGATTCCCGGCCGATACAAATTATACCTGTGCCCTTTACTTACGAATGTCCCAGTATCTATTGCTGTGTGACGGCGAGAAACCCCAACCTATGATCCGATTAAAATAAGTTGGTGATTGACAGTTGCGAATGGAAGGGATCGACGTTGAGAGGTTGCGTACTACTGAGCACGTGTTCCCGGGACACGAAAATAAACACTTGAAATAAATATTTATTAAAGTAACAAAATCATACCCTCATATCGTATGAAGCATCAGCTTCAGAACCACAACTGTCAATCACCAACTTATTTTAATTGGACCGTAAGGTTATGGAGACCAGTATATACGGTGAAGGGATGCCTTCGTGCTAACCACACGAACCCCTTATCATAAGGGTTTTCAAATTGTGCATAGCGGCTCCGAGGGTCAACGCGGCCTTATGGTAGGGGCGTCGCGATGATTTATTAAAAAATGATCTTTAGATTTGATTTACTTTAGTCCTGCTGTCATTTACGCATTTTGTACCATCATACTAAAAAAATATTTGTAATGTGTAAGAATTATTTTACTAATTAATTGTGGATTAATTCAACTTGGAAAGTTCTTTAATAATAGCCTATTAAATCACTTATTTGTGTTGAATATTTAATTGGCCTCTATTAACTCATATTTGAAACTTGTTACCAAGGGAGCCAGGGGAAGTTTCGTTTAGATTAAGGGAACCGTGGACGAAAAAAGTTTGAAAACCCCTGCCTTATCCTATTGGTCGAGAGGCTGGTCGGCCAGGCCCGCAACGGGCTATAGAGCCAAAGGACTCCTTGTTAGGCTGTGTTGATTTTCCAAGGGTTTGAAACACACACTCACCTATTACATCAACATTATTTAATAATAAATATATTGTCAATATTAAATTACAAATGTAATTATAGTACGTTTCTGTGCTTTGCGCAGGTAGGAAACTAATTAATTTGTAATAGGAGAGGCTGTTTGACATGCCCAACGAGTAGCTCACAGGTCACGATTTCCATGACGCGTCCCCGGGTTCGATTCCCGGTCGGGATAGATTATAGTGCGTGTTTTCTTTGAAATGATCCAGTATAAGTTGTTGTGTGATGATAATTGATTGATTGATTCGTGTTTCCGGGCGCGCCAACTGCTCAGGTCATTAGTCCCGTAAGAGTAGTGCGTGTTTTCCCCCGGGAGGTGGCGATGATCTTTTCCCCGCTGGATGGCGAGATCTGGCGCCGACCTACCGTCGACTAGCGGGGTTTTCCCCCCAACCAAGTATCTCCCACCCGCGGGGCACCGCCCCAGCCGGGACAAGTTGTAAGCTCCCGACCGGTCTCCCGGCATGTGTGGTAGTGTAGTACATGTTAGTGTAAGTGTGTGTGTAAGGGAGAGGATAGGACAAGGATGAGGAAGGAAAGATCGCGCGCGGTCCTTGGCCCGTTTGTTAGGGTACTGCTCCGGCATTCTCCTGGTGTTGATCGGAGAAACCACGGAAAACTACCGATCAGAGCAGCCGGCCGCTAGAATTCTCCTCTAGACAGCGACTGAATTCGATCCATCTATCTAGCTAGCTAGCATCGAATATCCGCCACCGTCGAAAACGATCATTTTTCGCTAATAAATAAGTAATGATACATTTCATATAATTAAGTTACACGTGATATTTGACGTTGATTGTTCTTATGCTTTAGTGTTTTGTATTCACATTCTGGTAGATAAGTTGATTTCGTGTGCCTGACGAATACCAATGTGTGTCGTCGTGACAACGTTTCCAAGCGAGTGGCATGCCTGAGCCGGAAGCTGTAGTGAAAGTGCGCACCTGAGCTAAAAATAAAGGGGCGACCGACAGGATGTGACTGCTCCTGGAAACATCCCGCGCAAATAAAGTGTTGAGAAAGGTTAGTACCGAGTCTGGGACGATTGTGCAAGACCCCTGGAATTGGCTAGCCATCGAGCCTGGGGACGCCGACAGCATGACGCCGGGTGGGGGAGACGGGGGTGTATATAAGGCGGGCGCTTTCTGCGCTCGCGGATATTCAGATAGATTCGTAGAGCTTGTTGTTAGCCGAGAGGCTGGGTGGGATCTCCAGTGCACTCCAGCACATGGTTTCCGAGGCGGAGACCGGTTTTGGTGCCAGGCCATGTAGGTACGTGGATACCGGGGACTTAACGTCCAATTGCATCGCATCATGCGTTGTACCTGCCTTCGAGCAGTGGCACTGGGCTGTAGGGCATAGGGACGGTCGCGGGGTTTTGCGGCTAAAGGGAAGGAAAAGGTTGCCGGGGTTTAATTAGTATTTGTAAAATTTCTTTAATTGTTGTTAAGTTCTTGTAAATAAATGTAAATATCGTTATCTTCAACGCAGTGTCTGTGTCATTCACTCCAGTACGTCACAAATGCATAAGGAGCTGCCTAACAAGGAACAATGACAAATGTGCAATTCAATTTTATGAAATATCGCCCTTCATGCCCATTGGCGAAAAGTGATATTTTACGACCCTTCTGTGTACACTAGAAACAAATACCGTAGAGACAATGAATGACACTTTGATGCTTTCTCATGCTATTAATGGGAGACAAGTCTTTACTAGCTCACCAGTGACGTGACCTGGAAAACCGGCGACAAATTCAAATTTCTATACATATACAATACCTTTTGAATCACTCTGCGAAACGTAAGTAAACAAAATTGTAAGTAATCGTAACTTATACATTTTGAATTTGAAATCACAATCGTTATGACAGGTCGGACCACAAGGATCGCTTGCGTCAAACGTCTCCTGTTATATCGCAGAGTGTCATTTATTGTCTCCATGGTATTGCTAGAAACTTGTAACATTTATTCTAAGACTATTCTATGCAAAATTCAATAGTGCTTCTCCGCAAACTCTGAGTTAGCTTTATTACTACTTGCCTCCACACTATCCTTTATTATTTCGCAAAAATGTTTTGGTGTCTCAACAGAAAATATTTCGGAATTATTTATTTGAATTCATTAGTATTTTAGCAAATAATTTCTATTTACAGCAGGTACGAGAGCATTCTATTACAGCAGATGTGCGATACAAAAACGTTACCTCGAAAGAAAACCATAAAGATGCATTTCTGCTTCATGAAAATGAATTGAATGCAATATCTTTTTAATGAGCCCAGCGCTTATTGGAGCACTTGCTCATGGCTAATGTTTGCACAGTCATTTTGACTCCAACTGAATGCATGTTCATTAATTATGCAGTTAACACATGGAGTTACAGCTGTCCATGTCAATACCGTAACTGCCATTGAGATTAACATGAAATTTTAATTTGAGTGTGTATGATACGGCATATTTATGTCTATTCGACAAAAGATCAATCGATAACAGGAATGTGTTTTGTTACCTTTTTGCCCGGCGTTAGCAGGGAATTTTGTTCCCCCATTTTAGCAGCCAGGAAACGAAAGAATGGTTTCATGATCATTTATCAATTATTTAAGTCCCACCGTCGAAGAGATAATAAAGGGCTGTGATTAGGGTCACTGTCAAAGGATTTAGATTTGTTAATATTGTCTGGCTATTTTCTATAATTAATCATGCCGCTGTATTTACTTCTTGCTTGATCATTCATGACTCTCATTCGACATATTGCTTTGCGATAATTACACAGGCCAACAACCAAAAACCTTTTTGTGTGTGTTCACCTAATTCTTATCATTTTAAGTGTTTCCAAAAATATCAGATTTTAAGATTCCAAAAATATCAATAAAAATGCCATATCACCCACCATTTGTTCACATTTTAACATTTTATCTGAATAGCTAGGCAAATGCTGCTCTGAGTATCTAGATATGTATTAGATGCAGGAAGTTATACATTCCCGTATTTACTATGTGAATGGGATAGCAGGGCACGAGATTAGCATTAGTCTAGAAAGAATTGGCCTGTAACAAAATCTTTAAAGCCGGGTGAAAAGAACATTCTACGGAAACGTGTGGTGGATCAACACAAGATTCTCCTCCCTCCATTGCACATAAAATTAGGTCTCATGAAACAATTGCCTTACCTAAAGATGAGCAGTGTTTCCAGAACATTTGTGAAAAGTTTAATCAATTTTTATGCAGCAAAATTATTAAAAGAGGGTATCTTCATTGAGACTGATATTAGAAAAGTGATGTTTGATCCCCAATTTGAACTACATTTGACAGAAAATGAAAGTGAAGCGTAGAGAGCTTTTAATCACGTTGTTAACAAGTTGCTAGCCAAAAAAGGACCAAGATTATCAAGCAATTGTTGCCAATAAGCTGAAAGCTTTAAGAAATTGAGATGTTTAATGAGTCTCAGGGTTTACTTCTTAAATAGTCATTTACAATTATTTCCGGAGGATTTAGGTGATGTAAGTGAAGAACAAGGTGAGCGTTTTCATTAAGATCTGAAAAAACTTTATCAGGGACGCTGGAACACCCATATGATGGTAGATTACTATTGATCACTTCACCGAGAGAGTCAGCAAACGGCGTAGAGAAGAAGGAGCTATTTCAGGGGCTTTAAAGAAAAGAGGCAAAGAAAATATACGTCAATGGACACGTAAAGACTTTGTAGAAAGTAATGTTAAGAATATAAAGCCATCTTCTATGTTTAAATAAAGTTCTGTTGGTATTTTAGAGGACGTTTATTTTTCACTTTATTAGCATATACAGCCATTATTTTCCCATATCTTAATAGATCAAATTCTGACCAACCTGTGGGTGATGGAAAGAAATAGAGTTCAGATGCGGATTCAGCACCCAAAAAGCTATAAAAATCAGCGATTAAGATTTAAAAAGTTTTTTGAAATCCTTTTTTTGTTGGCCTGTGTAATTGACCGCCCCTTGAGGTAAGCAGCACCTACCCTAAGGATTATATTTCAGGTAATTGAACCGCCCAATGCGGATAGGGCACATGCTTACATTTCTGCTATTTTAATGTTGTGATTAGAATGCCTTCCTTTTAGCTTTAGCTTTCACTATGCAAAAAAAACAACTTTCTTTACTTTTGTTCTTCTTGCTGAAAATGTGAATTGAAAGAACAATGCAATGCAGAAAGGGGACATGTTGCAAAGATGTAACATTCTTGCATTGGATGAGGTTGGCAGCCTTGTGAAATTTCTAAAATTGTGTTGTGTGCTATAATTTGAGCACACTTGCGTTTTAATGTTTTTTAAAACAGTTTTGTAAAAATTTATGAGGAAAGGACGTTCTTTTTTGTTTAAAATATGAACGTAAATAAATAAGAACGTAAGAAAATAAATTTTCCTTCCTC
This sequence comes from Acheta domesticus, assembly GCA_031308135.1. NCBI lineage: Eukaryota > Metazoa > Arthropoda > Insecta > Orthoptera > Gryllidae > Acheta > Acheta domesticus. The sequence goes on from JAHLJT010005437.1 coordinate 7,886,421, forward strand.
TACATTGCGACCATATCAAGCAGTGCTTGCTATCTTGCGGCATCTAGCGGCACGACCGAGAAAGACGTGAAATGCCATGAGATATTTCATCGTGAAGACCGAACTTGAAGTGCCAAGTTATAAAAACCCAAGTATAATCTCAAAATTACGCAGCCAGGTCACGCCGGCTCTTACTTTCCCGTATACATACGTATATACGAAGTAATTTACGTACATGGGGAACTTATGTAATGCTGCGCAAAAGAAAAGGCGAATTTTCGGCAGAAAAATATTCATTGCCGGGCCCTGATAACGAAAAAGTGAAAAAAAAGTTGCTAAATTAAGAAAAAAATCCCCCAAACACGTGGTGTAGCCAGCATCCCTGTTTTGTGGGTACTTGATATTGAAACAATAATTGAAAGAAAAACGTCCGTCTGTGAATACTACTAGCACCTAAACCACTCGTAGGACCTTTTCCAAATTGAAGAAACCCCTGTTTGGATTTTTTTGGCATCATCCTACAACTACAAAATTGAACACAGAGATTTTTCCTTGAGTAAATTGAATCAAGGGGTTACTACGTCCTTTTATACTTTTCTCGACTTAACGACGCATTTTGATGGTCAAATGCGTTAAATTTTGAACATTTGACGGCTATCTCCTATGTTAAGTACGGTTGTACATCATGCATCATTAAGAGGAATACGCAAGCAATAAAGTTCTGATAAGGAGGGCGTGTGAAAGAAATTCAGAATTCCGATTTATAGAGTGCCACGAGCTTCTCTGCGCAACTAGTGTGCAAGAATTCTCCTCCAGGTGGCATTGGCAGGATTTTCGACACTAGATACATGGCTAGGTCCTAGACCCATAAGCTAGTTAGCTAGAGAGAAGGTGAAGAAAGTGAAGAAGAAAGAAAGAGAATTAAGAGGAGAAAAATTAGATGAAAATATGGAGGAAAAGAAGAGATAGATAGATAGATAGATACTAGGTCCACTATCTAGCTAGATGATGAAGTAAGTAAAAAAGAAGAGAAGTGAGGTGAGAAGGAATAGTTAGAGGAGAAAAATAAGAGAATATGAAAGAGAAGAAGGTAAAGAAGAAGATGAAGGAAAAGAAGAATTAGGTAGCTTGGTCCTAGGTCCACTAGCTGCACTTGGTGTTTTTATTTCTTGGCGTGTGAGGACCTGTGTTCAAGATGAAATATCTGACGGCATTTCGCATCTTTCTCTGCGTGCCGCTAGATGTCGCGTGATTGCGACAGTATTGAGCAGTGCTGGCGATCATGCGACGTCCAACAGCACGAGCAAGGAAGACAGAATACAGTGAGATATTCCATCGTGAAGACAGGCCATCACGCGCCAAGAAATAAAAAACTCAAGTGTAGCTAGAAGATGAAGAAAGTGAAAAAGGAAAGAAGAGGGCTGAGGAGAAGGAGAAGTAAGAGGAGAAAAGTAAGACGTAGAGAAGATGAAGAAAGAGGAGAAGAAGAAAAAAAGATGAAGAAATAGAAAAAAGAGCTTTTGTCTAAGCCTGACACTGTGTTCTCTTTACTCGTAATCTCTTAGCAAATTGTTATTCAGCTTCTTGCTGAAATTCAGCTTATTCTAGGTCTTGGCTTTCACTCCGATGCAGCTTGGCTGCCACAACTTGCATGTGATATAAAAATTCAAAACTCACGACACATTCGTTAAAAATAAAAAAAGGGTATTTTTTTAAAAAAAAGCATTACGTTTACCGAAAATCACTTTAATTCAGACGATTCAGTGAATCTGTACTAATAACTAAAAAAACAATATTTTTTCTCTTTGAAAACAAATCTGCATAATTCCGGCTCACGATGGTGTTCTTCACTGTCCGAGAGAGATAGGGATGGGCAGAAAGAAAGAGAGAGAGAAGGAGAGAGAAGGAGAGAGAAGGAGAGAGAAGGAGAGAGAAGGAGAGAGAAGGAGAGAGAAGGAGAGAGAAGGAGAGAGAAGGAGAGAGAAGGAGAGAGAAGGAGAGAGAAGGAGAGAGAAGGAGAGAGAAGGAGAGAGAAGGAGGGAGAAGGAGAGAGAAGGTGAGAGAAGGTGAGAGAAGGAGAGAGAAGAAGAGAGGATAAAAAGAGAGAGATAGGATAGAAAGAGAGAAATAGAAAGAAGAGAGAGGGAGAGAGAAGGAACAGCATTTCGTGGTCAGAGATCACAAAAACATATTTCTGACAAAGTAGCAATATCGATTTCTTGCCTCATTTTTATAATGTTCCACCCACCTCGACTTACCGCCGCTTCTCGATAATTTGCTGATGTGCGGCCTCTCTGTGGATTTTGGAGGGATTTGCGTAATGGGCACTAACATCTGGAACACGTTAAAAGGGCTGCGGCGCTTCCAAAAATAAATTTAATCTTTCAAGCAAAAATATTCTTTACGAAAATTACACAATGCGCGGTCTTGAAAACTAATAGTTTCTTCCTGGCATAATTCATGTAACTATTTAGTCACAGACTCTCGAGTGGCTTGTGAACAACGTAGCTTTCTGTGAGGCGGTTTGGGTTCGTTTCCCAGCGGGACCAAAAATGAAGCTGTAGCTTTCGCCCCAGTTTGTACAAACACTGTGTAGACAATACAGGATACATTGAACCTTTCTCACGCTTTTAATGAGACAACTGCTTACTAGTGCACATAATGTCGTGACCTGGAAAATCGGCGACTCATTCTAATTTCAATATCTATCTATCTATCTATCTATCTATCTATCTATATATATATATATATATATATATATATATATATACACACACACACACACACACACACAATAACTTTCGAATCACTCTGCAAAATGCAAGTAAACATAATCGCAAATAAACTAGAAATCTTTCAAACTTCATACCTGTAATCACAATGGTTATGACAAGTTTGGACACTAGGGTCGTTAGCTTCAAGTGTCTCCCGTTATATATCGCCAAGTGTCATGCATTGTCTGTACAGTATTTGTTTTCCATCTGAGTGACGAAAGAAAAAGCGAGGCCAAGGATGCTAAATACGGTGAAGAGAATTCGTCATGCTCACCACACGTCTGCTTTCCCCCCCCCAGGCGTGAACAATGAATAAAAACTGGGAACACCGCCAGCAGGCCAGGCAAAACCAGGATTAATCCTACTCTAAATGCCAAATAACCACTCATATTAAGCCGCACTGCACCACTACGAGCAAGGCTGCAAAGAGAGGCAGACGAGGCTCAGGGCATCAACTGATGTCACTGCAGTGTCTCTCACCGGGAGGCCCTAGGTTCGAGCTCTGGCAGTGGCAGGATTTTCAGCACTAGTCCGATAGCTACGTCGAATTCAGACGCTGTCTAGAGAAGAATTCTGGCGGTCGGCTGCTCCGATCGGTAGTTTTCCTTGATTTCCCCGATCTACACCAGGCGAATGCAGGAGCAGTACCCTAACAAATGGGCCACGGACCGCGCGCGATCTTTCCTCTTCCTAGTCCTATCCTCACCCCCTTACGCACACACACATTTACACTAACATGCACTACACTACCACACATGCCGGGAGACCGTTCGGGAGCTTAAAGCTCGCTAGAAGCGCATTGATTTCGGTCACTGTTTCCTGAAGTTCTCTTTTTTGCCGGTACAGGTTCGTAACGCTGTTCCTCTTCCGTTGGCGTTTGTTGTGAAGCGCAGGTATCTCGGCGTTCCCGTTCCCGTCCTTGCCTTCGCGCTCCCGTTTGTGGAATATTGTGGAGCGGCCGTAAGGGTGTGCTAGGTTAGGTCTTTAGTTCTTTCCTTACGTCTTGGCTCTTTATCTTGTCGACTCTTGAGGATCCTATTACGGACCTCAGAAAGACCATTCCTGAGGCTTGTATTCTTAAATAATCCTTTTTCTATATACGAAAGATTCGGAATCATAGTGATACGTGGGGTCTGCCATTCCTTTATAGAAATTTTTTTTGTGTCTCTTGTTTCATTTATGAGGTGTTTCTAGTTAGATCCACAAATTCTTTGAAATCTATTTAATTTATTACTAACACCGAGACTCACTCAATTTCCTTTCTTACTCCTAATAATAATTAATTTAAAAATAAATTCTTTTCAAATATATTTTTGCCTGCCCTGGCTTAACTGAGTATTGATACCTGCTCTTTAAGTTATTCTTACATCCATAAGTTTCAGAATGGAATCTCTCACTAGTCATTGAAAAACTTATATATGTCGACAGACTTGACCATACGGGATTACAAGTATGGACATTTACGTAGGGAATTTCTATTATTGAATTTGAACAACTTAAAATGAAGAAAACATGTTCATCTTAACGAAAAAATTATAATTTTGTTTCAAGCATTTTCACTTACAGTTCCGCAGTTCCGCTGTGGTCACTACGAATAAAAACAAACATCACAATATCATAATAAGAAAAATCCTAACATTCCTACAATACAATATTCAAAAACACATTCATGCCATTCCTATCGATTCTCATGGCCACGCTACCTTTCGATTCTCTCTTTTAAACTATTCTTAAATCTAAATATGAGACGACTGGCTCGTTTCTACATAAATCAGTTAAAAGTTTGTACACTTCCCTTTTTGTTTCACTACATACTTGGCCGATGAATACGTGATTATCACCTTTCACCTTCACCATTCCACGACATCTTGTCGCTTGAACTTGTTCCGATTTTCAATTTTACTCCGAATTTTAATAAAACCCAAAATGGCCGTCCCCTAAAAATCCGTCGTACAAATAACTAATAACTCGCCTACTCGCTTAGAATTTCCCGATTCCTTTTCTATCAGTTAATTATTACGGCCACGCATTCCTAAACACACAAAATGCGTTGTCGGCTACTCCGTACTCTCTCACAGCAAAGCGCCTTCTGTTTTTCAAGCCATATTGCCCGCTTTTCACTTTTCTTCATGACTGATAACGTCCTAATGTTGTATATTCTTGCTAATTGCTGCGCATCCCCTTCAATTATTTCGTATTCACATTGGATATTACTTCTTTTTCGTATCACTTTATTTATTCCTTGACATTTGCCCCTTTTATATTTATTATTTATATTATTAATCACGGAAATTTCTCACGTATACAGAAATAAACACTTTATTTTCCTCTCTTTTCATTATGTGGTCACTTCCCACTCTCAATCTTTATTTATATTTTAATATTGTCGTCTATCCTGATCTGCTTTGTAGCTTTTTCACACGTTTCTTTTGAATTTTTGTGGTTTTGGTGGTTTTCACACAACCCAGGATAATCCATCACAATATATTCATCACGACTGAATGATACATCGCAACCTATGAATTTGTAGAAGGCCAGCCTACGTATGCGTGAAAAGGCAGATATCGTTATTCACATCGAAACGTCTTAAATGCGAGAGATGTTTGCGGTACAGGCTTTGACCATCGCCTTGCGCTGAATAGTTCCTTCGTTGGCCACCAGGGGAGGAGCAGGTCGCTTCCAAGCTCCACTAATCCAACGGAGCATCTGCGATCACCGGATTAGGGGCTGCGAGCAGGGGAAGGGGTGACGCAAGGGATTTGGAACGTGGGTAATGGACTGGGAAACCAGCTACCAACATCCATCGATCGATTGGTTAAAGCATATATCACATTTTTTATTTACAAAAATACTATTGGTTTCTTAATATTTGAGGAGCAGCTAATTAAAACGCGTATTGTTCACTGGTGGGAAAAATTGAGTTTGATATGAAATCGTGTAGTTCCCCTTAGACTGCCTTGTGTATCAAATGGATACAGAAATTTCCCGCCGGGCGAGGCCACGTGTATAATTCCGATGCACAACTTATGCTGTTTAGAGTAGCGAAAAAACCTGATTTTGAGATTAACATACGTGGCAGTTAAAGGAGTAATACGTTCTACACGCTCCTACTTTCAGATTTCTTCAAAATTTTTCATTTCAACACATTAAATTAAATGAGTTTTGAAGAAATCTGAAAGCAGGAACGTGTAGAACTTATTAAAAACCACACGATTTCATGCGAAACTCAATTTTTTCCACCAGTTGGCAACATGCATTTTGATTAGTTGCTTCTCATTTATTGACAGTGTTGTTACACTATGCACGGTAAATGAATATATAGCCCAATGTAGTCCATAATCAATCTGAAGGAAATCTAAGTTTTGCTATATTTTGATTTTTGAGAGTATTTTGATTTTTGAGAGTATTTTACATGAAGCCTCAGCAACATTTTCAAAACTTTCTCAAAAAAGGGTCTACACTTTGAAAACTTTGTCCTCGGATAGCTTAACGAACGCTTATGAGAATGGTGTAGGTCTTATTTTCGTTGAAATCCCTGATTTTTCGAAAATTACAAACGTTCAAATTTATTTCGGCGTCTTCCTACAAGTACAATTGTAGTGGATGCAGCGCGGTGTGAAGTCCGTTCTGCGAAGCGACTACATACAGGGTCAGATCAGGTTTCAGGGGATTGTTTCTTGGGGGCAAATGAAAGGCAATGCACTTGTGTATAATTAAATTTAATTCTTGAAATATTAATTGGTTTTACAAGTAGTTAGGTAATAAGCCGGAGGACCAATGAATGCTTGTAATTAAAGGTTTCTTCTTTCTTGAAGTTTACACTTACAGTTTGATGACGGTACAGCAAACGCCAACCCAGGTCAGACGGCTGAGTGTGTGTGCCGTCGGTAGAAATGGGCTGCGGATGTTGCGGCTGGTAGGCTGATGTCACCATGGGCGCGTACTCGCGTGCTGGAGCGGCCCGTACTGTTGATCACGGCCTGCTGGCCGCGCCGATTGATTGCCGGAGCCTTGATAGGCAGAGCAAGGACAGCTGACTCGTTCGCAGGCTGTCCGACGAGTAGAGTAGTAGTTGTAGCAGCAGTAACAGTAGTTTGACGTAGAGTGACTGCGTAATAGTAGCAGTGAGATTGACTGAAGAGTGACTGCGTAATAGTAGCAGAGTAGAAATGACTTAGAAGTTTGACATAGCAGTTTCACATAGTAGAAATGACATTGAAGAAAATGACGTTGAAGTGCCTGCGTAGTAGCAGCGAAATTGACTGATAGTTTCACGTAGTAGTAAGATTGACTGAAGAGTTTGACATGGTAGTGGTTTGACATAAGAGTGGCGCGTGGGAGCGAAGTTGCCGTATTTATTTGAACGTATGTTTCCGAGTGCAGAAGGGGAAGAGTCACGTGACAATTGCAGCTAGCCTATGATGTACAGTGAAACGTAGTGTGCCACAAGAAATGCTCACTATTCGTTGTTATGTTTTGAAGTGTGTCACGTGACTTGTGATGGCACTGGCTGTGCCCGCGATGGCTGCATCTCATTAGCAAGGTTTGGTATTTTCTCACGGGAACCGCGATGCTGGTTGGAAGGGCGGTAAAGGCGGGGCGCGGGCGCGGGCGCGGGCGCGGCTGCCTAGCAGATGCGCTCGTAGTCGGCGAATATTAACGCCTGTATTGGGGCGGGAGGCACGTAGCGATATCTGGAATGTTTGTAAATATGTCTGGCCGCCGAAGTCTGAGAAAAGCAGGTAAAAGGCTAATGGCTTGAGGGCCGCGCGCTCGCCGGGGGAGGCCGAGCCTGCCGCCCCTTCCCCGGCTTACAGTAAGTACGCGGCGGTTCGGCGCTTGCGGCCAGAGGGCTCAACGAGAGTCGTTTTGTTGCCTGAACATCTGTGTTTCATTTCTTATGTTTTGTATCGCCTAGCTTGAGCCGTGAGAAACTTTGAAGGTGGGGCAGCCGAAGAATGTTGGCCGCGCGGGGGAAAGACAATTTGAGGCTGCACCCTGCTGGCGAGTTTCCTTAATTGTTCGCGAGATTGAACAACAATATTGAAGATAGATGTTTTTCCTCAATAAAATCTGTTCTTTAAAAACAGATCTAGAAATAATGTTCAATTTTTTTTAAAATGAATAGTTTTCATGTAATTTTGCGCGAAATAGAGGCAATTAAAAATCTTTAACATTTTTTCTCAAAGAAACCGCTCTAATTTTTTACTTGAAATATTCTCCTAGTATGTATCGAGGGGCGGTACAAATATGCAGCTAACTCGGCAAACTCTGTATTTTCAAAAATCGCTAAAAGTTTACATTCCAAAACTACAAACTGCAGATGGAGAATTTTGCCTTCATCTAAGTCTCATGTAAAAATAACCTCTTTAAAAAAGGCCATGTACATTTTTTTGAAAAAAGAACAATGCGATTTCTAAAAAAATATTTTCTCAAAAACCGCTCTCAATTTTTTCATTAAATTTTCTCTCAGTGTGAAACAACGGACGGTAAAAATATGCTGCTAGTCCCATTTTCAGCGAACTCCTGTATTTTTAAAAATTGCAAAAATTATTTGTTGAACATATTGGAGGACAACAATTACGTTTTTAGTGTCAGCCCAAGTCCATGTGGCGCTTCTGTAGCGAAGCGTTATGATATGTAGTAGTGCACTATAGCGGAGCAGTTAAAATAATGCGAGAAAGTGTGTGATGTTGTAGCTCCGCTAGTTTGTTTCTTAAAAACAATATTACTTTTTAAACTGTGTTAAGAATCCCAGGTTGTATCCTCTATCAGGCAAAAGAACTTGAGGAGACAATCTTAACAAAATCTTCAACTTGACTTACCTCAAAACAGTTTTTTTTTACCTTAGTGAGTTTTTTGCATACTGAGGAAATGTTGGATGCAAACCTCTTGCAATTATATTCTATATGAACAAAGAATATACCAAAAGCAAATAAATGATAAACGTAAAGAAAACAACAAACGAGCTAAAAGAAGAGAGCACAGAAAAAAAAGATAATGCGAATGCATTTCCCACGCGAATGTGAAAACGGGGCCTCGTGAAGAAACGACTTTCATTAAAAGTTTCGTGGCCAACAGAAGAAAACTTCCTTGCGGCGGAGACTCTTTCAGAGCCCAAGTTCTCCCGCATTTTCTGTTTCCCTCCTCTGTCCTCAGCAGTGGTCTAGAACGGGCTGAAAAGACCGCCTACGAAGACAAATTCGATTAGGCTATGGTACGTATCTAATCAACTTATGTCCCGTAACAGTGCATGCTCCCCTAGAAGGCCATGATTGTTTGTATATCTAATAAATTCAGCTGTCGCTGTTTTTTACTTACCCAACGTCACCGTCCGTTCACCTCGCTCTTGAGGTAATTTTAAATAAAACACTTTAAGTTAAATACACCCTCTGACCGGGAGGCCCTAGGTTCGAGTCTCGACGGCGTGTGGCAGGATTTTCGACAGTATCTTTTCAGCGAGGTCGGATTCAGTCGCTTTCTGGAGAAAAATTCTAGCGGCCGGCTGCTCTGATCGGCAGTTTTCCGTGGTTTTACTATCCATGCCAGGCGAATGCAGGAGCAATACCCTAACGAACGGGACAGGGGCCGCGCGCGATCTTTTCTTCCTCTTCCTTGGCCTATCCTCATTTCTTACACACACACACTAACATGCACTACGCTACCACACATACTGGGAGACCAGTCAGGAGTTTAGGGCATGTCTCGGCTGAGACAGTGCCTCACTGGTGGGAGATACCTGGTTGGGGAAATTCCCGCTAGTCGCCGGCAGGTCGGCGCCGAATCTGAAGTGGTGGAAGTTCATCGCCACCGCCAGATGAAAAACATGCATTACACTTACGGGACTAATGATCTCTATAGTTGTGCCCGGAATCACAAACAATTAATCAATCAATCACTATCAAACCATTACCTGCTCCGCTTCCGCTCTTGTTCCGTATTCTAGAACCACCGATTAATGTTCTTAAATACCTTCCCCAAGGTTTTGCTAATCTTCTAATGCCTGGAAGACGCTACTATTTGGGTATTTTAAACCAGAATATCACTTAAAATATCTCGACCTACATCCAGGTATCCATTTCTTACGAACCCGAGCCACTCTCTCCTTAAGAAACTTGCGTTCATAGTAACCGACGCTGTAAACCTCAATTGTCTCTTTCATATTGCGACTACCCGTCTGTCGTTGGGCGCCGTAGACGTGGTAGCCGGCTCGCTCAGTCGATAGAAAGGCTTGCCTAAATTGATGAAGATGGAGGAAGTTGGTGGCCGGTGTAAAATAAGAAACTTTTACTCATGTTAACAAATAGGTGGCTTTTATTAAAAAAAAAGAATTGCAAGATTTTATCACTCATGTCGGCGAGCATGCTCCCCTTTCCCAATTCCAAAATATGACATGCACACATAAAATAATAAAATAAAATTGACAAGTGAAAATTACTACAGTAAAAAAAAGAACAATATTTTCCTCTACGCTGATTCCCTCTTGACAGCCAAGCGCGGCCGGGAATCTTCTCTTCGTCGCCCGGTCAAAGGTAATTAAAAATTGTTCACCAAACTGTTTATGCCTTTCGACCACGGGCGCGCCAAAAGAACGAAAAAAAAATACCGTCTCAGCGGGGCGGCGAGCACAACAAACCAGAGTTGAACGACCTCGAGCCCCCAGCTGGTTGAAGGGGTGGCGTGGGACGTCTTGGGGCGCCGCACAAAAGAGGCGCGCAGGGCCGAGTCAGGTAGTAGGCGGGGTCGCAGGAGTGTTGACCCAACACACAGCGCCGCTCACTTACTGTCGCTAATGCTCAGATAATGTCTGCTCAGCTGAATGACCTTGTCACTTTTGGTTCACCGCACGGTACTTTAGAGTTCGTAGCAAGTTCGTGAATGATCAAATAGTTCCACGATAATGTTCCAAACACGAGAACAGGTCAGATACTTTTTCTGAACTATTAGAATGTCAATGAAACTTTTCACAATCCGCGGTCTACACTTATTTAAGAACCGCGCACAAATTCTTCTCGAAAACTCAACGTTTTCTTATAAGTCCAACTAAGGAACAAAACTTTATCTCTGACGCCGGGCGCCTCCACAATAACGTCTCGTCCCCCTGACCGCCTCTCACGTTCTCCCTGTGACGGCCTCACACCCTCTCTCTGTGGCGGCCTCACACCTTCTCTCTGTGGTGTCGCCTGCACCAAGTCCTTCAAGCCTCCCTTCCCCCACCAAATTCCCTCAGAATGTTCTAGAACATCCTAGAGCTTTGTCCACGTCCGACGGCTATTGGCGAAAGGGTATTGCGTCGTAGAATAATTCCGCCCAATCATCGGAAGTTTTTGGGGCCGAGAAATGAGAGAGAAACCCGCACTCGTTCTCTCTCACTTCAATTTTCTGTCAAATAGGGGGCAGAAATTAATGACTGGGGGGGGGGAACGAAAATCTCAAGGGAGGATGGGGAGGGCGAGGAACGCCGCGGAAAAGTACTGCCGGGCCACGTGCACGGGAGGACCTCCCAGGCTGCGGGACACTTGGGTGCGACGAATCGTTAGGGGGCGGGTCCAGCGGGTGGCCTGACAGAACCCTGGCGCCGCCGTCGACCCCTCTGTCGCGCAACACGGAGCAATTCTCAGGCTCGCAGCCGTAATGGATTCGGTATCACTACAATATGGGTTGATACACTTGTACTACGTTTTATACAACTCGTAACCGGCTGTATCCGAGTCGCGGTCCTAGTGAAACGGATTATGCATATTACAGAGGGTGCATAGACAGATGGCATAGAGAAATAATACTGTAAATACACAACTTACATTCTCACACGTTACAAAATTTATATGTTGAACTTCTGTTACATATCTACTATGCAGATATTACACCGATCGTGAGCTCAGCACTTGTACAGGCTGGGGCGATGCCCGCTGGTGGGAGGTACCTGGCTGGGGAGCACCCCTCTAGTCGACGGTAGGACGGCGCCGGATCTCGCCATCCAGCGGGGGATGACCAACGCCACCGACAGATAAAAACATGCACTACACTTACGGGACTAACGACCTCAGTAGATAACGCGCACGGTATCACTATCAATCAATCAGGAAATTCCCAGTGAAATGTACCTTTTGCGCTTCCCGAACATCACTTGTTCATTTTGTAAAAATTCCAGTGTAGTACAATAATTTAAACATGAACATTCGTCCTGTGAAAGGTGACATCTGGTTCCTGATAGTAGTTAATAGGAAGTCATGGATTGTTATAATATTATTTACCTTACGAAAGTGATTATTATTGTTAATAGTGACCCTTATATTATTAGATCAATTGTATAGTAATTACTTATATTGCGACACCAATCTCGGTTTCGTAAAGTTTGCCTTTAGGCTACGAAAGTGGATATTAGTTATTTATAATACGAGTGGTAAATGTGACTGATTTTGCCAGTAGGAAATGTTGCCACATCAGCTAGATATACTAAGTGAAGGAATTATACGAGGAAAATAAAATCACTTATCACGTGTATCATACACTACTTGTCAGATAGCTTTACTAACGTTTTTTAAATTTCAATTTAAGTATTAAAATCATTATGTTACATAAGGTCAGTTGTAGGTGAGGCATTCAAAAAAAGTATTTTGTTTTTTATCTTGTATTTACAGTTTGCTTTGAACATTTGAGCATCGTCTGACTTTCAGTACTAGTGATAATCTGAATTTTTAACGCGCTTTGCATGCTCTAAAGTAACCGCTTTTACTAAGGAGCGGTCTAAAATAATTATTTTATATTCAGTGTGTGAAATGATTATATTTTCCCGAACGTGAGTTTTTTGCCGATAGTTTGAGACAGATAGTTCAAAGCACAAAAACAATCGGAACTGTGCAAGAAAAAAAATCGTCTTCGAAATGTGAAGATTTTTTCTACAATCGTATAAACATATTTTTTACTTTTAATGTTTGGTTTCATTCTTCTTGGATAATTCGAAAGGAACGCCCACCTTCGTTAAGTTTTTTATATCAGGAAAACGTTGTTTCGTGACAAGGTAGTACAGCATTGTTGTTCCGTACTAGTTCTTATGGTGTACTTGGTACATCGTGGTTTTATTAATGAATTTGACATTGTTAAAAGCAATGATGACATTCCATAGGAGTTGTTCAAATCTGCGAAGGCTGCGATAATCTACTTTATTACCCCACATGCCTACGGTATTTACGAAAAATTTTACCATCAATAGAGAAATCGGAGCGTATCAAAAGAGTCGATACGAGTTTCATGGCATTATTATTATTATTATTATTATTATTATTAGCCCGTTCAGTCCCTAATAGGGCAAGGGCCTCTTGCGCGGGGCAAGGAGGTTTACATTATAAATTGGTTCTCGAGAAGCTACCTCGGGGACCTTACATGGATTCACAGTTTTTCTCACTGCTTTTATGGATTTCTCCAATTTCCCCCCATTTTTTACGGTCTCTTGCAACTCTTGACCATTGATTACCAAGAAGTTCCCGCAAGTCGTCAGTCCACCTACGATGTTGTCTACCAACGTTCCTCTCCCCCTATTCGTGGATCCCAGGAACCTATTCTGGATGCCCATCTGCCATCTTTGAGTCTTGAGATGTGTCTTCCCCACTCCCATTTTAGTTGATGAGCAGTCAGCATTGAATATTTTATTTGTATTCTTGTTCTTATTTCCTCATTTCTAATTTTATTTGCTAAAGATATTCGAAGAATTTTTCTTTCCATGCTTCTTTTACATACTCCAATAGCATTTTGATTTTTCCTTGTCATAGAACAGGTATGTGCACCGTGCAGAGCAGATAGGATAGAGGTGTCATTTATGTCTCTTAATTTTTATTCTAATTTTTTTTGTTTAAAAGAATAAATCTCAAGCTCCAGATTTTTTTCCATGCTGCTGAGATGCATCTATTAATTTATCATTTTTTCATGGTATATTATGTGTTAATTGTTACTTACTAATTATGTACTTACTAATAGTTTTTGGGAAGAGTTTAATACTAGTGGAATTAACTTTTTTGCCATTGTATGCTTTACATTCTTACTTTTTTTGTAACTCGTCTACTGTGTGTACAAGTCTTTTTCCCATCGTGACGTCATTGCGAAAAAGCATTTTTCGCATTATGACATCATCATAAAAAAGTCTTAGACGCAAACATTTTTCAAAAGAGAAAAAAAAAAGAAAAAAAAGACTGACTTCGCGCACGTGTAGCAGCGTATAGAAACCCACATTTTTATACGACCGTAGGAAAAAAACGATTACGATGCACGGCATCCTGTTTGTGGTATATGACGTCGCTAAAAGTCCCTCTTGCCTTCCGGCGGGAGCAGCCATGTTGGCAGCCCTGAAGTCGATGGATGCGATGAAATGGATTCTTTGTTATCAGTAAGAATCTGCCGTCCACACACGGAGGCGAGGCGACGCGACGGATCGGAAAGTTTGTATTGCATATTGGATTTCGGTTTCCACCGAAATGCGCAAAGGGAACCCAATTGAGGTTGAAAGATGCAACATCCGGAGAAGATCGAAGACCTGAACGTAACAAGGGGTGAACAGAAAGAGGGAGTCTCTTTGTTGCGTTCGCAGTGGAGTGGAGTTTGTGTAGGTCAGTCAGATTTTATAGAATCAGTCAGTTTTTATATTATTATCATTATTTTACCATAATAATAATAACAACAACAATAGTAATAAGGTAATATAACTACAAATTATATTACTATAATAATAATAATAATAATTATTATTATTATCATTCTTGGTGTTAGTATTCTATGTTACTGAGAGACTGTGAATTTTTGTTTTTGTAATTAGCTGCCACCGGGTTATACTCAATTGCAGTTTAAATAAATTTATCTTTATCTTTATTAATGAAGCAGTATACCTCAAAATGATGCAAATCGTGAAATTTCATGTTTTTCAATTTTTGTTGGGTCGTATGCTCGGTTTTATTCTCTTTTAAATGCATCAAAGCGTTTCTGACTGCATTTCTTAGCTTTTTAGCGAATATTTTTTTCGAAGCGAGTGCCAACTATCCAAGCCCTTAGTGAGTGAACTTCAGATGCATTTTCCTCATTTGGGAATTTTCAGCACTTTCATGTATAAACATCATCAACCATAAGCTATAAAATATCCGTGATTCGAATTTCTTACTCAGTCCAGTCCACAAATCCGAAACTGTTTTCGGCTGCCGGCACCACAAAACTACCAATTGAAGGTATTTTATTTCTGAAGTTCAGAGGGGACTGCAGGGCAAGTTACACTCTTCTATAATACTTCCTGCGAATTCTCTCTTTCAATATATGGATAGAGATGGTCTCACATTCTTCCATGCTCATATAATTGCAAGTTTTACCTGGCTTAAAATCTTGAACCACAGTGTGCATATCAAGTTCAATGTTCTCTGACGTTGTCATTTTGTCTCTTTACATTGGTTTTTGCGTACTTGTTAAACCAAAACTTCTTGCAGAAGCCATTGCTAAAATCATAAACGACACACAGCATTTGGGAGAGAATCGCTTCATTCTTACCAAACAGTTCAAGATCATCCATGTAAAACAAATGTGATACTGGTCTTTCATCGCCAAGAAGCTTGTAACCAAAGTCAGCTTGCGACAACTAGATAGCTATCTAAATAGTGGGACCAAACTAATGCAAAACAGCACAGGGGATAATGAATCTCCTTGAAAAATTCCCCTGTTAATCTGAATACTTCTGGTTTCTACCACTTCCTTTCCACTGTGCATTAGCAACTTGGTACTCCAAGACTTCATACTAACTTTGCAAAACTCAATAAGTCGAGGATGAAATTGATAGATCTCCAGGTCCTTGAAAATCCAATCGAGTGGTACACTGTCAAAGGCCTTCTGGCAGTCAATCCAAGCCATGCTTAAATTACATGCATTTATTATTATGCAGTTTATTTTAATGTTTATTTTCTTTTATCATAAGGACAAATACACAGGTTATACAAGACCAAAGCGTATTTATCGACGTCTTTTGTTACGAATTCATATCTATCCTACTCCCATAAACTTTCGAGTTATTCCTGTTGTTGAGATAACCACAGCCTTTTGCATTGTCTTATAAATATTCACATTGATATTCAGGTCTTTTAAACTTTGGAACATTATTATTATTTATTATTATTTATTATTATTTATTATTATTATTATTGTTATTATTATTATTATTGCTCCATATCACGACTACAGATGTAATGAGTCGGATGACTATAAAATCTACTCCAGGTTGCAACCAGCTACCTAAGGAGTAGATCTAGGGACTGTCGGTGCCTCTACAATACTTTGCGCAAAATGTGAGCTGTGCCAAATAAAGCAATTTCTTGCACCTCCCAGTCCTTTGAATGACCTGGAAGTTTAGACAAGTTCTTACACAAATTTTGCGGAACAAATCCCAGAGCTCCGATAACTATCGGGACGACTTGTGCTTTTACGCCCCACATTCGGCTGATCTCAATTTCCAAACTCTTGTATTTAAGACGTTTCTCTGCCTCCTTGGTTACGACATTTTGATCGCAAGGCACAGCAACATCCACAAGTAGACACGATTTTTTCTCAAAATCCCGGATAACAATATCCGGTTTGTTTGCTGCTATCGTGGATCCGTTTTGTTGATCGTACAATATTGTACACAATCCAACCGATGTCACCGGTTTTGGTGAGTACCATTTGAGGCATGTGTTTGGAACTTCGAGGGCGGTACAGATCTGCCAGTGGAGGTAACTACACACCCTGTCGTGTCTTTTTAAGTATTCGGTCTTTGCTAGAATTGGACAAGCTGGGACAATATGATCAATGGTTTCTACTTGCTCCTGGCAAATGCGGCATTTATCATCTTGGGAAAAATTGAGAACCGCTTTATCATAATGTCGTGTTCTCAAGGCCTGATCTTGGGCAGCTATTACAAGTGCTTCCGATTCTGGCTTCATTCTTCCCCTTTTAAGTCACATAAATGATTGATCTTTATTGATCTGCACCTTCTCCATTCTTTTTAGGTATTGTCCGTGGAGTGGTTTGTCTCTCCACGACTTCTTTAACATTTTTTGTGTCTCACACTTCATGTTTAGTAGTACCAGAAGTTCAGTGTGTGTTATTTGACGTGTCTTGCCTAGTTTTCTTTGCAAGGCTTTTTGCTACACTAACAATGCCTCTGTTTCCCATTCTTCGGTCCTATTTCATGACCTGCCTCATTAGAGGGTCATCTTGATGACTGACTACATACTTTCCCATTCCAACTATTGCATTATGCCAGGAGGCTTCAATTTGTCTGAGGCCTCTTCCTCCTTCCTTACGTGACACAAAGTCTATGTACATCATATTATTATTATTATTATTATTATTATTATTATAAATATTACTCACGAGCGCGATGGCGAAAGTGTAAAATTGCTGATAATCAAATAGTAGTATTTTAGCTACTTGTATTCAATGTTTCGTCTTATCCGATCCGTATTAATATTTTGACATATTTTCTAACTGTATGCTTGTTTAATTAACAGTATCACCAACTTTTGCAGTGAAATAATGAGTCAACTATTGCGGTTATATTTATTATCTTCGATATATGAGTTAATTAATATACTCGAAACACGTTAGCAAACATCAAACAAAGGCGTTCGTCTATGGTGAAACTAATTAAATCATTGATACTACTTTTATTTTACCAGTAATACAATTTACACTTGGAAAATTTTCAAAAGTATTGCATAAAGCTGGACCTCTCATGTTTTGACTGATATGTCAAGAGGTCAGTAACTAAAGCTAGTAAAGGGCGGCAATAAAAACAAATACAGAGGATTAAATGTGAAATGTTTTCTGCTGAGTAACTGTTTCTCTACTATTAGAGATTATATTGAACATAAGAAAAAAGGCATTTATTTTAACAAACACATTTAATGCATTAGTTTACCATTTGTTCTGTGTAATTTTAAGATACTAAATATTTTTGAAATAAGCTTTTTAAATCAGGTTCTTTCTAATTTTGAGATGCAATTTTTTTCAAGGTTCTAATAATGCGGATTATTACAATTTCATAATACCTTGGTTGTTCTTGAGCAGGAGATCCTTAAATCTGTGTTTTGTGCAGTGAACTGTGCAATAGTGACTAACAATCTCAACAATTGCTAGATTTTGATCAATAATTTTTTTTATTTGCCAAATTTTGTTCATTTTTATTTTTGTCTTTCTCACTTCATTCATCATTTCATCATTTTAATTTTCATTTTAACCCTGTATTCCATTATCTACTATCTAAAAATAACCTCCAAAACAAGGTAAACATTTTTTTGGCATTTGGTGACTTTTCGTAAAATTATTTTTGTCTATAACTAATAAAACATATTTGACGTGTTTGATTGTATTCCGTTTTCAGTTTCAACTTGTGGTGCTAAAACAGCACGTACTTTCTCATTCGTATTTTCATGCAAAATTGCGCAAAAAAGACTCAAACTTTTGAAAAATTGTACGTGACCTTACTTCAAAATCTATCTTTAAGGAACCGATTTTAATATGTGAAAAATTTCTATCTTTAATTTTTTAGTTGTAAGAATGCGGTGAAAACGTTTTGAACTTTGCAATTTTTAAGAAATGAAGAGTTTTGAACGAACATGAGACTAGCACCAAATTCTTAAACGTCGTTCACACTATCTAACAATACAATTTAATCAAAAACGATGGAGCAATTTTTTTGAAAATTTGTCAAATGTCCCAGGAGCTATCATGTAAAGTACCCCCAAAATTAAAATATTGGCTTCAAATTCAAGCGACCGCGACATCAACCAGATCGACTGGGGAATATCAATTATGGAGAAAATCGGCTGAACGGATTAGCCGTTGTTCACAGACAGACAGGCGGACAGACAGACAGGGAGGCAGACAGGGAGGCAGACAGTTGGGCAGGCAGACAGACGTTTTTCTGTCAATCGATTTTTCGGTATCAAGGACCAAAAAATCAAGTACACAGGCTACACCACGTGTTGAACGATTTTTTTCTCAAACTTTAGCAACTTTATTTATTTTTTCGTTACCAGGGCTCTATAACAAGAATTTTTCTGTCGAATATTCGCCGTTCTTTCGCGCAGCATTAGATAAATTTCTCTCCACTCCGTAGCGAGAATGTAAAAATTATCACGCTCAAATGTAAATGGCATTCCATAATACCCGAAGTTCTTGTACTTTTGTGGGGTTATAAAAGGGTCCATTGGAGGACGCTTGAAACGTTTCCAAACGGTAACATTTTCGTGACGCTATCTGCCGTCCGTCCGCGAGGCGGCCTTTGTGCGTTGAATGCGCCGGCGCTCCGCTAGCAGTGCTTAAAGGTCCCTTCGCTCAATCCGGGAGCCTCGCACCCGCTCTCTTAATCCCTGTCCCCACCTGCGCTCGGGGCGGACACACCACCGCCCCCCCCCACCCCACCCCGCCACCCCGCCCCGCCTCGCCCCGCCCCGCCCCGCGCCTGGCGCGTACTGTGGGCCGCGCACTGGGAGGCAAGCGGGCAAAACAAAAAGGTGCGAACGATTTTTATTTTCCCGTAACACTTCGAAAGAAAACTCTTAAAGGAGGCCTTGCTCCTCCGAGGTTCGCTGTCGAGTTTTGCCCGTTCGGCATTCCGCGAGTCAAATGTTGCTATAGAACTATCGACCTATTAGATTACTTTCCTCTCTTTCCTAGATATTTGAAACCCTAATACATCACAGATTATTACACTTCACTACAATTAACAAAATTATTCCTCCCACTCAATTTGGCTTCACTCATCAGCATGCAACTACTCATCAACTTTTAAGACTAACAGAAGATATTGAAAACTCCTTTCACCTAAAACAGCATACTATTGTATTATTACTGGACATCGAAAAAGCATTCGACAAAATTTGGCATCATGGTCTTATTTATAAATTATTCCAAATTGGAATTCCTACTTATTTGTTCAAAATAATTCAAAATTTTCTTTCTAATCGCACTTTTCGTGTGAAAATTAATTCTTCTTTTTACTTTCCCGTATACGTACGTGCACACGGAGTAATATACGTAGTATAGGGAAAGTTATGTAATGCTGCGCAAAAAAACGGCGGATTTTCAGCAGAAAAAATGCATTGCCGGGCCGTGATAACGAAAAAGTGGATAAATCCAGTTGCAAAATTAAGAAAAAATCGTATAGCACGTGGCGTAGCCAGAATCCCTGTTTTGTGGGTTATTGATACCGAAAAAACAATTGATGGCAAAACGTCCGTCTGTCTATCAGTGAACACCGATAGCGCCTAAACCAAGATTTTTTCAAATTGAAGAAACCCCTGTCCATCTGTCTGGAGTCAAAGCTTTGAGATTTTGAAAAACTTTCAAATTGGGGATACTTTACTTGATGCCATCCGGAAATTTTCAAAATTTTCTCAAAAACGCTTCAAATTTTTTCTTTAAATTTCTTGTTTGATTGATTAATTAGTGATTCCGGACGCGTCAACTGCTAAGGCCAATATTCCCGTTCGTGTAATGTATGATTTTTTTTATCGGGAAGTGGCGGTGATCTTTCCCCCTTTGGATAGAGAGATCCGACGCCGGCCTATCGACGGCTAGCGGGGTTTCCCCAAACAGGTTTCTCCCACCAAGGCTTCAGCCAGGAACTTAGGTTGGGGACTTAGATCTTTATCTAAGTTCTGAACCGGCCTCCCGGCATGTGTGGTAGTGTAGAGAATCTAATTGTGTGTACATGCAAGGGGTGAGGATAGGACAAGGAAGAGGAAAGAAAGCTCGCGCGCTGTCCGTGGCCCGTTTGTTAAGGTACTGGTCCGGAATTCGCCTGGTGTTGATCGGAGAAACCACGGAAAACAACCGATCAGGGCAGCCGGACGATAGAATTGTCCTCCAGACAGCGACTTAATTCGACCTAGCTATCTCTGTAGCTAGTGTCGAAAATCCTACTACCGTCGGGACTCGAACCTAGAACCTCCTAATCAGAGGCTCTGCAGTAACATCAGTTTATGCTTTGAACAACCTCTCTCGGTAAGGTGTGACCGACAAAGATGGCTCAGGGTATCAACAGATGCCACTGCAATGCCTCTATCCGGAAGGTCCTAGGTTCGAGTCCCAAAGTTGGCAGGATTTGCGACACTAGCTACACAGCTAGGTCTAATTCAGTCGTTGTCAGGGGGAGAATTATAGCGGCCGGCTGCTCTCATCCGTGCTTTCATCGATCACCGTTTTCTGTGCCTTGTCCGATCAACACCAGGCGAATGCCGGAGAAGTACCCTAACAAGGAACCACGGGCCGCACGTTATCTTCTTCCCTTTCATTGTCATTTTCTCACCCCTTACTTACATACAAAAAGATACCCTCATATTAAAACCAGCATACAGCACTGTGAAAATTGGATTGTGACTATGTTGGAGAGTGTCTTTAACAAAAGAATGGTGGCTAACTAAACATTTATTTTAAAGGAATAAGAAATTTCCATTGATATTAGACTTGCAATCAGTTTTGAAAAAGCTGCTAAGGCAAATGCTTTTTGCTTGTTACAACCTTTCTGCCTGGATGTATTCAATTTAAAAATTGTAATGGCCGTAACAAAATACTTGCAGATATGAGTGATGCGAATAGTTAGAATTTAACAGAGCTATATTTTAACGTTTTTTGCTAATATGCACAAAAATGCACGGAAAATATCACCTGCAAGCTTCCTTCAGCGTAATTATCTAATTCTGAGATTATTCTCAGTTACTTCCGACAATTGTCACAAAATATTCTGCAACTACATTTGATTCTTCCCCGGATTTGCTTAACATTTCCAAATTTTTGTCCTCTAATATTTGAACTTCAGAAACTCAGAGTAATTTGTGTTCACTTCTACTTTTGCATTTAATGTGTTAATCGTTTTGTAGGCGAATCTACATAAACATTAAATGCGACTGTTTTGTATTCTAACACGCCTTCCTCTCACTACCTTCGACTTACCAACGTCGGTCTTCTCTTCGACCGCTCGCACCATCAACCAGCTGAAAATGGGGCGATAGAAAGAATGCTCATATGAGCTTTGTGATCTCAGGGGGCGGGATCTTTTGGGTAAGTAAGCGTACCCCAAGACACAGAAATTAGTAGAATTATGCGTATATTCTGATACTAAATTTATATCACGCATGAAATAATAAATTCACTTCTCAAATAATATGATTTTCTCTGCATATTTTCACCTTAACTTTGTTTTGCCAGGCCTGGTTTAACCGAATACATGAAGCTTATCATGTATTTCTAAATTATCGTTAGTCAAATAATCTCTTCTATTCTACTATTTACAACACTTCCCTTTTAATTAAATTCCTTGATCACAACCAAATCATTCATGTTGCCCTAATTTAAATAAAACTCTTTTCTTAAATTTATTTACAATGAATGAGACAGTCGTTAACTGCTCGTATTGAGGATGCATTGTGTTACAAATACACGGGATATGATTTCTCACTTGCTTTCGGACCTCCACTTAACACAGTTTAAATAAGTTATTTGAAAGCCCCGTTATCTGCGGTACTGTTCGTGAACTCGTCGCTTTTAACTTCGCGTTCGTATAGTTCTCGATCCGGGATAACCTTGTTGAAATCGCCGCTACGTCGGACCGCAGCTGCTGCGTGGCGCTTTCGATGTTGGCTCGTTTTCGGGTTGCCTGCGGCCTCCTCCGAGACCGTCGCCTGCGAAGTCGCTGGAAGCTGCCTCCCGTCTCCCGTTCTACCACGTCTTCCTACGCCCTGCTGCCGGTCCCGTGCCGAACTCTCCCGCCGCCAGTTCCTCGCCTCGTCCGACACCGAAATATCCAAATTTTCTTCTTTTCTTCGTCGCTCTTGGGTCGCGACTCGCCGACGCGTTTTGCACAGTCCTCACGCGTTTTTCTCGTTCGAAACTCACAACGCTCTTGGTAATAACCTCACTCGAGTCTCTCCCCTCTAATAATCACCTTCCAGTTCACTTTTGAGTTACGTTTGCCTTTACTATTACGTCCAGAAAAACTTTGATGTTCCCATCTTAATTAACGAACGGTACCTCCCTACGGACTCGCCAAGATGGCTCCTGCTTATACGCACTCCTACCATTATTACGCCACACGTCCGCTCTTTTCAACGTCTCGACCAAAAAGAAGGAAAACGACTTGCCCTCCCGTCTCCTCTCTCTTGGAGGGGTGGTATACTGCGATTTTTCTAAGAGCGACCCTCAAGACCACTCTAATCCCATCTTCGCGATGGAATATGTCACGGCATTTCGCGTCTTTCTCAGTGGTTCCGCTAGATTTCGCACGATCGCAACCGTATGAAGCAGTGCTTGCGATCATGCGACTTCTACCGGCAAGACCGAGAAAAGACGCGCAATGCCGTGAGATATTCCATCGCGATGATGGGATTTGAGTGGCCTTGAGGGTCGCTCTTAGAAAAATCGCAGTATAGTGCTTCACGCCCCTCTCGTCCACCACTTCCCGTTCTCAATAGTTTGGAAGTCCGCGTCGTAGCTTCGCGCACACGTTACTAGGCCGCGCTGCTTCCTACTGGATTCGTTGTTATGCTTATTTTTATATCACGCGTCTCTCCCTTCCGAGGTGCGTGAGTGGCTATCGTGTGGCATTCTGACAAATGCTACAGTATATTTATGTGAATAAGGTGTTAGTTAAATTTAATAAGAATAAATTGCTAGTCAGATTCATTTCAAAATCGGTATACCCACGATAAAGAAAGTAAATATGAAAAGTCGATGGATGTACTTTTATTCTCTAGCAATACTCACAATTCTCTTAAAAGTCTTCAAATTCAGTAAGTTCCAAGGATATTCTGTACGTAGGTTTTTGCAAATTTATTATTCAAATTACAGATGAAACACTTCACTTATTATGGATAATTTCCAAGCAGTATCACTGAAAGAACTTTCATGCGATTCAGTTGTTGCACATAGAGATGACAACAATCAGTGTTGCCTTACTCGTGGAAGAAACTTAGGGCGTTGTGAAGCGAAAATTAGCTTTGGGTAGTAAGGTTTAATCAACACCATATACATACTGTAGGCCTATTTTGATGGTGTAGGTTTAATTCTCCGTGTACCCACTAAAATACGCGAAACACATTTTTCGAAATTTCTTAGAATTTTCTGGTCGGATCCGAAAACAAATTATCAGTTCTCCACTAGGAGACCGAGACGCGTCGAATGACACATTGGGTGATATGAATAAAAAGGAGCTATTACTTCTTTCTCGAATTTTCAAAGCAATTGCTTCAAGCAGTATGAATAAAAGACGCGAGTAATTGCTCTTAATTTGAGCAATTTCTCCATTGATGAGTAACTACTCGGCCGAGGAGCAATTGCTTATTTTTCGTATGAATAAAATCGAGAATTTGCTTCTAGTATGAAGCAGTTACTTCGAAGTTTCGGAGCAACCTCTGTAGGTGACTCAAATCGTATTGAATGGATACAAGAGAGGTTATACACGACTGTTGTGAGCTGGTTGTAAGGTTTTAGGTAGTGAGTGACTGAATGATGGAAGATTTCCTAAGATTTCGCCAACTACGCACGGCAACAGTACCACTTAACCTAACACGGTCGACATCAGAAACAAGCACGCGTCGCCATGATGGAAAGACCACGCGCGACGGCATAATTCTAAATCGTAACCAGCTATATCCTGGGGCCTCAAATTGAGGCTTCTCATTGGTCAGAATTTTATAGCTGTTCCAAGTAGTAGGCTTGGTGAACACCAGATGGCACGAGTGAAACGATTCTTTGCGGATTCGCATGAATTGCGAGACGCGACTCCTTCCGTTGCACTTTGCAACACACGTGTTGTATTTTGAATGAAAATCATTCACTTTCCTCCCAGCGAGCGTGTGAACCATCCAGCCAGTTGCAGCAGCATTGATTTTGTATAGTTCTATTCGGTCGTTCTGCGTTTCAAGGTTTACGACGAAGGGTTATATTTGTATGCCAATCCGCAAAGAATCGCTTCACTCTTGCCATCTGGTGTTCACCAAGCCTACTACTTGGAACAGCTATAAAATTCTGACCAATGAGAAGCCTCAATTTGAGGCCCCAGGATATAGCTGGTTACGATTTAGAATTATGCCGCGCGACGCACCATGCGCGACAGTAGACAAACAAAACAGACGAAAATCGACCAATCACAACAAATCAGTTAGTGAGCAATTTCTTAGAGAGAGAAGCAAATGCTCCAAGTTTCTCAAAACTTTTATTCATATGAAAAGAAGCAATCGCTTTTGAGAAGTAGTTGTTCCTACTTGTACTCGTGAGCATTTGCTTTCAAGTACTTCCTCATTTTTATTCATATCACCCATCATAGGTTTCCATTGATGAACGAAAAATGGTCTAACTGTGAATGACGGATGCATGGACTAGCAGACGCACAACATAGTTAGTTACTAGTTATTTAAGTACTATATAGCGATGAAAACCAGTCACTTTGTAAGAAGAGAAAGTACTATAATCATGCGCCGGAAAATAGCAAATTTTCGACCGAAAAACTCTTCTTGCCAGCCCCCGACAATGAAACAATGGATAAATCGTATTTTTATTTATAGCAAATTATTTCCTCTAACTCATTGAGTAGTCAAAATCCATGTTTCCGTCCAATCTAGTTCTCCAATCCTTGAGAGGTATCAAAAAATCGATTGATGGCAAAACGTCTGTGGTCAAATTGAGCACCTAAACCGTTCAGCCGATTTTCTCCAAAACATATTTACCAATTGATTTAAATGAAATGGAGGCCTTCTGAGTTTGAGACGAATATTTTGATTGTTGCTGGTACTTTACATGAGGCTACAAGAACATTTTGAAAATTTTCTCAAATATGGCTCGAAATTTTTTGATTACACTTTGTCTCCGGATAGCATAAAGAAGCTTAAAAGAATGGTGTAAGTCTCATTACCGTTGAAATCCCTAATTTTTCGAAAATTTCAAAAGTCGGCGTCTTCTTACAACTGCAATATTGAAGACATAATTTATTTGTGAATGAAGTTCGTTATTTAATGACATATTTTAAAATAAGGTCACGCAGAATTTTTTGATAATGTGAGTAGTTTTCGCGTAATTTTGCGTGAAATACAGCAATTTTTAATTTTTTTCTCAAAAAGGGTTCCAAAACTTTCCTGGTATCTATAAAAAATGGTAAAAAAGATTCTAGCCTCATTTATGGCGCACTCTTTGTACTTTTGAAAATTGCAAAAAAGTTAACATGTCAAAACTACAAAATTGAAAATAGAGATTTTTGCATCAAACAAAATCTGTTCTAAAAATATATCTTTAAAAAATTACATGAACTTTTTTAAACGTAGTTTTTGTGTAATCTGAGACTTTTTCTCCCAAAACTGTTTAAAATTACTTCATTAAATTTTTACTCGTATAAAACAAGGAACGCTTAAAAGAATGGCGTAGGTATCATTTTCGTTGAATTAACTTAATGTTGGAAAATTGCATATTTCGAAAGAATTCGAAAAAGTGAGTGCTTTTGGAGAACCACGAGTTTTAGAAGTAAGGGAGAACTGTGGGGAGGATGACGTTTTCCCACCGCCCTGAGTTCTTGGCATGCCTGAATGTATCATTCGTCATGTAGCTACAGAAACTAGGACGATTATATTAGCTACTGCTTAATTTTTGTCCCGACATGGCCTCAAAACCAGGATTGAATCACGGAAAGCTAGCACGCTGTTCATGAGCCGTCGATGGGACTGAAAAATACTTATGTTTATAAATGAATATAGCAGCGATATTACTACGGATTGAACCATTAATTATTTAAATCCTTAGAAGTCGAGCTATCTGACAGTTATCTTACATATGTGACACGTAAATAAAGCTGAAGGCTAAAATAACCCCTCTGTGCAAGAATGGAACAAGATATTACACCTCATATTCCTTAATTTGTATTAGTTAGCATTGTGATGACTGCCACCTTTCACGCAGATTGTGGTACTCCGAAACAAACGTAACAAAATTAATAAATCGCTAAAATCTCATCATCAAATCTCTTCGGAACAGATGAGCAGCCCAAACCATGATAATCAGAGAAATAAATCAGTTTGTGGAATATATCTAAATAAATTTATTTACAGCCAAAATGTGTGACACCATTTACAATTATGAAGGCTCATGGCGTCGGATTCATTAAGAGGGCATTCGAAATCCATTCACGTATTTTCGATTTCTCAACGCGCATTTATCGTTTCTAAAGAGAAAATCTGATCGTCGCCTCATTAACAACATGGTATATTTTGATTGCAAATGAGTA